>CM063173.1:163104344-163811844 GCA_031835075.1 Saguinus oedipus
CTGCCAGCAAGACAGCCAAATGTTATTCCTACAAGAACAGTTTTCCCTGCCTCCCCATTTGCACACCTGATTGGTTCAGGTCTTCACCAGAGCTACCACCAAATCAGCGGTAGCAGCAACCTGTGCCTGGTGTAGTGTTCTCCCACATGGATGTCCGTATTCCTCTGCAAGCTCATGGTTCTGTCTCAGGTGCAGTGTGGGAGACCTCCAGAATCGCTACCTAAGATAGTTTATCTAACCCTTCCAGTCATTTGGCACAAGAGTCAGTTTTGTGAATTGTGTTTATTTTTCCCTGTAATTTTCACATTATTCTCTTTTTACTCTGTATAGTTAGTATTCTGATTTTTCTTTATTTTTTTCCTTTCTTTACACATTGAATTTTCCTTTTCTTCCTGGAACTTTTGCCTCTTTCATATATTTTTTATTTTCTCACTGCAGTGGCTATTTTTAAAATCCCAGTGCAACAGTTAGCCATTTTCCACCAGAAAAAAAGAAAAAATATGTGGTGGTAATTTATCACACGATACTGGATATTAGAAACAATATTCTGAGTCTCTACTCTCTTTTATAATCATACAGCCCTTACAGCAATCATAAATATCATATGTGAGGATGAATAATGATAATTTGTATATCTTTTTTTTTTTTTTTTTGAGACGGAGTTTTGCTCGTTACCCAGACTGGAGTGCAATGGATAATTTGTATATCTTATCCAGATTGTGCTAAGGATTTATACCTGTTGCCTTCTCCCATGAATAGCCGAAGCAGACTATGGAAAAGCTATGCCTTTGTTATATGACAGATCTGTGAGAATGGCAAGCTTGTTTCACTAGGAGACAGACACAATGGACCCTTAAAACAGGAAAATTAATAAATGATAAGACTCAATTTGCATCTCTCATATTATGCTGTTCACTGAGCTCTCATTAGAAAAAATTGTTTTATTTCAATTAACCATCAGGCAGTGTTTCAAATTACCAGTAAATGAAAAGATTCTGTATTAGATTTTGTCAGATCATTTGTTTACATTAAATTTTGCTTATTAGTCAGCTGAGTAAAATTTCTCTTCCTTTATTCCTGTCTTAACAGAGAAAAATAAAACCCAAATCCATTTCTAAAAAAAAAAAGTCAGATACACTTACTTAATAACTGATGGTTTGTAGAAAAAGTCTGAATGCAACTAAAAGCTTTCTTTAACACTTAAATGGTGACTTAAGCTAGTTCTCAGTAATTCAAAACATACAAATCAACAATAATATTTGGGTCTGAGTGCGGTGGTTCACGGCTGTAATCCCAGCACTTTGGGAGGCCAAGGTGGGTGGATCAGTTGAGATCAGGAGTTCGAGACCAGCCTGGCAACATGGCAAAACCCCATCTCTACTACAGAAAATTAGACAGGCATGGAACCCGGGAGGTGGAGGTTGCAGCGAGCTGAGATTGTGGCACTGCACCACTCCAGCCTGGGCGACAGAGCCAAACTCTGTCTTAAAATAAAAATAATAATATTTGGTACTGAGTCCAGGAAATTAATGATTTTCTACACTGGGACAGTTATTTAAAGGTGAGCCTAAAGCAAAAGTTAAGGTGTGGCTGCTCTAGCCTCTGCATAGTGCATGCTCCATCGGACTTGGCCCAGCTGCTGATAGTCTTTAATTCTGCATTGTATCTGTGAAAACCGCTGTGGCAGAGAAGGGCTGGAATGTTTATCTAATGCTCTTCCACTAAATACCCAAAGGATTCTGGAATGTGCTATGAGCATAGCTCCTACTTTTTTCTCCTTCTGAAAACTATACTAAACAGGGGCTGACCTCAGGGTGGTGGGGCTGACACCTATTTGAAGTTTTCATACTAACGATGTCTTTCTTACAGATTTTTGAAAGCACAGATCGTTGGTAGGGTTTATCAAAATCAATGTTTAACAAAATGTAATAATTACCCACCATGCCAAAGAAAAGTATGTGACCACTTCTACCTATGACTTCACCTGCATTTACAGGAAAATAGTGTGATTTTACTACTTTTCACATTGGTAAACAAAAGTTTTGATACCAAAGTAGATGAGGGCCTAAGAGTAGATTATGACAATATTTGTTCATAAGCTTTGACTAACTAAAAGGGTGAACGTGTGAATGCAAGAGGATTTTGGCATAAAAAACCGGCTGATGGTGTGATTTCAGGGTGAGAGTATGGACAATTTCAACTGGGGAGTGCGCAGACGTTCTCTGGACAGCCTGGACAAGTGTGATATGCAGATTCTGGAGGAGCACCAGCTGTCAGGAAGCACTCCCAGCCTGAACAAAATGAACCATGAGGACTCCGATGAGTCATCTGAGGAGGAGGACCTCACAGCCAGCCAGATCCTGGAGCACTCAGACCTAGTAAGTAGCACCTCTCCCACTCTAGGAATTGGGAGGCTTATTTTTTGTAATTAATGCAGGAGTATAGTTTCTAGTTGCAGCTAAAGAAACTTTCCACAGCTGCTGAACTAAAATCAGAACCGTCAGGTGGTGTCTAGTGGGTTCTAGCTGGCAGTCTTCTCTGTAGGTTGCAAATGGAAACAAAGACTAGGGTCCATGTGATTCACCCTGAAAGCCACCAGATCTGTTAAGGCCTAGATTTTTCCCAAATACCTTTTATGATTCTGGAATCTTTAAAAAAAAATTCCCTAGATCTCAAAGTTTGGAGATAGGACAGACATTTTGATGTGATTATCTGAAAATCCCTGGATTACTAGCTGCTATGTTTAAGGTCCAATAATGGTGAAATGTGGAAGTTACAGAGTTAGGACATATTAACTAACAACTAGAGAATAATTAGAGCTTTTAAAGAATGGGAACTCTATACTATGTTTAATTTCCTTTGCTTTTTAAATAGATCATGACTCTCTCCCCCTCTGAAGAGACAAATCCCATGGAGCTGCTCACCACAGCCTGTGACTTGGCCCCTGCAGACACTCATTCCTTTAACACGAGAATGTCCAGCTTTGATGCTTCCTTGCCTGATATGAATAATCTGCAGATTTCTGAGGGTTCAAAGGTGAAGAGATTTTAGCAATGATGATTTGTAGTATCCTTTTTAAAAAAAGCACTTCCAATTTTCCAAGAATTCTTAAGGGATCTCAAGTAGAGAGACTATCATTTTATTTGTCTCTTTTTTAAAATAATAGAAGTTTGTGCACCTGAGCCTATGTTTTGAAGTTCTTTTACCCCCACAAACTTGAGCAGCCATCTTCTTCTTTGCTGAAAGACTTGATTTGAGGTCTTTTTAAAATGAGACATTTTGCGTAAACACTGCTGGTGGATGGCAAAACCAGTGGTGTATGTCTGAGATCGCTGTGGCTGGGAAACTGCTGATCTTTGTCATGACTTTTATAAAACAATATGCTGAGTGAGGTGTGGGTGTCTGCACGTATTTGGGGAAATTCTTTCCGTTGTAGGAAACAATTATACAATTTGTACATTGATTCAGTGCTTGCCTTTTGGCATACTATCAGAATTTTTAATGTCAATCACAGTCTTATGCCAGATTCACACAAGACTCTTCTCGCCAGACTCTGTGAGGAGAACATAATAATGGATGTAATTTTCTTAATTTAAAAAAAAATCTAACATCATATGTTTTATTTAAAGTTTATTTTATTAAAATATTCTGAAAACCATCCACTTGCATGCTATGCCCACGTCTATGCGCATCAGTATAGAATTGTATTTCCTTATAGTAGAAATACCAAAATAATCTATTGCTATTAGGATAGAGTCAAGCACTCTTTATCCTGAGTTTGGTTATCGTTGTGCAAGTTCAAAAGAAAAAATAAAATTGAAAAAAAATGTTATAAAAGTATATTCCTTCTGACAGTTCTAATGGAAAAATACAATATTGGCTATTCTATATTCTCTGATAGTATAGTAAAAATAGATCAGAAATCTAGGAAAATCAATGTGCTTTAAACCAAGGGCAATCACCGAATTGCAAATACCTAAAAATATTGAAGCTTAAAATAGTAATTATTTCCAAGATTGCCACATTGCAAAGCTACTACAATTAGGATTCTTGGAATTAGCAGAGTTCTTTTTTAGCCAAATATTTTAAAAGCCCGGAAAGAAAAGTTGTCTAAGTTAAAATCCTAAGATTATGAAATTAAATTTCATAGAAAAAACATCACAAAAGAGATGTGAAGTTATTAGCATTTGATATTTCTCATTGTTAATATGGTCATTTACTCAATTTTTCTATTTTGAATGCTGAAAACACATAGATTTCTCATAGAAAGTACTCATAAAAAGGGGTATCCTGACACGGTGGCTCATGCCTGTAATCCCAGCACTTTGGGAGGCCAAGGTAGGTGGATTATGAGGTCAGGAGTTCAAGCCAGGATGGTAAAACCCCATCTCTGCTAAAAATGCAAACAAATTAGCTGGGCATGGTGGCAGATGCCTGTAATCCCAGCTACTGGGGAGGCTGAGGCAGAGAATTGCTTGAACCTGGGAGGTGGAGGTTGCAGTGAGCAGACAGCACGCCACTGCACTCCAGCCTGGGCAACAGAGGGAGACTCTGTCTCCAAAAAAAAAAAAAAAAAGTACTACCTAAGTAATAGATGTATCTTACCAAGAAAATGTCAAGTCCCATTTCTGAAGAGCTACCCCTTCAGAATACAGTTTCTCATATAAGCTACATTTCTACAATGTTGCTATATCTATGATATTAGAGAAAATAAAATTTATTTTAATAAGAACTCATCCTTCTCTAATGGATTAAGTATATGCACACTAATAACCTAGAACAGGCACCAGCAGCCAGCCCTGTTGGCAGCACTGTAGTTTTAAAAAGCAGAAAAAAGCAGATATGATAAACATCTCAAACTGTTTTTACCAGCAATTCCTCCACAGACATGAGATATCTTATTTCCTTAATATATTTTTACCATTCCTGGTAATTTTCCCTATAATTCTAGAGTCAAAGTATAATATGTATATTATATATATATTTACACACTGAATGCGTGGACAGATGTAACTCATGATAAGGCTCTAATTCATAGACACTTCTATTTTGCCTTTTGTTTTTAAGAAAATGACTCACTGTAACATGTGCATATTTCTTCCTCTCCCTTCTGATCTGTAATCCAGTTGCCTTCCTTCCTCTCCTGAAGAACAATCAGTCCTCCTTTTCCCCCTGGCCCAGGCCCAAACCTAGCCTCTTTTTCCATTTTACTTGCATGTCTCTTTCCTGCCTCTCACTGATCCTGGTTCTGCCTGCCCTAGAGCCCTTTCATTGCCCTGCTCATTCCACCTTTTGTAGTCAGGTGAGAGCAGATACTCATAACTGTTATTTTCAAGGATTATTCTCGAGGGTAAAGCATACATGCAAATGGATCTTAGAGGATCCCCTATGTGGAAAGGCCGAGCAATCCAACAGGCTCAGGGAAGGACTCTGGATCACTCATGCACACCACAGGTATCCTGGGCATCTCCTGTGCCAGGCCCTGATGATTCCTCATTCCATTGGGAAAGGGGTTCTATATTGGAGAATTAACTCTGAAGAGGCTTGCTTTAGAAGGCTGGGTTTGGACATGGAAGGAGTTCTGAATCCAAAGCCAATGTTTCTTGTCTTAGCTCCAACTCTGACTATGGACCTGATATTAGACAACTCCCCTTCCTGCATGGAGCACTGTTTCCTCATCTGCAAAATGTGGAGGTTGGATTGGAGGTCTTGATGGTCTTTTCCAAGTTACCATTCATACCCTATAAGCATGGGCCAGGTATGAAAATCTATTGAGAGCCCCTGTGGGGACTAATATGGAAGAGATTGAAAAGATGAAGAATGAACAGTACTTCAGAGAATTCCTGAGTCCAGCATAGAAATGGACTATACTATAGCTAGAAAACAAATGCCCCCATTTCTCTCACCATCAGCATTTCATTCTCTCTTATTTGTTCCGTAGTTGAACAGGTTGTCCTGTATGTATTCTTACACATTGGGGGATTCTTCTGTCTTTTTATTCTTCCAGGCTGAAGCTGTTCGTGAGGAGGAGGACACCACCGTGCATGAGGATGATCTTTCCAGTTCCATCAATGAACTCCCAGCAGCTTTTGAATGCAGTGACAGCTTTAGCCTGGACATGACTGAGGGGGAAGAAAAAGGCAATCGGGCACTGGACCAGTTTACCCTGGCGAGGTAATGGAGCCCTTGGCGTATGTGAGTGGTATGAATGTTCATGGTACATTGTATTGCATTCACACTCTAGGTAAATGTCACACTCTCACTGCTGGGACATTCTAATGAAGAAGTCCAAAGTGACATGTATCATGGTGGGTTCTTGGCTGAGTTAGAGTCATCCAACACAATTGTAGGGCCTCATGTGGAACAAAGAAAGGACGCTTACACATGAATTCAGAAGGCCAGAAAGCAATGTAAAACACCAAGGAAGAGCCTGGGAAACACGGTCCAGACCTTTTAAGCTTTGAAGATAAGCAACACTTGGCAAGCCTTGGAAATAAGCTCTTTCCATTTGGAGTTAAAACACTGGAACAAGAGGCTCTTTATACAGTAAATACCTACTCTTTAAGCGGGCGTCTTTTGGCCTGGTGGCTGATATTTCTTAGACTAGTGAGATACACAAACAGAAAAAAAAAATATGAAGAGAAACAGATAAAAATACCAGAGGTTAGACTAATCCAGCATCTAGAATAAATCACAAATAATAATGCTACAGGTCTACTTCAGGAAAAGAAAGTAGAGATTCTAAAATTACTCTTCTGAAAGTTGAAAAAAGAACTAAGTAAAAGCTTCTGATATGCTAGACAAAGGCCTTCTGTTACAGTGACCGATATCTGTCCATCAAAGGAAAAGGTTAAGGTAATACCTAGAGAAGAATTTGACTTTTCATGTAGTATTCGTTATCTCTTCTTTCTTCCTGCCTCTGTCTCTCTTTCTCTGCCTATCTCTCGTTTCCTTGTCTCCTCCACCTTTGTCTTACAGGCATTTGTGCATATGCATTTATTAATATTCTCCCTCCAGAAAGGAAAAATTAGAAGATTCAAAATTTTTATAATTTTTCAAAGTGAAAAATGAAGAATGAAACTGCCAAAGCATAGAAACTGTGGTTTACTTTGGGGCATGGCCTCTGTGAACGTGAGAGGCCCTTCCCGAAGGCTAAAAAAGGCACCAAGTCTATAGAAAGGGAATCAGGAATGGAGGAATCACAGAAATTCTAGAGGTGCAAATTCTATCTCCTTGAAGCATGACAGAATCTCAGTGACCTCTGGCCGGGCGCAGTGGCTCACATCTGTAATGCTACCACTTTGGGAGGCCAAGCTGGGTGGATTACTTGAGGCCAGGAGTTTAAGACCAGCCTGGCCAACATGGTGAAATACCATCTTTACTAAAAATACAAAAATTAGCTGGGCATGATAGCACACGCCTGTAATCCCAGCTACTCTGGCGACTGAGGCACAAAAATTGCTTGAACCCGGGAGGTGGAGGCTGCAGTGAGCTGAGATCACACTACTGCACTCCAGCCTGGGCAACAGAGCGAGACTCAAAACAAATAAAAAAAAATTGCAGTGACCTCTGAATGAAAGCCAAGTCCCCAAAGCAACTTCAAAAGGAAGAGTGGGTAGAAAAGTTACCTCATTTTGCTGACTCTCAGGGTCAGAAGATATAAAACCCAGTATAGGATGATAAGGATATCACTTCTTGACATAGTTGTTTTCATTTTTTCCAGCTTTGGAGAAGGTGACAGGGGAGTCTCTCCCCCTCCCTCGCCCTTTTTCTCAGCCATCCTTGCCGCCTTTCAGCCCGCAGCCTGTGACGATGCCGAGGAGGCCTGGCGCAGCCACATCAACCAGCTTATGTGCGACTCAGATGGCTCCTGTGCTGTGTATACATTTCATGTGTTCTCCTCTTTGTTTAAGGTATGCGTGCTCACTGAAAGTGCAGAGGACTTCATTTCTTAGGGGAGCCAGGTGGCTTCGACTTTAAGGAGAGGTTGCTCTTTTGTTCTGGGGTTATACTACTGTATTTTCTCCCCACATACCCCTAAATGTCCTCTTTATCCAGTGCTGGGGATGATGAACACTGGAAGCTACAAAGATGAGGTTGTAGGGGAAGATTTGTCGATGTGGAAACGTGGTTACCAATATTGTAGTTTAAAATTTCTTCTATTCACCCTTAATCTCGTCATCCTTCTCAACGTGATACTGATGATTTAGGCTGCCGTGAAGTACCTTTCACTGCTGCCTTTCTGGCTGTTATTGACATCACCAGTCCTCAGCAGCCAGGACCATTAAGGGGAATGTTCTGCCACGCCTATCCTCCATCCCACCCCGCTTTACCTCTGTTTTGTTTTCATTATTTTATCTTTCCTTTCCTTGTCTTTTCTCATTTTCCCACTCTAAATTCCTTAGCATGCCAGCCATAGCTGTGAGCACTTGCTTACTCCCTTGAGTTGCTTTTGAACAAGTGAAGGCATTCTTGCTGTTGTAGCAGGTTCCTGTGCACTGCAGATTTTATTTTATGAAATGGGAAAATGCCTCCTATTTGGTCGATCTTAAGTATCAGGCCAATCTAACAACTGCCTCTCCGGTGTGAACCACACGGCCCCACTATCCACAGTGTCTTTGTGCAAACTGTAGTCAATGTCCCTGCGTTCACAAGGATGCAGTACCACACTTGGCCAGCAGGGTGCCGGTGAAATTTCAACCCCACCCGATCCCTCAGCAGACACCTAGCATCTTGCACACACAACTCACTCTCTGGGGCAGTCTTATGTGTGGACACCTTAAATCTTGTTCGTTACCTCATAGCACACTTGCAGTGACTGCTTCCTATTAACTCCTCTATGCATCTTTCTGTACACTTTTATCTTCCAAATTTCATCAAATAATTGGCAGGTGCGGGAGGTGGCAAAAGAGAGAAACGCCTTGCTGTGAAGAAACACCAGAGCTCTTTGAAGGTCATCACAGTTAACTAGACCTCTGTCTGAGCTTGAGACAGATATTGACTTTGAAAATGGCAGTGCTGGGGATAATGAACACTGGAAGCTATGAAGCTGAGGTTGTAGGGGAAGATTTGTTGATGTGGAAACATGGTTACCAATATTATAGTTTTAAGAGAAAGCTGGTTTAAAAAAAATTTAGAATAGTATTCCTTTTTTTAAAATGCCTAGAAAATAATGAAAATTATACACCAGGATATCACTGTGTCTTCTCAGGGTAATGAGATTTGGGGTGTTTTTTATTTCCTTCTTTTTACTTTTTTTCAATTTCCTTTTTTTTTTTTTTTTTGAGACAGAGTCTTGCTCTGTCACCCATGCTGGAGTGCAATAGCCTGACCTCAGCTCACTGCAACTTTCGCCTCCCAGGTACAAGCAATTCTCCTGCGTTAGCCTCCCGAGTAGCTGGGATTACAGGCATAAGTCACTGTGCCCAGCCAATTTCCTATTTTTCCATAATAAAAATGCTTTTATTTCAGCATTTTCCTTTAGCATATTTTTAATAACTCATTAAACAGAACTGCCACAAATAATACAAGGGAAAAAAATGGAAAGGAACTACGTAGTTCCAACTTTGAATAGTCTTGAATTTTGGATGAATGACTAGATAGAACAGTTAGAATCTAGTTAAACTTGT
Source organism: Saguinus oedipus (assembly GCA_031835075.1). NCBI lineage: Eukaryota > Metazoa > Chordata > Mammalia > Primates > Cebidae > Saguinus > Saguinus oedipus. The sequence continues at coordinate 163,113,974 of CM063173.1, forward strand.
GTAGATGTTGCGTTCTGTTGAGTATATCATGGGAGAGGGACAACAATTTAGTTGGATTGAGGGAAAGGACCCTCTAATCACCTTCAGAAAGAGCCATGGCCAAAGGGAAAAGCAGGAAGTGCAAAACTAAAATTATGTCCCTCTTAAGTAGGTTGAGAAGTGTTAGGGACTAGGAGACCCCATAGGTAAAACGGTCTTAAAATATCATTTCAGCATTTCAGTGGCCAGTGTCCCTTGACTAAGTTCTGCTCTGAGGTAAATGTCATTGCACAGGTTGCTATGCATTATAATTTCTTTTTATCGTATGGGAAGGTGCCTCCTACTTAGTAACCCTTAAGAATCAGGCCAGTCTGGCTGGGTACAGTGGCTCATGCCTGTAATTCCAGCACTTTGGGAGGCCGAGACAGGTGGATCAGAAGGTCGGGAGATCAAGACCATCCTGTCCAACATGGTGAAACCCCGTCTCTACTAAAATACAAAAAAGTAGCTGAACGTGGTGGCACATGCCTGTAATCCCAGCTACTTGGGAGGCTGAGGCAGGAGAATTGCTTGAATCCAGGAGGCAGAGGTTGCAGTGAGCCAAGATTGTGCCACTGCACTCCAGCCTAGCAACAGAGCGAGACTCTATCTCACAAAAAAAAATCAGGCCAATCTAACAACTGCCTCTCTAAGATTACTTATTATTTCTGTTATTCTAGCAGAGGGTTAGACAAAACTGAAATAATGTACCTTAAATAATTTCAAATTCAGGACGGCATATTTTCAGTTAACATAAAAGTGAACTCTGTTTTTGAGCCTGGGGGCCCTTCTTACCATCCATGTTTTGGAGAATTAGATACCAGTAGTGCAGATAACTACTTGAACTAGCTCACTTGGTGTCTTACTTGTGATACTCTTTCAACTTTTTCAGTTTACCCTAAGTGAAAACCTACTAGAAACTTGAATGGGCAAATTAATGTCATGTCTGAGATTAACTTGGGGCTGGAGGAGATGTTAGGCTTAAGGCAGAAAACAGTTGGCTGTTAAAATATAAGAATTCTAGAAATACTTTAAACATTAAGCCAGATTGAAATTTTAAAGCAAACCACCAGTAAGTTACTATTTGAGGTAAGTTTAATGTTAAAGATTGAGAGGCAAAACTTTCTGATGAGGTGTCTCAACTGAAACACCTATAACTATTAAGTTATAGTTTTCTAAAAGCTATTTTTTTTTGAGATGGAATTTCACTCTTGTTGTCCAGGCTAAAGTACAATGGTGTGATCTCAGTTCACTGCAAACTCCGCCTCCTGGGTTCAAGTGATTCTCCTGCCTCAGCTTCTCACACAGCTGGGATTACAGGCATGCACCACCACACTCGGCTAATTTTGTGTGTTTAGTAGAGACGGGGTTTCATCATGTTGGCCAGGCTGGTCTCAAACTCCTGACCTCAGGTGATTCACCCACTTTGGCCTCCCAAAGTGCTGGGATTACAGGTGTGAGCCACTGCATCCCAGCCTCTAGAAGCTATTTTTAAAGAATGATTAATAATACATATTTAAGTTTGGCTGTTATGGTCAATTTTATTAGTTTTTGGACAATTCGTGTATAATTAGACAGTCCTGAACAATACTTGCCCTCTGCCTGGAATGGTCATCTCCCCTTGTCCCTGCACTTTTAGTTACATTCACAGTGCTGATTGGGCATCACTTCAGTGAGCAAAGCCTTCTGTTACATCTTACTCCCTTCCCCTGACATCTCGGGATTTTGTACTTGCATTCATTACACTTGTCACTCTGTATCATAATTACTTGTTTAGGTATCTGTCTCCCATGAAGAGGGCAGGTAAACAGTGCCTTGCTAACCTTGATTTCTGACAGTTTCTAACATACACTAGGTGCTCAGTAGATGTAGGAAGAATACATGGAAACCTTAAACACACAGCTTCTGACTTCATGGCAGTAGACCAGCAGGTTCATTACCAAGACTGACAGGTCAGCCGTGTCCCACAGCTGCAGTCACCACTCAGCCTGACTTCCTCTCCCATGTACCTAGGTATGCAGGCAGTATGAGGAAGGCAGAAGGGAGGTCCTGTCTCCACCCTCTACCTGCCTGGCACCTGGCAACCTACCAGTTGAGATGCTGGTGAGGCGTAAAGGGAAAAGAGTTGTATGGGATGGTGATTTCCATGTGGAAAAGAGTACAGTGAAGTCAGACTAGCCTTTGACGTTAAACCTACCTATATGTTCAAATCCCAGTTCTGGCCACTTACTAGCCTGCTAGGCCTACAGACAGTCCTTAAGTTGTCCAAGCTTCATTAGCCTCCATTGCACAATGGAAGTGAAAACAATGTCTATGAGTTTTATCTTTCAAAGACTACTTATGAGAGCTCACATGGAGAAACAGCTCAGGCCGTTCATCTAGCAAGCCATCAGCACAGGCTGGCTGCTCTTACTCATGGTCGCTGGCATGTCCTTTGTGGCCCTGGCCCCTCCACAGAGTCTGGACCTTCTGGTGAGAGCCCAGGAGTGACTGACTGCCCACCAGAGAATTCTGCAGCCATGCCTGTGTGTCTCAGATTGAAGGAGAGAGACCTAGAGATAACAAAGCTAACTCCCAAATGATAAAACTGTGGCTATAGGAGTGAAAGGCCTCAGACATCCCATCCAATGTCCTCACAGAAGATGACCCCTTCCCCTGAGAGGGGCTGATGTGCCATTTGTTGTGTGATAACAGTTAACTAGGATCTTCACCACCCAGCAGCAAGGCAGTGGGTTCAGGTTTTATAGCGTCCACTGTGCAGATAGCAGAGCAGTTGTGGAGGGAGGGAGAAGAAAGTACTAAAAATTAAAATGCAAATGAGCTGGGAGGTGGGGCCAGGCGTGGGCCCTGGCGGGGCTCATTTGGATTTGAATTTCTTTTTCATCAGTGTGTTAAATCAATCACCCTGTGGAGCTTATCTGCAATAATAATATTACAATTTTTAAAAATGTGTAGCTACTATTTTGCTTTATAATATTACATTTAGCCTTAAGAACTTTCTCAACCCTAATCAGATGCTATATGAAAGGAATACTGGGAGCAAAATCAGCATTAATAAAATATGCTGGAAATGCAATACATTTCACACCTGCATTCTGGCTGTTATGAATCATTTGTCATTTCCTCACAATGTCTGCTTACTGTTTTCCAACATTTCCCTGTAAGCATGAATACAGTGTTTCTGTGTTTGGTTGGATTTTGGAAGAGGTAGGGAAGAGGTAATTGCAAAAATAATTTCATTTTAAAAACAAGGAAATGGGCCGGGCGCAGTGGCTCAAGCCTGTAATCCCAGCACTTTGGGAGGCCGAGATGGGTGGATTACGAGGTCAAGAGATCGAGACCATCCTGGTCAACATGGTGAAACCCCGTTTCTACTAAAAATACAAAAAATTAGCTGGGCATGGTGGCACGTGCCTATAATCCCAGCTACTCAGGAGGCTGAGGCAGGTGAATTGCCTGAACCCAGGAGGCGGAGGTTGCAGTGAGCTGAGATCGCACCATTGCACTCCAGCCTGGGTAACGAGCGAAACTCCGTCTCAAAAAAAAAAACAAGGAAATGGTTTCTGTTGTTCCAGTATGGACATTTTCCCAAGTGTCTCAGTCATCGTATTTTCTGCTCTTATGTGAGACTGTCATCTTCATGTGTCACATAAGGTCACCAATTTACATAATGTGTGATGGAATTCAGAAGAAGAAAAAAACTGAATTTATATCCCCTAAATGTCACTGACTTTATATTGGCTCTGAAGTTCCCTGATAGATCCAGTCTTCTCTGTATAAGAAAAAGTAAGCTAGGATCTTACCTTATCCTTAGGTAACAAGGAAAGAACTGCACACTATTTGGGGACCTGAATCCTAATCCCAGCTCTGCCACTCAACTAGCTAGGCAATGATAGACATGGAATTTCAGGTTTCTTTCAGCTCTAACCTTGTCAGTTTTGGGTCTTTTATTTCATTGACACAAAACCAACTTAACACCACAGAGATATGAGTATGTTATACATTCTACCAAGATTCTCAGATATATTAAATAAAAAATAGATAATATGCAATATAGTTAGCATTTTTCTAATATAACTTAAAAAGAACCAAAAACCTTCTATTGTTTGGGGGACATGCTAATTTCCCCTTAACAGGACAGGTAGTATTTTTTATGGATTAGGCTTGACAACCCAAAAAGTATTAACATCACTGGGGAAAGCCAATGCCTGGCACTGGAATTCTTTTTCTTTTTTTTGTTACATACTTTGTTCTTTTGTTAAAGACATTGTACAAAGTCTGGGTATGGTGGCTCATGCCTGTAATCTTAGCACTTTAAGAGGCTGAGGCAGGAGGATTGCTTGAGTCCAGGAGTTCGAGACCAGCCTGGGCAACAGAGCAAGCCCCATCTCTACAAAAAACATTTTAAAAATCATGTGGTTATGGTGGCACACACCTATGGTACCAGCTCCTTGAGGGGCTGAGGTGGGCTGATTGCTTGAGCCCACGAGTTCTACGCTACAGTGAGTCATGTTTGTGCCACTGCACTGCAGCCTGAGTGACAGAGCAAGACCCCATCTCAAAAACAAAAAACATTGTTCACTAGAAGTTCAGGGGAGTAAAAGTGTTCTTATTTTGGCACTGACACAGGCACAGTGAATGATATTCTTCTTATGTTTTTTTTTTTTTCCTTAGGTAGTATAGGCGAAGCAGTCGACTTTAGGAAGCAATCTAGATTATGGAAGGATTGTGAACTTTGGAGTCAGACCCATCCTTACTCATTCACTTACTAGTTGCATGGCCTTAATCGAGTCATTTAACCTCTCTTAACCTCAGCTTGTTCATCTAGTGATGAGGATTAATGAGTGACATATATATATGTGCACTAGGACAGAATTAGTCATATATGTATATAAGCGCTAGGGACAGAATTAGTCTTTTATATATATATATATATATATATATATATATATGAGCATGAGGACAGAATTAGGCTCAGTTGAAACACCTTGCCAAACATGCCCTCAGAGGAAGAGAGGTCCCATTCTGTATTTACTACTTTACTCTTCAGAGGCTCAAATGCACAATTCTCGTGCTCTGTCTCAAGGAGCTCTGATCCTGGGAAGCAGAAAAGAGTTACGCCTCTTCACCTTTTTCAACTGGTCCACATTGAAGTAATCTCTTTTCACAGATCTGACAAGTGAGGAAGACTTAGACTCTGATTGGCACTAATCACAAGCAAAAAGAAAAGCAGTGTTGATCAAAAAAATTATACAGGCTTAGCATCCCAAATACAAAAATCCAAAATGTTCTAAAATCTGAAACTTTTTGAGTGACACTCAAAGGAAATGCTCACTGGAGCAACTCAAGGGATTACGTATCTGCAAATATTTCAAGTCCAAAAAAAATCCAAAACTGGAAACACTATTGGTCCCAAGCATTGCAGAGAAGGATACTCACCCTGCACAAGCATCCACACACTGGGAAATGGCATTTTAGGAAGAAACGTCTGCACTGAATCATTACTTAATTGATTTAACATAAACATTCATTCTGCTCCCCTCCCCCATTACCCTAAGGACCCATTCTCACATGATATTTTTTATAAAGATTTAAAAGTAGAGTTTTTTTCCATTAATAATCCTGTATTATATTCTTGAAAATTGCTGAGAGATTTTAAGTATTTTCACCACCAAAAGAATATGTGAGGCAATGCATGTTAATTGGCCCAATTTATCCATTTCACAGTGTACTCATATTTCGAACATGTTGTAGACAGTGAAGACACACAATTTTTACGTCAAGTAAAAAAAAATTAGTTAATGTAATTGAAATGTAAAAAAAGCTGCCCCTCCCCCCAAAATATTTTTATCACATATAAGTTGAACTTGACCTTTACAAATGGTCACTATTTTGCCTTGCAGAATATTCAGAAAAGGTTCTGCTTCCTAACCTGTGATGCAGCCAGTTACCTTGGAGATAACCTCCGGGGAATCGGATCCAAATTTGTCAGCTCTTCCCAGATGCTCACCTCCTGCTCTGAATGCCCTACACTTTTTGTGGATGCAGAGACTGTGAGTATCCCAGTGCTGCTCTGACAGCAATGGGCCTGTGCAACTTACAGTGCAGAACTTCAGGTAGCAGGTTTGGGCTGTGGTTTTTTTTTTAAGATATCTTCAGTGTTGTGAGCAGCGCTGTATTGTGACATGACTCCCAAAGGCCTCCAGGCCTACAACATAATTACTGCACATGGCCAGTCCAGGCCAAGGCAGAGCCATTTCACAGAATTAGGAGAAAAATCCACCTCTGTGCTCCCTCTGCATCTGTGGCACTGCTCTCTGATGACTCTGACTTTCATAACTGTGCATATATGGTCAGATAACCTCCTGGAGCTGACATAGCCAGTTCCCATAATGCCAGGTTGCCCAGTCAAATGGGTCTTCAGAGGCAACATGTTATCAGTTTCCCCACCCCCCAAGTCTCTAACAGAGCTACTGCCCTCTGGATTTACCCAGCTCAGACTGCAAAAGATGAGTTTCAAGAAAAATCAAAACAGTCTCTGGCTGATGGCAAATCATGGCTTTATGCATGTAACTCTTAGGGACTGATGAGCTCCTGGAGGGTGGGAGTTGTGTGATACCTTTCTTTCTATCACTCGCCATATGACAGAATCACCACATGCTCAGTAACTACTGAGGTTTAGAACCAGTGTGGATGTGCTTTGATTTTAAAAGTCTCTGAAGAGTCAGTCCTACCTGACTGACTGGTGGCTGTCTTGTAGCAAAGAATACAATATGAAAAATCATTCTGTCTTAAATGACTTAAGTATAGATTAAGTACGAAATCAGTTTGAAAGTCTTTTTGGAGGTTTGTCCTCACACTGCTTGGAGTATTATTGGGTGATGACAGTAGAAGTCATGTATAAAATGGAAACCATATCTTAATGTGGGCCTCTATCTGCCTATACAAATATGGGAAAGAATGGATATGTTCATAGGAGGCTTGCATTATCAAGCTAGGATTCCATTGCAATTGTAGCTGATAGTTGAGCAAAATTCCAAATTTCATAGCTTGTTAAAATGGATGACATGGTACCCCTTTAACATTACTTCCAAATGTACTTTTTTTCTGTCTGAGAAGCCACGCCTTTGTGTTGCTATCTCTCTTGTTGTTTTAATACCAATTATTTTCCTGTCTTTAGCTCCTTTCATGTGGACTTCTGGACAAGCTCAAGTTCAGTGTATTAGAACTGCAAGAATATTTGGATACCTACAACAACAGAAAAGAGGCCACACTCTCAGTAAGCTTTTGTGTTTCTATGCATGTGCAGTCAGTTAAAATTGAATGAACCCAACCACTCTGAGTTATTGGGAGGTGTTGTGATTAACTCTAAGACACTCTCTTTAGGGAGTAGAAGACAGACTTCACCTTTTCCCTTTTGGAATTGTAATAAGGATTACAATTCAATTTAATGGTGGCAGAACTATATGATATTAATTATATTAAAAAATGGTATCGGCTGTGCGCGGTGGCTCACGCCTATAATCCCAGCACTTTGGGAGGCCAAGGAGGGTGGATCACGAAGTCAAGAGATCGAGACCATCCTGGTCAACAAGGTGAAACCCCGTCTCTACTAAAAATGTAAAAATTAGCTGGGCATGGTGGTGCACACCTGTAGTCCCAGCTACTCGAGAGGCTGAGGCAGGAGAATTGCTTGAACCCAGAAGGCGGAGGTTGCGGTGAGCTGAGATCGTGCCATTGCACTCCAGTCTGGGTAACAACAGCGAAACTCCATCTCAAAAACAGAACAAAACAAAACAAAAAAATGGTATCTCCAAAGGAGAAATTTTTCAGCATTCACTTTTAGCCCTACCAAGAAACTGGGGGGAAAAAAAGGTATCTGCTGCTTGATACATTACTTACCAGTGTTCTGACTTTCCTCAGAGATTTGAAATTGGTGATTACTTCCTTCCAGTGTTAGCCTCATCCAAAACTAGTTGTGGTGGATCTCCACTCTGTTCTCTTGGCCACTCTTGGAGGCTGTGTCTGCCAGTCCACAGGCTTCTCTTCGCCTCAGCTTTTGCTTTTTAATTTTTTCTTCCTTAATAAATCTAGATTGTAAAATGTTAGAGACAGAAGTGATCTAAAACCATCCCTGCAAGCCCCCTGTTTTCTGACAGATCCACAGTTGGAGGCCCAGAGAACTCAGTGGTTCAATAATAGGAAAAATTGCATGTGGTATGTATTGAGCACTTCCTATAGTATACCAGAAACTATAGAAAAAGCATGGGTTTTGAAGTCAGATTGACTTGAGTTTAAATCACACCTCAGTTATTTAAGAGTTAGGGACTTTGGATAAGTGATTTGCCATCTCTCATCTCCGATGCATCATCTGTAAGTCCTTGGTAATAATAACTGATTTGTAGGATTGTTATCAAGATATAACAATTATAATAGTCATGGCAGATATCATTTCCTGAGTCCTTTTTATATGTCCAACAATCTGCTAAGAGTTAAATCTTTTAAATTATGTTATTTAATGCTCACATCTACCCCAAGAGTTGCTATTACCCTCATTAGCTAACTAGGAATTGGAAGAGGGGGATTGAAACCCAGAGCCGGGGGATTGAAACCCGGAGCCGTGGGATTCAAAGGCCCATGCTCATAACTACAACACGATATTGCCTTGAAAACAGAAATAATATCTATAAACTGAGCAGCACAATGCGACATAGATAGAAGATGTTCATTGTAAAGTTACTGATTTGGGGTGTATTGATATTGCTGTTATTGATGTTATCTTGACCTGCCCAAGAGCAAGAGTTCTAACTTTCCACCATAACAATTCTCTTTGTCTTCTGTTTCTGTGGCCTTTTACCTGTCACTGTTTTCAGCTTCTCAGTCATCAGCCAGTAAAAGTAATCTTTTCATTCTGGTAGGTGAACTAATCTAGCTTTTAATGTCAAGTGTGAACATGGGTTCTTCAGTGCTCATTGTTTTCTGCTCAAAGGTTCCCTTTCACACCTAATGTTAGTTACTATCCCAGATGTTTGAGGCAGTCAGGATCTCTCAGTAGCTGAACTGTTACCATAATAGCCTTTCTTATACTGAAGGAGATCTGCCCCATAGCAGATGCAGCCACAGCAGCATAACAGAAGTAAGTGTGTCCAAGTCAAGTCATGCTGACCAGAATCACCCAGCCTGTGAGGAAGTGTTGGTCCTGTCTTCTAACCTTACTCATATGGAAGATTTCTAGCCATATGTATTCATTTATATATAAATTAAGAACAGTGTGGTGAAACCATTCCCTAGGGCAACATAGTATAATGTTGAAATTATATTTTTAGATGACATCACTGAACCCATATAAACAGATACTTTTAATTTCCAGCAGTTCATCTTTAACCCCCAAATACGACCCTTTTCAAAAAGTCATTACAGCACAATTTCATTTTACTATTATTAGAACCTTACTGAATTTTTTCTAACAGAATTGATACTAAAAATGTTCTCAGAACATTGCTGAATTCACCTGTTCTGTCCCTCTCTTGCTGACAACAGTGGCTTGCAAATTGTAAGGCAACATTTGCGGGAGGATCAAGAGATGGAGTAATTACCTGTCAACCAGGAGACTCCGAAGAAAAGGTAATAAAAGCCTGTTAGAATGGGTCTCTTCTGTGCTCTAACAGTGTGTGATAGTTTTGGTTTACCCAAGAAGCCTGCAACTTGAGAAAAGAAGAGGCAGAATGAGTTACCCCATACATTTACATGAAACCAAGAGAGTAAGAGAATGACATTCAAGCATGACTATGTGTTGATGGGATTTGTGATGGGGGTGGTTTCTTCGTTTTGGAAAAGTAGAGGTATAAAAATAACCTTTTTTTGCTGGACACTGTCTAACTATACTAACAGTTGCCTAATAAATTTATTCTTAATTCAGAATATAAAGCCAAATTTCATTAATTCTTCACTGAGTCACTTAGTTTCTTCAATGAAGCAAGTTTCTCTTAACCTTTCAGCAGTCACTCTAAAACAGATTTTCTCATTTGGAATTGCTACACGCCTCAGACCAGTGTGCCGCACCATCAAGGAAATTAAAGGACAGAGTAGGAATGGATGAAAATCGTTCATTCTGCAGTTAGGTATTGAGTGCCTCCTGTATGGCCCCATGAAGGACACAGTCATGAGCAACAGACATGGCCTTTCCCTTGTGGAGCTTCTGATCTTATCAGTGAGACAAACATTAATGAAACAGTCATACAGCCATTAACTGCAACAAGGACCATTAAGAACAGGAGAGAACAGGAAGCTGACAGATCACAGAGCAAGGCCGCCGGATTCGATGGGAAGGACAGTTCTGGGAAGGAGTCTCCATGGAAGTAGCATCTTGGCAGATGTCTAAAATATGAGATGGAGAGGAGTGGGCCTGTAGACAGCATAAAGGCCCCAAGGCAGAGGTACCAGGCCTTTCCAAGAACAAGGAGAGCCCATGCGGCTGACAGCACCGAAAGCCCCGTGGAGGAAAGGTTGAGACGAGTCTGGACAAGTTAGCAGAAACCAGCCCATGCAGGACTTGGCTATTTAACCTCAATAATAAGCAACTGAAAAGGGTTAACAGCAGGGATGATTAGATAAAGGCTCTCCCACTCTGTCTACTGTGTGGAAACAGCTCAAGGTGGCAAGAGTCGTTAAGGGAACTTAGGAGGCTGCTGCCCCATCTAGGGAGAGACAGTGTTACCTTGGAAGTATGTCATTACTACTGGAAAAGTGTTTTACATGGCACACCATCAGGAGGATCTGAAAACACCTTCCTGTGTTAGAAACAGTACTTTACTTACTTTATTTTATTTTATTTTATTTTATTTTATATTTTATTTTTGAGACGGAGTTTCACTCGTTACCCAGGCTGGAGTGCAATGGCACGATCTGGGCTCACCGCAACCTCCGCCTCCTGGGTTCAGGCAATTCTCCTGCCTCAGCCTCCTGAGTAGCTGGGATTACAGGCACGCACCACCGTGCCCAGCTAATTTTTTTGTATCTTTAGTAGAGATGGGGTTTCAGCATGTTGACCAGGATGGTCTCTATATCTTGACCTCACGATCCACCCGCCTCGGCCTCCCAAAGTGCTGGGATTAAACAGTACTTTACTTACATAAAAAGAATCCAGTAAGGTCTGGTTTCTGGTCAGAGGTTTCGAGTAAAAATTTTCAACCAAACACCAGTGGTTCCACTTTAATTTGGTTTTTGTTACTGAGCAAGTTTGCAGTCCTGAGAGTAACACTGTCCAGCATTGATTGAGTCACTTGGTGAGCTCCTTGATAAGTTTTAATGAAGAGATCAGAGATTGAAAAAGCAAACTATAAAGCCGAGAAATATCTAAAGAGGGCATTGAAGTAGAGGTTGCATTTCCACATCGCTGCCCTTCTTGAAGACACACGTTTATATCTCACTTTATGGTTTACAGATCACTTTCACACCCCTTAGTCATTTGATCTCTCTGGAGGGAAGCAGGGCAGTTGCATTTGCCCATTCTGTAGCTGAAGACACCACAGCTTGGCTTATCCAAGGCTCCATGGCTGAGAAGTGACAGGCAGAGATGTAGCCTGGACACAGTCTGTCAACATAGGCAAATATTAACTAGTTTGCTTACATTTTTTAACTAAGTGTTTAATGACATATAATGTCTCTCATAAGCAAAGCAGAGTTGAATTTGCAGTTCAAAAATCACAATAAATTCTAGCATTTTCCTCAATGCCTACACATGCATCTGTGATGTGCTGTCTCTGATGATTTGTGAGTTAGATTTTCACTAAATAACTTGTGCCACTAGCATATCCCAGAAGTAATACATTTTTAAAAGGTAAAATATTACCTAGGTTTCAGATTTTATGGACACCCAGTAGCACTCATGGCTGTCATTCCAGCCCAGCCCTCCCTTGCTAAACTCTGTTGTTAAAATAAATTCAGTCCAGAGAACAGTTACCAGGTTAGGATTTACAGTGAGCACAAACCTAATCAAGTTCATTGTGGAATTTGTATAGTAGTATGTAAAAAACAACTTGTTACCTGAAAACTTGCCCTCAATCGCCAAATTCTTTTATATGCTCTATAACAGAACCTGAGACAGGAAAGTGCATTAATACGTTGCAGATTTCTAAGAACAAGTGTTGAAACCAAATCTGTTATTTATTTGTTTATAGCTTCCTGGTTAACCCAAAGGATAACCAGAAATTCCAGTTAACTTATCCTATTTCCCAAACATTCCAACTTTAAAATATGTATTTCTGTTGTGCTTGTGATTTATTTCTGTTGTCATTTTACTTGGTTTTAGTTGCTCCCTCTTCTTCTCCTGGTTCTTCTTTATCTTTCTCAAACAAGTGTTTCTCTTAATTTTTGCGTATTGTTTTTACTCATTTCCTCTTCATGCACCTCTTTCTTTGCTTCTATTTTTTAGTACTTATTCCTCTCCATCTCTTCATGTGTTTTTACTAAACCCAAGAACTCAAAAAATATAGTTTATCTATTTATTCATTTGTTTATATGTGACACCTCTGTTAGCATTACTATAAAGGTTTTGAGAGGACAAAAGTAGAAAGAAGAAACTAATGTTTTCAAGTACTGTACACATGTAATCTCATTTGATCCTTGACCACAATTTTTTGAAATAAGGGTTTTTCCATTTTGCAGCTAAGAAACCTAAAGCTGAGAGGCAAAGGCTAAAGGCCACATTCTTTCCATTTGTCCATACCCTCTAGCTTAATTTTGGAGGCAAAACATACACATGGGAAAATGCTCGAGAGTAATTTCCAGCATGTCTAATCTAGCTTTAGGAATCTGCATGAATAAGGAGGGAGGATGCATAAAACACCCAAGAGGGTAAGAGTCAGATTGATTAGGAAAGGAATGATGGAAGGGCAAATTCTGAGTCTGGTGTTTCCAGCGTTTTTGCAAAAACCAGCCAAGCTTTGGCCCCATTGTCAGTATTAGCTCAGTGTTTCAGAATATTTCCAAATGGCTCATGGACACACTGGTGACCAGAGAACTCAGGCAATGACCAGATGTCCTGAGGAAGATGCTGCCAGTCCTACATACGTAACAATTCTGGAGTCTGTGTGAAGGCAAATTACATGCCACTTAACAAAAGAGGTTGGCAGTCCTAGTAAGTCAGGCAAGGTGGGGAGATTTGTTGAAGTCATCTGGATACGTGGTTACAGTCTCTGGTTAGTAGACTCTGGAAGTAGTCTGGCCACTGGGGGTGCAGCTCAAACCTCACACTTCCTAAGTCCACCCGCCTTGAGGCATGATGCGCAACACACAAATCAGGCAGCCTCGGCTCCCATCACAGGTAGCACTCAACAAGGCTGGAAGTGGGCTGTGAGAGCAAACTGAGGGAAAGAAGTCCTTACACACAAGAGGTAGGCCTCGAGGAGAAATCATGGTGCCTTTCCACTTAAATATCCAGATCTTATATCTGGAGATGTGGAGATATAATTTTGCTGATTAGAGCTACCATTTGGCCTTCACCCCAAAATAAAATCCAACAAATGTCTGGCCTGAGATCACTACTTAGCTTACCTCCAAGTGATTCTCTCCAACACTCCTTGGTAATCAGGTTCTCTGTCTTCTGGAATGATGTGATGTTGCCAGTCATTCTGTGCACACCCTTGCCTGAGGACAGGTAGAATGGGAATAAGAGAACTTATAACTTGAAGAATCTATGTCTGGATATAAATAGCAAAATGAATATACCAATAAGTATTACTCATATCTGTTCTATTTCAGAGAAGTGTGTACTTCATGAAAGGATTAGTGCTTACTTAACTAAACCTAGCAAAGTAAATTCTTGAATACAGATATCAGTCTGTCAGAGATGGTGACAGTGTATACAGACAGGCATATGAAAGCTTCTCAACCTCCAAGCCCTCCCCAGTCTGGTCCAGTCTTTGCCAGTAGAAAATTTCTAGTCATTCTTAACAGGTGATTTAAGTGAGAATTGCTGTAGAATTGTTTGTGGAAGACAATATAGTTCTTTGCTTGGTGCTGAATATTTATTTTTCCAATTTTTCTTCTATTCTCAACATAAAGTTACAGACATAAAAATAATGAAGAAAGTTTATGCACTGCTGGCTTGTGAACTATAATCAATTCACAGACCTGTTGTGTTAAGCTTGCAAAATGTTCATTGACCTGCATTTAAAAACTAAAAACTTTCACACATACAGCCAGGCGCGGTGGCTCACACCTGTAATCCCAGCACTTTGGGAGGCCGAGGCAGGTGGATCATGAGGTCGTGAGTTCAAGACCAGCCTGGCCAACATGGTGAACTACCATCTCTACTAAAAATACAAAAATGTGGCGGGCGCCTGTAATCCCAGCTACTCAGGAGGCTGAGGCAGGAGAATCACTTGAACCTGGGAGTTGGAGGTTGCAGTGAGCCAACATTTTGCCACTGCACTCCAGCCTGGACGACAGAGCAAGACTCCATCTCAAAAAAAAAAAAAAAAATACTTTCACACATACACACTCAAAACAGAATTCCTGGTGCCTCTAAATAAGATCTAGCAACACTGAGCCTGCCTTCCTCCCTGGCAACAATGAGCTAGCACTAAATATAGACTACCCCATATGGACTCTCCACCATCACTGCTGCCCAGTAGGTTCCTAACGCTGAAGGCAAGAGCCAGGTGCCAGTCATCATGATGCTTGGCCTATTGTTTTTCTTATAACAGAAAAACATTTCTCTGTACCTAAGTCCGCAAAAGGAAGAATAAAGCTAGATAGAAAGGGCTTGAGTTTCCAAAAAAAAAACAATAAAGAGTATTATTCTTTGCATATGCAAGAAGCATCTCTGCATATAATATGCAAGCACCTGTATGCTGAACTCACTGTGGGATATGTTGGAAGAATATTCTCAGCACAGGTTCAAAACAACAAAATAAACCATGTTTCTAAGAAAATTATTTCCAATATTTGGGAAGCATTTTGGGGAAGGCTCTTTTTTAAAGACAGCCATTATTGCTAAGTGATTTGGGCTTCTTGGTGATAATAATACCAATTCTCCTAGAATAAGGTGCAGCATACACTAAATAGGACATAAGGCTGGGCACGGTGGCTCACACCTGTAATCCTAGCACTTTGGGAGGCCAAGGTGGGCAGATCATAGGTCAAGAGTTCAAGACCAGCCTGGCCAACGTGGTGAAACCCTGTCTCTACTAAAAATATAAAAATTGGCATGGTAGCACGTGCCTGTAATCCTAGCTACTTGGGATGCTGAAGCAGGAGAATTACTTGAACCGGGACCTGGGAGGCAGGGGTTGCAGTGAGCTGAGATCGCGCCAGCATACTCGAGCCTAGCCTACAGAGCAAGACTCTATCTCAAAAAAAGAAAACAAAACAAATAGGACATAAAACAAAGCATGTGATTTGCTTGTGTCACGAGATCGCTTCTCCTCATTTGTGGACACTGCTTTAGTAGTATTTTCTCAGCCTGCACATATCAAAAGGAGAAATAAATCTCTTCATGGCTTAAAATTAGTATTTCCAACTGAGGATTTTGGTTTCCATTGACCTCTCCATATCTTGTGGAATTCATTCTGGAGTGGCTACTAGTTGATGGTTTAAGTGAACATAAATGCAGGTCAGGGAGCAAAGTCTGGCCTCTCGGCTCTGGGTTCTGCAGGCAGTGGCTTTAATCTACCTATAGGTAATTAACACAGTCCATCATCCCAGTTCTGCAGAGGTGGCCCCAGAAAAACTGGAAATGTTTCCACATCGTGTAGTGTTGATTTTAGTTAATGCATTCATAATTCAAGAGATAGTTCTGAGCACTACTTGAACATTTGACTCTTTGAACTCAAGGACAGTAATTTACATTTGGCCTTCCTACATTTCATCTTACTATATTCAAATCATCATTCTAACTGTTAGGGTCTTTTTGGACGCTCACTTTCTCAGTTACGTATTTTCTATCTACATAATCTATGAATGGGAAGCCTTCAACCTCTGTTCTTACACAAATCGAACAAGTTAAATGTTGAACAAGACAAGACTTTTCTGCAGTTAAGTTATATTCTATTAAACATCATCCTTCAGATAGAATCAGTCTTTCTTCTGTAAGCCATATTCTTTCTTATATTGGCTAAAGAAACGTCTGCTGAAGTCAGCTTACAGATTTCTTGAAGAAAGTAAATACCTCAGGATGTATAATCTGTATCATAGGTGTAATTATCTTTCAGATCAAAGCTTTGAGAGATATTTATGACCAAGGTCCAAAAAACTGCTTAACAAAGATAATGCAATAGCCATCAATGTGCCAGACCCAAGCATTTTTAGCAACAAGTGAGTACATATTATTCCCACCTGTTTAGGAGATTTCATCATTAGGCTAGGTTATTTAAATTTTATCTCATTAATTTAAACCCAGGACTTTCAGAGATTAAATGTGATGAAAATACTAGCCAGTATAGTACACTGTGGTTCTTTTTTTTTTTAGAGAGGGGGGTTTCTCCATGTTGGTCAGGCTGGTCTTGAACTCCCAACCTCAGGTGATCTGCCTGCCTCAGCCTAGTTCATCTTTTATCATATCAAAAATTTCTTAGATTTTTAGTCACTGGTTGTCATAAGCACGGAATCCACCTGAGAACAGAAGACAGAACCCAGATATGGCTATGCTACTGCCGATCAGCAGGAGTTCAATTATTCTGGGCTTTTAAGAGCTATGCATTCCTCAGTTGTTTATGATAAGTTCTTAATATCTTGGCTTCTTGATCTTTTTTTTCCTCATTCTGAGAAAACATACCTCTAAATCCAATTTTGTAAATCAAGCCATATCAGGAGAGCAGGAAGGGGGCTTGAAGAAAATCCTGTGACTAGATAAAACAGGGACATTCCCACAACATGTTCAAAAGAACCTAAAGTCACCAAAGTACAGATAAGTTTATAAGGACTTCTCAATGGATTATTTTTAGAACATGGATACAGAAAAATATGAGCATGGGAGGGTGGGACAAGGGGAATTGTAATATTTTCCATAAACTGGCCCCATAGAAAGGCATTTTTCACTATCTTTTTGGAACTCTAAATGAAAACTAGGTCCAAGCCTGTGGCCTACGAAAAGATTCTGAGATAATAACTATCAAAGAAGCCTGAACTAGTCTACCTAAAGAGGAAAGTTTAGGAGGAATCCTGAGAACTGGTATTCATCAGAGTTGGCCATCTCCCAAGAAAAACACTATTTTGTGCCCTGAGAGCTAAGTGGGAGGAATTCATGGACAACGAAATTCCTTAGCACCAAGCTGGAGTCGAAAAGTTTCCTCTGCCTTTATTGAACAGAAAAGAGTTTACTTAAACTGATTTGATGATCTCCTTGGATATAACCTTGTTTCGGAAAGCAATAAAAAGCCTTTTTCTTCACACAAGACCATGTAATTTACTCTCAGCACTTGCTTCATTCCACACTTCTGGCAGGTAAATCCCACAGTGGCAAATGTTTACTTCCTAAACTGCACACTAAACATTTCAATTATAATTGATGTTGCCCCAAAAGTCTTTGCACTGGAAATTCTCCATCTATATAGATTTAAGACTGGTCCTGTGTGACCACCTTATATGACACTGTATTTCAGAACAGAAAGTTTGGTTTTAGAAACCTCTAGACATAAAGTTTTCTTGAGAATAGTAAATACCTGAAGCTCTGTAGTCTCCACATCACAGGCTTAAAGCTGTTCATCTTCCAAACTTTGAAAGAAATGTATGGCGAGGGTGCAAAAAACTACTTAGTAAACACAATAAAATATGCATCAATGTGCCAACCCTACATGATAAGTAAGGAAGAATAGACCCTTGGAGGATAGGGTAGGGCTTGTTGGTGGTGGCAGTCCTTTAATTACATTTGTAGATACTAATAAATAATAAGTTGATAGTTTCATTTGTTCTACTGTACCTTATTTTCAAGTACAATACATTTAACTGATGATAACCTAAAGATTGTTTGAAAGAGCTTTAAAATAAGGGGGTTTTATTGGATTAGAAACTGTTAGGTCTTTAAGTATTTTGAAAATTCTGAACTAGATCTGTTGATGCATAATCAGGAATGGTCAGTTTGATTCCTTAAAAAAGTACATTCTGTCTAGTTTTGCTTATCTCTTTCCACATACCCAAACTTTCTATAAACCAATTCCATGATATGGTGACATCAAAAAATGGTAGGTGCTATTGAACATGGACTAGTTACAAATTTACATTATTTTAGACTAACCATTAGTTGTAGATTAATTTTAGAAATTGTCTATCGGAGAAAAAATATTATAAAAAGTAAAATACAAGAAAATTACCTCTTATATCTCACACTTGAGGGTATACAACGTTTAGTCCTTTGAAATTAAAATGTATAGCAGTCCTGTACTTTTTCTATAAAATATTCTCAATGTGCAAGGGAATCCAACTAAAGAAAATACCATGTAGATTGTTCATTATGTTCAATGTTAATTGGAGGGTCATAGTTTAGTAGCTATGAAACTGAACATATTAAAGACTCTGCCTTAATTAATATAAAGCAATAGTGTAATTTTTGGGGGGCTATAATTCTTCAAAAGACTAAGCTGGCTCCCTCCCAGTTTTACTGTGTTCACATATTATGCACATTTATACACTAAAATCTTCAAGCGATAAAAGTTTGGACTTTTGGTCTCTAAAACTGACAAAATCTAAACTGACTAATCAGAGAACCTAAAAACGTAAACGTTATGTTTTTTCAATGATATGTTCCCCATCAGAGCTTGTTTTTAACTGGAATGCTATGCATGTTGAGTGGGTACAACATTTGCAAGCATTTATCAAGTTTGGGTGAGCACTGCTAACACTGCTGACGGTTCTGCTCTTGGAAAAGGGCCGTGCTTTCTGTTGCATGCGGACACTGACCCTGTACTTTCTTTCCTTTCCTTTGTTTCCTGTGCCATGCTTGCTGTGTAGCAAATGGAATCTCTTGCAGTAAGTTAACTTTCTTTCATACTCTTTGTCCATTTAGGCATGGACCCATAACAAACCTCATTTTTTACCGTTAGTGTTGTATCTCTTAGCATGTTTTCCCTTTCTCATTTTAATTTATTTTATTTGGTAGATTAAGACATGGCAGTTCATTAGTAGTGATCCGGGCTGCTTTTGTCCCAAAGTAGAAACTTACATTGCTATGAATTCACATGGTATCAGCGAAATGTTTTGTGTAATGATAGTTATCATGATTTGGCACTTACGAAAGTCGGGGTTTTCATAGCCAGGTTTCACCCTAAATTGTGAAGGTAATGTTGTCTTTAAGCAATACTTTATTTATTTGAAAATCTCTAGCAGTTATCTTTTATACCAGATTTTTAAAGACCATAAAATACAATGTTTTACTAAAATAACCAAACATCCAGTTTGAGTTAATTGGTCAGTGTAGCTGATTCTTTAATCTTAGACTGGTTACTGTGTTGAGAGATCAAATAAATTTAGGCAGAATTGGTTTTCTCCTAAAGAGCAAGGAAGGGCTGGGAAGAGAAAGGAAACCATTTAGCATAGTCTTAGCATAAATTTTAGTAACTTTAGGATCAAAAATCTGTTAATAATATCAATAGAATATTCTTCCTAAAACCTAAATTCCTGTGATTTCTCTCCTTAAACTGACTTGGGAGAACAGGTTTACGACATCTCAGAAGCTCTCAGTTCTGAGCTGCATTCTTTGTAGTCCTTGGTAAAAGAAAGGCCCTCTTTATCCTGACCCATTTGAAACTGAACAGTGAAGCATTTAGTTTAAACCACATATTTAACTCACTTTCACTGGTGACTGCTGGCCATGAAATTCTACTGAGTGAAGGCTGCTCCTTTTCCTTTTACAGAAGCCCATCCACTACCTGGGAGCAAACTCATTCTTGGAATAAAATAGGCAAAGTTTAGAGGGTACAGCTCAAAGACTAGTCTGATCACTGGCACTGGAATTATTTTTCCCTCATACTATGTATAAGCGGTATAATGAACACATTACAGGGTAAGAGGTTCAAATGTACCCCTGAAACATTTTAAATTCCAAAGGTATCTGTGTGGCTCAAGGGCCATTTTGTATGATTACTTTTTGATGTCCTTTCCACAGAAATTCTTGAATGTGTTCATAATTTCTCCTTTTTTCTAAGCATTTTTGGTCCCTTTTTATCTTTATTTAATTCAACAAGTACTTATTGAGCACAGAGTAGACACATCATCAGTAAGCCTGATACAGGACTCTGGAGGACCATGTGACTGAAGACTCCAGGCCCAGGCGTCTACAGAATTTATAAGTTCAACACCTAGAACTGCCTGATGTTCTGCCTTTCAATATACTCTAAATAAAAGGAAAATTTTTAAAAAATAATTTATACCTTATAAAAGTTAACACAACCACTCAGCTATAATTGGTAGGTGTTTAATTGGTAAATTTAAACACCAATTTGGCTGTTCACTCAGTCCCTTTATAGGTGTTACTCTCTAATTAGTGATCCATTACACAGACTAAAATCAAAATTATACTGTGGATTTTTTACTGATATTTAAGGACTGTATTTTGTTTTTCTGTTTTATTTGAAATAACAGCTGGTTATGTTTTCTTAAAAAAAAAAAAGTTTGCCTCCACTGAGATTTCAGTAGTTACATATGAATGATCCTTAATAACTGTTTCTTCCCATGCAATTTCTCTCTTTAGCAATTGGAACTGTGTCAGAGATTATATAAGCTACACTTCCAGCTGCTGTTGCTTTTTCAGTCCTACTGTAAGCTCATCGGCCAGGTGCATGAAGTTAGCTCCATGCCAGAGGTGAGTCCACACGCTTCCCAACCCCACATCCTGCCATGAAAATTACTTCTTTTTGTTCTTCTCCCCTCCTCCCCATTTTTAACTGCCCAAGTGGTTTTATTCCCACATAATTATGTTGCTCAAGCACAAGTCTGAAATAAATGTGTCTGGTATGTATTTCTATTCTCATTTTTAAAAGCAGGGTCAGGAGTAGGTGTGGAAAGGGAGGTGCCTCAAAATTTAAGAACACATGTAGGAGAGAAGCTTCCTACAGGTTGTGTCCTCGGTGCCTTGCTTGCCTCTCCCTGATCCTGGCCCTGGAGCTGGGCATCCTTGTTTAAAATTTTTCAGTGTGTGTGTGTTTTCTTCTTTACGTTAGCTTTTCATACTTGCCCTTACCTTGAGGTAAGAGGGAAATGTCTACATGTTATGTTTCCTACTCTTCAGTTTCCCTGCCCTGCTTAGCACCAGCATGTTTTAATATTTAAAATAAAATAATTTAAACATATTACTGTTGAGCCAAAATTTTCCTGCAAATGAAGAAATACTACTGAAATCAGTGGAATAATGGTGGTGTGTACTGGATACTATAGCAGCACAGAGGACCAACGCTTCATTTGCTTAGAGGCAAGAAAGGTTGAAACTGAAGAGACTGCTGGAGAAAAGCACACCTGAGTGGACTCTCAGAGAGTGAGTTGGAGTGAGGGAGGAACATTCCACTAAGTACAAACAGCATGGCCGTAAGCCTGATAGGAAGAAAGAGAAAGGAACTACAAGCAACTTAGTATTGCTAGAATAGAAGGAGCGCCAAAAAGGAGCTAAAAGATAAGGCAGAAGAGAGAGGGGTAAAGGCGAGATCATCACATGCTGCGCCCAGGAGTGTTTCAGGTGGATCTCCGTGGCAGCTACAGAGGGCGGATCTGATGACAGCTAGGCCAGAGACATGGAGACCAGAGATGAGGCGGCTGAAATAGTTCAAACAGAGGAGAGAATTTGAACTGGGACAGAAGTGCTAGGTATGGAGGGGAGGAAGGAAATGTGAGACACAGATCTGATGGGGGCATGAAGGAGAGAGAAGAGTTGAGGAGAGGATGACACTCAGGTTCCATCTTACATGAACCAGGTGACTAGTGGCACCAAAGCTGAGACAGGGATATAAAAAGAAGGACTGAGGCAATGCTGTGTCCAGGCAGTCAAGCCTTCTGCTGGCTTGTCAATGGCTGAGGCTGCATAGTGGACCAGGACCTGGCTTAAACGGTGACTGACCTCTTGCAGGTGGTTAGATGTGAGGTCGGGAGAGATCTGGACAAAAGGCACAAATTTGGTCATGAACAACTAGAAGTCGATTAACCCATCCCAGTGACAGCAGAAAAGCAAGGATGAAGCCTGGGAAACCTTATCATCTAAGGGCAGAGGAGGAAGAGCCACAAGAGATGAATTACAACCATTTTACCATTTTTTTATTACTCAGTTTGAAAAAAGGAAAAAAGCTGTACAACTTTATACTTTCAAATGCTTATTTCAAGGGAGTAGCCCTTCACAACCAGTTTTCCTCTACATAAGTTGTCAGATAACAGGAATCAACTCTTCTCTCTTTTATTTGCCACATGGTCAAGATAATCCTCTTTTTTTCTTTGAGATGGAGTTTCGCTCTTCTTGCCCAGGCTGGAGTGCAATGGTGCAGTCTCGGCTCACTGCAACCTCCTCCTCCTGGGTTAAAGCGATTCTCCTGCTCAGCCTCCCAAGTAGCTGGGATTAAAGGCATGGCTAGTTTTGTATTTTTAGTAGAGATGGGGTTTCACCATGTTGGTCAGGCTGGTCTCAAACTCCTGACCTCAGGTGATCCACCTGCCTCAGCCCCACAATGTGCTGGGATTACAGCTGTGAGCTACTCGGCCAGGATTCACCATTCTTGATGCCAAAGAATATTCATGACGAATGAAAGGAAGTCAAAATGTCAACATTAACAAGAGTTTGAAAGAAGGTGATCCCAATGGATGACTTTGAGAGGCTCGAGACTTCAGTAGGGGAGGTTACTGCAGATGTGGTAAAAATAACAAGAGAACTATAATTAGAAGTAGAACCTGAAGATGTGACTGAATTGCTGCCGTCTCATGATGAAACCTGAATGGATAAGGAATTGCTTCTTGCAGATGAACAAATAAAGTTTTTTGTTGTTGTTTTTGAGACGGAGTCTCACTCTGTCACCCATGCTGGAGTGCAGTGGCACAATCTCAGCTTGCTGCAACCTCTGCCTCCCAGGTTCAAGCGATTCTCCTGCCTCAGTTTTCCAAGTAGCTGGGATTACAGGCCTGCGCCACCATGCCCAGCTAATTTTTGTATTTTTAGTGGAGATGGGGTTTCACCATGTTGGCCAGGCTAGTCTCAAACTCCTGACCCCAGGTGATCCACCCGCCTCAGCCTCCCAAAGTGCTGGGATTGCAGGCATGAACCTCCACGCCTGGCCCAAATAAAGTTTCTTTATGTGAAATTTACTCCTGGTGAACATGCTGAGAACACTGTCAAAACAACAAAAGACTTACAATATTATATAAACTTAGTTTATAGAACAGTAGCAGAGTTTAAGATGATTGACTGCAGTTTTGAAAGAAGTTCCATGGTGTATAAAATGTTATCACATGCTACAGAGAAATATTTCATGAAAGGAAGAGTCAATCAATAAAGCAAACTTTATTTAAATACACCTACTATAAATAGGTGTATTTATATAAAATAAGACATTGCTGTCTTATTTTAAGAAATTGCCCCAATTACCCCAACCTTCAGCCACCACTAGCCTGATCAGTCAGCAGCTATTAACATTAAGGCAAGACCCTCTACCAGCAAAAAGATTATTACTCACTGAAGGCACAGATAATTGTTAGCATTTTTTAGCACTAAACTGTTTTTCAATTAAGGTATGTACCTTTTTTAGACTTAGTGTGCTTAGACTACAATATGGGTGTAAAAGTAATTTTATATGTATGGGGAAATCAAAAAATTTGCATGACTTACTTTATTGCAGATGTCTAGAACTGAATATTTCCAAGATATACCCAGTGTGTGTATTTACATGGGTAAGTGCACACACACTGTTTAAATACTATATAAGTTTTAAATAATGTGTAGATATACACAATGTTTAAAACTTACCTAGGTTTAAAATAATTAAGGAAAAATTTGCTTTCAAATTTAAAACCACATACAATATTAAGATACTCTAATATCTTGTTTTAAAAGATTATTTCAGTAAATTTTAAACCTACTTCTATAGTAGGTATATTTAACAGGCATGTATGTGAAGAAAAATAGTCCTTCAAGGCTTCAGGGTTTTTTGTTTTTTTGTTTTTTGTTTTTTGTTTTTTGTTTTTTGTTTTTTGAGATGGAGTTTCGCTCTTGTTACCCAGGCTGGAGTGCAATGGTACGATCTTGGCTCACTGCAACCTCCGCCTCCTGGGTTCAGGCAATTCTCCTCCCTTAGCCTCCTGAGTAGCTGTGATTACAGGCATGCACCACCATGCCCAGCTAATTTTTTGTATTTTTAGTAGAGACGGGGTTTCACCATGTTGACCAGGATGGTCTCAATCTCTTGACCTCGTGATCCACCCGCCTTGGCCTCCCAAAGTGCTGGGATTACAGGCATGAGCCACCGCGCCCGGCCCAAGGTTTCAGTTTTTTATAGTTTGTACCATGAGTGAGTTGCAAATGAAGAGGAAAAGTAAAGGTGTTGAATAAATAACTTTCCAAAGTAAACAGGCAGCAACTTGCATTACAAAGAGAAAAAAAACTTTCATTTTATGCCAGTTTTTTTAAATGCTCTTGAGATCAAATTGCACAACAGCTGTCTTCTGTAGTGTATTTTGAGACACTTTGAAGTGACACAGGTTTTCTTATGCTTTACATTTTAATACTCTGAATCTTTTGGTTCCAGTAACTTTGAAGGGAAGTATCTTTTTTTTGTTTGTTTTTGAGACGGAGTCTCGCTCTATCACCAAGGCTGGAGTGCAGTGGCGCGATCTCAGCTCACTGCAACCTCCACCTCCAGGTTCAAGTGATTCTCAGCCTCCAGAGTAGCTGGGACTACAGGTGTGCGCCACCACGCCTGGTTAATTTTTTGTATTTTTAGTAAAGACAGGGTTTCACTATGTTAGCCAGGATGGTCTTGATCTCCTAACCTCGTGATCTGCCCAACTTGTACTCCCAAAGTGCTGGGATTTCAGGCGTGAGCCACCACGCCTGGCTGAGGGAAAATATCTTTTACCTCTGTAGCATTAATACAAGCATCAGTTTAAGATTATTCTTCGTCCTCAAAATTGTGTCTTCAGTTTTTTCTCATGGCATGGAACCAACAGTGAGAAAAACTTATTGTTAGGACAGAGTCCATGGTCATGATTACATGTATTGAGCATTTATGTGCTGGACTGTACTAAACATTTGGTATACATTATATCCACTTACTCTTTAAACCTTTAGGATGGCCATTATCTTCAGTCTCACACAGGAGAAAACTGAGGTGCTGAAAAGGCAATTAACTTGTCCATGTTCCTGCGGAGCTGGCATTTGAACCCGGATCTACTCACTCTTGAGCCTGATCTCTTATACTCTCTCCCTCTGTATTTATGCCTTTTCTACTTAAATAGAAAACATTTTAAATGAAGTCTTAATCTTTTCTATAAGGAGAGCATCTCAGTGGCTGACACATATTCAATGCATACAACTCAACAGTCCCCTACACATACCATGGAGTACAATGTCATCTGTCCTATTTGAATTTACCAAGGTATTAAGCTTATGCTTAACCAGACCTATATGATCAATTTTTTTTTCCTTTTGGGATGTAAAATTCCCCCAGCACCTAAATCCAGTTTAAAAAAATTTTTTTTTAACAGCTGCTGAATATGTCCAGGGAACTGAGTGACTTAAAGAAACACCTGAAGGAAGCCACTGCCGCCATTGCGGCCGACCCTCTCTACTCAGAGGGTGCATGGTCCGAGCCGACCTTCACGTCCACTGAAGCGGCCATCCAGTCCATGCTGGAGTGCCTGAAGAACAACGAACTCGGCAAAGCTTTGCGGCAGATCAGGGAGTGCAGGTGACTCTGCTGTTTCTTTAGAGGTGGTTGCAGGCAATGCACACCTGTCTGTTACTCCGATGGCTGGAGTCGAGCCCAGCGGAAGGCTGGAGTTTCTACAGGTCTCTTCTCAGATCTGTACCTTTGCCCAGCCAGAAACACTCAGCTTTCAGAACTTACATGTTGAAAGTGTTGGTGTTGGTTCTGGCCATTTGTCATCCCTAAAATGACAAAATGCTGAAGCCCTTCAAACTATACCTTCATATAATTTTAAACTAACATTTGAATATATCCTTTTTGGTTTTGCCCCTACATTCTGGTATTGTATTCACATTCATTGAAACCACAATGCTATAGCACATAAGGTAAATGTTTTAAGCATATCAGATTCCATTGTGATATTTTCATACTCTTGACATTTAGATACTCAAGATTCTAAAACTGATTATGAAGGAAACCACTGACACTGCAACCAACCATCTCTATTCAGAGGGTGTGTGGTTTCCACAGCTCTGAAACTATAACCCATGAATTGTTTACTTTAGATGAGTGAATTGCCTGATATGGGAATTCCATCTCAATAAAGCCTTTTTGAAAAAGTAATATTCTTATATTAATGAAGACTCATAAGCTCCCAACTTTGTGACCGATAGCGCCTCTAATCTGTGCTATTCTTTTTGACTGCAGAAGTCTGTGGCCCAATGACATCTTTGGAAGCAGTTCTGATGATGAGGTCCAGACACTGCTGAATATTTATTTCCGTCACCAAACTCTGGGACAGACGGGTACTTACGCTCTGGTGGGGTCTAACCAGAGCCTGACAGAGATCTGCACCAAGCTGATGGAGCTGAACATGGAGATCCGGGACATGATCCGCAGAGCCCAGAGTTACCGCGTGCTCACGACCTTTCTTCCAGACTCCAGTGTTTCCGGCACTAGTCTCTGACAGGAGCCTCCTGTCCCCACTGGGTTCCAAACTGGCAGTGCTGCCATGCTGGGGCGACATCATTCAGTGTCTTCTCGGCCTTCAAAAGGCTTGGACAGACTGTTCTCCCTCTTGTTACCTGTAGGGCTTTTTCTAAAGAGGATGGCAGAACTTCCAATGTGTAGCAATACTCTATAAGAACCAAGGTAGCTTAGAAATCCTGGACAGACTCCACCCGTCATGCTGTGTGGCACAAATGGGTTACATTTGACCGAGCATATGCAACTCACTACTGAAGAAGTGACTCCCGTTGCATACCAAAGCTGATTACACTGAACAGTACCTTCCTTTCTAGAAACAATTTTAGATTGGCAAAAGTGCAATGTTTTCTTCACTCAAAAAATTTTATATTCTCAAACATGTACATTCTCTCCCTTTCTAGTTCCTTTCTTGTATCGTTTTCTTTTTCCTTTCTTTAGTGGGCTGAGAAAGGGGCAGGCAGAATGATGCTGGCCACTGAAAACTGTAAGATGGTCAAAAGCTGACAGCCTGTGTATGTGAAAAGGGAATTGTAAATGGACTGCAATGTAATGTACACTGTAATTTGAATAGAATTACTGTATCTAAAAGGAGCTGCTATGAAAGGACCTTTCTTATGTTGCTAGGCTACTGTTTCTGAAGGCCCTGGATCTCTTTGCACCAAAAATGGTCCAGATAGACTCTTTTTAAGGATCTTGGCTGCTTTTTACTAGAAGGTTGCTTTTATGAGCATATTTATACTGCAGAAGGATGAGTGTTAATTTTAATTAACTTTGCCATTTTGTAGAGAAAAACTGTTCGCAATGTAAATTCCAAGTCTTTTCACCAATCAGGCATGCATATTTTAATATCCGTTTGGATAACCGAAAGTAGAATCATAAAGGTAAAATATGAGTTGTTACTTTGTTTCTTAAATGTCATATTTTATGTGTAATGTAAAGGGCCATTCTTAAGTTCTCTCCTTAAACAATGCTGTCAAGTGTTCGATGTGTGCATGTGAACTTGCTGCACAGCAGAAACATATTCAGAGTTTATCTATGTAACTTATTCACTCTGTAAATACATTTAAAGTTTTTGTGATGTAAGCTTACTTGACATTCTGTTCAGAAATTTCTTTAGACTAAAAAAAAAAAAAAAAAAAAGACAAAATACATGTTGACCATGGATTTTATTTCTGGTTGATGAAAATGTTTGCCCTGGGCACACATGAAGTTTTGCATGTGCATTGCCAAAGTAATAACCCCAAGGGATACCCCTCACATGTATGCTATGAATGGCATCCATGGGGGTCATGCCATGCATGGCCCTTATGAAGCTGGAGGTAAGTATAATCTCTTGGGAAGCTGGCTTCAAAACTGTGAGCTTCAATCAATTCTCTATAATTAACCAAGGGAAAAAAATCAGAAAAAAGTGAAAGCTCCAATTCCCAATAATCTATAATTAGGTTGTCATCCTTCAGATTTGGAAATTGATTCTATAGTGAACAGGAAAATGTAGGAGGAGTTTTAATTCTGTCACCAAGACCTATCCGCTACCTACCCCACTAGGAAAACAGGAACACAGGGAGAAATGTAACAATCTCATTTATGCTGTCTTTCTATTCATATTTTACTTGGACCAACAAATATAACTTGTTTTACTAGCACACGGCTACTGAATCATTGGCAGTAATATTCTAGGAGTATCCTACAGAAAAGAACCTAACCTAGGATTTTTTTATGTTACCACAGATATAACTACTAGTATATTTTAATAATTTTCTGAACTGCTGTATACATATTTTTCTGATGGTTTAATTTTTTTCAACTTGTCTGAAAGATGATTTGCTATGATTTGTAGTAACAACTGAATCATGATCACTCTAAAATATACCTCATAAAATAAAGGTTTCTGTGGGTAACCACAATAGCCAACTTTCAGAGAGTTTTGTTGGAAGCCACAGTAGAACAGATTCGTCATGAACTGAATTTCCCACCATGCCTTCTTACCCAGCAGAGAACCAGTACATCGCAATCTAAGATACTAACACAGGAAGCAGTGGGGGTTTTTTGTTTTCCTCAATTTTATCTTTAAAAGGAGATGTATTAATGTGAAAGATTTCTTCTACTTTTCCTCTATCTCTTCACCTCCTCTCCTTGAAGTGATGGGAAAAATTGTGTAGGACGCAGCACCACTCCAGAGAGCCCAGCAATAACTTGATACACCGGTCAAATCTTGCTGCCTATTGCTCTGTGCCTGTTACTGAAGCATTCATGTTAATTGTCTTCCCCAGGGATACAGAGAAATAGAGGTACCAAAGGAAAGGGTAGATATTTAACAGATGCCTCAGTGATAAGAAAGATTCCTCCTGGCATCTAATGCTTTCTAGCTCTAAAACATGATACACTTTTTATCCACCTGCAGAATAAAGCAAGCCAGACAGGTGCTCTGTAACTTAGATGTAACCTGATTAAAATTATAGTCTCCAAATACAGTGTTTTAGAAAAGGCACTGTACATTTTTAGAGGCATATGAATGTCATTCCCACCTCTTACCCATCTAACATAGGTGAGATGTTAAGAAAATGTGCTGGTGTTGCTGTGAAATAAAGATACCTGTAATCGTAGGCAACACACACATGCATGAACATCCAAAGTTAGGTCTCAAGGCTCTTCTCGTTCCAAGTCCTAACAAACAATGATCTTTTCAGTGAACTGTAGAATTCTGGAAAGAATAAGCGTACCTCCAGGCTGCTTACATCAATAGTTTACATGTGCTTCCAGATGCCTGCCTTACCAACAGAAAATCAGTGTCCATTGGTGAGTATTAAGGTATGTTAATTGTATCTCAATACTAGTTTTCAATGCATTTATTTTGGATCAATTAATGTTTGGATACCTATGATGAGCCAAGATATTTCTTCATTCAGCAAACATGTATTGCATACCCACTCTGGGCTAGGCACTGTTTTAGAGGATACTACAGCCATCAAAACAGATGTGGTCCCTGTTCCCATGAGGCTCCTGCATTTGAGTGGAGGAAGACGTACTTGTCTATGTTGGGTGGTGATTAGTGCCATGAAGAACAAAACGGACACAGCAAGTAATGGGGATGGGGCTCTCTTAGCTATCATTCTAATAAGGTGGTATCTGGGGAGGGATCTGAATGAAGTGGGGATACAATGGCTATCCGGGGAAAAGAGCATTGGGCAAAGGAGAAACACGTGCAGAGACCCTGAAGGAGGAGTAGGATCACTTTGTCGAAGGGACAGCAAGGAAGCCAATGACGGAGTGAACTGAGTGAAGACAGCATTCAGAGAGGACAGCCGGAAGTTCTGTAAGCCACAGCAGGACTCTGTCCCTTGCCGAGCAAGATGGGAAGCCACTGGAGGTTTGCAGGCCGAGCTGTGACTTACATTTAAAGGATTACTCCATTTGGGATGATGAAAAAAAGTTCTATAACGAAAGTTTTGTTGTGGTTATACAGCATTGTGAATGTACTTAATGCCAATGAATTGTGTACTTTAAAATGGTAAATTTCATGTTATATATGTTTTACCACAATAAAAATAATTGTTTTAAAGAATCACTGGCTGCTATGTGCAGAACAGACTGCAGATGGGCAGAGGTAGAAGCAGGAAGACTAGAAAGACAGCTGTGGCGATAGTGCAGTCACCAGGCGATGCTGGCTTGGCCTGGGGTAATCACAATGGAAGTGATTAGTAGTGGGCATATTCTGCAAATAATTCAGAGCTAGAGCTGACAGATCTTACCGATGACACAAAGAATGGGAGAGAGTTTGGCCCAAACAACTGGAGGAATCGGGATTAGGGAATGCATGTTTAGCAAGTAGAAACCAAGATTTATTCTTCAGACATGTTAACTTTGAGATGTCTCATATCTAAGACAAACTGGTGAGTTAACAGGCAGATATGTGAGTCTGTGGTTGAGGAGCAAAGTCTGGGCTACAGACATACATGTGGCATTTAAAGCCCCTGAGAAAAAAAATAGGATACTCCCCTGCCTTGTCCAGCCAGGGACTGGGATCTCAAAAAAGTCAGAGTGTAGGCGATGAGTTTGAAATCTGATGCACATTAAACCATGTGGGGAGCTTAAAACGCCAACACTCAGGCTTCCTCTAATTGATTTAATGGGTCTGAAGCTGTGCTCAAACTCCAGCACTGTTTAAGTTTCCCCAGCTGATTCTAATCCACTACCAAGATGGGAACATTGCTTTCTCCTTTCTCAGACCTAAGAATCACCCCAGGGTACTTGTCAAAAATGCAGAATCCCTCAGACTGCCCCCCCCCCCCGCCCCGCCCCAGACCAGTTTGGTAAATCCAGCACAGCTTTCCTCAAATCAGCATTGTAACAGCAGCTCCACTTTGAAAGACACTGAACTAAAACAAACTTCCTATATAGTAAAGTGCTCTTTTTTCCAGAGCACACCCCCAATTGTTTTCCCCACGTAGGCTGGTGGTGTAGAGATTCTACCCAAATCTGTCATTGAACTTTTCGTAACTTTCCTATTTGAGGTCACAGTGAGTGAGTGGCTAGAATTTACTGCATCCACTTACAGATCAGTTTCCAGGCAGATGCCTCCTTCTCTGTCACCATCTTCTGCAGCCCAGATCCTGCTTTTAACAGCAAACTTGCATGGATATTGTATTCGAATTTCAGATTCTAAGAACTTGGGCCACCTGATGTGAACTTCCAGAAGCTCCACAGGAGAATGAAGAGATTCTTCCTGGCCCCCTTTACTATGTCCAACCCTTCTCTCCTCATCTCTATTTTAAAAAGCCCAGAGACTTTGAAATTCTTGCCACCTAGCTGTACTATCCTCCTCCCTTCCCAACACCATCACTGTCATCCACAGCAGTGGCTGTGACTCTCAGTTGCATTAGAAGCATTGGGGAAGCTTTTTTAAAATTCTGAAGTTTGGGCCCCACCCCAGATCCCTTAAATCCTTTATGAGGCTCCTCTGATTATTTTGAATTGCAGCCACGCTTAGGAACCGCTGACCTTCTCCCTGCCCCTTATTAATCAGAGAGACTAGAGCTTCTTGCTCACCCCAGCTTCTGATGTCATTTCCAGGGCTTCAGCAGTCTTCTGTCTAACCTGTACAAAATCTTTTTTCTCTCATCCTGTTAATAACATTCTTACCTCCAGGCATTTTCACTCTACTGTACCTTAGCCACCCAATTTCCTGGCTATACCAAAACCTGATCCACAGAAGCGAACCAGCTCCAGAATCCCACCTTCAGGCCCCTCCACTCAGGAATTTTCCCAGTTCCCCTTTACTCCAGCCCCAACCCCTCTAACAATTCTCCCACCATTAATATCAGTCTGTGGCCTCACATGTCTTTACTCCCCTTTGGAGCATGTTTAAATTCCATGGGTCATTATAATCCCTCCTTTGCTGACATTCACAAGGGGTGCCCTACCCATGTCTTCTGCTCTATCCTTTTACAATCAAAGGATACATCACTGCTCCCTCAGGGGCCAATCGCTCAGCTGGTTAAACCCCAAGCTTGGTTGAACCTAAAATTGACTCTTCCCACACCTGTTCCAGAAGTATGACATTACTAGGATGAAGATCTTTCTAGAATGCAAGTCCCACTTGTAGTGTCCCACTAATAATGACACTGGTAATGTCACATTTCTAATAATGTCTTCTAGTAATACCTTCTAGTAATGTCTCAACACTATCGGGCAATCCTGTAATACATTATGCCTTCCTGATCATTTCAATTTCCTAATGCCTGAGAATCATTTCACATATTTTCCTCTCTCCTCAGCATCCTACCTGTCTCAGCTGATGGCTTTGCTTCATAATTCATTGAGTAAACAAATGAGTCTCACCTTCCCCACCAAATACATAAAGTTATCTAACTAGCCCTGTGTTCTAGGTGCTCCGTTCTTTTACAGTCAAAGGAACATCACTGCTCCCTCAGGGGCCAATCGCTCCACTGGCGCTCAGGACCCCGTCTCTGCTACCTATTGAAGGGCTTTGCTCCTGCAGACATTCCCCTCTCTGCTCTGCCATCAGCTTCTCTCCACCAAATGATTCCCTTTAAGATGCCAACATACTCAGCGCCTCCCGTTTCCCCAAATGCCATTCTAGCTATCAGCAGTTTCTCTACTTTCTTACAGCAAAACATCTAGGAAGTGCTACTTCTGTTCAGTATCCGATTTAACACTGGCTTTCATCCACACCATTCCATGGAAACTTCTCTCTTCGACCTCACCAGTCACCTCCGTGCTTTCACAGCCAATGGACCTGTCTTCACCTCGACCTCCCAGCAGGATTTGACTCGGTCGACTTTCCTGCCTTCTGGAAATACTGTTTTATCTTCATTTCCATCTCATCATCCTCTTCCTTCCATCCTCTGGTTCCCCAGACTGTATTTGGAGTAGCAGGAACTAAACTCTAAGTTCCTGCTACTCCAAATACAGTCTGGGGAACCAGCAACATTGATCACATCTGCGAGCTTCCTAGATTTAGTCTCAGACCCCAGACCTACAGAATCAGAATCTTCATTTAACAAGCTCAACAATGACTCCTGGGACATTAAGGGTTTAGAATCATTGCCTCATTGTTGCTATGCCCCAGAGCCCTGTGTTGTACTCCCTTTTTATTTTTTCCTGCCTCTGTGAAACTTTTTTAATTTTTAAATTCTTTTATTTCCATGGGTTACTGGGGAACAGGTGTTATTTGGTTATATGATTCCGTTCTTTACGGTGATTTGTGAGATTTTGGTGCAGGTGATCCCATCCAGGCCCAAGGCTTTAAAGACTGTCTCCTTTTGATCTCCAAGTCTATCCCTAGCCCTGGCTTATCTCCCAAACTCCAGATACATATATCTAATCGGCTACATGGCATTTCCAGTTGGATGTCTCCAACGCTTCAAACTTATGTTGAAAACAGAAGCCCTTCCCACATCATAGCTAGCTCCACTAAAATAAGAGGTAAATGTATTGAACCCTCAAAGTGACAGGCACTAATTATTCTAAGTGATAAACATGCCTCAACTCCTTTAGTTCCTATCTCTTGGTTGTGTGAGGACTACCATTATCCCTACTTTACAGATAGGTAAACTGAGGGGTAGAGAGCCACTTGTCCAAAATTATCTATCTCCTAAATATGGCACCCAGGATTTGCAATTAGGTAACCTGGCTCCAGAACATGCCTCCTAACTGGCATACTGCTCAATTCCATTCATGCCACAGCTCAAAGCAGAAATCCAAGAGTCATTGTTTATTTCCTCCACCTTCCACTGCTACCCTATCACATTTTCAAACAGTATCTTAAGCCCATGGATTTCTTCCTCTCTGGCCACCACCCTTGTCCAAGCTATCATTTTGCTCATTAATCTCCCAACCATCTCCCTCCTGCCATTCTACCTGGTCTCCCTCTAAAGTGAGCATTTTGAAGTGAGACTGTCTGCCCTGGTGAAAGCCCCTCACAGGGCGGTCATTTGCTTTAACCTGGTCTTGAGAACCCTTTGTGATTAGAGCCCTGTCTTCCGCAGTCTCTTCCCCACGTCAGCCCCAGGGGGCTCCTATTCCTCAGCCCCTCAAGGCCTTTGCTCCTGCTGTTCCCTTCGATCAAAATAATCTTCTCCCAGCTCCCTTCATCCTGCAGGTCTCACACTCATGTCACCTCTTCCCAGCCACCCTGTCTAAAGGGTTACTGTATCATAGCACCCTGCTTCCTTCATGCCATTTATCACAATCTGAACTTGGGAAGAAGTATAAATGTAATTGTGAAAGCACGGAGCAAGTCCTCCTCTACCTGGTTTAAATCCTGGCTCTCCTCTCGGGCCTCTGTGTGCCTCCATCTCCTCACCTATGAAAAGGTACAACAGCTCCTAAGCCATAGGGCTGCTGTGCTGAGTTACAGCAATGCATGGCAGATGCTAAGGGCTGCTTCAGCATTTGCTGTAATTGTGTATACTTGAAGGGAGGACCTTGCCTTGCCCCTTCAATCATCTCTATATTCCCAGTGCTTAGAACATCCGACTTATAGGCCGGGCGCGGTGGCTCAAGCCTGTAATCCCAGCACTTTGGGAGGCCGAGGCGTGTGGATCATGAGGTCAAGAGATCGAGACCATCCTGGTCAACATGGTGAAACCCCGTCTCTACTAAAGATACAAAAAATTAGCTGGGCATGGTGGCGCGTGCCTGTAGTCCCAGCTACTCAGGAGGCTGAGGCAGGAGAATTGCCTGAACCCAGGAGGCGGAGGTTGCGGTGAGCCGAGATCGCGCCATTGCACTCCAGCCTGGGTAACAAGAGCGAAACTCCGTCTCGAAAAAAAAAAAAGAACATTCGACTTATAAAAACTTGTCAAATGAATGGCTATTTTTCCTCTTCATTGTTCCCCTTCACATAAGTGACAGTAGCTGCCATTTCCCAATGCTCTATATTGATGTTTTTACCCGAGGATCACCAATTAATGTGCCTTCATGGTCTAGTTCACATGCATTTATTTTATTCTATTCACACTGTACAATTGTTACACAACCTACAAAAAGTACAAAAGCCTAGTCCATTTTCCAATGCCAGGTCAGAGCCGAGTTGCAGAAAAGGAAGACAGCACAGTAAGTTACAAGAAGAGCTCAGGGGTCCTGTGTAAGTCACAGGACATATTTAAAGCTGTAAATATTACCACAGGAGAATCTCTTGTCTTTGCAGCGACCACACAGTTCTTGTCGATGCGGCCTCCTTAGATCAATGTGTCTTTTCTTTTGAGGACAGGAACAATGAGACTTTGAGCAGGTCTTCAGGAAACAAGAGTTTGGATGCTAATGATCAGTTCAGTGTTTCAAATATAATCCTCAAATCACAATACATCTCCCCATTGCCCTATTTCTGATACCTTTATCCTCTGAGTCCTATGAGAAGGCCAAGACAAAGTTGTACAAAACTGCTTGTATCACATTAAATGTCAATTCTTTTTTTTCAAGATAAATGATCACAGAAGATACTCAAGAGACTATTGCTGAGCCAATCAAGACGACATAATGTGAAAGAAGAATTTAAGAGTTTTGTAGAGTTTCTTCACTGTGTAGATTTTTATATTTGTAGGCAGGTCAGAGTGAGTGACTATGGGTAGGAATTAAATGAACGCTTCCAAAAAACTAGAGGCCAAGCGCGGTGGGTCACGCCTATAATCCAGCACCTTGGGAGGCCAGGACAGGCGGATCACCTGAGGTCAGGAGTTTGAGACCAGCCCGGCCAACGGTAAAATCCTGTCTTTACTGAAAATAGAAAATTAGCTTGGCATGGTGGCACGTGCCTGTAATTCCAGTTACGTGGGAGGCCGAGACAGGAGGATCACTTGAACCCAGGAAGTGGAGGTTGCAGTGAGCTGAGATTGTGCCACCACACTCCAGCCTGGGCAACAAGAGTAAAACTCCATCTCAAAAAATAAAAATAAAGACTAAAGCAAAGGTTCTCAACCAGGGGTGATTTTACTTCTCCCATCTCTAAATATATTTGGGTGGTTATAACTGGGAAAGAGGGGTATTCCAGAGAAAATTAAATGTTTCTTTCCAGACATGCCCAATCTTTACTAGGATCTAAAATAGTGCCTTTCAACCATTATCTTTCTGTCTTCCAATAATTAAAATTAACATCCTATGGAAACTGGAATACTACCCTGTTTCCATCCCCCAGTCCTGCTAATCTTTGACAATGACCATCACTGCTCTATTTTCTATATGTCCCCTAGTCACATAGAACAAGTCAAGATTTACCTTTTTATATTGTGAAAATTGGCATTTTCATTCTTCTAATTACAGCCTTAAATATGATTTAATCAAATTGTTCTGGTGAAGAGTATGCCTCCTTGTAAGAAAATTCTAGTAGGTAATATTCACATGGTGTTTACTATGTGCCCAGCACTCTCGTAAGCACTTTATATACATGAATTCACTTAATTCTTAAAACATCCTTACAAAGAAAGGATCAATAAAATAAGGATTTACCCTAAAGGTAGATTTCTGCTTCTGGAAATAGAGGATGAGGTAATTCTAACCAAGCCTCCTGAACAACTAGAAAAGCTGAGCTAAAGATAAATAACTGTTTGAAGCACTGGGAAATTATCAGAGCATTAGAAAAGAAAACCCAGACATGGATGTGAACTTGACATCTGGGACTGTTTACTCTCAGTAGTTTCACATGTGATAGCTAGTACTCAATCGGAAATAACCAGGTGCTGTATATGAGGAGACAGAACACATTTGAAATGTGAAAGGACAGCGATAGACTCCCAGGGTATCGACTGAAAGTAGTTCTGAAACAGATTTTAAATTCATTATGCTAATATGTTCAAGGAAATACAACTAATATTTCCAGCAGAAAAACTGAAGTTTACTTTTAAAGAAATAGAAATTTTAGAACAGAAAAATACAATAAATGAAATCAATAGCTCAATGGATGAGTTTAATTGCAGATTAAAAAGAGCTGAGATGAGAAATACAAATGGAAGATGGTTTAGTAGATGATACCCAGCCTAAAGCAAGAAGAGCTAAAAGAATGGAAAATATAGAAAACAGCGTAAGAGACAGAAAGAGGCTAGGTACAGTGGCACTGCTGTAATCCCAGCACTTTGGGAGGCAAAGATCATTTGAAGTTAGGTGTTCAAGACCAGCCTGGCCAACATGATGAAACCCCATCTCTACTAAAAATACAAAAATTAGCCAGGTGTGGTGGCAGGCACCTATAGTCCCAGTTACTTGGGAGGCTAAGGTAGGAAAATCACTTGAACCTGGGAGATGGAGGCTGTAGTGAGCAGAGATCGCACCACTGCACTTCAGCATGGGCAACAGAGAGAGACTCTGTCTCAAAAAAATAAAAAGGGACAAGTATGGTGCAATGGCCTAATATTAGTAATTGGAAGAGAGAGAAGGAATAGGAGCAGAGGTAACATTTGAAAAGATAACGGTTGATCATTTTCCAAAAGTAATGAAAATCTTCAAGCTACAGTCTCAAAAAACTCTATGAACCTCAAGCAAGATAATGACAAAGAAACCACAACTAGGCACATCATTGTAAAACTGCTGAAAACAGCAACACAGAGAAATAAGAGAAGTAAACAGATTTAAGAGGGGAGAGAGAAGAGGAGATTACTTCAAAAGAGCTGCAATAAGAGCTGTATCGTTTCGCAGAAACAAATTCAGATCTTTAAAGGGCAGAAGGAACTATTTCCAACTATACCCAGAAAGAAATCTTAAAAAGATATCCAGACAAAATAGAATTTGTCACCTCCAGACCAACACTGTGGAAAATATTGAAGTTCAAGTCAAAGGAAAGTGGCCCCAGAAATAAAAAGACACAACAAATAACACTGTGTAGCTAAAACTACATGAATATTGACGATACAAAAGAATCTTATAAAGTTTTAAATATAGGTAAAATTAATACACAACAACACGTAAGTTAGGATGAGATGATTTGTAGTTAGAGCATTCTAAAGTCATTGTATTGACTGTGAAAGGCAAGATTAACAATTTAGACTTTCCCAAGTCAGACCGTCATGATGTTATCTATATGGTAACCACAAAAGGACATTAAAGAATAATAGAAAGGAAAATTGAAAAATTTTTTCTATAAAACCAGTCCAAGTGAACACAAGAGAAAAGAAAAAGGAGTGGAGAAGAAAGAAAATACATTTAAACCCAGTTTAATAAGTAGTTATATTGAACATCATCAGACTAAGAATGTCGGACTATAAAATCTGAGGATTAATCACTTGTAAGTCTTCAAATTCTCACTTACTTCTACTAATTATAGAAAAAGAAATATTTTTAACTAAATGAAGGACTTAGGTTAAAAAAATTATTGATTATGCTCCGGCCGGATGTCGTGGCGCTTGCGAAGGCGAGGCCAAGAGTTCAAGGCCAACCAACCTCAGCAACCTTACAACCTCTCAATGATTGGCAAAAAAAAAAAAAAAAAAAAAAAAAATTATTGATTATGAAAATCAAGCTAAGGATCTCACCTAATTCTGCGAATTTCTAAACATTGGAGACACCATGGAATCCAGCCAGAGCTTTAATACTATCCATCTAACCTTAGGAAAGTTATTTTGAACTTAGCTTTCAGATCTATAAAATAGGAGTAACATCTCCCACAAAAATTAGATGATAGGAGATGATGCAAGGAAAGCACTAGCCCAAAATTTGGCATTTAGTAAACAGTTAATAGCAGTTACCTTTTAAAATTCTAACTACACACAGAGTGTCAGAGGAGAAACAAACACACCCGTAAGGCAACTTGAAACAGTGAATCTTTCTCCCTCTCCCTTCAAAACAGATGCAAACTATAACTTATGCTTTCGTTTTTCTAAAATACACAATTTCAAACATACAGAACATTCCTATTCCAACATCCAACTCTATCAAATCCTAATGTTTTGTCACAGAGGCTTCATTTTAGGAATGAAACACTAAACAGAATGGAAGTGCTCCATATGCTCACCTGACATTGGATTGCTTCTACTCGATAAGGGTTAAAACTCTTTTGGCATTTACAACAGAGTTGTTTGAAATAAACCTAAAGAGAAATACGGTTTTTTTTAAATACAAGCTTTTACACACACCCACACTCCGCAGAGCCTCCCAGTTCTTAAGTAATCCATTCCCTTGCTTGTATCTTGCTTTTACCAACCTCTACCCTTGAGGTTTTAAGCTGCACTAGTTCTTATTAGTCACACTTTTACTCTTTGAATCTAATTCTCCTTACCTGTAAAATTGAAATAATACTATTTTTTTTTGTTTTTGAGATACAGTTTTGCTCTTGTTACCCAGGCTGGAGTGCAACAGTGCAACCTCAGCCTCCCAGGTTCAAGCAATTCTCCTGCCTCAGCGTCTCGAGTAGCCGGGATTACAGGCGCCCACCACCACACCTGGCTCATTTTTTGTATTCTTAGTAGAGATAGGGTTTCACCATGTTGGACAAGCTGGTCTCGAACTCCTGGCCTCAAGTGATCCACCCACCTCGGCCTACCATAGTGCTGGGATTAGAAGCCTGAGCCACTGCACCTGGCCGGAATACTACTATTAATAATTTTTCCATAGTTCTGAAAATGCCCCAGTAATGTACACCAAGTATCACAGTAGATGCTCAATGGGAAGTGGCTGTTACACTTTTTGTCCTGGTCTATTAGCTCCTACATGTTTCATTTTTCAGTGTTTCCCAGCTTAAACTTTAAATTACTTGTGGTTACCCATCAATACCACGTGGTCTCTAGACTTCGTGCAATTTCTTGTGCACGCTTTCTCCCTGCCCTGCTTGGTGAACTCTTCCTCCTATTTATTCTTTAAAATCCTGCTTGGACATCAAGCTGTTTTCCCTCAGACAGGGCTAATCCCCTCCTTCCTGTGCTATTTCTGTACAGCTTCTATATGAAGGATGCTACGGCATGTGTCGCCAAATTACATTTTGTTTCCATCCCTCCTATCAAAATAAACTCCTTGAGAACGAGTTCTATGTTTTGTTGTTTGTATCCTAGTGCCTTGCAATGTTTGAATTAAACTCGTTTTCCCTCTGGCAAGAGAAGGAAAGTAAATTTAACTTCGACTTTAAAAAATCTATTCATTCTCTAGGTCTCTAGTAAATGGCTAGTGTGAGAAGTCAAGTTTTCACCCGGAAGTCAATGCCTTTTTGCCCTCTCTCTCCAGTCCTTGGGCCAGTAAGGCAATCTCTAAACATGCGACAGCACAGGGCATTCACATTCAAATGCTTACAGAGGTTAAATAACATCCGGCCATGTAGACTGCTCCAAAACGAGCTGCACAGGCCAAGGAAAAGGAGACCAAGACTTAGGGCAGCCTGCTGTTCTCATTCTCAAACGATGGTCTATAATGACCAGAGCCTATGATATTCATGAAAATGCAGAAATGCAGAATTTAACGTGAAGTCTTTTCCAATCTTAATATGTTGGCAATTAAATTAGGAAGGGGACAAAAGAAACCTTCCACGTAGCCTAAATCAGTCTCTTACAGGCTCATCTTTACAGTAAGTTTTTTCACTTATTGCCCCACCTTGTGGACAAATGTGGAAATTTCCTAGCGCCAAGGCCCAGACCTTTTCCAAACGTACCAACTAAAAAACGATTACAAAAACTTCCAATGTAGACAAGGACAAAGGTTCGTCTAAGTAACCTGACATTTTGTCAAATCTAACATCAGAATCTGGTTCGGAAACTCGGGTGGACAGTCCGATTCGGTTCCATTCAAACATTCGTTCAGCACTTCCCACACACCTGGCACTGGGGATGCCACCACGATCAAGACAGGTCTGTGAAAGCCAAGCTCCCTCAGGAATCAGATTCTTCCCCGCTTACATCTGTGTCCACCCCATTCTCCTCTCACCTGCCACTCACTTTTACTTACCTTGTTAGTTCCAGAAATGCACCATACGTAAGCACTCTCCCACCTGGTCTTACAATCTTTGCAGTGAAAATAGCCGTATTTTGGTTCCAAAACCTGGAAATAAAGGGGGAAAGTACTTTACCATCATGCAAAGAGAAAACAACCAGATCCTTCTTTCCTTACGGCTTTGTATAAGGAAAATATAACTTGTTTGACCTCACTATATTCTCAAAACTACTGCATTCAGTTTCTCATCTCTTAAAGATGACGCTTGCTGACGTCTTTTGTACTTTTCCAATTCATTTCCCACAATGCCAGCGGCAAATCTTCCCAAAACGAAAGTCTGATTTCATGTTTCACAGCCTGGAAGCCCTTCTTCGTCTCCAAATTCCCCAAGAGCAGTGGTCGCCAGACTGCTGGTTTTCACAGGCTTACTTGGGTGGGCGCCTACTTTACTCATACAGGCCACGTGAAATACATGTCTTTAGAGCTCCCTCTCCTTCTCCAAGTACATGGAGGAAGAGAGAGGAGATTTTGCTTTTATTGCCCCCATAGACGAAAACGGAGGGAGAGGATGGGGTTGACCGAGGACTAAGAGGGAAGAGAGGGTCCACCTGGAAGTTAGGTCTCCGAAGCGGCTTGGCGGCAGTGTCTCCAGGCGCCTGCTTGCTGCGCGGGGCGTCTTTCTCCCCTGATTCCTCCAGCTGCCCGGGTTCCTCCTGCCATTCAGCTTCTGACCTTGGTGACCGCGGCTGGCTGGCCTCCGCAGGACCCGAGAGTGCCTTGCTCTCCCTCTCATCCTCATCCCTCCGCAGGCGGATCAAGCCCCCGTGGCCCGTGGCAGGCGGAGTGACCCCACACGCTGGCAGGGGGTCCCGGGGGTCTCTGACGTCCCAGGAGGAGCAGCTGTTCAGGGTGCGAGGCCCCAGCGAGCACTGTACAGCCTTGTCCACCCGCGGGCTCACCTGCACGCCCACCTCCTTGGTGTTGGCTTTACACAGCCGCGGGCTCAGGCTGGGGTTCATCTGGGAGAGAATGGCCTTAAGCTGCGCCCTCTTGTAAGGGTCCATGCAGTAGTCAGGGGCGTTCGCGGGCACCAGCAGCCCTGGCCTAGCCAGGAAAACGGGGGGAACCATATTTTGTCTCCAGTCGGGCTGTTTGTGCCCTGAGAGTCCAGGCTGGCCTAAAGGTACTGTGTTCCCATAGCCCTGGTACAAGCCATAGGGAACACGGACAAAGCGCTCCATCCGCTCAGCAGGTGCTCAGGCGCAGCCTAATATCCTACTGCGGTTTGTGTCCTTATTTTGCCTTCCTCCTTCACCCGCCCCTTCTTTCTCCTGATCAAGTTGGTTCAGCTTCATTCCTGGCTTCTCCATTTATTTTAGATTCTAATGGGAGCTGCTGCCTATTACCCTGATTGAGGGAGAGAAGCTCTATCTACAGATGTCTAATTGCCACCTGATTCCTACCTAATTGATTTTCCCTCTCTCTTCAATTCACTGTTCGGGAATCTTTTTTCAAAGCTGTTTTTGATTTCCAGCTTATTCACACCATGCTTTAGTTAGTGACTCATTCATTTATTCCTGCAGTGACCATTGTAAAGATCCTTTGTAAGGTAATGTGGTAATGTTAATTGGTACAGACATTATGGACAACAGTATGGAGGTTCCTCAAAAAAGGAAATAGAAGTACCAGATAATCCAGCAATCCCACTACTGGGTATTTACCCAAAGGAAATGAAATCAATATCCTGAAGAGATATCTTCACTTCCCTGTTTACTGTAGCATTATGCACGATAGCCAAGTTATGGAACCAACCTAACTGTCTGTTAACAGATAAATGGATAGAGAAATTGTGGCATGTATTTATACAATGGAATATTACTCAGCCTTAAAACAGGAGATCCTGCCATTTGCAACAAATTGGGTGAAACTGGGAGGATATTACACGAAGTGAAATAAGCCAGATAGAAAAATACTGCATAAACTCACTAATATGTGGAATCTGAAAAAGTCAAATACATACAAGCAGAAAGTAGAATGGTGGTTGCCAGAGACAGGAAGTTGGGAGGCATGGAAAGAGATTGGTCAGAGCCTATAAAGTTACAGTTAGAACAAATGAGTCTAGAGATCTAATGTATGGCATAATGACTACAGTTAACAATACTGTATTTTATACTGGAAATTTTCAAAGAGATATTTCAGGTGCTCTCACCACACACAAAAGAAAATTATGTTAATTGCTTGACTGTAGTAATCATCTCACTATGCACATATATCAAAGTATCATGTTGTGCACATTAAATATATACAACTCTTAGAAAATAATGGTTTTTTGGTTTCTTTTTTTGAAATGGAGTCTCCTCACTCTGTCTCCCAGGTGGGAGTGCAGTGGCATGATCTCAGCTCACTGCAACCTCCTGGGTCTACCTCCTGGGTTCCAGCAATTCTCTCTTTTCAGCCTCCCAAGTAGCTGGGATTGCAGGCGCATGCCACCACACACAGCTAATTTTTGTATTTTTAGTAGAGACGGGGTTTCGTCATGTTAGCCAGGCTGGTCTCGAACCCCTGACCTCAAGTGATCTGCCCACCTCGGTCTCCCAGAGTACAGGTGTGAGCCACCACACCCAGCTGGAAATACATTTTTAATCAAAATTAAACCATATTGTAAATTGAATACAAATAGGAAATTGAGCAGCTGGACTAGAAGAGAATGGGTTTTTTAAAAGTCTATTATGGTAGGGCTAATGAATGGCAAGTCCCTGGTACAAAGAGAACAAGAAACAAAAAGGTATGGAAGTGTATATAATGAGAAAATGTATTTCAGAGACTTGTGTGACATGCCACGGGTTCTCATTAGTCCACTCCTAGTGAGACACCCCTGCCCCCAAAAAAGGGAACAAAGCAAATTGTTCTGATTTATAGAGTAAATAAATCACAGGTTAGTTAAATATATGAAGTCAAATGGACTAGAATTCAAACCTGGGTCTTACTACCAGGACTAACAATACTGACCAATTTATAGGATTGCTGTAAGGTTAAACATGATATTGCTTAAAAGTGCAAAGCAGAATGCCTACCTCATAAAATGTTCAGTAAGTGGTGCTATTATTAGTAAGGATCACAGACTTTGGTTTCTTTGTGAATTAGAATTAAAGCAAAAGCTTTAGAATCTATCTGCATTAGTAAAGTCTCCTGCTACATACTGATTATAAAACTAAAATGATACTTAAGGAACCAAGTGGAGCCCGCCCTTTTTCTAATCCAAGGTTGCTTCTGTTTACTGCTGAAACACCTTCTAGAAGGAGCAAAGCCACCATAAGCAACTTTCACTTACTGAACCCATTTGAAGGCTTTGTAGGTCTTACAACAAACCCTCTTCAGCCTTGTATTATGCATGTCACAGAACCTAAGAATTCAGAGATGAAGTCAGGTCTTCCAGTTCAGCCTGTGAGGAAGACAGGTGATCCGAATCCTAAGAATGCAAAAGATACTACCGAGGCCTGCGGAGCGAGGTAGCTAACACTGTGTGAGCGAGTTAAGATGGGTTTCACAATTTTTCAAGCAAGGAAACAGGCTCGGAGGTTTTGAACACCTGCTACCCAAGAGCAGCACACCTACTGGAACTAAAATCCTCTGATTTCAAGTAACAGTCCACACTCTTAAGCTTTTGTAAGATCGGCTCGCTTTAGGGAACAGGTCTTGAGAGAA
Source organism: Saguinus oedipus (assembly GCA_031835075.1). Classification (NCBI taxonomy): domain Eukaryota; kingdom Metazoa; phylum Chordata; class Mammalia; order Primates; family Cebidae; genus Saguinus; species Saguinus oedipus. Next base: position 163,158,871 of record CM063173.1, read on the forward strand.
CATCCCTTTTAAGGTCAGAACAAAGGTCTTTCAAAGCGCCCAAGTCACGCCCCGAGGGCACTCACCCTTGGGGCTCCAACTGGAGCTGGAGCAAAAAGAAAGAGATCGGGGACTTGGAGTAGGCATAGGAGCGGCCCCTCTAAGAAGGGTGGTCTGGGACTCTTAAGAGTCAACGAGAAGGGGAGACACACTCCAGCTACCGCTTTATTCGGTCCAAGACTGACGGTTGTGACATCTGACAAGCAATTTCCTTTCGCCACACTGAGAAACACCCACAGCAGCCCACCCAGTCCTGACTTCCGGGTAGTGCGTGTGTTGCGTAGCGCATCACGGCGTCACGTGGTCAGCGCGAGCTTGTGGCGCGAGCGTCTGAAACGAGGCGGCAGAGGCGGAGCTGCTGTGCCTTTTCCGCGACTCCCGTCTTTTGTGCGACGGTGGGTCGCCACGGGAAGAAGCCTCAGGGGACGGATTTGTGACCGGCGCGGTTTTTGTCAGTCAACTCCGGCCAAAAAAGAGCTGCACTTCTGGAGCGGGTTAGTGGCAGCGGGAGTGGAGACGGGCGCGTCTTCCGCAGTCCCAGTCCAGCGTGGCGGGGGAGCGCCACACGCCCCCCGGTCGCAGCGGCGGCCTCTAAGCCCTTTGGTCTCTGCCAGCCCCCACCCCTGCCTGAAAGAAAGGTCTTTGTCCCGAAGGCAGATTTTCGCCAAGCAAATTTGAGCCCCAGCCTTTCCCTGGGTCTCCATTTCCCGCCTCAGCCCGACCTTTGGGCTCCGCCAGTCACTCAGGGTTACCTCCCTCCCAGCTGTCCCAGATGTCGCCATCTGAAATTTTCTTTAATTGAAACCACGATCACTTTAACGGAATATTGCTGTTTTGGGGAAGTGTTTTACATTCGCTGGGCACACTGTATCTCCCTTACTTAAGCCCCAGGTAATTGCTGTGTTCCGCAGACATGCTGATTGGGAATTATCAGGCTGTGTTGGTCTCTTAACAGGAGCCCCCTGTCCCCACTAACCACGCGTCACTGGTTAGCGTGATTGAAACTAAATCGTATGAAAATTTCTAGTCATACTAGCCACGTTTCCAGTGCTTAATGTGGCCAGTGGCACCTGTTTAAACAGCACTACTGTAGAATGTTCCCATCCTCAGAGTAAGCTGTTATCGTCCCAGGAGATGGGACTGAATAAGAATTCAGACAAACTGTCTAGCGCTTCTGATTTTCACCTCGGTCACATAATAAGAAATGCATCCCTGTATAAGTGCATTTTGATCTTCTGTTTTGCAGACTTATTTACCAAGCGTTGGAGAAATATTGTAGGTAAAAATGCCTATTGGATCCAAAGAGAGGCCAACTTTTTTTGAAATTTTTAAGACACGCTGCAACAAAGCAGGTATTGACAAGTTTTATATAACTTGATAAATTACACCGAGAAAGTGTTTTCTAAAAAATGCTTGCTAAAAACCCAATACTTCACAGTTTTGCTTACAACCATAAACTGTTCTTTATGTATGCATAAATCCAGTTAACAACATAATCGTCGTTTGCAGGTTAACGAGGTGATAAATATAGAACCTCTAGTGGATAAAGAGGAAACTGGCCCCTTGACTAGCAGTAGGAAGAATTGTTTTTAAAGCATTACTAACAAGTCAGAAACAGTAGTGTTACTTTATGGCAGAAGTTGTCTAACTTTCTGGTTTCAGTACTTTTTACACTCTTAAAAATGATCTAGGACCCCCGAAGTGCTTTTGTTTATGTAGCTTATAATATTGCAAATTTAAAACTAAGAATTTAAGGCCGGGCGCGGTGGCTCATGCCTGTAATCCCAGCACATTGAGAGGCCGAGTTGGGTAGATCACTTGAGGCCAGGAGTTCGAGACCAGCCTGATCAGCGTGGTGAAACCCTGTCTCTACTAAAACTACAAAAAATTTGCTGGGCATGGTGGCACGTGCCCGTAATTCCAGCTACTCGGGAGGCGGAGGCAGAAGAATCGGCTAAACCCGGGAGCAGGAAGTTGAAGTGAGCCGAGATGGGGTCACTGCACTCCAGCCTGGGCAACAGAGTGCAACTCTATCTCAAAGAAAAAAAAAAACCTAAGAACTTAAAGTTACTAATTTACTTAAAAAAAAATTAAAGTTAACCCATTGTATATTACCACAACATTCTTAGGAAAAATAACTTTTTGAAAACATGAGTGGAATAATTTTTACATTTTTGCAGTTCTCTTTTATGTCTGGCTAAATATAAAATACCTGGATTCAATTATCTGTGTCTAATCTGTTATTTTATTAGAAGTATATGAGAAAGATTTAACCTCACACAGCTAGGTAGCTGAGAAAAGGGATATTTTAATAGTCTTCAGTTACTTCTTGTTATTTTTCCTTGTACTTGCATAGATTTTTCAAATATCTAATAGATATATCAATAATTCTTTCCATGTTGCAACATCATGCAGTGATTATTTGGAAGATAATTGCATTCTGAATTATATAAAGTTTCCAAATATTGATACATTGCATTAAACAGTATTTAAAAAATCAATTCATTAATATCACCATGAATCTCATCAGAAGTCTTTTAAGATTGGGTAGAAATTAGCCACTGGAAATTCTGATTTTCATTTGAAAGTTCACATTTTGTCATTGGTAACAAACTTTTCCTTGCAGTAACAAGCACACTTAATTGATTTGTCTACCAAATGATTTGTGAGAAAATGTCTACCATATTAATTTGAAATAACTTACTTTGTCAGCCATTTCAAGTAAAAATGGCTTTTTATTGAAAAAAATTGCTTGTTCAGATCACAGCTCAATACATGAGTGCTGTTATACAGTATTGTATTTGAATATGCAGAAGTGCTTTATGTATGCTTCCTATTTTGTCAGATTATTAAAAGAAGAGCTAAAGCATTGAGCTTTAAAATTAATTTTTACTGCTTCATCAGGACATTCTTCAGTTAAACTGGCATTTTTTTTTTTTTTAACAAGGACACGCAGTAGTAAGGAATACAATGACTATTAGTACTAGTTTGGTGCCACTGCCATAACTGTGGCACCAAATATGCAAATGTGCCAGCAGCTTTACCGAGCATTATCTTTGCACTGTTGGTACAAATGACAACATCATGAAAAGGGGAAGTGATTCCATAGTGTTGTTATGAAAGTAGTTTTGAACTGTAATGGTAGAGAATGGATAGCTCATAATACTAATTTTGTCATTTCCCTTTAAGAGAGATTCCCATTTTATGTAAGAGTCCACATGTTCCTCGTACCCATAGATTTGCCACATCTTGAGTACTCTTGAGAATTATTTGAATTATATCTGTGAAGTTTATTCCAAGCCATGAATAAAAAGAAAATAAAATTAAATGAAAATAGAAACCAATAAATAATATATATTATAAATTTATATATTATAAAAATATATATTTAAAAACAACTCTATTACATAATACATAGTATATAAAAGCTTTTAATATTATAGTTAAATGCTATCTTATCACTTTTGTGAACTTTTGTTATACTTGTCTATAAACTTGTAAGAGAATGGATTAATGATCTTGTTTAATATGCCTTAACAAAAGTAATCCGTAGTCAAGATTTTAACCATTTTTTTTCCTTATAATCTTTAACTTTTCTGAGTCATAAATTTGTCATTTGTTAAAACCAAGGTGAGGTGCTTTTTTTTTTTAATAGATATAGGACCAATAAGCCTTAATTGGTTTGAAGAACTTTCTTCAGAAGCTCCATCCCGTAATTCTGAACCTGCAGAAGAATCTGAACATAAAATCAGCGTTTATGAACCAAACATATTTAAAACTCCACAAAGGAAAACCTCTTATAATCTACTGGCTTCAACTCCAGTAATATTCAAAGAGCAAGGGCTGACTCTGCCATCGTACCAATCTCCTGTAAAAGAATTAGATAAATTCAGGTTAGACTTAGGTAAGTAATATGATATGATAGACTGGGGAGAACGATAAACTAGGAATTCAGGCAAACCTGTGTTAAAATCTCAGCTCATTCATTAATTGTATCATGCTGGGCAAATCAGTCTCTCTGGCCTCATTTTCCTTGCTTGAAAAATGGAGATGATGAAAATAATATCTTACAGGTTTGGGTTAAATGAAATAATGTAGGTATGTAGTAGATGTTCTCCTTTGATGAATTTGCCAACTGAGATTTGCTGAATTCTATCTTATGCCAAATAACCTAGGACTTGTTTTGATATTAATTAAACTAAACTGTATTTCTGCAGGCTATCACAGAGGACAGAGATTATTTTATCAGTATACTATATCATGATTTCGAAGGAGTTTCCCTAGCATAGGTGCCACATGTTTTAAGCAATTATGTAATAAGATTATAAATTCAGTCATTCAAATAATTATTACCTACTTGACATAAGTAATGAACTTTCTCTTTTCTTCAGAGTATTACTGTCTAGGAAAGGGGAATAAGGAGTACACAAATAAAGTATAGTATAAGGTTGAATATAGTAAATACCAAGAGAAAAATATAAAAAAGTACAATGAGAGTTGAGAAGAAAGAGCAAATAGTATTGGACAGATTTAGGCAATTATTCCTTTGAGCTGAACCTTGAAGGACAGGTGAGATTAAGAAATTTGAAGATATGGAAGAGTGATAGTGTTCTAGGCAGCGGGAACAACATGAGGAAGAATATGTAGTTTGTTCAGGATATAGCAAGTAATTCAGGTTGGCTTTGGTTGTTTTGTGTCTGAAAGGGACCAATGGACAAGACAAAAAGGCAGACTAAAGTCAGGCTTGAATGCCAAGCTAAAGAAATTGAATTTAACTGGTTGTTGAGCAGAGAAGTCACATGCAAATTTAATCATGCTACTTACTGTGTCAAGCCTTTGATCTCTTTCCATTGTCCTTATAGCAAAATCCAAACTTGATAAGGCTTACTAGGTCCTTTGTGATCAGGCCCCTGATTTACTCTTGGCTCAGCTTGCCATATTTATCCTCTCACCTGTCTTCATTTACGTTCATTCCTGCTGAATTTATTTTCGTTATCAAAACGACCATGCTCTTTGGCTCTTCATACGTATTGTAACCTCTACTCACAACTTACTTTCTTCTTCCCTATTTTTTGTCTAGCTAATTTGCACGCTCATCTTTCAGATCTTGGCTTATTTCTGCTTCTGAGAAATATTTCCTATCTGCCCTCATGGAACTTCTACTGAAGGAGACATGCATAAACAATTATAGTGTGATACATGCTTTGAAAGAAATTCATGACAATAGGGAGTGCATATACAAAGGGAACATAGGTAATGGGCAAATATTTTCATGCATGTTATTGGATATCAAATGGTATACATAGGATTCAGTAAACATTTGTAGAGTATTAGTACTAGTATATTTGCTTTAGGAAGCCTAATGATCAGGCAGCAGTCTTTGGAGATAACATTTTTCAAAATGTCATGCCTGTGCCATTAGAATTTTCTAGAGTGCTAATGGAAAGGGCAGATTCCAGGCCCCACTCTGAATCTCTTGATTTGCAATTTTTGGAAATGATGCCCATGAGTTTACATTTTAAACTACCTGAATGATCCCTATAGAAAGGGAAAACTGGAGGTAGGAAAATCAGTTAGGAGATTTGCAGTGGTCTAGGTGGTAGAGACAAATACCTTAATTACAGTAAGGGCAAAGCATGGTTAGAGCACAGTAGTAGTAACATTCATAGAAAAGAATAAGGGAGTCCCATTCAGCAAATATTGCTGCTTACTTGTTCCTGGCTATCTGCTTGGCGTTAAGGATACAAATGTGAATAAGGTGTCCTTTGACCTCTAAGTACTCAGTCTTATAAGCACATCATGTGAGGACATCTAGGTTGCTTCCAAAAAAATAAATATACTAGTGTGATATATTATAAGAGCATGTACTAAGGTATATCACCACATCCAGCTTTTCTTTTTTGAAATGGAGTTTCGCTCTTGTTGCCCAGGCCAGAGTGCAATGATGCGATCTTTTCTTACCTCAGCCTCCGCTATTCAAGCAATTCTCCTGCCTCGCATCCCAAGTAGCTGGGATTACAGGCATGCACCACCACGCCCGGCTAATTTTGTATTTTTAGTAGAGATAGGGTTTCTCCATGTTGGTCAGGCTGCTCTTGAATTACCGACCTCAGGTGATACGTCTGCTTTGGCCTCCCAAAGTGCTGGAATTACAGGCATGAGCCACTGCACCCAGCCCCCAGCTTTTTATTTTTAGAGACAGAGTCTCACTGTATTGCTCAGGCTGGTCTTGAAATCCTGCCTCAAGCAAGCCTCCTACCTCAGCCTCCCAAAGCCCTAGGATTATAAGCCACTGTGCTCAGGACCTTTTTCGTGGGGTAATCAACAAACCTCTGAAAAACCTCTTCTGACAACTCCTTATACATTCTCCTTCCCAGTATAGATGAGACTTTTTGCTTTTAAATACTTCCAGAGAACAAAAATTTATAATCTAGAATATATACATCCTCACTGAATAATTGTACTGTTTCAGGAAGGAAGGTTCCCAATAGTAGACTTAAAAGTCCTCGCACAGTGAAAGCTAAAATGGATCAAACGGATGATGTTACCTGTCCACTTCTAAATTCTTGTCTCAGTGAAAGGTATGATGAAGCTATTGTGTTAAAATATTTAAATGAAACACTTTCCTACATATATTTGTTTTATAAAGATGAATCTGGTTTTTATGCTGATATTTCGGCTGAGAGCCTGGTGAAAGATCTTATATTTTCAAATAATCTTTTAGGTTGAGTCCTTTAATAGAATAATTTTTACATTAGAAACATGTAAGTTGTTTTTGTGATGTTGAATTGGCTGGTTTTCTGTATATTCTGTGACTTTTTAAGTAACAAAAATATCAATGGTGAAAAGCAGTAAGTCATTCCTTGAATTACCAATTTAAAATAATCTGTGTACTTTTTATCTTTGGAGAGAATACGATTTACTTTACAAAATTTTTGAATTTAAAATATGCAGTTTCCAGCAGCTGAAGTTTGTGAGTACGTATATGTTGGCATTCTAAACATCACTTGGTAATTACTTAATGCTTCATGAGAGATTTACTTTTTAAAAATTAATATAAACTATCTAAAAGTAATATTCCAACACTTTATGTGATTGAGACTCTTCTTTTAAAAGTAAGATTAACTAGTTTTTGCCAGTTTTTTTTAAATAACACAAGGGATGTGTTTTGTTTTATTTTAGTCCTGTTATGCAATGTACACATGTAACACCACAAAGCGATAAGTCAGGTATGATTAAAAACAATCTTTTTTATTTTTAAAATACTAGAAATGTTAATAAAAATGAAACTTAACCATTTTCCCCTTTTTTACCCCCAGTAGTATGTGGGAGTTTGTTTCACACACCAAAGTTTGTGAAGGTAAATATTCTCCCTGGTTTATTTTTGTGATGTAGTAATTGAAAATTTAACAATAGTGTTTTACCTTTGCCCTGAGATTTACAAATCTGTACCTAGCATTCAGCCTCATATAGGCATTCAGTAAATGTTAAGTGAAATAAAGAGTGAATGAAAAAATATCCTTAATGATATTCTTTCTTCCCAGGCTCGTCAGACACCAAAACATATTTCTGAAAGTCTAGGAGCTGAGGTGGATCCTGATATGTCTTGGTCAAGTTCTTTAGCCACGCCACCCACCCTTAGTTCCACTGTGCTCATAGGTAATACTGTCAAATGTGTGTTTATAAGAAAGAGCAGATGAGGTTGCTAATGGTTATCTCTAATACTTCTCTTAAAAATATTAGATAATCCGTCTTTGATAAATGTGTTAGTAATTCACAATAATTTTATTACATCAAGTGTAGATTGGGATAAATACAAAAACAGTAGTATTCTGACCACCGATGTCAAGCATTATGTTTTACTACTGTGTCATTAATGTAGAATAGCTTATAAATATTCCTTTACCAGCCTCTATAAGCATTTAAGGAGCACTGTTTGGTGTGACTTAATTTTTTTTACAAATGATTGTGGTAATTTGGGCGTTAAAGCAGCATTAAATAAGCTTTTGTTCTCTCTCCTAAAATGTGTTCTACAGGTCTGTATTGCCAGTAGTACTGAGTTGAGGTCTTCAATTCCACAATTGTAATTACACAACTATGTGATAAACTGCAATATTTAATTTGTCCATTCATTAAACTGTAAACTCTTCACAGTCTCACCATAGTTTCTGTTACTAGGACCTAGAAATATTTCCTATTATAGGCTGGTTGCAGTGGCTCACACCTGTAATCCCAACACTTTGGGAGGCTGAGAAAGGCAGATCACAGGAGGCCAGGAGTTTGAGACCACCCTGGCCAATGTGGTGAAACCCTGTCGCTACTAAAAATACAAAAAATTAGCCAGGCATGGTAGCACACACCTTAATCTCAGCTACTGGGGAGCTGAGTCGTGGGAATCGTTTGAACCCAGGAGGCAGAGGTTACAGTGAACCAAGATTGTGCCATTGCACTCCAGCCTGGGTGACATAGTAAGATTCTGTCTCAAAAAAAAAAAAAAAATCCTGTTGTAAAACTACTTAAAAACTCTGAGTAGGGGCTGGGCACGGTGGCTTAAGCCTGTAATCCCAGCAGTGGCTTAAGCCTGTAATCCCAGCACTTGGGGAGGCTGAGGCGGGTGGATCACGAGGTCAAGAGATCGAGACCATCCTGGTCAACATGGTGAAACCCCGTCTCTACTAAAAATACAAAAAATTAGCTGGGCATGGTGGCGCGTGCCTGTAATCCCAGCTACTCAGGAGGCTGAGGCAGGAGAATTGCCTGAACCCAGGAGGCGGAGGTTGTGGTGAGCCGAGATCACGCCATTGCACTCCAGCCTGGGTAACAAGAGCGAAACTCCGTCTCAAAAAAAAAAAACTGAGTAGCTGAGGTTTGGCTACTCATGACTTAGTATTTGAAAGGTTGTGACCTTTTTTTTGCGACTGAGTTTCATTCTTGTTCAGGCTGGAGTGCAGTGGTGCAAATTCGCCTCACTGAAACCTCCACCTCCCAGGTTCAAGCAATTCTCCTGCCTCAGTCTCCCGAGTATCTGGGATTACAGGCATGTACTACCATGCCCAGCTAATTTTATAGAGACAGGGTTTCTCCATGTTGGTCAGGTTGGTCTCGAACTCCCAACCTCAGGTGATCCTCCTGCCTCTGCCTCCCAAAGTGCTGGGATTACAGATGTGAGCCACCACACCCAGCCTTTGTGTTTGTGTGGCTTTTTTAAATTGAGACAAGGTTCTTCTCTGTTGCCCAGGCTGGAAGGCAGTTGCATGGTCACAGTTCACTGCAGCCTCAACCTCCCAGGCTCAATTAATCTTTCTGCCTCTCAGCCTTCTGAGTATCTGAGACTACAGGTGCTATACCACCAGTGTACTACCGTCTTCGCTAAATTTTTTTGTAGAGAAATGGGTGCTACCATATTGCCCACACTTGTCTCAAACTCCTGGGCTCAACCAGTCTGCCTGCTCTGGCTTCCCAGAGTGCTAGGATTACAGGCGTGAGCCACCATGCCCACCTGTGACCATTCTTTTTTATTTTTATAAGACAATAAATGTATGAATTTAAGTAAATGTCTATAAATAAATGTGATTATAGTACAGACATGTATTTGGAAGTTCATCTGAACAAACGCATCACAGTTTATAGGCAAAGCATGAAAGATTGGATAATAATAGGAAAAAAGTAAATATTCAACTTTTTTTTTCTTTTTCCTTTTTTTTTTTTTGAGGTGGAGGCTCTCTGTTTCCCATGCTGGAGTGCAGTGGCATGATCTCGGCTCACTGTAACCTTTGCCTTCCAGGTTCAAGCGATTCTCCTGCCTCAGCCTCCCAGGTAGCTGGGATTACAGGCACCCACTAACATGCCTGGCTAATTTTTGTATTTTTAGTAGAGACGGGGTTTCTCTGTGTTGGCCAGGCTGGTCTCAAACTTCTGACGTCATGTGATCCGCCCACTTCAGCCACATTTTTTTTCCTAAGAAGATACTGGCTAGATCATTGGTTCTCAAATTGCAAATTATGACCTATTAATAGTTATGAAACTTACTTTGTGAGTACTATGTGCTCTTTTTAAATGAAATGAAAATTCTGAGTATATCACATACAGTTAGGGTTTAGAAAATTAAAAATACACTATATCTAGTTAAATTTGAACTTCAGGTAAAGAGTGAATAATTCTTGAGACATACTTAACACTAAAAAATTATTCTTTATCTGAAATTCAAATGTAATGAAGTGTCCTGGATTTTATCTGAAATTCAAATGTAATGAGGTGTCCTGTATTTTACCCAGCAGTCCACATAGTAAAGTTTGTTTTGTAAAACTTCCTTAACATTTGTGTGCCTGTATGTGTGTACAGTCATAAAGTGTATATATGTGTTTGTGTGTGTGTGTGTGTGTGTATAAAACTAGGTTGTACTCAAAGCTTGAGCTTAATTTATTCCCAAACCAGTATTATATTTTGTTTATTCTAGCAAAATAACATTCCATTTTGATACCTCTTAAGCTGGGAGTAACTTAACTATTCTGTTGCTTAGGAGAAATAATATGGGTAGAATCATTTTGAAAAGACGTGTTTAACATATAGTATGCCTTTAAGCTGTAGTATAAATACTAAAGTCTCCAAGCTTTAGCTTTTAAGTCATAACCTCATAGCATCTCTGATTTTCCAACTCATTGTGGACAGTATTACCATAAAGTCATGATTACCACCTTTGAGTGCTACTAATGAAGTAAGTACAGCTTATTCACTATGCTGATTGACCTTTCTAATTACTATACTTGAGTACTTGAGTCAGTTTATTTTGTTTCAAATGTATCATTTAATCAAATAGTAGATGTGCTTTTTTGATGTCTGACAAAAAATAAGTTTTTGCGTTCTACTGATAATATACAATACACATAAATTTTTATCTTACAGTCAGAAATGAAGAAGCATCTGAAACTGTATTTCCTCATGATACTACTGCTGTAAGTAAATATGAAAAATGGATTAGACTGTTGAAATTGCTAACAATTTTGGAATGCCTTGTTAAATTATTTATCTTACATTTTAAATTTCCTAATCTGTAATTTAGCTAAGCCTTTGAGAGAGTCTCTAAACCTGATCCTATATGTGATTCACAGAGTTTCCTGTGAAACTCTGCTGTCTCTCTCTTTAAGTTGCATATAGACAGAGGTTTCCTCTTATTCATGGGGGATGCATTCCAGTATCCCCCAGTGAATGCCTGAAACCTTAGATAGTACCGAACCCTCTAAATATATATGTATATAAAATATGTATATTATTTATGTAATATGTATAGTATATATATATATATATATATATACATATATATACATATATATACACATCTATAATCTTTTTTTCTATAAGTACACACCGTATAATTTTAATTCATAAATTAGGCACAATAAGAGGTTAACAATAATAATAAAATAGAACAAGTATAACAAAATTCTGTAATAAAAGTTATGTGAATGTTGCGTCTCTCAAAATATCTTGTTCTGTACTGATGTGGCAGCAGCTTCAGCAGATGTGGCCTCTCCAGTAATTTTCATATTTTTCAGTCTAAACCTATTATTGAATCTGTGTAACCATCCCTTACTTGCAGTAAATGGCTTGGTGTCATTCATTTCAGTGATCCCTTGATGAAGCTTTTGTATAGGCTCTATGCTTCTGGCTTAATGTGTTGCTGTCAATCAGAACAATCTGTTCTTGTCTTCCACCTACAAATTTAATACCCTTTCTATTTTACCTAAGCACTTATGCACTGTATGGCCATAACTTTTGTAGTTTGAGGTGTGACAGTAAAACTAGTTCATATGCCTTTCTTTTACAATTTCACAGAGAGATTTGTTCTTACCATAGATCTCAGCAGTACGATTTTTTTCCTTTCCTTAAGTTGAGAACTTTCACTGTTTCAATTAAAGGAAGCATTTTATGATTTCTCTTTGGCATATTTGAATTGCCAGCATCATTACATTTGTGCTTTGGGACCACTGTTAAGTAAAATAAGGGTGTCTTGAACACAGGCCTTATGATAACACAATAGCTGATCTGATAACCAAGACAACTACTAAGTGATTAACAGGTAGGTACCGTATATAACATGAATACGCTGGACAAAGGGATGATTCACGTCCCAAGTGGAATGGAGCAAGATGGTGCAATTTTTTTTCCTCCATTTTCATTTTCCTCTCCTATGATTTTCACATCCTAATGGTGCAAGATTTCATCACACTACTCAGGATGGCACACAGTTTAAAACTTATTAATTACTTACTTCCAAAAGTGAAACCATGGGTAACGGGGGTCTACTACTATGTGTGCATTGATGGGTTTTATACTAGTGATTTTAAACTATAATTTTTGCAGATTGTGAAATGCTGTTTTTCTAATCATGATGAAAGTCTGAAGAAAAATGATAGATTTATCCCTTCTGTGACAGACAGTGAAAACACAAATCAAAGAGAAGCTACATGTCATGGTAAGTTTTCTGCTTATTTGAACTACTGGTTTTTTGTTTTTGTTTTGTGACTGAATCTCGCTCTGTAACCATGATCTCGGTTCAGTGCAACCTCCGCCTCCCATGCTCAAGCGATTCTCCTGCCTCAGCCTCCTAAGTAGCTGGGATTACAGGCATGCAGCACTACACCCAGTCAATTTTTGTATTTTTAGTAGAGATGGAGTTTCACCATGTTAGCCAGGCTGGTATCAAATGGGTGTGAGCCAATGTGCCCATCCAGAAGTACTCTTTTTAATTGGCACCATTGAAAGATTGTTCCTCTTTTCTTAAAGAGAAAATACATTACTTTTTCTTTCTTGACCACTGAAGTAGTGTTTTATCTCAAAGTATTGAGAGTAGAAACTAACTTGATGTGCCTATGATCTGAGCTACTCAGGAGGCTAAGGTCAGAGGATCACTTGAGCCCAGGAAGTCAAGATTGCAGTGAGCTGTGTTTGTGCTGCTGCACTCCCACCTGGGTGACAGAGTGAGACCCTGTCTGAATGGGAAAAAGGAGAAATGAGTTTGATTTAGATGACAGTATTTAAGTATTGTATAAAACAATGCTATCCAATATGTGGTTGTGACACAAAACAAAACCTATTAAAAATTTTCAGAGACATTAAGGTATATAATTAACAAAATAGGAGGTTTTTTTTCTAATTAGAAAGCAAATGTGGCTTAGATATGCCATAGTTTACCTAATCAGGTCTTGGAATGTATTGCATTTTTCTTAGTATGTGTGTACGTCTGTATAACTCCGTAGGATTTGATAACTGTTTTTGTGTGTGTGGTATCATGTACGTATGTATAGGCATATGTAAAATTAGATTTACTCTTGTTATAGGGCCACAAAATTGATTTGGAACATCTGTTTTGCTAGATCTTCGAATATTTAATTGTACATATAATAAGATTCGGTGAGTTTTAATTGCATAGAGCTGCTAAAGAAAGATTTTTAGGGATTGGTGTTTGACTAAAAGGCTTTGGATTCGTTGGAATGAGGGGAATCAGGCTTTACCAGAAGAACAGAAGGGGTGACAAGGCAAAAAGTAAAATATTTAGCGCTCAGAATAATTGACTTCAAATACTAACATGTAATATTTAGTATATCCTGTATATATACTGTTTCTATGAGAAAGGTTGTGAGAATAACATTATGGCTTATAAAATGTTAGTAATGTGCTTCTGTTTTATACTTTAACAGGATTTGGAAAAACATTGGAGAATTCATTTGGTAAAGTAAATAGCTGTAAAGACTACATTGGAAAGTCAATGCCAAATGTCCTAGAAGATGAAGTATGTGAAACAATTGTAGATACTTCCAAAGAAGATAGTTTTTCATTATGTTTTTCTAAATGTAGAAAAAGAAATTTACAAAAAGTAAGAACTGAGAAGACTAGGAAAAAAATCTTCTATGAAGCAAACACTGATGAATGTGAAAAATCTAAAAGCCAAGTGAAAGAAAAATACTCCTTTGTATCTGAGCTGGAACCAAATGATACTGATCCATTAGATTCAAATGTAGCAAATCAGAAGCTCTTTGAGAGTGCAAGTGACAAAATCTCCAAGGAAGTTGTACCATCTTTGGCCTGTGAATGGTCTCAACTAGCCCTTTCAGGTCTAAATGGAACCCAGATGGAGAAAATACCCCTATTACATATTTCTTCTTGTGACCAAAATAATTCAGAAAAAAACCTATTAGACGCAGAGAATGAAAGAAAGAAAGATTTTCTTACATCAGAGAATTCTTTGTCAGATATTTCCAGTCTCCCAAAATCAGAGAAGCCATTAAATGAGGAGATAATGGTAAATGAGAAAGATGAAGAGCAGCATCTTGAATCTGATGGAGACTACATTCTTGCAGTAAAGCAGGCAACATGTGGAATTCCTCTGGTGGCCTCCTCTTTTCAAGGTATCAAAAAGTCTATATTCAGAATAAGAGAATCACCTAAAGAGACTTTGAATGCAAGTTTTTCTGGTAGTATGACTGATCCAAACGTTAAAAAAGAAACTGAAGCCTCTGAAAGTAGACTGGAAATGCATACTGTTTGCTCATGGAAGGAGGATACGATATGTCCAAATTCAGTTAATAATGGAAGCTGGCCATCCTCTATCACACAGACTTCTGTAGTTTCAAAGAATGCAGGTTTAATATCCACTTTGAAAAAGAAAACAAATAAGTTTATTTATGCTATACATGATGAAACATCTTATCAAGGAAAAGTACAGAAAGACCAAAAATCACAACTAAATAACTCTTCACCCCAGTTTGAAGCATTTGCTTTTGAAGCACCACTTACATTTGCAAATACTGATTCAGGTACCTCTCTCTCTCTCTTTTTTTTTTGGTAAATAATGCATATAGTTTTATAGATGATGATTCCTTTCCTCCATTTTTTGTCTTTTTAAAAAATCTTCATATCTTTTTTTTTCTTTTTTTTTTTTTTAATTTTAAATTTTTATTGCATTTTAGGTTTTGGGGTACATGTGCAGAATGTGCAAGATAGTTGCATAGGTACACACATGGCAGTGTGTTTTGCTGCCTTCCTCCCCTTCACCCACACTTGGCATTTCTCCCCAGGCTATCCCTCCCCAGCTCCCCTCCACCTGCACTGTCCCTCCCCCATTCCCCCCAATAGACCCCTGTGTGTAGTAGAACCCCCTGTGTCCATGTGTTCTCATTTTTCTCACCCGCCTATGAGTGAGAATATGAGGTATTTCCTTTTCTATTCTTGTGTCAGTTTGCTGAGAATGATGTTCTCCAGATTCATCCATGTCCTTACAAAGGACAAAAACTCATCATTTTTGATTGCTGCATAATATTCCATGGTGTATATGTGCCACATTTTGCCAGTCCAGTCTATCATCGATGGGCATTTGGGTTGGTTCCAGGTCTTTGCTATTGTAAACAGTGCTGCAATGAACATTGCTGTGCATGTATCCTTATAGTAGACCGATTTATAGTCCTTTGGATATATACCCAGTAATGGGATTGCTGGGTCAAATGGAATTTCTATTTCTAGGTCCTTGAGGAATCGCCACACTGTTTTCCACAATGGTTGAACTAATTTACACTCCCACCAACAGTGTAAGAGTGTTCCTATTTCTCCACATCCTCTCCTGCATCTGTTGTCTCCAGATTTTTTAATGATCGCCATTCTAACTGGCGTGAGATGGTATCTCAATGTGGTTTTGATTTGCATCTCTCTAATGACCAGTGATGATGAGCATTTTTTCATGTGTTTGTTGGCCTCGTGTATGTCTTCTTTTGTAAAGTGTCTGTTCATATCCTTTGCCTATTTTTGAATAGGCTTGTTTGGTTTTTTTCCTGTAAACCTGTTTGAGTTCTCTGTAAAGTCTGGATATCAGCCCTTTGTCTGATTTGTAAACTGCAAAGATTTTTTTCCCATTCTGATGGTTGCCGATTCACTCTAGTGACTGTTTCTTTTGCTTTGCAAAAGCTGTGGAGTTATTGATTAGGTCCCATTTGTCTATTTTGGCTTTTGTTGCCATTGCTTTTGGTGTTTTGTTCATGAAGTCCTTGCCTACTCCTATGTCCTGAATGGTTTTGCTAGATTTTCTTCTAGGGTTTTTATGGTGCCAGTTCTTACGTTTAAGTCTTTAATCCATCTGCAGTTAATTTTAGTGTAAGGTGTCAGGAGGGGGTCCAGTTTCTGCTTTCTGCACATGGCTAGCCAGTTTTCCCAACACCATTTATTAAACAGGGAATCCGTTCCCCATTGCTTGTTTTTGTCTGGTTTATCAAAGATTATATGGTTGTAGATATGTTGTGTTGCCTCTGATGCCTCTGTTCTGTTCCATTGGTCTATATCTCTGTTTTGATACCAGTACCATGCTGTTTTGATTACTGTAGCCTTGTAGTATAGTTTGAAGTCTGGTAGTGTGATACCTCCCGCTGTGTTCTTTTTGCTTAGAATTGACTTGGCTATGCGGGCTCTCTTTTGGTTCCATATGAAGTTCATGGTGGTTTTTTCCAGTTCTGTGAAGAAATTCAATGGTAGTTTGATGGGGATAGCATTGATTGTGTAAATTACTTTGGGCAGTATAGCCATTTTCACGTTATGATTCTTCCTAACCACGAACATGGAATGTTTCTCCATCTGTTTGTGTCCTCTCTTATTTCATTGAGCAGTGGTTTGTAGTTTTCCTTAAAGAGGTCCTTTACGTTCCTTGTGAGTTGTATGCCTAGGTATTTTATTTTCTTTGTAGCAATTGTGAATGGCAGTTCGTTCTTGATTTGATTCTCTTTAAGTCTGTTATTGGTGTATAGGAATGCTTGTGATTTTTGCACATTGATTTTATATCCTGAGACTTTGCTGAAGTTGCTTATCAGTTTCAGGAGTTTTTGGGCTGAGGTGATGGGGTCTTCTAGGTATACTATCATGTCATCTGCAAATAGAGACAATTTGGCTTCCACCTTTCCTATTTGAATACCCTTTATTTCTTCTTCTTGCCTGATTGCTGTGGCTAGAACTTCCAGTACTATGTTGAATAGGAGTGGTGAGAGAGGGCATCCTTGTCTAGTGCTGGATTTCAAAGGGAATGCTTCCAGTTTTTTCCCATTCAGTATGATATTGGCTGTTGGTTTGTCGTAAATAGCTTTTATTATTTTGAGATACATTTCGTCAATACAAGTTTATTGAGGGTTTTTAACATAAAGGGCTGTTGAATTTTGTCAAATGCCTTCTCTGCGTCAATTGAGATAATCATGTGGTTTTTGTTTTTGGTTCTGTTTATGTGGTGAATTACATTTATAGACTTGCGTATGTTGAACCAGCCTTGCATCCCCGGGATGAATCCTACTTGATCATGATGGATAAGTTTTTTAATGTGCTGTTGCAATCCGTTTGCCAGTATTTTATTGAAGATTTTTGCATCTATGTTCATCATTAATATTGGCCTGAAGTTTTCTTTTCTTGTTGAGTCTCTGCCAGGTTTTGGTATCAGGATGATGTTGGTCTCATAAAATGATTTGGGAAGGGTTCCCTCTTTTTGAATTATTTTGAATAGTTTCAGAAGGAATGGTACCAGATCCTCTTTGTGTGTCTGGTAGAATTCGGCTGTGAACCCATCTGGATCTGGGCTTTTTTTGTGTGGTAGGCTCTTAATTGCTGCCTCAACTTCAGACCTTGTTATTGGTCTATTCATAGTTTCGGCTTCCTCCTGGTTTAGGCTCGGGAGGACACAGGCGTCCAGGAATTTATCCATTTCTTCCTGGTTTACTAGTTTATGTGCATAGAGTTGTTTGTAGTATTCTCTGATGATGGTTTGAATTTTTGTGGAATCTGTGGTGATTTCCCCTTTATCATTTTTTATTGCCTCTATTTGGTTGTTCTCTCTTTTCTTTTTTATCAGTCTGGCTAGTGGTCTATTTTGTTGATCTTTTCAAAAAACCAGCTCTTGGATTTATTGATTTTTTTGAAGGGTTTTTCGTGTCTCTATCTCCTTCAGTTCTGCTCTGATCTTAGTTATTTCTTGTCTTCTGCTAGGTTTTGAGTTTTTTTGATCTTGCTCCTCTAGCTCTTTCAATTTTGATGATAGGGTGTCAATTTTGGATCTCTCCACTCTTCTCATGTGGGCACTTACTGCTATATATTTTCCTCTAGAGACTGCTTTAAATGTGTCCCAGAGATTCTGGTATGTTATGTCTTCATTCTCGTTGGTTTCGAAGAACTTCTTTATTTCTGCCTTCATTTCATTGTTTATCCAATCGACATTCAAGAGCCAGTTGTTCAGTTTCCATGAAGCTGTGAGGTTCTGAGTTAGTTTCTGAATTCTGAGTTCTAACTTGATTGCACTATGGTCTGAGAGACTGTTTGTTATGATTTCAGTTGTTTTGCATTTGCTGAGGAGTGCTTTACTTCTAATTATGTGGTCAGTTTTGGAGTAGGTGTGATGTGGTGCTGAGAAGAATGTATATTCTGTGGATTTGGGGTGGAGAGTTCTGTAAATGTCTATCAGGTTTGCTTGTTCCAGGTTTGAGTTCAAGTCCTGGATATCCTTGTTAATTTTCTGTCTGGTTGATCTGTCTGATATTGACAGTGGAGTGTTAAAGTCTCCCACTATTATTGTGTGGGAGTCTAAGTCTCTTTGTAAGTCATTAAGAACTTGCCTTATATATCTGGGTGCTCCTGCAATGGGTCCATATATATTTAGGATCATTAGCTCTTCTTGTTGTATCGATCCTTTTACCATTATGTAATGACCTTCTTTGTCTCTTTTGATCTTTGTTGCTTTAAAGTCTATTTTATCAGAGACGAGAATTGCAACTCCTGCTTTTTTTTGCTCTCCATTTGCTTGGTAAATCTTCCTCCATCCCTTTATTTTGAGCCTTTGTGTATCCTTGCGTGTGAGATGGGTTTCCTGGATACAGCACACCGATGGGTTTTGGTTTTTTATCCAATTTGCCAGTCTGTGTCTTTTGATTGGTGCATTTAGCCCATTTACATTTAGGGTTAATATTGTTATGTGTGAATTTGATACTGCCATTTTGATGCTAGCTGGCTGTTTTGCCCATTGGTTCATGTAGATTCTTCATTTTGTTGATGCTCTTTAGCATTTGGTATGCTTTTAGGATGGCTGGTACTGGTTGTTTCTTTCTATGTGTAGTGCCTCTTTCAGGAGCTCTTGTAAAGCAGGTCTAATGGTGACAAAATCTCTGAGTACTTGCTTGTTCGTGAAGGATTTTATTTTTCCTTCACTTATGAAGCTCATTTTGGCTGGATATGACATTCTGGGTTGAAAGTTCTTTTCTTTAAGGATGTTGAATATTGGCCCCCACTCTCTTCTGGCTTGTACAGTCTCTGCCAAGAGATCTGCTGTGAGTCTGATGGGCTTCCCTTTGTGGGTGACCCGAACTTTCTCTCTGGCTTTCCTTAGTATTTTCTCCTTCATTTCAACCCTGGTGAATCTGATGATTATGTGCCTTGGGGTTGCTCTTCTTGTGGAGTATCTTTGTGGTGTTCTCTGTATTTCCTGGAGTTGAGTATTGACCTGTCTTGCTAGGTTGGGGAAATTTTCCTGGATAATATCCTGAAGAGTATTTTCCAGCTTGGATTCATTCTCTTCATCACATTCTGGTACACCTATCAAACGTAGGTTGGATCTCTTCACATAGTCCCACATTTCCTGGAGATTTTGTTCATTTTTTTTTGTGTGCTTTTCTCTCTAATCTTGGTTTCTCGTTTTATTTCATTGAGTTGATCTTCGACTTCTGATATTCTTTCTTCTGCTTGGTCAATTTGGCTGTTGAAACTTGTGCATGCTTCGCAAAGTTCTCGTGTTGTGTTTTTCAGCTCCTTCAATTCATTCATATTTCTCTCTAAGTTGTCCATTCTTGTTATCATTTCCTCGAATCTTTTTTCAAGGTTCTTAGTTTCTTTGCATTGATTTAGAACATGTTCTTTTAGCTCACTGAAGTTTCTCATTATCCACCTTCTGAAGTCTGATTCCGTCATTTCGTCACACTCATTCTCTGTCCAGCTTTGTTCCCTTGCTGGTGAGGAGTTTTGGTCCTTTGTAGGAGGTGAGGTGTTTTGGTTTCGGGTGTTTTCCTCCTTTTTGCACTGGTTTCTTCCTATCTTTGTGGATTTATCCACCTGTCTTCTTAGTAGTTGCTGATTTTTCAATTGAGTCTCTGAGTGGATGCCCAGATTGTTGATGAAGTATTTCTGTTACTTAGTTTTCCTTCTAATGGTCTAGCCCCTCTGCTGTGCGAGTGCTGAGGTTCACTCCAGGCCCTGCTTGTCTGGGGTACACCTGTAGCAGCTGCAGAACAGTGAGGGATGCTACCAGTTTCTTCTTCTGCTATCTTTGTCCCAGAATGATGCCCGCCAGATATCAGTCTGATTAGTCCTTTTTTGAGGTGACTCTTTGGATATACAGGGGTCAGGGAGCTGCTTGAGGAGACGGTCTGTACTTTATAGGAGCTCCAGTGCTGAGCTGTGAGCTCCGTTGTTCATTCAGGATTGTTGGGCACCTGTGTTTCGGTCTTCTGCAGCAGAACTTATAAAACCCCCCCTTTTTTCCCCCCTCAGATGCTCTGTCTCAGGGAGTTGGAGCTTTCTTTATGAGTATCTGTTGCACTGTCCTGCCCAGCTAGGATGTAGTCTATTCACTATTTGCCTGCCGAGGCTCCGTCCTGCTAGCGCGGGTCTGCCCTGCTGGCACGGGGCTCTGTTCTACTGTGGTGCGCTCCGCCCTGCTGGCGGAGTCTCTCTGTTGTGGCGGGTTGCCTCGGCAATGGGAAGCTGCGTCAGCACTGGGCGTGTACCTCAGTA
This sequence comes from Saguinus oedipus, assembly GCA_031835075.1. NCBI lineage: Eukaryota > Metazoa > Chordata > Mammalia > Primates > Cebidae > Saguinus > Saguinus oedipus. The sequence continues at coordinate 163,179,703 of CM063173.1, forward strand.
GGGGTGGATTGCGTCCATAGTGGCGGACGCCCCTCCCCCACCGGGCTGCACCACCCTGGAGTCAGCTGAGCTCGCAGCAAAACTCTCAACCCTGAGCGCCTCCAGTCGCTGCCCTGCTTGTTCCCGTGAGGGTGGGACCCGCTGAGCCTGATCACCTGGCTCCCTGCCTCAGAGTCCGTCCTCTCTCTCTCTCTCTTTTTCTCCCCAATTTGAACGGTTGACTCTCTCACTGGCGCCCCAGTAGCCTGCTGATAGGACACTGGGATCCGTGCGATCTCCCGTGCCGCTGCCCACTGCACCGGCTCAAATCACGCTTCCCAGGCATCTCCTGGTCTGGCTCATTGTCCAAGTCCCGTTTAATCAGATGGACACATCAGTCTGCCCTTCCAAATCTCAGATTGCTGGTTTAACAGGGCACCCAGACCAGTGAGTTTTGTGCCGGGTGCTGCTGCGCTGTGGCACTGGCCGAACGGGCCGCGCGAGCCAAAGCACTGGCTGCGCTGGCATCCCGTGTCTCTCCTACACCTGGGAATTTCCTCGTTCTGTGGGCAACAAAGGTCCGTCTGAGAATGCAGCTAGGACTCACCCTCTGCGCCTTCATTGAGAGCTGCAATCCTGAGTTGTTTCTATGGCGCCATCTTGGAAATCCCAAAATCTTCATATCTTATATTTAATCTTAGGCATCTATGCATTATGTTTAGGTCTTTCATTGTCAATGTTTAGAATCAGGTTACTCAAATATGGTAGATAAATTTGCATAGTATGTGTATATACATCACTTGTGAGACAGCTTTATTTTTATTTATTTGTATGTATTTTCTTTATTGTACTTTAAGTTCTAGGGTACATGTGCAGATCCTGCAAGATTGTTACATAGGTACATACATGGCAATGTGATTTGCTGCCTCCATCCCCCCATCACCTATATCTGTCATTTCTCCCCATCGTATCCCTCCCCTAGCTGCCCCAACAGACCCCAGTGTGTGATGCTCCCCTCCCTGTGTCCATGTGTTCTCATTGTTCAACACTTGCCTATGAGTGAGAACATGCAGTGTTTGATTTTCTGTTCTTGTGTCAGTTTGCTGAGAATGATGGTTTCCAGATTCATCCATGCCCCTACAAAGGACACAAACTCATCGTTTTTTATGGCTGCATAGTATTCCATGTTGTATATGTGCCACATTTTACTTGCCCAGTCTATCGTCGATGGGCATTTGGGTTGGTTCCAGGTCTTTGCTATTGTAAACAGTGCCGCAATGAACATACGTGTGTATGTGTCTTTATAATAGAATGATTTATAATCCTTTGGATATATACCCAGTAATGGGATTGCTGGGTCAAATGGAATTTCTATTTTTAGGTCTCTGAGGAATCACCACACTGTCTTCCACAATGATTGAACTAATTTACACTCCCACTAATGGTGTAAAAGCGTTCCTGTTTCTCCACATCCTCTCCAGCATTTGTTGTTTCCAGATTTTTTAATGATCACCATTGTAACTGGCATGAGATGGCATCTCAATGTGGTTCTGATTTGCATTTCTCTAATGACTAGTGATGATGAGCATTTTTTCCTATGTTTGTTGGCCTCATATATGTCTTCTTTTGAAAAGTGTCTGTTGATATCCCTCACCCAGTTTTGAATGAGTTTGTTATTTTCTTGTAAATCTGTTTTAGTTTTTGTAGATTCTGGGTATTAGCCTTTTGTCAGATGGGTAGATGGCAAAAAGTTTTTCTGTTCTGTTGGTTGCCAGTTCACTCTAATGATTGCTTCTTTTGCTGTACAGAAGCTCTGGGGTTTAATTAGATCCCATTTGTCTCTTTTGGCTTTTGTTACCAGTGCTTTTGGTGTTTTAGTCATGAAGTCCTTGCCTATACCTATGTCCTGAATGATTTTGCCTAGGTTTTCTTTTAGGGTTTTTATGGTGTTATGTCTTATATTTAAGTCTTAGGTCTTAGGTTTAAGTCTTTAATTCATCTGGAGTTAATTTTAGTATAAGGTGTCAGGAAGGGGTTCAGTTTCTGTTTTCTGCACATGGCTAGCCAGTTTTACCAACACCATTTATGAAACAAGGAATCCTTTCCTCATTGCTTGTTTTTGTCAGGTTTGTCAAAGATCAGATGATTGTAGATGTGTGGTGCTGCCTGTGAGGCCTCTGTCCATATCTGTTTTCGTACCAGTACCATGCTGTTTTGATTACTATAGCCTTGTAGTATAAAGTCAGGTAGCGTGATGGTCTATATCTCTGTTTTGGTACCAGTACCATGGTCTCTATCTCTGTTTGGTACCAGTACCATGCTGTTTTGATTACTGGTCTATATATCTGTTTTGGTACCAGTACCATGCTGTTTTGAATACTATAGCCTTGTAGTATAGTTTAAAGTCAGGTAGCAGGTTGCCTCCAGCTTTGTTCTTTTTGCTTAGTATTGTCTTAGCTATGCGGGCTCTCTTTTGGTTCCATTTGAAGTTTAAGGTGGTTTTTCCAGTTCTGTGAAGAGGGTCATAGGTAGCTTGATGGGAATAGCATTGACTCTATCAGTTATTTTGGGCAGTATAGCCATTTTCACAATATTGATTCTTCCTGACCATGAGCATGGAATGTTTTTCCATCTGTTTATGTCCTCTCATATTTCCTTGAGCAGTGGTTCGTAGTTCTCCTTGAAGAGGTTCTGTACATCCTTCGTTAGTCATATTCTTAGGTATTTGATTCTCCTTGTAGAAATTATGAATGGGAATTTGCTCTTGATTGGGCTCTCTGTTTGTCTGTTATTGGTGTATAGGAATACTTGTGATTTCTGCACATTGATTTTATATCTTGAGACTGCTGAAGTTGCTTATCAGTTTTAGGAGATTTTGGGCTGAGACAAAGGGGTCTTCTAAATATACAATCATGTGTGCAAATAGAGACAATTTGACTTCCTCCTTTCCTAACTGAATACGCTTTATTTCTTTTTCTTGCCTGATTGCTCTGGCTAGAACTTCCAGTACTATATTGAATAGGAGTGGTGAGAGAGGGCTAGTGCCAGATTTCAAAGGGAATACTTCCAGTTTTTGCTTATTCAATATGATATTGGCTGTGGGTTTGTCGTAAACAGCTTTTATTAGTTGGAGATAAGTTCCATTGATACTAACATATGTTCCATTGTTTATTGAGAGTTTGTAGCAAAAAGTGCTGTTGAATCTTGTTGAAGGCCTTCTCTGCATCTCTTGAGATAATCATGTGGTTTTTGTCTTTGGTTCTGTTTATGTGATGGATTACATTTATAGACTTGCATATGTTGAACCAGCCTTCCATCCCTGGTATATTGGTCTCATAACATGATTTTGGAAGGATTCCCTCTTTCTGTATTGTTGGAATAGTTTCAGAAGGAGTGGTTTCAGAAGCTCCTCTTTGTATGTCTGGTAGAATGCAGCTGTGAACCCATCTGGACCTTGGCTTTTCTTGGTTTGTAGGCTATTAATTGCTGCCTCAATTTGAGCCCTTGTTACTGGTCTATGCAGAGTTTTGACTTCTTCCTGGTTTAGGATTGGGAGGGTGCAAGTGTCCAGGAATTTATCCATTTCTTCCAGGTTTACTGGTTTATGTGCATAGAGTTTGGAGTAATCTCTGATTGTAGTCTGTATTTCTGTGGAATCTGAGGTGATATCCCCATTATCATTTCTTATTGCATCTATTTGATACTTCTCTCTTTTATTAATCAGGCTAGCGGTCTGTCTATTTTGTTGATCTTTTTAAAGAACCATCTCCTGGATTTATTAATTTTTGAAGGGTTTTTTGTATCTTTATCTCCTTCAGTTCTGCTCTGATCTTAGTTATTTCTTGTCTTCTGCTAGCTTCTGAGTTTTTTTGAGGTTGCTCCTCTAGCTTTTCTAATTTTGATAAGGTGTTGATTTTAGAGGTTTCCTTCCTTCTTATGTGGGCATTTATTGCTATAAATTTTCCTCTAGACACTGCTTTAAATGTGTCCCAGAGATTCTGGTACTTTGTGTCTTCATTCTCATTGGTTTCAAAGCATCTTTATTTCTGCTTCATTTCATCGTTTATCTAGTCAACATTCAAGCGCCAGTTGTTCGGTTTCCACGAAGTTGTGCGGTTCTGAGTTAGTTTCTTAATCCTGAGTTCTAATTTGATTGCACTGTGGTCTGAGAGGCTGTTTGTTATGATTTCCATTCTTTTGCGTTTGTTGAGGAGTGGTTTACTTCCAATTATGTGGTCAATTTTAGAGTAGGTGTGATGTGGTGCTGAGAATAATGTATATTCTGTGGATTTGGGGTGGAGAGTTCTGTGAATGTCTATTAGGTTTGCTTGGTCCAGATCTGAGTTCAAGATCTGGATATCCTTGTAAATTTTCTGTCTCGTTGATCTAATATTGACAGTGGAGTGTTAAAGTCTCCCATTATTATTGTGTGGGAGTCTAAGTCTCTTTGTAGATCATTAAGAACTTGCTTTTTGTATCTGAGTGCTTCTGTATTGGGTGCGTATATATTTGGGATCATTAACTCTTCTTGTTGCATTGATCCTTTTACCATTATGAAATGCCCATCTTTGTCTCTTTTGATCTTTGTTGGTTTAAAGTCCATTTTATCAGAGGCTCGGATTGCAACTCCTGCTTTTTTTTGCTCTCCATTTGCTTAGTACATCTTCCTCCATCCCTTTATTTTGAGCCTACCTGTATTCTTGCACGTGAGATGAGTTTCCTGGATACACAGATGAGTTTTGACTTTTTATCTTATTTGTTAGTCCATGTCTTTTGATTGGAGCATTTGAGCCCATTTACATTTACAGTTAATATTGTTATGTATGAAATTGATTCAGCCATTTTGATGCTATCTGGTTGTTTTGCCCATAGTTGATGCAGTTTCTTCATTGTGTTGATGCCCTTTACCATTTGGTACATTTTTGGAGTGGCTGCTACTGGTTCCTTTCTATATTTAGTGCTGCTTTCAGGGGCTCTTGTAAGGCTGGCCTGGTGGTGATGAAATCTCTCAGTAGTTTCTTCTTAGTAAAGGATTTTATTTCTCCTTCTCTTATGAAGCTTAGTTTGGCTGGATATGAAATTCTAGGTTGAAAGTTCTTTTCTTTGAGGATGTTGAATATTGGCCCCCACTCTCTTCTGGCTTGTAGGGTTTCTGCTGAGAGATCTGCTGTGAATCTGATGGATTTCCCTTTGTGGCTAACCCAACCTTTTTCTCTGGCTGCCCTTAGCATTTTCTCCTTCATTTCAACCCTGGTGAATCTGACGATTATGTGCCTTGGGGTTGCTCTTCTTGAGGAATATCTTTGTGGTGTTCTCTGTATTTCCTGGACTTGAATATTGGCCTGCATTGCTAGGTTAGGGACGTTCTCCTGGATGATATCCTGAAGAGTGTTTTCCAGCTTGATTTCATTTCTCTCTGTCACATTCAGGTACACCTATCAAAGGTAGATTAGGTTTTTTCACATAATCCCATATTTCTTGGAAGCTTTGTTCATTTTTTTTCACTCTTTTGTTTTTTCTAATCTTGCCTTCTTGTTTTGTTTCATTGAGTTGATATTCAGTCTCTATTATCCTTTCTTCTGCTTGGTCAATTCAGCTGTCGAAACTTGTGTATGCTTCACAAAGTTCTCGTGTTGTGTTTATCAGCTCCATCAAGTTATTTATAGTCTTCTCTAAGCTATTTATTCTTTTTAGCATTTCATCAAACCTTTTTTCAAGGTTCTTAGTTTCTTTGCATTGGGTTAGAACATGTTCTTTTAGCTCAGAGCAGTTTGTTATTACCCATCTTCCAAAGCCTGTTTCGGTCAATTCATCAGACTCATTCTCCATCCAGCCTTGTTCCCTTGCTGGTGAGGAGTTGTGATCCCTTGGAGGAGAGGCGTTCTGGTTTTAGGTGTTTTCATCCTTTTTGCACTTTTTTCTTGCCATCTTTGTGGACTTATCCACCTGTGGTCTTTGTGTTGGTAACTTTTGGATGTGGCCTCAGTGGATGTCCTTTTTGTTGATGTTGAAGTTATTTCTTTCTGTTTTTTAGTTTTCCTTCTAACTAAAAGACCCCTCTCCTATAGTACTGCTAGAGGGCTACTCCAGGCCCTGCTTGCCTGGGGATCACCTATGGTGGCTGCAGAACAGTTAGGGTTGCTGCCAGTTTCTTCTTCTGTTATCTTTGTCCCAGAAGGATACGCGCCAGATGTCAGCCTGAACTCTCCTTTTTAAGGTGTCTCTTTGAAAATATGGGTGTCAGGGAGCTGCTTGAGGAGACAATCTGTTTCTTATAGGAGCTCAGGTGCTGAGCTGAGAGCTCTATTCTGTTCAGAGCTGCTGGGCAGGTACATTTAAGTCTGCTGCGGCGGAACTCATAACTATCGTTTTTTCCCAGGGGCTCTGTCCTGGGAAGGTGGGGCTTTATTTATTAGTTCCTTACATGCTCCTGCCTTTTTCTGAGATGCCTTGCTCAGCAAGGAGGTAGTCTAGTCACAGTCTGCCAGCAGCGACATTGCTGAGCTGCTGTGTACTTCCTTGTGGTTTTGTTTACAGAGGTACAGTTAGAACTGCATTGGTAATGGCAGTCTGCCTCAGTAATGGTGGACTGCCTCAGTAGTGGTGGACTGCCTTAGTATGGTGGACAGCCTTGGTAAGGGCTGACACCCTTCCCTGCACCAAGCTGGACCATCCTGGGTCCAGCTGTGCTTGCTGCAAAACTCTCAACCCAGAACGTTTCAGGTTGCTGGTCTTTGTTGGAGTGGGACCCACTGAGCCAGATCACCTGACTCCCTGTTTCAGCCCCCTTTTTTTCAGTTGAATGGATGGCTCTGTCTCCCAGGCGTTCCAGATGCCAGTTGAAATAGCCGCCCAGATTTGTGTGAGTTTTTGTGTGGAGACCCACAGCGCCGGCTGAAACAGCCATGCTGGAAACTCGTGGCACTTTTCAGCCTGGGAATCCCCTGGTCTGTGGGCAGTAAAAACTCATTTGGAAATGCAGTAATCACTCACCCTCTGCATTGTTTTCCCTGGGAACTGCACCCCAGAGCTGTTCTTATTCGGCCATCTTGGATCTCCCACCAAGATAGCTTTAACTTACTTTACGTGCCAGGGTGCATGTGCAGGATGTGCACTTTTTTTACATAGGTAAATGTGTGCCATGGTGGTTGTTGTACCTATCAACCCATCACCTGAGTATTAAGCCCAGCAGTCATTGGGTATTTTTCCTGATGCTCTCCTTCCCCCTACATACCCCCAACTCCTGACAGACCCAGTGTGTGTTGTTCCCCTCCCTGTGTCCATGTGTTCTCGTTGTTCAGCACCCACTTATGATTGAGAACATTGATGTGATGTTTCGTTTTCTTTTCCTGCATTAGTTTGTTTAGGATAATGGCTTCCAGCTCCATCCATGTCCCTGCAAAGGACATGATCTTGTTCTTTTATGGCTGCATAATATTCCATGATGTATACATACCACATTTTCTTTATCCAGTCTATCATTGATGGGCATTTGGGTTGAGTCCATGTCTGTGCTATTGGAAATAGTGCTTCAGTGAATATACATGTAAAGATACATGATCTTAGCTTTGTGCAGTGGCAGTATCATAGCCAATGAAGTTTATCCAAGGTGCAATTACTGCTAATGGAAAACTTTTTGCAATACCCCATTGTGATGACCTGCCATATAGTCGGCACTGGCAATTTTTGACAGTCTCTATGGAGACTGAATTTAAAAAAAAAAAAAAAGATACATGATCTTTATAATAGAATGATTTCTAGTTCTTTGGGTATATACTCAGTAATGGAATTGCTGAGTCAAATGATATTTCTGATTCTGGATCTTTGAGGAATTGCCACACTACCTTCCACATTGCTTGAACTAATTTACATTCCTACCAATAATTTGAGTCAGTTTTTGATTCATAAACATTCAGTGCTTGGCTACCTAATTCCTGCTTTAATTTTAAAAGTGTTTATTATATGCAAATTGGACAATTCTATAAACGTGGTGCTATTTCCTATGTATTTTCTCTAAAGCATGTTAAAAAAAAAACTAGGTATAGTGGCTTGTGCCTGTAATCTAGACTTTGGGAGGATAAGGTAGGAGGATCACTTGTGGTCAGGAGTTTAAGAACATACTGGGCAACATAGTGAGACCCCATCTCTACAAGCTATGTCATAGCTGTTCAGGTTGCTCTGACAGGAGGACCACTTAAGCCCAAGTGGCTGAGGCTTCAATGAATCAAAATGGTACCAGTGCACTCCAATCTGGGCCACAAAATGAGACCTTGTTCCAAAAAAAAATTACATAGAGGAAATATTTGCTAAATTTAATGTAGGCCAGTTCTAAAATAATGATTTGTTGTTACATAATTTCCTTAAAGATTTTAGATATTGCATACTGCTATTGCTCTATTTCTGCGTCTCCACGTGTGTAATTCTGTCCTCTGTCTTTGTTGCAACAATTCACTTATCAGCAAGTAAACTATATGTTTATAAAGTGATTTTATCTCCTTATGAGAAGATTTTAGTGAATAGCTCAGTGAATGTTAGAGTTGGAGGGAACAGAGTACAGAATTGTTTGAAGTTTGAATTAAATTTTTAGAGACAAATATTTGATACTATATATATCATAGTTATAGCCAGTGAAAAAGCTAATATAGGCCAGGCATGGTGGCTCATGCCTGTAATCCCAGCACTCTGGGAGCTGAGGCAGGTGGATCACTTATGGTCAAGAGTTTGAGACCAGCCTGGCCGATATGGTGAAACCCCACCTTCACTAAAAAAGCAAAAGTTAGCCAGGTGTGGTGGTATGTGCCTGTAATCCCAGCTACTTGGGAGGCCAAGGCAGGAGAATCACTTGAATCTGGGAGATGGAGGTTGCAATGAGCTGAGATCATGCCACTGCACTCCAGCCTGGGTGATAGAGCAAGACTCCATCTCAAAAAAAAAAAAAAAAAAAAGCTAATACACGTGATTACTGATGAAATAAAATGCAATTAAGAACTTGTTAGTAGAAAATTCAGAGGGTCAAGAAATTTAACAGAACAGTTTAACTCATTTGCCTTTATCATTGAGATTAGATCATCTTTCAGGATGTTAATATATGGAACCTGTTTTTTTTAAATTGTGGGTTTTTTTCAATGTAAAAGAATTAAGAAAATGTTTACTTTTCTAATTCCTTTTCTCTGCCTTTTCTGTTCACAACAATTTTTGTTTGTTTGTTTTTGTTTTTGAGATGGAGTCTTACTCTGTCGCCCAGGGTGGAGTGCAGTGGTGCGATCTCAGCTCGCTGCAACCTCCATGTCCTGGGTTCAAGCAGTTCTCTGCCTCAGACTCCCAATTAGCTGGGATTACAGGCACCTGCCACCATGCCTGGCTAATTTTTTGTGTTTGTAGTAGAGATGGGGTTTCACCATCTTGGCCAGGCTGGTCTTGAACTCCTGACCTTGTGAACCACCCACCTTGGCCTCCCAAAGTGCTGGGATTACAGGTGTGAGCCACCACACCCAGCCATACACCAGTATTATTAATAGCAATGAAATTTGTTTAATTTTATTTTCCTAAAAATTACTTTGAGTTTTGTGTATGGTAGCTAGCTACTTCCTTGATGTAGATAGTAATTTTGATTGAGTTGGTACCTATTATTAAAAAGAAAAACAACTTAGGTCTAATTTATCTTTAGCTAAAAAATATAATAACTAAAAAATAGAGGATATTTAAGATTCTTTCTGCTTTAAATCTGACATTCACTTATTTTCATGTAATTCATGTTTTGAACACTACCTTTTTATTTTTTATTTTTAGAGACAGTGTCTCATTGTGTTACATAGTCTGGAATACACTGGTGTGATCTCAGCTCACTGTAGCCTCAACCTCCTGGACTCAAGCAGTCCTTGCACCTCATCCTCCTGAGTAGCTGGCACCAAAGGCATATACCACCACACCCAGCTAATTTTTATTTTTCGTAGAATCACGGTTTCACTACATTGCCCAGGCTGGTCTTGAACTTCTGGGCTTAAGCAGTCTTTCTGCCTCTGCCTCCCAAAAGTGCTGGGATTACAGGCATGAGCCACCATGCCCAAACACTACCTTTTTACCTTAGTGAAAATATTTAGTGAATGTGATTGATGTTACTTTAATTTTGTCACTTTGTGTTTTTATGTTTAGGTTTATTGCATCCTTCTGTCCAAAGAAACTGTTCACAGATTGATTCTGGAGAACCAACTTTGTCCTTAACTAGCTCTTCTGGGACAATTCTGAGAAAATGTACTAGAAATGAAACATGTTGTAATAATACAATAATATCTCCGGATCTTGATTATAAAGAAGCAAAATGTAATAAGGAAAAGCCACAGTTATTTATTACCCCAGAAGCTGATTCTCTGTCATGCCTGCAGGAAGGACAGTGTGAAAATTATCCAAAAAGCAAAAAAGTTTCCAATATAAAAGAAGAGGTCTTGGCCACAGCATGTCACCTGGTACAACACTCAGAAGTGGAATATTGTGATACTGACTTTCAGTCCCAGAAGAGTCTTTTACATGGCCATGAAAATGCCAGCACTCTTATTTTAAATCCTGCTTCCAAGGATGTACTGTCAGGCAAAGAATCATACCGAATTTCAGACAAGCTCAAATGTAACAATTGTGAAGCTGATTTTGGATTAACCAAAAATATTCCCATGGAAAATAATCAAGATGTACATGCTTTAAATGAAAATTCTAAAAACATTGAGCTGTTGCCACCTGAAAAATACATAATAGTAGCACCACCTTCGAGATATGTACAGTTCAACCAAAACACAAATCTAAGAGTAATCCAAAAAGATCAAGAAGAAACTGCTTTAATTTCAAAAATGACTGTGAATCCAGACTCTGAAGAACTTTTATCAGACAATGAGAATAATTTTGTCTTCCAAGTAGCTAGTGAAAGGAATAATTTTGCTTTAGAAAATACTAAGGAACTTCATGAAGCAGACTTGACTTGTGTAAACAAACCCAATTTCAAGAACTCTACCATGGTATTACATGCAGACATAGTTGATAAACAAGCAACCCAAGTGTCAATTAAAAAAGATTTAGTCTCATCAAATAAAGTTTATTATCTTGCAGAGGAGAAAAAAAATAGTGTAAAGCAGCATCTAGAAATGACTCTAGGTCAAGATTTAAAATCAGACATCTCCTTGAATATAGATAAAATACCAAACAAAAATAATGATTACAAGGACAAACGGGCAGGACTCTTACATCCAATTTCAAATCACAGTTTTGGAGGTAGCTTCAGAACAGCTTCAAATAAGGAAATCAAGCTCTCTGAACATAACATTAAGAAAAGCAAAATGCTCTTCAGAGATATCGAAGAACAGTATCCTACTAGTTTAGCTTGCGTTGAAATTGTAAATACCTTGGCATTAGATAATCAAAAGAAACTAAGCAAGCCTCAGTCAATTAAGACTGTATCTGCACATGTACAGAGTAGTGTAGTTGGTTCTGATTGTAGAAATAGTCTTACAACCCCTCAGATGTTATTTTCAAAGGAGGATTTTAATTCAAACCGTAACTTAACACCTAGCCAAAAGGCAGAAATTACAGAACTTTCTACTATATTAGAAGAATCAGGAAGTCAGTTTGAATTTACACAGTTTAGAAAACCAAGCTACATATTGCAGAATAATACATTTGAAGTACCTGAAAACCAGATGACTATCTTAAATACCACTTCTGAAGAATACAGAGATGCTGATCTTCATCTCATGAATGTGCCATCAATTGGTCAGGTAGACAGCAGCAAACAATTTGAAGGTACAGTTGGAATTAAACAAAAGTTTGCTGTCTTGTTGAAAAATGACTGTAACAAAAGTGCGTCTGGTTATTTAACAGATGAAAATGAAGTGGAGTTTAGAGGCTTTTATTCTGCTCATGGCGTAAAACTGAATGTTTCTACTGAAGCTCTGCAAAAAGCTGTGAAACTGTTTAGTGATATTGAGAGTATTAGTGAGGAAACTTCTGCAGAAGTAGATCCAATAAGTTTATCTTCAAGTAAATGTCATGATTCTGTTGTTTCAATGTTTAAGATAGAAAATCATAATGAGAAAAATAATGAATGCCAACTAATATTACAAAATAATATTGAAATGACTACTGGCACTTTTGTTGAAGAAATTACTGAAAATTACAAGAAAAATATTGAAAATGAAGATAAATATAATGCTGCCAGTAGAAATACTCATAACTTAGAATTTGATGGCAGTGATTCCGGTAAAAATGATACTGTTTATATTCATAAAGATGAAAATGACTTGCCACTTACTAATCAGCGCAACATATATCTTAAATTGTCTGGCCAGTTTATGAAGGAGGGAAACACTCAGATTGAAGAAGGTTTGTCAGATTTAACTTTTTTGGAAGTTGTAAAGGCTCAAGAAACATGTCATGGTAATACTTCAAATAAAGAACAGTTAACTGCTACTAAAATGGAGCAAAATATAAAAGATTTCGAGACTTTTGATATATCTTTTCAGACAGCAAGCGGGAAAAATATTAGTATCTCCAAAGAGTCATTTAATAAAGTTGTAAATTTCTTTGATCAGAAACCAGAAGAATTACATAACTTTTCCTTAATTTCTAAATTACATTCTGACATAAGAAAGAACAAAATGGACATTCTAAGTCATGAGGAAACAGACATAGTTAAAAACAAAACACTGAAAGAAAGTATCCCAGTTGGCACTGGAAATCAACTAGTGACCATCCAGGAACAACCCAAAAGTGATATCAAAAAGATCAAAGAACCTACCCTGCTGGGTTTTCACACAGCTAGTGGGAAAAAAGTTAAAATTGCAAAGGAATCTTTGGACAAAGTGAAAAACCTTTTTGATGAAAAAGGGCAAGATACTGGTGAAATCACCAGTTTTAGCCATAAAGGGGCAAAGACCCTAAAGTACAGAGAGGCCTATAAAGACCTTGAATTAGTGTGTGAGACAGTTGAGATAGCAACTACTCCAAAGCATGAAGAAATGCAGAATTCTCTCAGTAATGATAAAAATCTTGTTTCTATTGAGACTCTGGTGCCACCTAAGCTCTTAGGTGATAATTTATATAGACATACTGAAAATCTCAAAACATCTGAAAGTAACTTTTTGAAAGTTAAAGAACATGAAACTGTAGAAAAAGAAACAGCAAAAAGTCCTGCAACTTGTTACACAAATCAATCCCCTTATTCAGTCATTGAAAATTCAGCCTTAGCTTTTGACACAAATTGTAGTAGAAAAACTTCTGTGAGTCAGGCTTCATTACTTGAAGCAAAACAATGGCTTAGAGAAGGAGAATTTGATGATCAACCAGAAAATATAAATGCTGTAAATTTTGTAGGAAATTCTTTGTATGAAAATAATTCAAACAATACTATAACTGAAGGTAACAAAAATCATCTCTCTGAAAAACAAGATACTTATTTAAGTAACAGCGTGTCTAACAGTTATTCCTACCATTCTGATGAGGTATATAATGATTCAGGATATCTATCAAAAAATAAACTTGATTCTGGTATTGAGCCAGTACTGAAGAATGTTGAAGACCAGAAAAACAGTAGTTTTTCCAAAGTAACATCCAATGTGAAAGATGCAAATGCATACCCACAAACTGTAAATGAAGATACTTGTGTTGAGGAACTTGTGACTAGCTCATCATCCTGCAAAAATAAAAATGCAGCCATTAAATTGTCCATAAATAATTTTGAGGTAGGGCCACATGCATTTAGTACAGCCAGTGGTAAAATAGTTTGTGTTTCACACGAAACAATTAAAAAAGTGAAGGAGAAATTTACAGACAGTTGCAGTAAAGTAATTAAGGAAAACACTGAGAATAAATCAAATAATTGCCAAACAAAAATTCCCACAGGTTGTTACAAGGCATTAAATGATTCAGAGGATATTTTTCATAATTCTTCAGATAATGATGAATGTAGCATGCATTCACATAAAGTTTTTGCTGACATTCAAAGTGAAGAAATTTTACAACATAACCAAAAAATGTTTGGAGTGGAGAAAGTTTCTAAAATACCACCTTGTGATGTTAGTTTGGAAACTTCAGATATATATAAATTTAGTATGGGGAAGCTTCCTAAGTCAGTCTTGTCTACAAATACTTGTGGGATTTTTAGCACAGCAAGTGGAAAATCTGTACAGGTATCAAACGCTTCATTACAAACGGCAAGACAAGTGTTTTCTGAGATAGATGATAGTACCAAGCAACTCTCTTCCAAAGTATTGTTTAAAAATAATGAAAATTCAGACCAGCTCACAAGAGAAGAAAATACTGCTACACAGACAGCAGAACATTTGATATCATCCCAAAAAGGCTTTTCATATAATGTAAATTCATCTGCTTTTTCTGGATTTAGTACAGCAAGTGGAAAGCAAGTTTCCATTTCAGAAAGTGCCTTACACAAAGTTAAGGGAATGTTAGAGGAATTTGATTTAATCAGAACTGAGCATAGTCTTCACCATTCACCTATATCTAGACAAAATGTGTCAAAAATACTTCCTTGTATTAAGAGGATCCCAGAGCACTGTGTAAACTCAGAAATGGAGAAAACCTGCAGTAAAGAATTTAAATTATCAAATAACTTTAATGTTGAAGGTGGTTCTTCAGAACATAATCACTCTATTAAAGTTTCTCCATATCTCACTCAGCTTAAACAAGACAAACAACAGTTGGTATTAGGAACCAAAGTCTCACTTGTTGAAAACATTCATGTTTTGGGAAAAGAACAGGCTTCACTTGAAAACATAAAAATGGAAATCGGTAAAACTGAAAGTTTCTCTGATGTTTCTGTGAAAACAAATACAGAAGTTGGTTCTACTTACTCCAAAGACTCAGAAAACTACTTTGAAACAGAAGCAGTAGAGATTGCTAAAGCTTTTATGGAAGATGATGAACTGATAGATTCTGAACTACCAAGTCATGCCATGCACTCTCTTTTAACATGTCCCAAAAATGACGAAATGGTTTTGTCAAATTCAAGAATTGGAAAAAGAAGAGGAGAGGCCATTATCTCAGTGGGTAAGTATTCATTTTTACCTTCTCTGTTGCTAATCACCATTTTTTAGAGTGTTCTTTTAGTAGACTTGGTATGCTAACAATTAGAGTGTTATAAACTATGTTTTTTCAGCCATTTTTATGTAGTTTAAGGGAGTATGATTTGATATACAGATATATAGATTTAATATCTATATACAGATTTGATATCTCTGAATCTGTATACCAAGAAATCATGTTTTAAGGGTCTCCTAATGCCTAATGTGTTTTTAAAAGATTATTAGTGTAATAATTGAGAAACTACTGTTAAAAGTTTGAGTTTCTCTATAAAATTTGAAATTCTTTTAACAAAACCTGCATAATACTAACTTAACTGTTTTCATATACATAGTAGGTTCAGATTCTGATTTGTATGAACTTGAAAAGTTGTTTTCTGGTTATACCACTTACTGGGTAATACATACTAGTTACATTAGTTACATAGCTTCAGTTTCCTTATCTACAAAATGCACATAACACCTCCCACAAGGGCCGGGTGTGATGACTCACGTCAGTAATCCCAGCACTTTGGGAGGCTGAGGCAGGCGGATCACCTGAGGTCAGTAGTTCAAGATCAGCTTGGCCAACTTGGCAAAACCCTGTCTCTACTAAAAATACAAAAATTAACTGGGTGTGGTGGCACACACCTGTAATTTCAGCTAGCCCCACAACGCCCAGCTAATTTTAACCTCCAGCTAGGGAGGTTGAAGCAGGAGAATTGCTTGAATCTGGGAGGTGAAGTTGGAGTGAGCTGAGATCCTACCACTGCACTCCCACCTGGACGACAGAGCAAGACTCCATCTCAAAAAAAAAAAAAAAAAAATCTTACGGGACCACTGTTAAATCTTACAGGATGACCATTTTATATGTGGTCTGTTGTTGACCAAAATGTCATTATGTGGCAAATGACTATATTAGGTTAACCACGTGTGTATTTCGTTTTGATTTGTGTGTGTGTGTGTGTGTTTTAATTAGTGTATCTGACTGGTAATAATCTTAAATAATTAAATCTGTTGATTAGTTACAATTAAAGCAAATGCCAGAATCCAACATTTCAGTGGATAATCTTAAATAACTAGTTCTTAAATAACTAAGATATTTGTAATTCTTTTGTGGAAAATAATGGCTTTATTTATAGCAACTCACTCTGTTTTTGTGGTATACTGAAGTGTATTGACCTTCTACCTAGGAAAAAAAAATAATTTAGACTTGTAAATGCTTTTAACAGTGTTACTATTTAATTTCCCTTGTTTCTCTTGCATATAGGTAAATAGCATAGTCAGCTTCTGGTTACTGGAACAGTACAGGTCACTGTTAAACAATTAAACCAATTTATAATGATCTAACACCTGCTAATTATTGTTAAAAGTTTGAGTTTCTCCTGCATGGACATTTTTACTTATTAAATTATACAAATTTACTGTAATAAAGCATATATTATCTTAGCATAACATGGAAATGCCTACCTTGAGTTATAGTTTAATCTTACCCTCTTAGCCTCTGTAGAATTTTTAAATAAGAAATGTTTGTTACTAGTACTTTAATGTAATTTGGTGATTTTAAAAAGCCTCTTAACTCTAATTCAAGGACCTACATAATAAATTCCTCCTTGAATTAATGGCTGCCTCCACCCGCCCCCAAAAAAAGTTTATTTGAAGAAATTTTGTTAGGCCTTATTGCCAGTAAACCTAGAGGTATATTCAGTGTCAGTTTTTCAAAGAGTAGCTTATCTGTGGCATCTGGTAGCATTTGTTTATCCCTAGACCTATTAAATAGTGATTAAAGTGGTCAAAACAGAACAAAAATGTGATTGACATTGTAAATGAAATTTTCTCTTTCAAAGATTAGGTCACTATTTGTTGTATGTATTTTTGTTTAACATTTAAAGAGTCAATACTTTAGCTTTAGGAAAATGGACTACATGCTTTTGAAAAATAAAACTGATGTTGTTTGCTTTAAAAACATGTGGAATATTTCTTTTTAGGAGAACCCCCAATCAAAAGAAGCTTGTTAAATGAATTTGACAGGATAATAGAAAATCAAGAAAAATCCTTAAAGGCTTCAAAAAGCACTCCAGATGGTAAAATTTGCTTTTTATTTATATCTTTTCTCCCTTTATAGGTATGGTATATAATATTTTTAGTTATTTTTCTCAGTTCTTTTGAGTGTGTGTATTGGAAAATATTTTACAGTGTGGTTTCATTGTTAAATTTATATCTTTTTTTTTTTTTTTTTTTTTTTAAACGGAGTTTCACTCTTGTTACCCAGGCTGGAGTGCAATGGCTCGATCTTAGCTCACCGCAACCTCCGCCTCCTGGGTTCAGGCAATTCTCCTGCCTCAGCCTCCTGAGTAGTTGGGATTACAGGCGTGGGCCACCATGCCCAGCTTATTTTTTGTATTTTTTTAGTAGAGACGAGGTTTCACCATGTTGACCAGGATGGTCTCGATCTCTTGACTTTGTGATCTACCCGCCTTGGCCTCCTAAAGTGCTGGGATTACAGGCTTCAGCCACCGTGCCCAGCCAAATTTATATCTTAAGTGGACTTTTCCTTTTAATATCTAATATAATGCTGAAGTAATTGGAAAGCATAAAATGATAAAATAATGACTTTTTTATTTTTAAAAAGCTATAAGAATTTAGTAAAAAGGTAATATTTAAAGCTCAGGTTTTAGAGTCCAGTCAGACTTTCGGCCCACAGCATTATAGCAAAATCTGTCTTTCCTAAATAACACAGTGATCTCTATGGTACCAAATCCAGTGGACATTTCTCATTCCTCATCTGACTCTATCTTTCAGCCACATTTGATATAGTTGATCAGGCTTCTCCAGATCACCACATTCTTTCGGTTCTCCTACATGACGTCCTCTTTCTTGGTCTTCTATGCCTGTTCTTCCTTATTCTAAGCAGGAGTGCCCCAGGGTCAACTCTTAAATTCTTACATCTTTTCTCCATCTAAATTTCATTGTCTGCCAAAGTTATAACTGCAGCTTTAGCCTGTTCTTGAACTCCAGACTCATTCATTTGCCTACTTGATACATCTTGACTATTGCTAACATGCCTCTTAAAGTTAATATGTAGCCAATGCTGAACTTCTTATTCCATCCCTGTCCCAAACCTACTTTTTAATTGTCTTTAGTTCCTCAACAAGGGACGGTGCCATTCTCAATGTCTTAGTCTTTTGTTTCCTCATGCTTTATACCAACCCATCAACAAGTTCTGTAGGTTCTACCGTCAAAAATATAACAAGAATTTGATCACTTCTTTCCACTTGTACCCCCACAACTGTCATTAAGTTGCTATCATAGCCTCTAGTTGATTTCATTCCTTTTGCCTTTGCCCCTTTTCTTCAGGCTGTTGTTAGCACTGCACCCAGAGTCATCCTAACACAATGGTCAGATCATGTTACTTGGCTACTTAAAACTGTCTATGGCACCAATCTCATTTAGGCTGAAATCCAAAGTTTATACCATGGAATGCTTAAAAATATGACATATGTAATATTGCTCGTTGTGTATTTTTGAGTTTAGATAGGAAGAGTTCATATAGTGAAGGATAATTATAAAGATGCTTAGTTCTGAAACACATAGGGTAAATCCCACAAGAAGTAGGAACATCTGGAATTTTCTAACTCATCTCCCATTAGTGATAGAAATTTGAAAGTTATAAACAGGATGGTTTGAATGTCCAGAAAACTGTGTTTATTTCTGTGTTTTTTTTTTTCATCCAACTTGTTACCAAACCTTTAGTATGCACAATTCTGAAGAGTGTTGAAAACTAAAACAGTGATTACTGTTTTTTTATGAGATGTATAAGTAATTGGTAGGAAAATTTTTACTGCATTATTACTTGATAAGCTATTTTTAGAGGCTGTATAAGATGTGACTCCTCTGAAGGTAGTGAAAGAATGGCATTCCTTCAATATAAATAATATATTGGCACATAGACAATATAAGGCACATAGACAAATCGTGTCCTGAAACAATTGGTTTTGACGTAGTCCTATGAAGAGTAAATGGAAGATGTATTCTAACTGTGCTACCATTGCATGAAATAGTATCATAATTCTGCTTTTGGAATTATTTTGAGCCAGTAGATATTCAGTTTATTTGATCATCGTATTTTTAATTTTTTCAAATGATTTTTTTCAACATAATAATCATCTACCACTTGCTAGTGAATCACTTTTTTCTTCTACTTTTTTATTAACATTTTCACATATCATGAATGTCCACATACCCACCACCTAGATTCAACACTTACTGTTAAGTTGTTATGTTTATTTTTCATTATCATTAAAAAATTTTCTAGGATCTCCTTATAATTTTCCTGTCACAGTACTAGAATCAGCTAATTTTCTTAAGATCCTTTCTATGGTTTAATAGTCTTTTTTAAATAAAATTTAGGTGCTAGGTATGTGACTGCTGCTGGTCTCATTGTTTTTCTAATGCTGAGTTCTTGGTTTCTAGTAACATTAACACACTTACTTATTTGCTTTGCCCCATCGCAGTGATTTTCTTTCTTTTTTTTCTTTTCATTTTATTTATTTATTTTTGACACAGAGTCTCGCTTTTTTGCCCAGGCTGGAGTGCAATATCACAATCTTGGCTCACTACAGCCTCCACCTTCTGGATTCAAGCAATCGTCCTGCCTCAGCCTCTCAAGTAGCTGGGATTACAGGCGCTCACCACCATGCCTGACTAATTTTTGTATTTTTAATAGAGACAAGGTCTTACCATGTTGGCCAGGCTGGTCTTGACCTCAGGTGATCACCCACCTTGGCCTCCCAAAGTGCTGGGATTATAGCCGTGAGCCACTGTGCCTGGTCAAGGAGCTCTTTATACTCTTAAAATTATTGAGGACCCAAAAGAACATTTGTTTATGTGGAATATATCTGTTGATGTTTACAATATTAGAAATGTAAATTGATTAATGTTAAAATTTGTAATATTATGCATGGGTCATTTGGAAGATACGAGTTCATTGAGTTATGCAGATCTTCCAAATGTTGACAGTTTTATTATACAGTATTAAACACTTTCATTGATGCCATTACCGATTAGAAAAGTTTAAGTAGTAGAAAGCTATCAAACTTACAAAGTCAGATTAAGCTTCCAAAAAATTCTAATTTTCATCTAAAAGCTTGAATTTTTCCCCTGGCAATAAGTATTGTCACTTATTTTTCTTGTAGTTGACAAGCTCATTTTAATTCATTTTTGAAAAGATGTCCGCCGAATACCCAAGTCAGAGTAACTGTAGTTAGTTTGTTGGTTATTTCAAGTAAAAGATACTTCATGAAAAAATGGCTAGTACAGCTCACAACTCAATCATGTGTGTATTCTTGAGAAACGCACTAAAGCATGCAAGTGTAATACGCCAAAAGTATCAATGTCAACACAGTGAAAAGGACATAGATAACATCTTACTAAAAAGACAGTTTTGACAGCTTGAACTCCCTAAAATGGTTGTAGATACCTCACAGGATTCCACCAATCATTTCTTGAGAATCATTGTCCTATAGTATATACATAATAATCCAAATTCACAATATCAGTATTAACTACTGATAATAAAACTGCTAAGGAAAATATAAGAATTCTTTGCAGTTTTTGTTCTTAGAATATATAGGTTTAGTTTCCCTTATCTGAAATGCTTGAGACCAGGACTATTTCAGATTTCAGATTTTTTCAGATTTTGAAATACTTGCATATACAATACATAATAAGATATCTGGAGTTAGGTCTCAAGTCTAAACACAAAATCATTTGAGTTTCGTAAACATCTTATACACATAACTTGAATGTAATTTTATACAATATTTTAAATAATTTTTGCATTAGACAAAATTTAAACTCAACCGTCACATGAGGTCAGGTGTGGAATTTTCTACTGGCCTTATGTTGATACTTGAAAAGTTTCAGATATGGGAGCATTTTGAATTTTCACATTAGGGATATTCAACCCATATATCATTAAGGATGTGTAGTCAAAATACTATGTTCAAACATCACTCAAAATAATTCTTCTGGATGTGGTTACCAATTTGATAATTAGGTTAGATTTCTTTTTTTCCATTTGTTTTCAATTTTAGGATTTGTCTTTTCTAACTTAATTTTACATTTGAATAAACAAAATATTACATGGTTTATCAGAACTACAAAAAGGTATAGAGTTTTTATTTTCCCACCTCGGGCTCACTGTAGGTAATCTTTTGGTGGTTTTTTTTTTCAGAATTCATTTTAATAAAAATAAACATATATATATTCTCATTGCTCTTTCTTACTCAAAAGATACAGTATATGCACCATTTTGCTCCTTGTTTTTTGGTTGTTGTTTACTTAAGAATTATTTGGAAATGACTCAACAAATATATAGATATCTTCCTCATTCTTTTTTATGATCATTTGGCTATATCAGTGTATTCTAGTTTATTCAACCAATTTCCAACTAGTGGACTTTAATTGAAGATATAATTAGGTACAGTTTACATACTAAGAACAATATCTAAAGCTTAGCTTTTAAACCTTCATAAGACTAAATTTTAAATTTGTTATTTGCATTCGGAAATTAGCTAACACCTTCAAGTTATTAGCTTAACATCAGCTGACTAAATTTATACACATTTCTGTTGTATGTACTGTGAGTTATTTGGTGTATAGTCATTATCAATTTGTGAATCAATAATTTATTTTCATAGTTATCATTTGTTGAACATCCATTCACTGAAAAACTTTAAAGTCTATAGTCTTAATTTTTTTTGTGTAAATATTTACAGTATGAGTTGCTATCAGATGTAAAAAAAAATGTTTACAGTAACATGGATATTCTCCTACATTTTAACTAATGTGTAATATAAAATAATTGTTTCCTAGGCACAGTAAAAGATAGAAGATTGTTTATGCATCACGTTTCTTTAGAGCCGATTACCTGTGTACCCTTTTGGTAAGACATGTTTAAATTTTTCTAGATTCAGCTAATATAGTATGAGAGAAGTCTGGTTTTTAAAAAATGAACCTTTCTAAAAGTAATGATATTAAGAAGTTAACACTTCCCTGTTTGAAAGCCTGCCTCAGGATGAACTAATTCTGTACTTTGGTAGTATTTTATAGTGCTGTTCATATGATTATTTTGTTTTTAAATTTTATGGTAAAGTAGACAAACATTTAATTCATTTTATGAATGAAGTACTAAGGTTGAAAGGAATTAAGGAAGTTGCTCAAAATCAATTAGCAAAAAGATTACAGATATTAAAAATATCCTTTTGCCTCTCCTCTCTCTCTAAATCTTACTAAAAGTACTAAGATAATTTTTTAATGTATAATTCCCAAGGACAATGATCAGAAGAAACAACAACAAAAGTTTAGAAGCCAAAAATATGAAGGACTTGTAAGCATGCGAAAGTCAAAACCTGACACTAGAGCAGAGATACTTTCCCCTAAAGAACCTGAGAAAGATTCAAATTGGCAGCAACATGCACTTGTGAAGGTGAAGTAGAAAATAGGAAGATTAGTTGAAATTCTCTTTAAGAAACAGCTATACTTCCTCCCCCACTGCAAATAGGTGGTTATCCTTCTTCTGCCAGATCAGAATTTTGTTTTTTGAAAAAGACGAATTCAGAGAATTCTGACTTGAAGGTGGGCTGGGGGAGGGGACACCAGGCACAATTAAGGGAAAGATACTAAAATGAAAGATTAAATAAAAATCTGTATATCAAGCAGTGAAACCTAGCCTCCTTCCCACACTTGGTTCCCAAATTCTGGCAGGCAGGCCCACTAGGCATGAGACTGGAAGATTTTTTTTTTTCTAGGGAATAGGACTGGCCCAGTAGAAAAGACCAAAGAATACTGACAGTTGAGGATTCTCAGATGAAACAGTATAGCCAGTCATCAAACAGTGAAGCCAGCTGTTGACACGCACAGAGCTTCCAGGAAGCTACTTAGTGCTTCACTTTTAAATAAGAAAAGATCAAAGATAATTAGTCATTGGAAGAAAGCTACTATGAAATATAGTCGCCAAAATACAAAATCCATGCCAGAAAGGAACCCAGAGGAAATAGATCATGCAAGAAGAAGAAAACTTCATAAAAAATTACTAATATTCTCAGGTGAGAAAAGAGAACACAGCCTTAAAATAAGAACAAGTTGCTGTAAAAGGCTCATAGAAATTAAAAATATGATAGCACAAATAAATTAACTCAGTAGAAATAGTAGAAGAATAATGAAAGTTCCCAGAATACCGAATAAAATTAAAAAAGATATGAAAAGTCAATCCTGTGAGTCTATCTTCTGAAAATAGAGTTTGAGAAGCAAGGCACAGAAGAGAAATGAAGAAAGAAATTTTAAAATAAATACTTAATTTAAAAAGTTTTACTAGTATTAAAGGACATCAGTTTCCTTAATTAAAAGGGCTCACTGAATGAGCACGCAAGTAAAAATGACCCACAGTAAGGCACATTCTTGTGAAATTTTAGAATAGAAGCAGACAGGAACCTTAAATTCATTAGAGGAAGGAGAAGTTAGGTTTTAAATTATTCCAAGTCATAATAGTATGAATTCTCTTATCAATGATGAAATCTAGAACGCTGTAATCTTACATAATACAGATCAGTGCCTTCAAATACTGAGGAAAAATGATTTCCATCCTAGAATCTGAATTAAGTGTGAGGGTAGACATTTTCACATGTGAAGTAGTAAAAGATCTCTAGTGTACTTTTCTCGGGAAACTAACCAAAACAAATGCATAAACCAAGAAGGAGGAAGGTATACGACTTAAAAAACAAGAATTCAACGTAGAAGAGAGGCAAAGGGAGCTCTTGGGATGATATTGAAAGGAGATCCCAAAGTTGTAGTTGTGTTAAGTCTAGAAAGGCAGCTAGACTGCTTTGGAACTAAAGAAGATAGACTTTGGAAGAGTTTTCCTTCAAGATAAATATAAAGCAGTACTTGCATGTTTTAATGTATCAGGAAACTTCCTGAAAAGATGGTGAATTGAGGCCAGGCATGGTGGCTCATACCTGTAATCCCAGCACGTTGGGAGGCTGAGGTGGGTGGATCACTTGAGGCCAGGAGTTCAAGGCAAACATGGTAAAATCGAGTCTCTACCAAAAATACAAAAGTTACGGAGGCATGGTGGCACATGCCTATAATCTCAGCTATTACGGAGGCTGAGGCACAAGAATCTCTTGAACCTTTAAGGTGGTGGTTGCAGTGAGGTCACACCACTGCACTCCATCCTGGGTGACAGAGTGAAACTGTCTCAAAAAAAAAAAAAAAAAAAATGGTGACTTGAGCATACCTATCTACTTTCTTTGCCTTCCAAACTTTTACCACAACGTCATTGGAGGGAGGGAGGGAGAGAGAGAGAGAGAGAGAGAGAGAGAGAGACACACACACACACACACACACACACACACACACACACACGGAAAGTAGGAAATAACAAAATGACTAAATTTCTCAAAGCATGCAGAAGAAAACTGATTAGAAGCTGGTGGTGGGGACAGCAGAGAACCAATGATTTTATACTCAAGTCTCAGAAGCTTAGGAATTGGCTTCATTTCTTTTTTTTCTTTTATTTATTTATTTATTTATTTATTTTTAAAATATATTTTATTGCACTTTAGGTTCTGGGGTACATGTGCAGAACATGAAGAATTGTAACATAGGTACATACATGGCAATGTGGTTTGCTGCTTCCATCCCCATCACCGGTATCTGGCATTTCTCCCCATGTTACCCTCCCGAAATCCCTACCCCACTGCTGTTCCTCCCTTAGTCCCCCACCACAGACTGCAGTGTATAATGCTCCCATCCCTGTGTCCATGTGTTCTCATTGTTCAACACTCGCCTATGAGTGAGAACATGCAGTGTTTGATTTTCTGTTCTTGTGTCAGTTTACTGAGAATTACGGTTTCCAGGTTAATCCATGTCCCTACAAAGGACACAAACTCATTGTTTTTTATGGCTGCATAGTATTCCATGGTGTATGTGTGCCACATTTTCCTTGTCCAGTCTATCATTGATGGGCATTTGGGTTGGTTCCAGGTCTTTGTTATTGTAAACAGTGCCGCAATAAACATACCTATGCGTGTGTCTTTATAATAGAATGATTTATAATCCTTTGAATATATACCCAGTAATGGGATTGCTGGGTCAAATGGAATTTCTAGGTCCTTGAGGAATCGCCACACTCTCTTCCACAATGATTGAACTAATTTACACTACCACTAATGGTGTAAAAGCGTTCCTATTTCTCCACATCCTCTCCAGCATCTATTGTTTCCAGATTTTTTAATAATTGCCATTCTAACTGGTGTGAGATGGTATCTTAGTGTGGTTCTGATTTGCATTTTTCTAATGACCAGTGATGATGAGCATTTTTTCCTATGTTTGTTGGCCTCATATATGTCATCTTCTGAAAAGTGTCTGTTCATATCCTTTGCCCACTTTTGAATGGGTTTGTTTGTTTTTTTCTTGTAAATCTGTTTTAACTCTATATGTTCTGGATATTAGCCCTTTGTCAGATGGGTAGATGGCAAAAATTTCTTCCCATTCTGTTGGTTGCCAGTTCACTCTAATATTGCTGCTTTTGCTGTACAGAAGCTCTGGAGTTTAATTAGATCCCATTTGTCTATTTTGGCTTTTGTTGCCAATGCTTTTGGTGTTTTAGTCATGAAGTCCTTGCCTATGCCTATGTCCTAAATGGTTTTGCCTAGGTTTTCTTCTAGGGTTTTTATGGTGTTAGGTCTTATGGTTAAGTCTTTAATCCATCTGGCGTTAATTTTAGTGTAAGGTGTCAGGAAGCTATTTTCTGCACATGACTAGCCAGTTTTCCCAACATCATTTATGAAACAGGGAATCCTTTCCCCATTGCTTGTTTTTGTCAGGTTTATCAAAGATTGTATGGTTGTAGATATGTTGTGTTGCCTCCGATGCCTCTGTTTTGTTCCATTGGTCTATATCTCTGTTTTGGTACCAGTACCATGCTGTTTTGAATACTATAGCCTTGTAGTATAGTTTAAAGTCAGGTAGCAGGATGCCTCCAGCTTTGTTCTTTTTGCTTAGTATTGTCTTAACTATGCGAGCTCTCTTTTGGTTCCATATGAAGTTTAACGTGGTTTTTCCAGTTCTGTGAAGGGGGTCATAGGTAGCATGATGGGGATAGCTTTGAATCTATAAGTTGCTTTGGGCAGTATGACCATTTTCACAATATTGTTTCTTCCTGACCATGAGCATGAAATGTTTTTGCATCTGTTTGTGTCCTCTCTTATTTCCTTGAGCGGTGGTTTGTAGTTCTCCTTGAAGAGGTCCTTTACATCCTTTGTGATTTGTATTCCTAGGTATTTTATTGTCTTTGTAGCAGTTGTGAATGGGAGTTTACTCTTGATTTGGCTTTTAGTCTGTTGTTGGTGTATAGGAATACTTGTGATTTCTGCACATTGATTTTGTATCTTGAGACTTTGCTGAAGTTGCTTATCAGTTTCAGGAGATTTTGGGCTGAGACAATGGGGTCTTCTAAATATACAATCAGGTCGGGTGCAAATAGAGACAATTTGACTTCCTCCTTTCCTAATTGCACTTTATTATTTTCCTAATTGCCCTTTATTTATTTTTATTGCTTGATTGCTCTGGCTAGAACTTCTAATACTGTATTGAATAGGAGTGGTGAGAGAGGGCTAATGCCAGATTTCAAAGGGAATACTTTCAGTTTTTGCCCATTCACTATGATATTGGCTGTGGATTTGTTGTACATAGCTTTTATTAGTTTGAGTTATGTTCCATCGTTTATTGAGAGTTTTTAGCAAAAAGGGCTGTTGAATTTTGTTGAAGACCTTCTCTGCATCTATTGAGATAATCATGTGGTTTTTGTCTTTGGTTCTGTTTATGTGGCGAATTATGTTTATAGACTTGCATATGTTGAACCAGCCTTGCATCCCCAGATGAAGCCTACTTGATCGTGATGGATAAGCTTTTTGATGTGCTGTTGCAATTGGTTTGCCCGTGTTTTATTGAAGATTTTTGCATTTATGTTCCTCATGGAAATTGGCCTGATGTTTTCTATTTTTGTTGAGTCTCTGCTGGATTTTGGTATCAGGATGATGTTTGTCTCATAACATGATTTGGGAAGGATTCCCTCTTTTTGTATTGTTTGGAATAGTTTCAGAAGGAGTGGTTTCAGAAGCTCCTCTTTGTATGTCTGGTAGAATGCGGCTGTGAACCCATCTGGACCTGGGCTTTTTTTGGTTGGTAGGCTGTTAATTGCTGCCTCAACTTCAGCCCCTGTTATTGGTCTATGCAGGGTTTTGATTCTTCCTGGTTTAGGCTTGGGAGGGTGCAAGTGTCCAGGAATTTATCCATTTCTTCCAGGTTTACTGGTTTATGTACATAGAGTTGTTTGGAGTAATCTCTGCTGGTAGTCTATATTTCTGTGAAATCTGTGGTGATATCCCCTTTATTGTTTCTTATTGTATCTATTTGATTCTTCTCTCTTTTCTTTTTTATTAATCTGGCCAGTGGTCTGTCTATTTTGTTGATCTTTTTAAAAAACCAGCTCCTGGATTTATTAATTTTTTGGAGGGTTTTTTGTATCTCTATCTCCTTCAGTTCTGCTCTGATCTTAGTTATTTCTTGTCTTCTGCTAGCTTCTGAGTTTTTTTGATATTGCTTCTCTAGCTCTTTCAATTTTGATGATAAGCTGTCAATTTGGGATTTTTCCTTGCTTCTTACATGGGCATTTATTGCTATAAATTTTCCCCTAGACACTGCTTTAAATGTGTCCCAGAGATTCTGGTACTTTGTGTCTTCGTTCTCATTGGTTTCAAAGAACATCTTTATTTCTGCCTTCATTTCATTGTTTATCCAGTCAACATTCAAGAGCCAGTTATTCAGTTTCCACGAAGTTGTGCAGTTCTGAGTTAGTTTCTTAATCCTGAGTTCTAATTTGATTGCACTGTGGTCTGAGAGGCTGTTTGTTATGATTTCCATTCTTTTGCATTTGTTGAGGTGTGGTTTACTTCCAATTATGTGGTCAGTTTTAGAGTAGGTGTGATGTGGTGCTGAGAATAATGTATATTCTGTGGATTTGGGGTGGAGAGTTCTGTGAATGTCTATTAGGTTTGCTTGGTCCAGATCTGAGTTCAAGATCTGGATATCCTTGTTAATTTTCTCTCTTGTTGATTGGTCTAATATTGACAGTAGAGTGTTAAAGTCTCCCATTATTATTGTGTGGGAGTCTAAGTCTCTTTGTAGGTCATTAAGAACTTGCTTTTTGTATCTGGGTGCTTCTGTATTGGGTGCGTATATATTTGGGATCATTAACTCTTCTTGTTGCATTGATCCTTTTACCATTATGAAATGCCCTTCTTTGTCTCTTTTGATCTTTGTTGGTTTAAAGTCCATTTTATCAGAGGCTAGGATTGCAACTCCTGCTTTTTTTTTGCTCTCCATTTGCTTGGTAAATCTTCCTCCATCCCTTTATTTTGAGCCTACGTGTATCCATGCACGTGAGATGGGTTTCCTGGATGCAGCACACAGATGGGTTTCGACTTTTTATCTAATTTGCTAGTCTGTGTCTTTTGTTTGGGGCATTTAGCCCATTTACATTTACGGTTAATATTGTTATGTGTGAAATTGATCCAACCATTTTCATGCTAGCTGGTTGTTTTACCCATTAGTTGCAGTTTCTTCATTGTGTCGATGCTCTTTACCATTTGGTACGTTTTTGGAGTGGCTGGTACTGGTTGTTCCTTTCTACGTTTAGTGCTTCTTTTAGGAGCACTTACAAGGCAGGCTTGGTGGTGATGAAATTTCTCAACAGTTTCTTCTTAGTAAAGGATTTTATTTCTCCTTCTCTTATGAAGCTTAGTTTGGCTGGATATGAAATTCTAGGTTGAAATTTCTTTTCTTTACGGATGTTGAATATTGGCCCCATTCTCTTCTGGCTTGTTGGGTTTCTGTCAAGAGATCTACTGTGAGTCTGATGGGCTTCCCTTTGTGGCTGACCTTTCTCTCTGGCTGCCCTTAGCATTTTCTCCATCATTAGTCCATTTTATCCGAAGCTAGGATTGCAACTCCTGCTTTTTTTTGCTCTCCATTTGCTTGGTAAATCTTGGTGAATCTAACGATTATGTGCCTTGGGGTTGCTCTTCTTGAGGAATATCTTTGTGGTGTTCTCTGTATTTCCTGGACTTGAATATTGGCCTGCCTTGCTAGGTTGGGGAAGTTCTCCTGGATAGTATCCTGAAGAGTGTTTTCCAGCTTGGTTTCATTTCTCTCTGTCACATTCAGGTACACCTATCAAACGTAGATTAGGTCTTTTCACGTAATCCCATATTTCTTGGAGGCTTTATGCATTTCTTTTCACTCTTTTTTTTCTCTAATCTTGCCTTCTCATTTTATTTCATTGAGTTGATTTTCAGTCTCTATTATCCTTTCTTCTGCTTGGTCAATTCAGCTGTTGAAACTTGTATATGCTTTACAAAGTTCTCGTGTTGTGTTTATCAGCTCCATCAAGTTATTTATATTCTTCTCAAAGCTGTTTATTCTCATTAGCATTTCATCAAACCTTTTGCAAGGTTCTTAATTTCCTTGCATTGGGTTAGAACTGTTCTTTTAGCTCAGAGAAGTGTTATTACCCACTTTCTGAAGCCTGTTTCTGTCAATTCATCAGACTCATTCTCCATCCAGCCTTGTTCCCTTGCTGGTGGGGAGTTGTGATCCCTTGGAGGAGGAGAGGCATTCTGGTTTTGGTTGTTTTCATCCTTTTTGCACTAGTTTCTTCCTATCTTTGTGGATTTATCTACCTGTGATCTTTGTAATTGGTGACTTTCGGATGCCACCTCTGAGTGGATGTCCTTTTTGTTGATGTTGAAGTTATTTCTTTCTGTTTTCCGCTCTGATGTAGGACTGCTGGAGGTCCACTCCAGGCCCTGCTTGCTTGGGGATCACCTGTGGAGACTGCAGAACAGTTAGGGTTGCTGCCAGTTCCTTCTTCTGTTACCTTTATCCCAGACAGATAACCACCAGATGTCAGCCTGAGCTCTCCTTTATGAGGTGTCTCTTTGAATATATGGGTGTCAGGGAGCTGCTTGAGGAGACAGTCTGTCCTGTCTAGTAGCTCAGGTGCTGAGCTGAGAGCTCCGTTGTTCTGTTCAGAGCTGCTGGGCAGGTACATTTAAGTCTGCTGCAGCGGAACTCATAACCACCTTTTTTTCCCAGGTGCTCTGTCCTGGGAAGGTGGGGCTTTATTTATAAGTTCCTGACATGCTGTTGCCTTTTTTCAGAGATGCCCTGCCCAGCGAGGAGGTAGCCTAGTCATAGTCTTGCCAGCAGAGGCGTTGCTTAGCTGCTGTGGGCTCTGCCAATCTGCTGTGTGAACTTCCTTGCAGTTTTGTTTATAAAGATATAGTTAAAACTGCCTCGGTAGTGGCAGTCTGCCTCAGTAATGGCGGACTGCCTCAGTAGTGGCGGATGCCCTTCCCCGCACAGAGTTGGACTATCCCGGGTCCGGCTGTGCTTGCTGCAGAACTCTCAATACAGTGTTTGAGATTGCTGGTCTTTGTCGTGGTGGGACCCACTGAGCCAGATCACCTGGCTCCCTTGTTTCAGCCCCCCTTTTTTTCAGTTGAATGGGCAGTTCTGTCTTCCAGGCGTTCCAGGAATCAGTTGAAATGGCTGCCCAGATTTGTGTGAGTTTTTGTGTGGATACCCACTGCGCCAATTGAAACAGCCATGCTGGCAACTCATGGTGCTTTTCTGCCCGGGTCTGGTCTATGGGCAGTAAAATCTCGTTTGGAAATGCAGTGGTCACTCATCCTCTGGGTTCTCAATGGGAACTGCACTCCAGAGCTGTTCCTATTTGGCCAACTTGTATCATCTCCCTTGCCTCTTTTCTTATCTTTAAAATTGGATGGTGCAGGATGGGGGAGCCAAAATATGATAAGTTGAAATTATGTTTAAGAAGCAATACTCACCGAGTGCACTAGCTCATGCCTGTAATCCCAGCACTTACGGAGGCCAAGAGAGGTGAATAACCTGAGGTCAGGAGTTCGGGACAGACATCCAAAGATTATGAAACGTCAGAAAAAGCAAAATAAAATAACCAAAAAACAAATAAATGAAAACAATTTAGAAAAAACATTCAAGGAGAAGAAAAAGAGTTTTTTTAAAAAAAGCTATAATTTATGAACAGAATGAAAAGAAGTTTATCTATACACCTAAGAGTTTACATGTGAATAAGCAATGAGTACATAGAAAATAAGCAGATTTTAAAAAATACTACGTCAAGAGAAGTTGTAAAGGAAATACCCTTTACTGCATGTTAATACTACACATATTTCATACTGATACACCACATTCAGTTGTAAAAGGTTTTTATTTAGCCCTAATGTAAATATTGAACATTGATAGAATCAAATGCATAGTTTGGGAAGATGAGAGGCAAGAGTGTGTGTGTAGTAAGGTGGAAGTTGTGTTGACAGAACTAAATCTTCATTTTCTGTAGGGGTACTTCAAGAGAAAAAGTCAAGAAGAAACATGTCACTTAGACATAATAGATATAAATATAAAAACATCTAAAATTGTTGAAAGTAGCTACAAAATTTTTTCTAGCTGATAAATTTTAAGCCTAAAAGTATCAGTGAAATTATTTTAATATTACCTTTTCAAAAGCACTTGGTTGTGGAATTGTTGAAGTCACTGAGTTGTATTTCTGGAATGTGTTTTTCAGCTGGCTGCACATACATATGTAGAAAGCCAGGTGATTTTTTTTTATTTTTATCAAAAACGGTTGTATTAAAGAAGAAAGGAAATACCTATTTACCTGTATATTACCTTAAATTTTGTTTAAAATGAAAGAATAGTTTAATGTATTTAACAATATTTTTTAAATTATCTGTTCTAACTACCTAATGTATAGTATACTGATGGATATAAAGATAAATAAGTCTAACTCAGATTGCTAGTCTGGGAACCAGACATGAAAAGAAGAATTTTGTGTAATATAAATTTTAAAATATATATAACAAAGTGATGTAAGAACATAGAAAAATTTTCAGCTATTATAATTAAAAGTACTTCTGTCTGAAGTACTTTTCCCATCGAGCTTTCTGTCAATGGGAAAAGTACTTCAGACGGAATGTAAAGAATGCTTGGTTAAAGAGGGCATTCCAAATCTTGGGATTTGGTTGGTGGGTAGAGGAAAACAAAAAGAAGTGGTTGGGACCAAATAGGAGGCTTCCTGTATGTCATTTCTGATAAGTCAAAACCTAGATAGATGATAGGCTGTCTTTGGAAGTTTCTAAAAAGAGGCACAAAATAAGATTTATGTTTTAGAAGTAGACCAAAGCAAAACTGTTGCAAGCAGATTAGTAAAGAAGGTCTTAACCTAGCAAAACAGGTAGAGTAGAGGTTAGAGAATGATTAGGAGATAAATTCAGTAGATTTGGCCAGGTAGTTTTGAGACTGGCAAATTACCTTCACTTAGATTTAAATAGACATCTTGAGCATAACCTACAAGGCAAACTCCTCATACTCAAAATATTCTGAATATTTAAAAAGAATAAATTTAAAGAGATCAATCAATACAAGTTTGGGGACAGAAGATTTATTCATTCTTGTTTGTTAGATCTCATCTAGATTACCTATTTGAAGAAATCAGTCCAGTGATTGTCCCCTCTGTCTCCTGCATCATTAATTTTTTCCACTGTAGTAGATTGTTTCCATCACCCTAAGCAGTTGTTGTAAATCTCTTGTCTTAAAAAGAAGAGCCTTTCTTAACTAATCTCACCAGTTCATTTTCTTGCTTCTCTTAAAGCCCAGCTCATTAGAGTTGTCCCTACTCTTACTCTTTTCACTTCATCTCTTTGAGTACTCTCCTGAACCCACCCCAGTCAGTCCTTTCAGTAGAACTGGTCCCCTGCTTTTTCGGGTCCCCTGACTTTACCTTTCTACTCTTCAAAACGTGCATTTTCAACAAAGAAGCCAGGGGATCCTTTTAAACATAAGGCAGATTATATCATTTCTTTACTCAGAACTATTCCATGGTGTGCCATCTCAAAGTAGAGGCTAAAAGCCCTTGTCATGGATGTTCAGATTATCCATGATCTGGCTGCTTTGCTACTTTTCCAATCTTACCTTCTAATGTTTTCCTTGCTCTCCTTGCTCCAGGCACACTTGTGTCTAGGCCAGTTGACATATTTGTCTGTCTGTTTCCTTCCACTGAAATGTACATACGAAAACAAAATTTTGTCACAGTGTTCCCCAGCAAACCAATGTCTAGCACCTGGTGGGAATTCATTAAATAGTTGATGGGTAGATGAATGGGTAACTAAAGGAATAACTTCAAGTTCCAGGCATTCAGGGTTTGGTAAAAGGAAATCTATATTTTTCAACAAGACGTCAAGTATTAGGAAGAGCATGTATGCTGAGAAAGGTGATTAATTTTGGACATGTTGAGTTTGAAATGAGTATAAAACATCAAGGTACAGAGTCTGATGCTATACATAGTATAAAATTTAGGAATAACACCTAGGGGAAAACTCAGGCATGAGGATAAAGAATATTTTCATTGTCAGGTGTTAATTTAAGTAATGGAAATGACTCACATTAGCCAGGGAAAGTGTCTAAGGAAGATACCCAACTTTGGAGACATTTCTTTTTTAGGAATCAGGAAGAGGTAAAACCAGTAAAAGTAGAAAAGAGGGACAGTGATGGCGAGAATTTTAAAAGAAGGAAAATGTAAACTGTCATAGCTGTCAGGAAAATTGAGTAGGATGAGTTTGTGCGTGTTGGGCATGTATCTGGGAGGTCATTAACAACTTTATTGAGAACACTCTCTGTAGAGTAGTGGGACAAATGAGTTTATTGAGTAGAAATTGAGGAGGTAAAAATAGCTACATTACCTATTCAAGAAGGTTGACTGTGAAGTATAAGTAACAGTGAGTATTAGCCTGAGACAGAGATAAAGGCGAGTGATAAAATAAGAATTTTAAAGGTGTGCAAGGCTTTTGGGCTAAATGAAAGGGGCACTTTTAAAAAGGTATAAATAGGTAGAAGAAAGAAAAGGGAGAGAGGCAGGATAATTGAAAGATGGGGTCTCCTGAGGAGACTGAGGTATTAGGCAGAGTAGAGCGTTTAGGTGAAGGTGTGAAGGTGAGAGAAGAGGACGGGTAGACATTTTCCTGGTAAAGGAGGTAAGGAGTACTGCGATGGAATTGGATGGGACACTGAGGGGGTCCATGGTTCACAGACTGTTTTCTATTATGTGTTATGTGAGATAGATTGTAAAGGCTGGGAATAAGTGTGTGAGAAGGCTATATATAATAAATGTTATAGCCTTGAAAAGTGTGGTATTGTTTTGTAATGGCAACCATGATGAATACAGAACAGTTACCAGAATAGGATCACCATGTAGCAAATGTGGGTCTGCAAAAAAGGCATGTTCCCAAATATTTATATATGTACTAGTCAATAATATTAAATATTTTCTCTCCATTATAGCACAACTAAGGAACGTCAAAAGATACAGAATCTAAATTTTACTGCACCTGGTCAAGAATTTCTGTCTAAATCTCATTTGTATGAACAACTGACTTTGGAAAAATCTTCAAGCAGTTTAGCAGTTTCAGGGCAGCCATTTTATCAAGTTTCTGCCACAAGACATGAAAAAATGAGACGCTTGATTGCTCCAGGCAAACCAACCAAAGTCTTTGTTCCACCTTTTAAAACTAAATCACATTTTCACAGAGATGAACAGTGTGTTAGGAATATTAACTTGGAGGAAAACAAACAAAAACAAAACATTGATGGTCATGACTCCGGTGGTGGTAAAAATAAGATTAATGACAGTGAGATTCATCAGTTTAACAAAAACAACTCCAATCAAGCAGCAACTGTAATTTTCACGAAATGTGAAGAAGAACCTTTAGGTATTGTATGACAATTTGTGTGATGAATTTTTGCCTTTCAGTTAGATATTTCCCTTATTAAATAATGTTCTGATGGTTTTCCCCCTTTTGTGATGATAATTTTAAAACTCTTTTTAATGCTTTAGATTCTCTGAATCCAAAGTATTCTATTTATACAACTTTACAAGTTGAATCATTCTTTCATTTATGAAGATTTAAAAGGGGTACCCTTTTTAAAGAAAAGGAGAGCATGTAAAATTTGAGCAAATTGATATGTATAATTTTATAAATCAGGGCTGTGCTTTTTAAATTCAATTTTATTTTTACTAAGTGTTTATTCTTTAATAGATTTAATTACAAGTCTTCAGAATGCCAGAGATATACAGGATATGCGAATTAAGAAGAAACAAAGGCAGTGCATCTTTCCACAACCAGGCAGTCTGTATCTTACAAAAACATCCACTCTGCCTCGAATCTCTCTGAAAGCAGCAGTAGGAAGCCAAGTTCCCTCTGCGTGTTCTCATAAACAGGTATGTGTTTGTCTACAATACTGATGGCGTTAATGGCAAAGTATAATTTTATTTCATTAACTAATACCTACAAATGGTTTTTTGTTGTTGTTTTTGTCTTTTTTTTTTTGAGATGGAGTCTCCCACTGTCGCCCAGTCTTGAATACAGTGGCGCAATCTTGGCTCACGGCAACCTCTGCCTCCCAGGTTCAAGCAATTCTCCTGCCTCAGCCTCCTGAGTAGCTGGGATTACAGGCATGCAACACTGTGCCCAGCTCATTTTTGTATTTTTAGTAGAGATGGGGTTTCACCATGTTGATCAGGCTGTTCTTGAACTCCTGACCTTGTGATCCGCCCGCCTTCTCCTCCCAAAGTGCTAGGAATACAGGCGAGAGCCACTGCACCCAGCCATGGCTTTGTTTAAAGAATGAACACATTAGTGCAGGAATGGATGAATGAAATCATCATGTTTCCTAATTAGCCTACTGTGGCAGCCTCTGGACCCTTGCTAGGCCTGCCTCATCCTACTAAAGTGATCTGTGCTTCCAAATTACTGTTTATCTTCCCTCTTCAAATCTTTATTATTTTGTCATTGTAAATGCTCTCAGCTAAGTGTTAGAGAAAAGTAGTCTTACTGATACTCAAATGTGAATAACTGATAGCCCTGAACCTTCTATGAGCTATTTATATTTTCAAAATAGGATTCTCCTTAAGACAGTATTGTGTAGATATAATTTTAGGCAATGGAGAGGTGAAAATAATATTGATGATATAGATATCATCAATGCTCAAGCTAACTTTGAGCATTTTCTAGGTGTGAGGCGCTCTTCTAAGAACTTCACATGCATTAGGTATATCTTGCTTAGTCCTCACAGCCACCTTGAAAGAAAGGCACCATTATTTTGTTTTCATTTTGCAAATGAGAGATCTGAAGCATAGAGAGGGTTAAGTAACTGCTCCAAAGTCACTTAACTAGTGAGTGGAAGAGCTATGATTCCAAAGCAAAGAGTCTGACTCCAGAGTCAAACTCCGAACAAAGGAAAAGACACTTTGGGTTGGATATCCTGGGGTGAAAGCAAATTGGAAGTAAGCCAAGCCTGTGTACAGATCTGACCACCTGAGGTCACATTCCCTAAAATACTTACACTTTTCCCTTTTGTTTCCAGTCTAAGCTTTTGAACTTAAGAGATTTTGTAAAACATTACATTTTTTATCCTCATAGTACCTTCCTGTGGCAGATTTAGCAGGAAACGTATACAGAGGAGGTAGAAAAAGTACAGCAGATTGTGGAATGTGTGGGTCATTTATATCAAAATTTTTAGTTTCTAGTAAATAACATAAATGTTTTTGTACTGAATATTCTAGTATTTTTAAAAATTGGGGGTAAATTCTCTTTTGGTTTTTTATAATTGTTTAATTGTTTTTATTCTATAATGCATGTTCATTTTAAATTGTTTTTTATTAATTTTTTCTGTTTATTTTGTGTAGCTATATATGTATGGCGTTTCTAAACATTATGTAAAAATTAACAGCAAAAATGCAGAGTCTTTTCAGTTTCACACTCAAGATTATTTTGGTAAGGAAAGTTTATGGGCTGGAAAGGGAATACAGTTGGCTGATGGTGGATGGCTCATACCCTCCAATGATGGAAAGGCTGGAAAAGAAGAATTTTATAGGTACTCTATGCAAAAAGATTGTATGTTAACTTTTATGTATTCTGTCATCCCTCTCATTCCCCCAAGTCCCTCTTTCTTCTCCTAACTGTCTCTTGAACTAAAAAGTTGGCTAGAAATCAAATTTTTATGCATTGAATCATTTTAAGTGCATTATGGTTAAGTATTCTGTTGAAATCTTTTGAAAAGTGCCGTTTGTCCTGGGTTTAATGAACTGGATTTCCTTCAATTTGGACATGATTTTTATGCATTTATAAATAAAGGCATTAAATTAAAAAGAATTAAATTAAAAGTTGAATTTGAGGACCGGACATGGTGGCTCACGCCTGTAATCCCAGCACTTTGGGAGGCTGAGTGAGCAGGTCTCTTGAGCTCAGGAGTTTGAGACCAGCCTGGGCAACGTGGTGAAACCCATCTCTATAAAAAAATTTATAAATTAGCCCAGCCAGTCTTGGTGGCTCATGCCTGTAATCCCAACACTTTGGGAGACCCAGGCAGGTGGATTACCTGAGGTCAGGAGTTTGAGACTAGCCTGGCCAACATGATGAAACCCCACCTCTACTAAAAATGCAAATATTAGCTGAGTGTGGTGATGCACACCAGTAATTCCAACTACTTGGGAGTCTGAGGCAGGAGAATCATTTGAGCCCAATAGTTGGAGGTTGCAGTGAGCCAAGATCACACCACTGCACTCTAGCCTGGGTGACAGAGCGAAACTCTGTCTCAGCCAAAAAAAAAAAAATTAGCCTGGCATGGTGCATGCATCTGTAGTCCTGGCTACTTGGAAGGCTGATGTAGGAGGATGGCTTGAGCCCAGGAGGCAGAGGTCTCAGTGAGCTGAGGTTCCATCTCTGCACTCCAGCTGGGATGACAGAGCAAGGTTCTGTTTTATAAAAGGCCGGGTGCGGTGGCTCATGCATGTAATCACAGGCTTTGGGAGGCTGAGGTGGTCAGATCACTTGAGGTCAGGAGTTTGACACCAGCCTCGCCAACATAGCAAAACACCGTCTCTACTAAAAATACAGAAAAATTATCCAGGCATAGTGGCGTGCACCTGTAATCCCAGCTACTCGGGAGGGTGAGGCAGGAGAATTGCTTGAACCCGAGAGAAGATTGCAACACTGTGCTCCAAACTGGGCAGTGGAGCAAGACTGCATCTCAAAAAAAGAATAAGTTAAATTTGAAATGGCTTCATGGTAGATTACTCCCCCAACATACTCTTACTTCATGTTCTTTTTCATTGTATATTTTAATAGATATAAAATATAAATAAACACAAAAAGTTAAACAGAAATATTTGAGTATCAGTAATACCAAGTAACTAGAAAATCTCAGAGCCCTAAAACAGCAACAATTTAGAAATGATATAACCTCTTTTTTATTATAGTGTTTGCAGAAACATAATTTAAACCTTTTTGCTATTAGAGAGCTATTACTTTATGCCAGTGGCAAAAGACAGGATTTATTTCCTCAGCATCCTTATTTTAAAATTTCTCTATATATTTCCAAACTTTGTAGTTTTGGAAAGTGGTAAAATGTTTTTTCCAGAATTTTGTTTTAACTTTAAAAAACAGAAATACTGTTTACATCTTGCGTGTCTTATATAACAAACATCTGCTTATAGATTCTAGTAAGAAAAGTATGTTAAATAGTTGTATTATTTTCTGTTACTAAATAGACTACATAAGGTAGAGGTTAAGAATGATTGCCATGTAGTCAACTGGGAATGTAGAAGCTCTAGTTAGTTTTTTTGATCATTCAGCAAATCTCTGTTGAGCACCTGCTATGTGCCAGGTACTATTCTGGGATATTAAAGAAAAAAAATCCCTGCCCTAATAAGTCATACATTCTAGTGGGCATGGAAGGCATAGAAAATATTGAAAAATAAGTGAATTGTATGTTAGAAGAAGATACATACTATAAAGATAGATAGAGCTGGAAAGGTGGCAGAGAAAGTTGGGCAAGGAGATGCGATTTTAAATAAGTAGTTAGGAAGGCTAAGTCAGCTATATTTGATAAATGACCTAAAGTAAAAGGAGGGAGCATGGGACTATCCTAGCGAAAGCCCCCAATCCTCTAAGAGGGGAGCATGCTTGAAGTGTCTGAGGAACAGGAAGTTAGTGCAGCTGGAGTAGAGTGGGCAGGAGAAGAGTAGTAACAGATGAGATACAAAGGGAGGACTTCATAGACCTTTGTAAGAACCTTACCATTTACTCTTCACGATTTTTCCTGAATAACCTACTGGAAGGCTTAAAGCAAAGGGTAATATGATCTGACTTTTTTTTGAGACAGAGTCTCTTGCGTAGGCTGGAGTGCAGTGGTGTAATCTCCCCTCACTGCAGCCCCCACCTCCCAGGTTCAAGCGATTCTCCTGCCTCAGCCTCCGGAGTAGCTGGGACTACAGGTACAGGCCATCACTTGCGGCTGATTTTTGTATTTTTAGTAGAGACAAGGTTTCACCATGTTGCCCAGGCTGGTCTCGAACGCCTTACCTCAGACAATCCACCCTCCTTGACCTCCCAAAGTGCTGGAATTACAGATGTGAGCCACCGTGACCAGCCTGATCTGACTTATATTTTTGAAAAAATAATTCTGGCTATTTGTTGAGATTGGCTTACTATAGGGAGATGGGCAAGGATGGATGCAGAGAGACCACTTAAGAAGCTATTACAGAAATCCATGTGAGAGGTGGTTGCTTGGACCAGGGAGGTGGCAGTAGAATTAGTGAAAAGCAGTTGGATTCTGGTATATTTTACAAGTGGCACCATCAGGATTTGCTCAAGGATTAAATGTAAAATGGGAGAGAGGAGGAGAATAAGAATGGTTCCAAAGATTTTGGCCTCAGCAGCTGGAAGGATAGATTTACTGTGTAACTACCAGAATTGAGAAGACCAAAGATGGAAGGAAATGGAAAGTTTGGTTCTGGACATTTGAAGCTTGAGATGTAATGGTAGACATCCAAGTGGAGATGTTAGGTAGGCAGTTGGATATGCAAGTCTATACATAGGTAAAGTATAAGCCAAAGAAATCAATTTACAAGTCATTGGCATAGAGATGGACTTTAAAGCCATGAAAAAGAGACTGAGAAAGAGCAACCAGAAAGGAATAAATGCAGAATGGGGTGTTGCATGCCAATTGAAGATGGAATTTCGGGGAATAGAAAATGACCAGCTGTGACAGCTGCTTCTAATAGGCAAAGTAAGATGAGGACTGAGATTGGCCACTGGATTTAGCACTACAGCAGACATTACTAACATTAATAAAATAGCTCAGTAGATTGGTGGAGTGATATCCTGATTAGAATGCAGTTAAAGAGCAGTTGAAGAAGAGGAGTTGGAGACACAGAATACAGTTGATTCTTTTGGGAGTTGCCAAAAAGAAGCAGAGAGAGGGACGTTGCTTGGAGATCAAAGAGTCTTAGTTTTGGCTTGTTTTAAGGTAGGAAAAAAAGCATTTCTTATGCTGTTTCATATTGTTCAGTAGAGAAGAAAAAAATTGATGATTCAGGAGAGGGAGGAGGCATTTCCTAGATCGTCATCCTTGTAGGCAGCAAGGGGTAGGAGCTAGTGCACAAATGGTAGAAGAGGGCAAAGTGTAAGGATCTCCCACACGTATCCTAAACTGTATAGGCTTCTCCTCACAGAGCATTCTGCCCTTATAATAATAATTATTATTATTACTATTTATTATTATATAATTATATTAATATATAATATATCTAATTATATATAAATTATATAAATATAATTTATATATAAATATATATTAATATAAATTATTAATTTATATTTTATTATTATATAATATAATTATTATTGTTGTTTTAGGGAACAACAACAACAACAACCTGCTGTAGCTATGTGCAGGTTTTTTTCAAAAAATTAAAAAAAAATTTTTTTATAAAAATTAGAAAATTTTTTTACAGTTTTATTGAGAAAGGGCATCCTGTTTTGTGTTTGGCATTAAAGTACTGACCAGTGTGTCTCAAGGAGAAAACAGAAATTTTGAAAGAGGGAAATGGCAGGAGAATCTGGTTGGCTCTGGGAGCTACAAGTCAGTTCTTGGAAGAGGGCAAAGTATAGGGATAGAGATGATTTGGGTGGATAGATATGAGGGTGGGAGCTTATGGAAGTTCTCTTTTGATTACTTCTGTTGTCTTAGTGCTAAGAGTATGAATGAGAAAGGAGGAGTTCAGAGATTTGAGAACAAAGGGGACAGGATCAAGGAGAGCACCAAGCATAGGCAGTTCTCAGGTGGGATTTCTAAAAATCTCTTTAATAAGAAGGATAATCTAAAATATAATTATTTAAAATCAAGGATCTCATTTTTCAGGAACAAATATGAGTCGAAATCATTCTGTTCACTCTTAAGTGGAATTTTTTGTTTTGTTTTGATACTTTGAGATAGGGTCTCACTCTCTTGAGTACAGTGGCACTATCATGGCTCACTGCAGCCACAGCCTTAGCCTCCTGGGCTCAAGGGATCCTTTCACCACAGCCTCCCAAGTAGTTGGGACCACAGATGTGAGCTACCACTCTTGGCTAATTTTTTTTATTTTTGTAGAGACGGGTTGGGGGCAGAGGCCTTACCATGTTGCCTAGGCTAGTCTCAAACTCCAGGCCTCAAGCAGTCCTCCTGCCTCAGGCTCCCAAAATACTGGGAGTATAGGCACGAGCCACCATGCTTGGCAAGTGAAGTTTGTATCAGTATGATACTTTGATACACGTCAAATAATTTTCTGAAATTATATTACTTGGAGATCAGATGAACTCATAAAAACTTACTGAATGATCTTGAACAATGTAGGTTTTGTACAGAGAACAGTCATAGTTGTTGAATTCAGTATCATCCTATGTGGTTTTTATGATATTATTCTACCTTTATTTGTTCAGGGCTCTGTGTGACACTCCAGGTGTGGATCCAAAGCTTATTTCTAGAATTTGGGTGTATAATCACTACAGATGGATCATATGGAAACTGGCAGCTATGGAATTTGCCTTTCCTAAGGAGTTTGCTAATAGATGCCTAAGCCCAGAAAGGGTGCTTCTTCAACTTAAATATAGGCAAGTTTAAAGCATTACATTATGTAATCATATACTGCAGTATGGTTAAGGTTTCTGTGTAGTCTGTGACTTCCATGTCAAAATGGTGCACAAGCCAGTTGTCAGTGACAGTTGCCATCCCACACTGCTGTTTTCTTGTCATCCCTAGCCCCCATTTAAGAGAGATCACACATTGATACATCTCTTGCTTCCCTCTTTCCCTACCCCCTCCTTAACCTGTTGACATATGAGAAGAATATGAGTTATTAATTTGATCCGCTATTCAGGGATTTCTAATAAAGCATTTTTGCATTTTTTTTTGCTTTTTAAAAAGAATTCATATTTTAAACAATGTGAAACTTAATATATTGCTAGCCATAAAAGTTTTAATCTCAGTATTTCTTAGATAAATTCAGTTTTTATTCTTACTTATTCAGTGACTTGTTTAAACAGTGGAATTCTAGAGTCACATTTCCTAAAGTATGCATTTTTGTTTTCACTTTTAGATATGATATGGAAATTGATAAAAGCAGAAGATCGGCATTAAAAAAGATAATGGAAAGGGATGACACAGCTGCAAAAACACTTGTTCTCTGTGTTTCTGACATAATTTCATTGAGCGCAAATATATCTGAAACGTCTAGCAATAAAACTAGTAGTGCAGATACCCAAAACGTGGCCATTATTGAACTTACAGATGGGTGGTATGCTGTTAAGGCCCAGTTGGATCCTCCCCTCTTAGCTGTCTTAAAGAACGGCAGACTGACAGTTGGTCAGAAGATTATTCTTCATGGAGCAGAACTGGTGGGCTCTCCTGATGCCTGTACACCTCTTGAAGCCCCAGAATCTCTTATGTTAAAGGTAATTAATGTGTACTCTTGGTAAAAATCAATCTCTGATTCAGTTAAAGTCTAGAGAGGGTTTATATTTAAATTTTAAATACTTATAAAGAATGCTCAATTTCTTAAATGTACTGATAATTTTAACATCAAAAGAATATTCTTCAGACAGTTAAAGTTTTTGTGCAGTTTTTGGGAGGGCCAGAGATCTTTCTTGAGCTTAAATAATGCATTTCCAATTAAAGAGCAAAAGTAAATTTGCACCGTTTGATTTTGGTATCTGTAGCTTGCTGCTGCCCTCTTGTTGTCTTAGCTTTGCTTTGATCAGATCCCTATTCCACTGCAATTAGACAATTACATTTTAGTACTTCTCAAATATGTAATAAATACACTTTTCATCTCTATGTAGATTTTAAACTACATAACAGGACTTTGTCGTATTGAGTGGTCTGCAGTATAGCTATCTGAAATTACTGATAATATTGTAAATTCAGATTCACTTAAGAGGTAACCTTGCAGAGAATTTACTTCTGTGGTATCCTGGATCACTCTAAGGAGAACATTTTATAAATTAAACATTTTTAAGGTAAAGATATGTTTTGTTTGGCATTAGTTCCTTGTTGGATTGATTGCTTTTTACTGAAAGCATTCCATCAAACTGAAACAGTCTTTTGTTTTATGTTGCTCATAATATCAAGCTTGCAGTAGCTTTCATTTTCTTGTTTTGGTGTTGTTTTTTTTCTTCTTGTTTTGTTTTTATCAAATCGGTGCATGTGCATAATTTAGAAACTCAGGTAATATAAGACTTATGACCAGAAAAAAACAGTTGCTAGCACAACCCTCCCTAACTCCATTCATGGTCCCAAGAGGCAGTCATGAAGATTTTCAGTGCCTCTGGCTGTTTCTTTAGCTTGTACTGCCGTCTTCTTTCCCTTATCAGTATACACAGCATCTGTTAACTTTCTGCTATAGAAAATGAGGATTTAAGTTGCTTACTCCAACACTGCCACATATTTCTCTACCCTGTTCCCCATGTTCCCTTTACTAGTATAGTATGATTTTTTTTAGTGAAATCTGTATTCAGTGTATACATTATAATGACTGAAAAATATTTTTTGCAATTTAATACCTAATATACTGTGATCACATTTCCCTTCTTTACGGCTTACTGCTTTCCATGGAGTTATTAACTGTCCTTTTAATTTCTCTTAATTTTCTATGGCCTTACACAGGAGCTATAAAAATCCCGCCTAATATGTTGAAATTTCTCCATTGGTTCTATTTCTGTTTCTTGGAGAACCCCTGGACCTCTTCATATTCTTACTTCATTCTGAAGTGCTCATTTTCTATGTGTGCCATACAGCTCTCGTTCTGTAAATTATTCTTACCTCTTTTCTGTGTTACAAACCCTATTTCCTGGTTACCATATCATCTTTATAAATTTTTTTCCCTAGTTTTAAGGGCCCACAACTCTCAGAGGCTTCTTGAGAAAGGGAGCATGCAGCTTTTTTAATATCTTAGGGTAAGGTTGACTGGATATAGAATTATAGGTTGAAATAATTTCTTCAGAACTTTTGAGACATTTCTTTTATGTTTTTTAGCATAGCTCCTGCTAATTTCAGTGCTTTTTTTTTTTTTTTTTTTTTTTTGAGACAGTGTCTCACTCTGTCACCTAGACTGGAGTGTT
The DNA here is from genome assembly GCA_031835075.1 of Saguinus oedipus. NCBI lineage: Eukaryota > Metazoa > Chordata > Mammalia > Primates > Cebidae > Saguinus > Saguinus oedipus. The sequence continues at coordinate 163,224,395 of CM063173.1, forward strand.
TTGTTTTGTACAGGTGAGGTCTCCTTATGTCGCCCAGGCTGAACTTGAACTCCTAGGCTCAAGCGTTCCTCACGCTTCAGCTTTCCAGAGTGCTAGGATTACAGGCATGAAGACCTTGCCTTCAAGTGCTATTTTTATTTTCAGTCATTCATTATGTGCTCTGGGTTTAAGAAATTGTTTTGTCTTTATTTAAATTTCACAGTCGTGTATTTTGGTGTCTTTTTGTTTCCCTTCCTTTTTACTTTAATTCTTGGCCCAGATGCTTATTGGCACTTAGTCTAGAAACACATAATCCTTCATTGAGTTCTGGGAAATTTTCTTTAAATGATTCTTTTATAATTTTCCTCTAATTTTTTTCTGGAACTCCTGATGTTTTGACACAAGGCCTCCTAGATTGTTCCTCTAATTTTCTTGTCTTTTCTTTCTATTTCATTATCTTTTTTTTTTTTTTTTTTTTTTTGAGATGGAGTTTCGCTCTTGTTACCCAGGCTGGAGTGCAGTGGCACGATCTTGGCATACTGCAACCTCCTCCTCCTGGGTTGAAGCAATTCTCCTGCCTCCATCTCCCAACTAGCTGGGACTACAGATGTGTTCAATCATACCCAGCTAATATTTGTATTTTTAGTAAAGATGGGATTTCACCATGTTGTCCAGCACAGTTTCCATCTCTTGACTTCGTGATCTGCCTACCTTGGCCTCCCAAAGTGCTGGGAATACAGACATGAGCCACCACACCTGGCCTCATTATCTTTTTTTTTGATACGGAGTCTTGCTCTGTCACCCAGGCTGGAGTGCAGTGGCACGATCATGGCTTACTGCAACCTTTGCCTCCTGGGTTCAGGCAATTCTCCTGCTTCAGCCTCCCAAGTAGCTGGGACTACAGGCACCCACCACCATGCCTGGCTTATTGTTGTATTTTTAGTAGAGACAGAATTTCACCATATTGGCCAGGCTGGTCTCGATCTGCCTCTGCCTCCCAAAGTGCTGGATTACAGGCGTGAGCTACCACGCCCAGCCTATCTTTCTGTCTTCTAACTTCTGGGATGGTTTTTAATTTGTTCTTCTAATTCTTTTTTTTTTAATGTGCCATGTTTTATAGATTTGTCTTTAAATATTTTAACATAATTGTGTAACAAAACACAAAACAATTCCTAAAAATTTAGAAAGTCAAATGAAAGCAAAGAAAAAGAACTGGAAGGCCGGGCGCAGTGGCTCAAGCCTGTAATCCCAGCACTTTGGGAGGCCGAGGCGGGTGGATCACGAGGTCAAGAGATCGAGACCATCTTGGTCAACATGGTGAAACCCCGTCTCTACTAAAAATACAAAAAAAAAATTAGCTGGGCATGGTGGCGCATGCCTGTAATCCCAGCTACTCAGGAGGCTGAGGCAGGAGAATTGCCTGAACCCAGGAGACGGAGGTTGCAGTGAGCCGAGATTGCGCCATTGCACTCCGGCCTGGGTAACAAGAGCGAAACTCCGTCTCAAAAAAAAAAAAAAAGAACTGGAATATATTTTCATTTAGAGCATAAGCATACCAAGAAAGCATTTCAAGTAACTTAAAAAATGTTTTTATGTCCCTAGTGGTATATGCCCTAAGAACAACAACAATAACAACAGCAACAAAAACTAAAAAATAAAACAAAATCTTAAGCTATTCTTAGTAATCATATTATTGATGGTAGCGTTGGTATTGCTATTCTGAAGTTATGGTGTATGTGAAGTATGTTATATGTGGTATTCTTTTAGGTATATTTGTTATATGTGAGTAATTATATGATTATCAGAGAGAACAGGGATATTTTTACCAGAGAAAGGTACAGATGTGAGATTGAAGTGAAGAAAAACTTGTGGTTTTGCATTTCTTTGAAAATATCATTATGAACTCGAGATCTATTATTATCGTTAAAAAATACATGCTGGGGGAGAGAGATCCAAGATGGCTGATTACTAGCAGCTCAGGATTGTAGCTCCAGTAAAGGCACAAAGAACGAGAGGATGCCACACTTTCAGATGAATTTTTGTTGCTCATGGACCAGGAGATTCCCAGCGGAGGAGTCCCACGGGTCGCCCCCACAACTCTTGTGGCCGGCGCGGCAGTTTTGCTGGTGCCCCAGCGCAGTTCTTGGTGCAGAGTAAACAGGACTGGGTCCCCTTTTGGTCAACGTTTGGAGCTCTGGGAAGGCAGAGTCGCCTATTCAGCTGATTGAAAAAGGGACTCAAGAAGGAAGCCAGACCGCAGATTCCCAGGCAGAATAGCACCATGAATCTTGACGCCGCTGTTTTAGCCGGCGCAGTGAGTTGCTCAGATTTTGGCACTGAGAATCAACAAGTTGGACGTCCACTCAGAGACCTATTTTGAAAGTTGGTAATTACAAAGACAACAGGTGGATAAATTTACAATGACAGAAAGAAACCAGTGTAAAAAGGTTGGGAATACCCAAAATCCAAATGCCTCTCCCTCTACAGGGGATCACAGTTCCTCATCAACAGGGAACAAGGCCTGATGGAGAACGAGTATGTTCCATTAACAGAATCAGGCTTCAGAAGGTGGATGATAAGAAACTTCTGTGAGTTAAAAGAACATTTCTAGCCCAATGTAAATAAACTAAGAACCTTGAAAAAAGGTTTGATGAAATCCTAATGAGGATAGACAATTTAGAGAGGAATATAAGTAAATTAATGGAACTAAGAATACAATAAGAGAACTCCGTGAAGTATGAACAGGTTTTAACAGTCAAATTGATCAAGCAGAAGAAAAGATATCAGAGGTCAAAGACCAACTTAATGAAATGAAACGAGAAGACAAGATTAGAGAAGAAAGAGTAAAAAGGAATGAGCAAAGTCTCCAAGAAATATGGGACTATGTGAAAAGACCTAATTTACATTTGATAGGTTTACCTGAATGTCATGAAGAGAATGAATACAAGCTGGAAAATATTATTCAGGATATTATTCAGGAAAACTTTCCTAACCTAGTAAGGCAGAACAATACTCAACTCCAGGTAATACAGAGAACACCAGAAAGATATTCCTCAAGTAGAGCAACCCCAAGACACATAATCATTAGATTCACCAGCGTTGAAATAAAGGAGAAAATTCTAAGGGCAGCTAGAGAGAAAGGTCAGGTTACCCATAAAGGGAAGCCTATCAGACTCACAGCAGATCCCTCAGCAGAAACCCTACAAACTAAAAGAGAGTGGGGTCAATATTCAATATCCTCAAAGAAGAATTTTCAACCCAGAATCTCATATCCAGTCAAACTAAGCTTCATAAATGAAGGAAAAATAAAATTTTTCATGAACAAGCAAGCACTCAGAGATTTCATCACCACCAGGCCTGCTTTACAAGAGCTTTGGAAAGAAGCACTATACGCAGAAAGGAACAACCAGTATCAGTCATCCCAAAAAAGGTAAAGAGTATCTCCATAATGAAGAGTCTATATCACTAAGCAAGCATGGTGGCATGCTTCTGTAGTCCCAGCCACTGGGGAGGCTGAGGTGGGAGAATTGCTTGAACCTTGGAAGCAGAGGTTGCAGTGAGCCGAGATCATACCACTGCACTCTAGCCTGGGTGACAAAGTGAGACCCTGTCTCAAAGAAAAAAACAAAACAAAATAGCCAGCTAGCATTAAACAACAATATTAAACTCACAAATGTCAATATTAATCCTAAATTTAAATGGATTAAATGCCCCAATCAAAGACACAGGCAAATCGAATAAAAAGTCAAAACCCATCGGTACGCTGTATCCAGATCCATCTCATAAGCAAGGACACACAAAGACTCAAAGGGTTGGTGGAAGACTTATCAATCAAATGGAGAGCATTAAAAAAAAAACACACAGGAGTTGTAACTTTCATCTCTGACAAAATAGACTTTAATAGTAACAAAGACTAAAAGAAACAAAGAAGGACATTAAATAATGGTAAAAGGATCAATGCAACAACAGGAGTCAATGATCATAAATATATATGCACCCAGTATAGAACCCCCAGATACATAAGACAAGTTCTTAATGACTTATAAAGAGACTTGGACTCCCGCACAATAATATTGGGAGACTTTGACAACACATTGTTAATATTCGATGGATCAACGAGATAGAAAATTAACAGGAACATCTATGATTTGAACTCAGACCTAGAACAAGTAAGCTCAGTGAATATTTTATAGAATTCTTCACCCCAGGTCTACAGAACATACATTTTTCTCAGTATCACATTACACCTATTTTGAAAGTGACCACATAATTGGAAGTAAATCACTCTTCAGCATTTGCATGGCATTTCACAGACTTAAGTGAAATATTGGTTGGCTGTTTGTTATTTTCTTCCCTTATTCCTTCCTGTCTCCACTGTTAAGCACAATTATCGGCATAAAAGAGGTTTTTAATACCTATTTTTAGATTGCATTCCAGCCTGGGCAATAAAACAAGACTTCTGTTCTCTCTCCCCCTTTCTCTTTCTCTTTCTTTCTTTAAAAAAAAAAACATGTGGGCCAGGTGCAGTGGCTCACGCCTATAGTCCCAGCACTTTGAGAGGCCAAGGTGGGTGGATCACTTCAGGTTAGGAGTTTGAGACCAGCCTGGCCAACATGGTGAAACCCCGTCTCTACTAAAAATATAAAACTTAGCCAGGCATGGTGGCATGTTTCTGTAGTCCCAGCTACTGGGGAGGCTGACGTGGGAGAATTGATTGAACCTCGGAAGCAGAGGTTGCAGTGAGCCGAGATCATACCACTGCACTCTAGCCTGGGTGACAAAGTGAGACCCTGTCTCAAAGAAAAAAACAAAATCATGCTTACTGGTTTCATCTATGAAAAAAAACAAATAATGAACAATCTGGTAGTATTGAGTATCCCTAGCTCTCAGACTGTTTTCTAAGTACGATTTTCTCTTAAAAGAACACAAGATGTCTTGAAGAAATGTCTGATTCCAGATTCAGGGGAGGAAATATATGAGTCTGGAAAGTCTTGACATACTAGAAGAAAACTTAAGTGTCAGACACTACTAGTGTCGTGTCAAAAGGACTCAGGAGTGTTCTAGAATAAATTCTTACTGATCAGAGATAAAATAATTTGAGCATCAGGAAGGATAAAAGGCTGGGCATGGTGGCCCACACTTGTAATCCCAACACTTTGGGAGGCCAAGGCGGACAGATCACTTGAGGTCAGCATCTTGAGACTAGCCTGGCCAACGTGATGAAACCATGTCTCTACTAAAAAATACAAAAATTAGCCAGGTATGGTGGCAGGTGCCTGTAATCCCAGCTACTTGGGAGGCTGAGGCAGGGAGAATTGCTTGAACCCAGGAAGCAGAGGTTGCAGTGAGCTGAGATCATGCCACTGTACTCCATCCTGGGCTCAAGAGCAAGACTCCATCTCAAAAAGAAGAAAAAAGGATAATAACAGCAAAAAAATTGAAATTCACAACAAATATAGTTGCATTTATAAGTTCATAATGATACATCTACTCTTGTTTTCTTAAAAATTAGGTAAAGGCCAGGCACAGTGGCCTTGTAATCACAGTACTTTGGGAGGCTGAGATGGACAGAATGCTTGCACTCAGGGGTTGGAGAACACCTTAGGCAACATGACAAAACCCCATCTCTACAAAAAAATACAAAAATTAACTGGGTGTGGTGGCATGCACCTATAGTCCCAGCTACTTGAGAGAGGCTGTGGTGGGAGGATGGCCTGAGCCCAGGAGGCAGAGGTTGCAGTGAGTTGAGACTGTGCCACTGTACTCCAGCCTGGGTGACAGAGCCAGACCCAGTCTCAAAACAATAACTTTTCTCCTAAGTAAAAGGAGAAAAAAAATGAAGCATTTATCTTGCTTCTCTTAAATGATCTATGTTTTAGGACCCTCAAGTAGATGAGGGGAAGTTTCTGTTTTTGTATATGTGTGTTTTTTGAGACAAGCATCTTACTCTGCCACCAGGGTGGACCGCAGTGGTAGGATCTCTGCTCACTGCAATGTCCACCTCCCAGGTTCAACCAGTTCTGCCTCAGCCTCCCAAGTAGCTGGGACTATACGTGTGCGCCACCACACCCTGCTAATTTTTGTATTTTTAGTAGAGATGTGGTTTTACCATGTTGGCCAGGATGTTCTTGAACCCTTGACCTTGTGATCCTTCCACCTTGGCCTCCCAAAGTGCTGGGATTACAGGCATGAGTCACCATGCTCAGCCAGTTTCTGTTTATAAAAATTTTTCAACAACTAAGGACTAGTAGACTTAAAATATAATCATTTTGCAACCCTCAAATTAGGGTTGTCTTTTCTTCTAATTCTTAAAATGAATTTGTGTCTACCAGCATAATTTTTAAGAGACCTTTATTATATCCTGTATGTTTTTCTCTAACATTCAGTTCTTGTTTCATACAGTATCTTCTCATCTTTCTAAAGCTGATGATTAATGTTTTTTTATTTTTGTTGTTTCTGCTGCCTGCCCTTTTTTTTTTTTTAATAAGAGCCTATCTCTATTTGAGTCTCTTAGGTTAGAGACATTCCTCAGTGGTGATCATTGATTGATCCAGAAGTTATATGGAAGGTGAGGCTCATAGGGTAGTAATATGGGGATTTAGTTTTTTATTAGGAGACCCTCAGATATCGGTGACTGTTCTGAGAGCTGAGCAGAGTAAGGAAATTAATAGGGAGACTCATTTTCAGCATAAGAATTTTATTTCAGTTCCGTTTTCAGTAATAGCATCTCACCCCCGACCCTGGCATCCGCTCAGGGTTCTAGAGTCCACGTTATATATGGTTCAGCTGTCCAGTAGTCTCCTGCTTTTTTTTTTTTTCCTCTAGTACTTGACATTTTTTTTTAAAATGCTGCAGCAAGAACAGGGTCCTGGGTTCTTTTTAAATATAAGGGAGGGACAGCCACCTGGCTGCTTGGGATGGGAAAGAAAATCTAGTATTTCAACTATGTTTATACAAAATGTCAACCACTTCCTCCTATTTTCAGCCCCACCATGTGCTTCTGCCTTCACAGGTACCTGTTGCCTCCAATTTCTGTTTTCCTTTATTTTGTTTCATATTAACTTCTTACAAGTTTGGTGGCTGAATAAACTTGGGCAGGTGGTATAGTTTATCATATACTTTAGTTTTATGATCATCTGTAAAATGGAGATGAGTCTTAGGATTGTTGTGAAGATTAATTCTCTTCTTTTTTTTTTTTTGGAGGTGGAGTCCACTCTGTCACCCAGACTGGAGTGCAGTGGCACAATCTTGGCTCACTACACCCTCTACCTCCCGGGTTCAAGCAGTTCTCCTGCCTCAGCCTCTTGAGTAGCTGGGATTACAGGCACCCATCACCTCACCTGGCTACTTTTTGTATTTTTAGGAGAGATAGGGTTTTACCATGTTGGGCAGGTTTGTCTCGAACTCTAACCTCAGGTGATGTGCCTACCTTGGCCTCCCAAAGTGTTGGGATTACAGGCGTGAGCCACGTCACCTGGCCAGGTATCTTAGTTAGTGTTCTATGAATATTTATTGTTTGTATTAACCATAATCACTCTTAGGCTGCTTTGTTATTTACTTGTCCAACAAATTCTTAGCTTCCAAAATTTTGGTGATATCTCATTTTCTATTCTCTATAGTTGTCTTTGTGCATGTAAATTTTTTGAGGAAGCCTGGATAAATAAGTGTATTTTATTTTCTAATATAAACATTTAAATAGCATTAAGAACTTGTAACAGTATAAACAATATGTTTGAGAAGTACTATATTTTGAAATTATTTTCACTTTTGTACAGTTTTTTACTTACTGTCTTACTAATCTTCCTTAGACTTTTTAAAGTGAATGCTTTTAAGGCAGTTTTAAAAGAATGAAAACTTTGTGATATCTGTAATAGAATTGAATACATATTTAACTCCTAAATTAATATATTTATTAATTTGTCCAGATATCTGCTAACAGTACTCGGCCTGCTCGCTGGTACACCAAACTTGGATTCTTTCCTGACCCTAGACCTTTTCCTCTGCCCTTATCATCACTTTTCAGTGATGGAGGAAATGTTGGTTGTGTTGATGTAATTATTCAAAGAGCATACCCTATACAGGTATGATATATTCTTGCAACTTACTATATATTTCTTTCTTTTGATACAATTAATTTTTTGTTTGTTTTTTTGAGACAGAGTTTTGGTCTCTTGCCCGGGCTTGAGTGCAATAGTGTGATCTTGGCTCACTACAACCTCCACCTCCCAGGTTATAGTGATTCTCCTGCCTCAGCCTCTCAAGTAGCTGGGATTACAGGCATGTGTCACCAAGCCCAACTTATTTTGTATTTTTGTTAGAGACAGGGTTTCACCATGTTGGTCAGGCTGGTCTCGAACTCCAGACCTCAGGTGATCCACCCGCCTCAGCCTCCCAAAGTTCTGGGATTACAGGTGTGAGCCACTGTGCCCTGCCTGAGACAATTAGTTTGAATGTTCTATATATGACTTTTCTGTGTGTGTACCACATTATTACAGTGGATGGAGAAGACATCATCTGGATTATACATATTTCGCAATGAAAGAGAGGAAGAAAAGGAAGCAGCAAAACATGCAGAGGCCCAACAAAAGAGACTAGAAGCCTTATTCACTAAAATTCAAGAGGAATTTGAAGAACATGAAGGTAAAATGAGTTATATAGTACACATTTTTATTTCTAATATGAGAACAAAGTTTTAGAGACTTTCAATTTAACAATGAGTAAATTGTTTTTGAGTAATAAATTTACTTTATTTTTGAGTATCTAGATTATTCTTTTATGGTATTAGAGAAAGAATACCAACAAGGGACAGAAACATCAGATTATTTTTCCCTAAGCCATTTGTACTCTTTTTCCTCAATTCTTACCTATATTATGTGACTTTTGCATTTTTGTCATTATATTTATTAGTTTTCATGTGTTATTATACCTGGAACTAGGACCTGTTATTCTCATGGTGTCGATTTCAGTATTAAAAATCATAGTGTTTTTTATGTTTATTTGACATAAATTTTATTTTTTCATATCTCCCTTTTGTTGCAGAAGATTTTATGTTTTTCTGCATTTCCTCATGATTTATATAGAATATGTAGCTTACATGTCTGTAACTTTCATATATAGAACATGTAGCTTACATTTACATCTGCTACATGTTCTCAGACTGCTTTGTCATTTACTTGTCCAACAAATTCTTAGCTTCCAAAATTTTAGTGATATCTTATTTCCTATTCTCTCTAGTTGTCTTTGTCCATGTAAATTTTTTGAGGAAGAACATGTAACTTACATGTTCTGTATAAATCTGCAGAAATATTGCTCCTTATGTTTTATTTGCTTAAAATTATCACTAGATCATACTATTTTCATGAATAAGTGAATATGAAATAATTTACAGGCATACCTCAGAGATACTGTGGGTTTGATTCTAGACCACCGCAATAAAACAGGTATTAACAGTAGAGCAAATCACATGAATATTTCAGTTTCCCAGGGCATACAAAAGTAATGTTTACACCATACTATAATCTCTTAAATGAGTAGTAGCATTATGTCATTAAAAAATGCACATACCTTAATATACTTTATTGCTAAAAAATGTTAATGATCATCTGTGCCTTCAGTGAGTTGTAATATTTTTGCTCGTGAAGCATCTTTTATTGGTGTTTGTGCCTGCTGGCTGACCAGAGTGGTAGTTGCTGAAGGTTGGGGGCAGTTGTGGCAATTTCTTAAAATAAGACAATGGCATTTGCAGCATTGATTGACTTTTCCTTTCATGAAAGATTTCTCTGTAGCATGCAGTGCTGTTTGATAGCATTTTATCCATGGTAAAACTGCTTTCATAATTGGAGTCAATTCTGTAAAACTCTGCTTTATCAGAATATTATGTAATATTCTAAATCCTTTGTTTTCATTTCAACAATATTCACAGCATCTTCACCAGGAATAGATTCCTTCAAGAAACTACTTTCTTTGCTCATCCATAAGAAGCAACTATATATTAATCTGTTCTCACACTGCTGTAAAGAATACCTGAAACTGTAATTTCTGAAGGAAAGAAGTTTAATTGACTTACAGTTACACATGGCTGGGGAGGCCTCAGGAAACTTACAGTCATGGCACAAGGCAAACAAGAAGCAAGTACCTTTTTCATAAGGTGGCAGAAGAGAGTGCAGGGGAAACTACTACTTTTTAGCCATCAGATCTTGTGAGAACTCCCTCACTAGCACAAGAACAGCATGGGGGAAAACACCCCCATGATCCAATAACCTCCCACCAGGTCTCTCCCTCAACACATGGGGATTATAATTGGAGATGAGATTTGGATAGGGACATAGAGCCAAACCATATCATTCTGCCCCAGACCCTCCCAAATCTAATGTCTTTTTCACATTTCAAAACCAATTATGCCTTCCCAGCAGTCCCCCAAAGTCTTAGCTAATTCCACCATTAGCTCAAAAGTTCAAGCCTAAAATCTGATCTGAGACAAGATAAATACCTTCCTCCTGTGAGCCTGTAAAATCAAAAGCAAATTAGTTACTTCCAAGAGACAATGGGGGTACAGGCATTGGGTAAATGTTTCCATTCCAAATGGGAGAAATTGGCCAAAACAAAGGGGCCACGGGCCCCATGCAAGTACGAAACCTAGCCAGGCAATCATTAAAACTTTTTTCTTTTTTTTTTTTTTTGAGGCAGGGTCTTGCTCTGTTGCCTAAGCTAGAAGGCAGTGGAGAGATTTTGGCTCACTGCAACCTCCATCTCCTGGTTTCAAGCAATTCTTGTGCCTCAGCCTCCCAAGTAGCTGGAATTATAGGTATGCACCACCATGCCCAGTTAATTTTTGTATTTTTAGTAGAGATGGGGTTTTGCCCTCTTGACCAGGCTGGTCTTAAACTCCTAGCCTCAAGTGATCCACCCACCTTGGCCTCCCAAAATGTTGGTATTACAGGCGTGAGCCACCACACCCAGTCCAGTCATTAAAGCTCTAAAATCTCCTTTGACTCCATGTCTCACATCCAGGGCATGCTGATACAAGGGGTGGGCTTCCACAGCCTTGGGCAGCTCTGTCCCTTTGGCTCTGCAGGCTACAGCCCCTGCAGCTACTTTCATGAGCTGGCATTGATTGACAGCCGCACAGTGCAAGCTTTCAGTGGAGGACAGTGGCCCTCTTCTCATAGCTCCACTAGGCAGTTCCCCAGTGAAGACTTGGGAGTGGCTCCAACCCATATTTTCCTTCCATACTGTGCTAACAGAGTTTCTCTATGAGGGCTCTGCCCCTGCAGCAGACTTCTGCCTGGGCATACTCAGGTGCTTCCATACATCCTCTGAAATCTAGGCAGAGGCTCCCAGTTCATTTCGTCTTTTGCATACCCACAGGCCCAACACTACATGGAGACTACCAAGGCTTAGGGCTTGTGCCCTCTGAAGCAATCACCCGATCTGTACCTTGGCCCTTTTCATCCATGGCTGGAACTGGGGCAGGTGGGACACAGGGCATCATGTCCTATGGCTGCACAGAGTAGTGGGGCCCTGGGCCCAGCCCACAAAACCATTTTTCTCTCCTAGGCCTCCAGGCCTGTGATAGAAGGGTCTGCTGGGAAGATCTCTGATATGTCTTGGAGACATTGTCTCTGTTGTCTTGGCTATTAACATTTGTCTCCTCATTACTTATGCAAACTTCTGCAACTGGCTTGAATTTTTCCCTAGGAAATGAAGTTTTCTTTTCTACTTCATGGTCAGGCTGCAGATTTTCCAAACTTTGATGCTCTGCTTCCCTTTTAAATATAAGTTCCAATTTCAAACCATCTCTTTGTGAATGCATGTGACTCTGTGTTTCTAGGAAAAGCCAGATCAGCTCTTGAACACTTTGCTGCTTAGAAATTGCTTCTACAAGATACCCTAATCATCTCTCTCAAGTTCAATGTTCCATAGATCTCTAGGGCTGGGGCAAAATGCCGCTAGTGTCTTTGCTAAAGCGTAGCAAGAGTGACCTTTGCTTCACTTCCCAATAAGATCCTCATTTCCATCTGAGACCACCTCAGCCTGGACTTCACTGTCCATATCACTGTCAGCATTTTGGTCAAAAGCATTCAACAAGTCTCTAGGGAGTTCAGACTTTCTCACATCTTCCTGTCTTCCAAGCCCTCCAAACTATTCCAACCTCTGTCTGTTACCTAGTTCCAAAGTCCACGTTTTCAGGTTATTTTTATAGCAGTACCTCACTCCTTGTACCATTTCTCTGTATTAGTTCATTCTCATGCTGCTATAAAAAATACCTGAGGCTGGGTAGTTTGTAAAGGAACACAGTTTAATTGATTCACAGTTCCACATGGCTGGGGAGGCCTCAGGAAACTTAAAATCATAGTGGAAGATGAAGGAGAAACAAGTACCTTCTTTACAAGGTGGCAAGAAAGAGTACAGGGGAGCTCTCACTTTTAAGCCATCAGACCTTGTGAGAATTCCTTCACTATTACAGGAACAACATGGGGGAAACTGCCCTCGTGATCCAGTCACTTCCCACCATACCTGTCCCTTGACATGTGGGGGTTACAATTCAGGATGAGATTTGGGTGAGGACACAGAGCCAAATTATATGAAGCTCCTCCTCATTTAAGTTTTATTGTGACATGGCAATAATTCAGTCACATCATCAGACTTCACTTCTAATTCTAGTTCTCCTGCTATTTCTACCACATAGGCAGTTACTTCCTCCACTGAAGTCTTGAACCCTCTCCACAAAGTCATTCATGAGAGTTGGAATCAACTTCTTCTAAGCTTGTTTATGTTTCATGATATTTTGACTTCCCATGAAACACTAACATTCTTAATGGTATCTAGAATGGTGAATCCTTTCTGGAAGGTTTTCAATTCATTTTACCCATATCTATCAGAGAAATCACTGTGGCAGCTATTCTTTCTAAGACAAGTTTCTTTTGTTTTTGTTTTGTTCTGTTTGAGACAGAGTCTTGCTCTGTCGCCAGGCTGGAGTGTAGTGACACAGTCTCGGCTCACTGCCAGGTTTCACCTCCCAGGTTCAAGTAATTCTCGTATCTTAGCCTCCCGGGTAGCTGGGACTAAGGTGCATGCCACCACGCTCAGCTAATTTTTGTATTTTTGGTAGAGAAGGGGTTTCACCATGTTGACCAGGATGGTCACGATCTCTTGACCTCGTGATCTGCCGACCTCAACCTCCCAAAGTTCTGGGATCACAGGCATGAGCCACCACACCTGGCTGACACATTTCTTAAATAATAAGACTTGAAAGTTGAAATGACTCCAGGATCCATGGGCCACAAAATGGATATTATGTTAGGAGGCATGAAAATAACATTAATCACTCTATACATCTCTTAATCACTCTATACATCTATCAGAGCTCTGTGACAGAGACATGATGTGAGCATATGCTGTTGCAAAAATGGCACCAGTAGGCTTGCTCGACATAGTTTCCACAAACCTTCAATTTGTGTTTTTAAAAAATGCATTATCTGTGAAGCTCAATAAAGTGCAATACATTAAAACAAATATACCTATACTTAATTTACAAATTACTGTAATTAAACTCTGTATGACTTTTTTTTAACCATGAGTACACTAGTTTCAAATTTTCCTAGAAAACTTTTAGCAGGCCAGGCGTAGTGGATTACACCTGTAGTCCCAACGCTCTGAGAGTCCAAGGTGGGTGGGTCACTTGAGGTGAGGAGTTCTACCCCATCCTGGCCAATATGGTGAAACCCCATCTCTACTAAAAATACAAAAATTAGCCAGGTGTGTGCCTGTAATCCCAGCTACTCGAAAGGTTGAGGCAGGAGAACCACTTGAACCCAGGAGGCAGAGACTGCAGTGCACCACTGCACTCCAGCCTGGGTGACAAAGTGAGACCCTATCTCAAAACAAAAAAAAAAAAAAAAGGGAAAAAACTTTTAGCAGATAAATGGTTTCTTATTTTTATTTTTGCATGGTTCTTTAGTTTTAGTTGCTTTTAAATTTAGTTTAGTTAATTAGTAATTCTTTTTTCTTAGAAAACACAACAAAACCATATTTACCATCACGTGCACTAACAAGACAGCAAGTTCATGCTCTGCAAGATGGTGCAGAGCTCTATGAAGCAGTGAAGAATGCAGCAGACCCAGCTTACCTTGAGGTGAGAGAATAAGAGGGCATATAGTGAGGCTCGATGATCATTCAAGGTGGGAAGCTATTTTAGAGTCTCGGGCCATACCAGGAAGGAGTATGTTGAAATGCTGAATTTCTCAAAGAGGATGTGTACATTTCTGGGGTTTTCAGTGATGTGCCAAACAAGTGTGGTGGTATGTTTTCAACTCTATACCAAATAGAGGATGGGAGGGTTTTAGAATTTTATATATTAAATAAATTTGGTTTAAAATTTAGGTAAAACTTGTTTATTTTTGTCCCTCCTGTACTCTGAAGGAAAAAACTTTAAGATAAAGCAAGTATCTTCAAAGTAATGGCTTAGTTTCCATGTTCTTAGCTGTTTCTCGGGTTCTGCCCTGAGTATACTTGATAATCCCCTAATTAAGGGTGCTTGGGTAGAAATGTTTCAGAAGCACTGAATTATTAGAAGTAGCATAGGCTGGCTGGGTGTGGTGGCTCATGCCTGTAATCCCAGCACTTTGGGAGGCTGAGGCAGGTGGATCACCTAAGGTCAGGAGTTGGAGGCCAACATGGTGAAACCTGTCTCTACTAAAAATACAAAAATTATCTGGGCATGGTGGTGGTGGGCACCTGTAATCCCAGCTACTTGGGAGGCTGAGGCAGGAGAATTGCTTGAACCCAGAAGGTGGAGGTTGCAGTGAGCGAAGATGGCGCCACTACACTCCAGCCTGGGCAACAACAGCAAAACTCCATCTCAGGAAAAAAAAATAGCATAGGCTTTAGAATTGTGGTACTCTCATTAGCAAAGTAAATGAGAATAAAACAGCTATGAAATGGGCATAAAATGTTGTTTTAGGATCAAATATATAATGTATATATAAGTTCCATATAAATGTTAGTTACTATTATTAGAACATAATTTTCTATATTAAGGTAAGCTACCTCCTAAATTTTTAGACACATAGATATCTAAGAAGAAAATCAAATTCTAAGATTAGGTTTGTTAGATAGGGAGGAAGGAGCAACTATTTTACCAGAACTACTTGTTGTTAACTGATTAATTTCATTTACTTGATGACTTAATAAATCTTGTGAATATAGCCTTAAATTTTTTAAATAGTGGGACTACTGAATAAACAATATTTCATTAGTAATATAAGCAGTGCTGTACTGAGTAGAATTCCCTCCTGTTCTGAAATGGTACAATTTGGTCTCTCCCTATGAGAAGTGAGTCCAGTTTTAAAACCTCTGAGTATACTTGCTGCAGGTCTGAAAACAAAGGCTTTATGATTCTTTCTTTAAAAATTATTTGCCTCTGTCTCTTATAATATTTGTTGAAGGTTGTACATTCTGTGAATTATCATAAAGTTAGCTTTAATTTCATCCACAAAATTTAACAATTGTTTTTTTGTCTGGACATAAGGGGGCGGAATGAGAGTTAGTGTAGGGCCTTTCCCCAGCCACTCTAACTGGATAAGTGATTTATTTCTTAGGGCCTCATTTCCACCTTCTAGCAAGGGAAAATCACAAGTGGGTTATCTTTAGGTTTCTAAGTGCCTATGAGTCTATGAGATTTGACTTTATTAAAGTTATCTTTGTATTTTTTCTTTCTTTCTTTCTTTTTTTTTTGAGATAGAGTCTTGTCCGATTGCCAGGCTGGAGTATAGTGGTGCAATCTCAGCTCACTGCAACCTCTGCCTCCCGGGTTCAAGTGATTCTCCAGCCTGGGACTATAGGCACCCACTATCACACCCAGCTACTTTTTGTATTTTTAGTAGAGACAGGGTTTCATCATGTTGGCCAGGATGGTCTCAATCGCTTGACCTTGTGATCTGCTCACCGTGGCCTCCCAAAGTGCTGATATTACAGGCGTGAGCCACCATGCCTGGCCTAGGCATCCGTTTCTGAAATTATACCCTTGGGGCTAAGAATGAGGGTTCTAGGACCAACCTCTACCTATGTGGCTTGTGCAAATTAGTTGTTCTCCTCAGTTTTATTATCTACAACATGGAAACAATGATATTAACTACCTCATGGATTGTTGTGAAGATTAAATGAGTTAGTACATTTACAACACATAGATCTATTTCTCAAAATAGTAAGCATTCATTTGTTAACCGTCTATAATGTACATGGTGATGATTATGATTATTAGAACACATTTATAACTGGAGGATCACTCTTTCCTTAGGGAAATAGAATTAGCAACAGTTTGAGGCACCTGAGAATATTATGTGAGAAACTGATTACAGTAACCAAACCCTTAAAATGAACTCTGATTTTGTTGATTTGTATCCTTTAAAGTGATCCGATTATAATAGATGGGACTTTTGTTTT
Organism: Saguinus oedipus; assembly: GCA_031835075.1. Lineage (NCBI taxonomy): Eukaryota > Metazoa > Chordata > Mammalia > Primates > Cebidae > Saguinus > Saguinus oedipus. Next base: position 163,240,817 of record CM063173.1, read on the forward strand.
ATTTTGATTGCTTTTTACTCCAATATCGTAAATGGTCACAGGGTTATTTCAGTGAAGAGCAGTTAAGAGCCTTGAATAATCACAGGCAAATGTTGAATGATAAGAAACAAGCTCAGATCCAGTTGGAAATCAGGAAAGCCATGGAATCTGCTGAGCAAAAAGAACAAGGTTTATCAAGGAATGTCACAGCTGTGTGGAAGTTGCGTATTGTAAGCTATTCAAAAAAAGTGAAAGATTCAGGTGAGTATGTAAATGCTTTGTTTTTATCACCTTTTTTTTTTGGGGGACAGAGTTTCGCTCGTTACCCAGGCTGGAGTGCAATGGCGCGATCTCGGCTCACCACAACCTCCATCTCCTGGGTTCAGGCAATTCTCCTGCCTCAGCCTCCTGAGTAGCTGGGATTACAGGCACGCGCCACCATGCCCAGCTAATTTTTTGTATCTTTAGTAGAGACGGGGTTTCACCATGTTGACCAGGATGGTCTTGATCTCTTGACCTCGTGATCCACCCGCCTCGGCCTCCCAAAGTGCTAGGATTACAGGCTTGAGCCACTGCACCCGGCCAGTTTTTATCACTTTTTAATAAAATAGTTAAAAACGTTGCATTTATTTTGAAATGAAAATTTAAACGATTGCTTCTTCCTATTGTGACTTTCTCATCTTTTCTCTAAACAGTTATATTGAGTATTTGGCGTCCATCATCAGATTTATATTCTTTGTTAACTGAAGGAATGAGATATAGAATCTATCATCTTGCAACTTCAAAATCTAAAAATAAATCTGAAAGAGCCAACATACAGTTAGTTGCGACAAAAAAAACTCAGTATCAACAACTACCGGTACAAACCTTTCATTGTAATTTTTCAGTTTTGATAAGTGCTTATTTTATTAGTTTATGGAATCTTCATATATTGAATTTTTGTTTTTTTTTTTTTTTGTAGGCTTCAGATGAAATTTTATTTCAGGTTTACCAACCACGGGAATCCCTTCACTTCAGCAAATTTCTAGATCCAGACTTTCAGCCATCTTGTTCTGAGGTGGACCTAATAGGATTTGTAGTTTCTGTTGTGAAAAAAACAGGTAATGCACAATATATTCAGATTTTTTTATTGTTTCTTTTGAAAAACATTGTCTTTTAAAATCTCTTATGATTAGTTGGAGCTACCAGTTGACAGATTTTCTAGCTAGTGATCTGAAAATAAGCCTCTTTGAACCTCTGATTTTTAATGAAAAGTAATTGTGTATTATTTCAGGGGTAACAATTTACATTCTATTCTATGCTACTTAATTTTATAGAAATTGTCCTTAATTTTATTTTCTGCAATTTAGGTTTTATGAATATTTCTAATGTATGTATTTAACCCATCATGATGACATATTGGTGTCCTCCATTTATTTATTTGGCTATATACTCTGCTTTTCATTGTACAGGGCTATTTATTATCTCAGAATCAAGCTTTCATTTTATTGAATATGTGTTCTTACTATCTGTTGTGAAGAATTCAAGAATTTTCTTCTGTTTGAGTTTTGTTTTCTTAGGAGTTATGCTATTTCTCTTTTGCTGTATTCCTTTCACATTTTTTAAATGTGTTTGTGTTTGGTTAGCTATTTTTTAGTGCTCCATGGGTTTTTGAATGTATTATATTAATAATTATATACTATACTACATATAGTATATAATATATATACTATATATAGTATATGCTGTATATAGTATAGTATATACTGTATATAGTGTATACATATAGTATATATAATATATAGTATACTATATATACTATACATAGTATGTAGTATACTGTATATACTATACATAGTATACTATGTATAGTATATAGTATATATGTATTAATATACTACATATTTGAATGTATTATGTTAGTTTAATATAATTTTTCCCGTGTATAGTATAGTATAATTTTTCCCATGCCATTTTATTTCATCTTGGTTATATTTGGGTGATTCTTTTCACACATTTTATTATTATTGAAGGTGGATAACTTTTGTTCATTTAATTCATCAATATTTAATGACTGTTATGTGCCAGACACTGTTTTAAGAGCTGGGTACATAGCAATTAACAAAACAGATAAGAATCCCTGCCTTCATAGAGTTTACATTATGGGAGTTGGGGGAAGGAGATCACAAACAAATAAGTAACATACATCTGTATAGTTTTCTTAGTGCTCAGAAAAAAACTTAAGTGGATGGGGGGCAGTAATATCGGTGAAGAGAGAGGTATGTAATTTTAGAGTGAGAAGTGAGGAAAGAGACCTCCCTGGAAAGCTGACATTTGAGTGAAACTTGAAGGAATTGAGGGTGTGAGGTGAGGCATGTGGCCATCTGGGGAAGAGCTTTCCAGGCAATTACAAAGACTGCGCTGCAGCAGGATCATGCCTAGTGTGCTGTTAAGCTTTGGCAGAAGCCAGAGAGTGAGAAGTAACAGCCAGGGACAGAGGCAGTGAAGAGCCAGGTCTTGTGGTGGTTCTTGTGTGGTCTTTAACTTCCTGTGATGACAGGAAGTCACAGGAAGGTTCCAGGTAGAGGGACACAGTCTGACTGGTTTTCACAGGATCACTCTGGCTGTTGTGTTGAGAATAGGCTGTAGGGGGCGCAAGGGTACAAACAAGCCATTTGGAGGCTCTTTCAAGCACTTAGGTAAAAGATGAAGATGAACTAGACAAAAGCAATGGAAGTAGAGAGAAGCAGTCAGATTCTTGTATTTTGAAGGTAGGGAGACAGTGCAGGATGGTGTGAACATTAGGAACAATGCTCCTAATTGCCACTTAGAAGGAAAGACCAAAAGAAAAGCAAGTATATGGGGAAGTTCAGGAGCTCTGTTTTGATAGCTAAGTTTTAGATGCTTATTAGGCATCTAAGTAGAAACATCTACTTGCGGTTACATAGGAGTCTGTTCAGAGGAATGGCTGGATATGAATTTGGGAGTCATCAACTTACAGGTGATATTTAAAGCCATGAGACTAGATAAGGTCATTGTAGGCATGGGAGCAGATAGAGAAGGGAAGAGATCCAAGACCTGATTGAAGCCTTTTATGCTTAGAAGCAGGGGAACATAAATATAAATGTAAAGGAATCAGTAAAAGAAATAGAGGAATGGGCAGAAAGGTCGGAGGAGTACTGGAGAGGGTGAGGTATGCTGAAAGCCAAGAGTAGTGAGAGTGATTAAGTGTGCCAAATGCTATTTTGTAGAATTGATAATGAAGTGAGTACCAAGAATTGATCATTGGCTTTAACACTGTGGAAGAGCACTCTCAGTGAATTGAAGTGGCGCAGAGGAAATGGAGGGGAAGGAGGAATGATGGTGAATATAGGCATTTCAAGGATTTTTGCTTTAAGAGATGAAAAGAAATGAATCAGTAGCCAAAAAGGGAATCGAGATCAAGAAAAAATTTGCTTTTTCAGATCAAAGTGCTCATAGCTTACTGATGAGGTACTGTATGCTGATGAGAAAGCCAATAAAGAAGGTAGAATAAAGGATGGAAGCAAAACAGGAACAGCTGTGGGCTGTTTTCAGATACTCTGTGGGTATGGTATCCAGAGGCTGTCTTGAGATTGGCCTTAGTTAGCAGGAAAGACTGTTCATCTGTAATTACAGGAAAAAAGAGTAAAGTATGTAGGTACAGATACCAGTGGAAGAGTTGGTATACAAGAGAAAACTTGTGGCAGACCTCTTTTGATTGCTTGTTTCCTCGCTGAACCAGGGAACAAAATCATCAGCTGAGAGTCAGAGTGAAGCAAAGGGTGCTGAAGGTATGAGAGGAGAGAAAAGGCATGAAATAATTAAGAAAGTGGTAGAGTGAATGACTAGGTAAATACATCATGACTGCCAGGGCCCACTGGAGGTTAATGTTCATGAATGAATTGTAGTTGTGTGATATTTTTTCAACCATGTTTAGCTCTGATGGTGTGGGCATGAAGTAGTTGGAAAATGGAATTTAACCAGGGCTGTAGTTTAGCTGGGTAAGTACTGCAAAGCAAGAAGGGTGAAGAACTTGAGAGTATATGCAAAAGGAGGATTTTAATAATTGACCTCGGGCGCAATGCAGAGCAAAGAAGAGACATTAAAAGAATGTGGATCAATGAACAGGAGGTAAGAAAAGTTGGGCTGGGTGTGGTAGCACACACCTGTAATCTCAGCACTTTGGGAGGCCTAGGCAGGCGGATCACAAGATCAGGAGTTTGAGACCAGCCTGACCAACATGGTGAAACTGAAGGATTGTTTGAGTTAGGGTTTTAGAGTGTGAACTGGGCAGATCAAAGGTAGGTGGTTGAGGAAGGAGGTACTTGAAATTGAGATTCTGGGGGAAATGGAGTTATTGGAAATAAAAGTCTTGGGTATGTCCATTGGAGTGAGTTACCAATGGAAAATAGAGGATATGATCATTCAAGAAGAAAACAAGGAATCTGGGAGCCCATAGTATTGGAAGGATATGGGCTTCCATTATTACCAGGAAACAAGGCCATCATGATGACAGAATGACAGTGAGTTTTGAGTTAACATCTTCAAGAAATGAAAGGGAGTGAGTGAGCCAGGGGTCAACAGATGCCTGTAGCAAGGAGCAGTAATGAATAACAGGGTCTGATAACATGAGATTCAAAACTGAGTGTTTTTAGAGTGGGAGGAGCAGCAGTGAAGCATGAAGAAGAGACATCTACTCCATCTCAGCCTCCAGTAGCAGAAGGTCTGCAGAGGCAGCTGTGCCGGCAGACAAGAATCAGGTTTGTTGCAACAAGATGGCAATGAGAGTGCCTGCAGGAAAGGGTGAGGGAAGTGGAGATTCTACTGAGTTCCAGAGGGCCCAGTGAAAGGATTCCAGGAGATGCAGAGGTAGGAGGAGATGGTGCCCAGAAAGGCCACATCCAGAGCCTCCTAGAAACAGAAACCAGGGAATTTAGGATAACTGAGAGCCTGTGCTGCTTTTTTTAAATGTTTTAGTATTTTAATAATTTTTTAATGTTTTAATATTTGTATGTACATAACAGAAGAGTGTGTGTGTGTGTGTGTGTGTGTGTGTGTGTGTGTGTGTGTGTGTGTGTATGAGTCTGTGCTTCTTATGGGGACTGACACAAGATTAGCTTTTGGCCCTAAGGCAAGGTGTGTGGGAGAAGAAAAAGTGAGGAGGCCTAGATGTCAGAGGAGTCTAGCTAAACCACTGAAGAACTGCTGCCTAATTCACAGCAACCATGAATAGAAGTGCTGATGATCATCAGGTCAAGGATAGTCTGGAGCAGTTAAGATGTCACTTTACATGGGCATTATCAAATAAAGATGATGAAATGCCTGATTTGGAAAACAAAGTCTTGGACCAGATTGGGTTTCTAGACACCAAATACAGTAGGGGAATACACAACCTACTAGCATATGTGAAACACCTGGAAAGGCCAGAACGAGAAAGTGCTAGAGAACTCGAAAGAAGCTGAACACTTGATCCAGAAAGAACATGCCAGTTAGAATTGAGAAGTCTGGTGACCTGGGGCGACTTTGCCTGTGTGTATTGCCACATGAGCAGTCTGGCAGAAGACCAGACTTATCATTTCTGCTCTTAGTTATTTCTTGTCTTCTGCTAGCTTTTGAATTTGTTTGTTCTTACTTCTCTAGTTCTTTTAACTGTGATGTTAGGATGTTGATTTTAAATCTTTCCCACTTTCTCCTGTGGGCATGTAGTGCTATAAATTTCCCTCTTAAACACTGCTTTGGCTGTGTCCCAGAGGTTCTGGTACGTTGTGTCTTTGTTCTCATTGGTTTCAAAGAACTTACTTATTTCTGCCTTAGTTTCAGTATTTACCCAGTAGTCATTCAGCAGCAGATTGTTCAGTTTCCATGTAGTCATGTAGTTTTGAGTGAGTTTTTTATCCTGAGTTCTAATTTGATTGCACTGTGGTCTGAGAAACTGTTCGTTATGATTTCCGTTCTTTTGCATTTGCTGAGGAGTGTTTTACTTCCAATTATGTGGTCAATTTTAGAGTAAGTGCTATGTAGTGCTGAGAAGAATGTATACCCTGCTGATTTGGGGTGGAGAGTTCTGTAGATGTCTATTAGGTCTGCTTGGTCCAGAGCTGAGTTCAAGTCCTGAATGAATATCATCATTAATTTTGCCTCATTGATATGTCTAATATTGACAGTGGTGTGTTAAAGTCTCCCACTATTGTTGCATTGATCTCTTTACTATTATGTTATGCCCTGCTTTGTCTCTTTTGGCCTTTGTTGGTTTAAAGTCTGTTTCATCAGAGACTAGGATTGCAATCCCTGCTTTTTTTTTTTTGCTTTCCATTTGCTTGGTAAATATTCCCCCCCATCCCTTTATTTTGAGCCTATGTGTGTCTTTGCATGTGAAATGGGTCCTGTACAGCACACCAATAGGTCTTGATTCTTTATCCAATTTGCCAGTCTGTGTCTTTTAATTGGGGCATTGAGTCCATTTACATTTAAGGCTAATATTGTTATGTGTGAATTTGTTCCTGTCATTATGATGCTAGCTGGTTGTTTTGCCCATTAGTTGATGCAGTTTCTTCATAGTGTCAATGGTCTTTACAATTTGGCATGTTTTTGCAGTGGCTGGTACCAGTTTTTCCTTTCCATTTTTAGTGCTTCCTTCAGGAGCTCTTATAAGGCAGGCCTAGTGGTGACAAAATCTCTCAGCATTTGCTTGTCTGTAGAGGATTTTATTTCTCCTTGGTTTATGAAGCTTAGTTTGGCTGGATATTATATTCTGGGTTGAATGTTCTTTTCTTTAAGAATGTTGAGGCCAGGCACAGTGGCTCACACCTGTAATCCAGCACTTTGGGAGGCCGAGGCAGGTAGATCACCTGAGGACAGGAGTTCTAGACCAGCTTGACCAACATGGAGAAACCATGTCTCTACTAAAAATAGAAAATTCGCAGGGTGTGGTGGCACATGCCTGTAATCCCAGCTACTCAGGAGGCTGAGGCAGGAGAATTGCTTGAACCTGGAAGGCGTTGGTTGCAGTGAGCTGCTATCATGCCATTGCACTCCAGCCTGGGCAACAAAAGCATATCTTTGTCCCCCCCAAAAAAGTTGAATATTGGCTCTCACTGGCTTGTAGGGTTTCTGCAAAGAAATCCTCTGTTAGTCTGATGGGCATCCTTTTGTGGGTAACTCTACCTTTCTATCTGCCCTTAACATTTTTCCCTTCATTGCAACCGGGGAATTGTGTCTTGGGGTTGCTCATCTTGAGGAGTATCTTTGTGATGTTCTCTGTTATTTCCTGAATTTGAATGTTGGCCTGTCTTGCTAGGTTGGGGAAGTTCTGGATAATATCCTGAAGAGTGTTTTCCAACTTGGTCCATTCTCCCCGTCACTTTCAGGCACACCAAACGTATGTTTGGTCTTTTCATATAGTCTCATGTTTCTTGGAGGCTTTGTTCCATTTCATTCGTTTTTCTCTAATCTTGTCTTCAAGCTTATTTTATTAAGTTAATCTTCAATCTCTGCTGTCCTTTCTTCTGCTTGATCAATTTGGCTATTGATACTTGTGTATGCTTCATGAAGTTTTCGTGCTGTGTTTTTCAGCTCCATCAGGTCATTTATGTTCTTCTCTGAACTGGTTATTCTAGTTAGCAATTTTTGTAACCTTTTTTCAAGGTTCTTAGCTTCCTTCCATTGGGTTAGAACATGTTCCTTTAGCTTGGAAGACTTTATTACCCACCTTCTGAAGCCTACTTCTGTCAATGCATCAAATTCATTCTCCATCCAGTTTTGTTCCCTTGCTGGCGAGGAGTTGTGATCCTTTGGAGGAGAAGAGGATTTCTGGTTTTGGGAATTTTCAGCCTTTTTGCGCTGGTTTTTCCTTATCTTCGTGGATTTACCTACCGTTAGTCTTTGATGTTGCTGACCTTCAAATGGGGTTTTTGTGTGGATGTTCTTTCTGTTGATGTTGATGCTATTCCTTTCTGTTTGTTAGTTTTCCTCCTAACAGGCCTCTCTGCTGGAGTTTGCTGGAGTCCACTCCAAGACCCTGTTTGCTTGGGTATCACCAGCAGAGGCTGCAAAACAGCAAAGATTGTTGCCTCTTCCTTCCTCTGGGAGCTTTGTCCCAGAGCTGCACCTGCCAGCTGCACCTGCTGGGAGTTGTCTCCCAGTTAGGGGGCACAGGGGTTAGGGACCCACTTGAGGTGGCAATCTGTCCCTTAACAGAGCTCGAGTGCTGTGCTGGGAGATCCTCTGCTTTTGGAAATCCACCACTCTTTTCAGAACTAGCAGGCAGGAACGTTTAAGTCTGTTGAAGCTGTGCCCACAGCCACCCCTTCCCCCAGATGCTCTGTCCCGGGGAGATGGGAGTTTTATCTATAAGGCCCTGACTGGGGCTGCTGCCTTTCTTTCAGAGATGCCCTGTGCAGAGAGGAGGAATCTAGAGAGGCAGTCTGGCTACAGCAGCTTTGCTGAGCTGTTGTGAGCTCTACCCAGTTCGAACTTCCCAGAGGCTTTGTTTACATTGTGAGGGGAGAACCACCTACCTACTCAAGCCTCAGTAATTGTGGACACCCCTTTCCCCACCAAGCTCAAGTGTCCCAGGTCTACTTCAGACTACTGTGCTGGCAGTGAGAATCTCAAACCAGTAGATCTTAGCTTGCTGGGCTCTGTTGGAGTGGGATTCACTGAGCTGGACCACTTGGCTCCCTGGCTTCAGCCCTTTTTCCAGGGAAGTGAATGGTCTCTCTGGCATTCCAGGCACCACTGGGGTATGGGAAAAAAAAAAAAAAAAAAAAATTCCTACCGCTAGCTTGGTGTCTGCCCAAACAGCTGGCCAGTTTTGTGCTTGAAACCTCGGGCCCTGGCGGTGTAGGTACCTGAGGGAATCTCCTGGTCTGTGGGTTGCAGAGACCATGGGAAAAGTGTGGTATCTGGGTTGGAGTATACCATTCCTCATGACATGGTCCCTCACGACTTCCCTTGGCTAGGGGAGGGAGTTCCTCAACCCCTTGTGCCTTACGGGTGAGGCAGTGCCCCACCCTGCTTCTGCTCACTCTCCGTGGCCTCCACTCACTATCTAACCAGTCCCAATGAGATAAGCTGGGTACCTCAATTGGAAATGCAGAAATCACCTGCCTTCTGTGTTGATCTCCCTAGGAGCCGGAGACTGGAGCTGTTCCTATTTTGCCACCTTGCCAGCCATAAACTCTTTTTTTATTTTTATTTTTTAAATAAAACAGGTCTTGTGTTAGATGATTTTGCTCAACCATAGGCTGATATAAGTGTTCTGAACACATTTAAGATAGGCTAAGCTAAGCCCTGATGCTCAGTAGGTTGGATGTATTAAATGCATTTTCAACTAACAATGGGTTTATTGTGACATAACCTCATCGTAAGTTGAGTAGCATCTGTGTTTCCAGATAAGGCTACATCCACAGGTACTGGAGATTGGTCACAATGCATCCTGTAACATGCTGGAACCTTTACTTATATCTTTCAGTCCTGGTCATGTTTTTTTCCCCTGCAGTTTTTTCTCATTTATGTTCAGAAGAAGAAAAATGTAAAGATACCTCTTCTGTTTGCTTTTCTTCAGATTTAGGAACAATATAATTCTCAAAAATGTTGTCATTTTACCAGTTAGTTGGGGAAGGAGATTAGACTCTGAGCCTTCCTGTGCTTACCTCTTAGCTCTATCCATAATCTTCTGTTTTTAATCGCCAGAGTTTACACTTTATATCAGGATAGTCCTTGTTTCCTGGTGAATGTTTCCTTTTAAAATTCAATTTGTTGTTAAGTGTTAACATTCTGTTAGAAAATGTCAAGGAGCCACCTTAAACCAGAAGTCTTTATCACTCAGATCTAGTCATGATGCCTCCCAGCTTAAAATCTTCAGTGGTTCCCTGTCCCTTAGAAAATGAAACCCAAACTCCTTTGTATACCCCTAGAACCATTCAGCTTACTACTGTAAACCACCACCATACACACCTCAGCTAAACTCTGTAATGTTAGGCTAATTCCTATAATGTCAGGACTTTGGGAGGCTGAGGCAGGAGGCTCATTTGAGGCTCGGAGTTTGAGACAAGCCTGGGCAACATAGCAAGACTCTGTCTCTATAAGAATAAAAACTAGGCCGGGCGCGGTGGCTCACGCCTGTAATCCCAGCACTTTGGGAGGCCAAGGCGGGTGGATCACGAGGTCAAGAGATCAAGACCATCCTGGTCAACATGGTGAAACCCCGTCTCTACTAAAAATACAAAAAATTAGCTGGGCATGGTGGTGCATGCCTGTAATCCCAGCTACTCAGGAGTCTGAGGCAGGAGAATTGCCTGAACCCAGGAGGCTGAGGTTGCGGTGAGCCGAGATCGCGCCATTGCACTCGAGCCTGGGTAACAAGAGCGGAACTCCGTCTCAGAAAAATAAAATAAAATAAAAACAATAATAAAACATAAACTGTACAATTTCATATTTCTGATGCACTATAACAGTTAATGCTTCCTACCTTTAAAAGGTTCTTTATTTTGCTTAGAAGGCTCTTTTATTCTCCCCCTCTTGATGAATTCATCCTATTCATTATTAGCTCAAATGTTACCTCCCTAGCCAGGTGCTTACAGTCTGGGATAGATCTTCCTTCCTCCAGCTTTTGAAGCATATTGTATGTTTGACTGTTTCAGCACTTGTCACATGGTCTGTGATTCTACCTGTACCTTTCTGAATAACCCACCCACTAGCCCCAGTAATACAATGATCTCTTCAAGACAGGGACTCTCGATTTCTACTTCCACTTCTGATATAATGGGTTGAAGAAGGGGTCAGTTGTTGAAAACTCCAGGTATACAGTATCTCATACAGTCCTCATAGGCACGTTGTTCATTTGCTGTTATCATCTCACTTTACAATGGGGAAACTGGAGCTCAGAGAGGTGAAGTAGTCTGCTCAGGGTCACAGTGCTAGAAATTGATTTGAACTCATGCTTCTAGGCCCTAAAACTCTTAGCTACTTTCTTATACTTCATGCTGACAAAAGCAAACGCAACATTTGAGAGTTGGGCCTAAAACAGGGACATCTATATTTTTAACCTAATGCTTTGTTACTGTATTACAGAAACACTGTGACATATAATGAATTAATTAAATGAGATCATTTCTTACGTTGGGAAAGATTTGTTTTGGGAAAGCCTGTTTACCTGGGAAACAGACTTCCAGATTTCATGTAGGATATTAGAAAATGCCCTTAGGGACAGCACCTGTGAAAAGCAAATGCAGCAGGATTGGGCAGAGGGAGAAGAAAGGTTCAGTCAATCCCACAGGACTTCTGGAGCTGGTGACCCTTCGGAGTCATGCCAACCTGAGGCAAGAGCCAGTCATTGCATGCTGGCTCCTCCAGAGAGCGGCATAGCCTTAAGCCAGATGATGCCTTTTGACAGAGGGCAAGTCTAGGAGGGAACTCAGAGGTGAGTTGTCAATAACTAGCACTCCCTGAAAGCTGGGGATCACATGCCTTGGTCCTGAAGGGGATCTGCACCTGCACCATGGTATCCACTCCAGGTGGAATCTGTGACAGTGGCTTTATAAATTGCTAAGTCCTTTGTTGTTTCAATGAGATTTTCTAAAAGGAATTTAAAAGGTTTCAGTAATTCTATGCAAGTTCAAAGTAAGCCAGACCACAAAGTTGCAATATAATTTTCTTCTTATCCTTCTATTTTTGTGGAGATTTACTTAGTGTCAGCATTCTGAAAGTATTACACTAACAATTTTTCCAATTGTTACCAGTCCTACAAGATGCATGGTAATTAAGTAAGGCTTCCATTTCTTTGATGGGATTTGATCCAGACGTGAAACCTCCACTTATGAAAAAGTGAAATGAGGAAACTACACTGTTAGTTTACTTTTTATTTTTCTGTATTTAAATGTTTTTTGGTAAACATGTATTTTATAATTGGGGGAAACAAGATAATTTGGGAGAAGGACTGTACTATCATCAAGTTTTCAATATAATTAGAGGCAAATTCCAAAATTAGAAAATGGAACATGCTTGAGAAACTTATAATTTCTTTAAAAGCAGTGTTTAAGATCCATTAAATAAATTTACTTGTAAAGTGAAAGAAAAGGTGAACTATCACTTGTGATAGGATAAATCCTTATCTGAGAATGACATTTTCATTCCCTATTATTTACAAGGGATACGTAATTCTCAGTAACGAAAACAAGAAAGTATAAATAGTAGAATTAAATGCTTAGTGCTTCTTCCAACTCTAGCTTTCCTTGCCTCAGTTCTATCCTGGTTTATCCAAGGGTAGAATGGATAACACCTTCCCATCTTTCACATTAGAATTTTATAACTCTTGGCCAGGCACAGTGGCTCACACCTATAATCCCAGCACTTTGTGAGACCAAGGCAGGCAGGCAGATCACTTGAGGCCAGGAGTTCAAGACCAGCCTGGCCAACATGGTCAAACCCTTCCTCTACTAAAAATACAAAAATTAGCTGGACATAGTGGTACTCACCTGTAATCCCAGCTACTTGGGAAGCTAAGGCAGGAGAATTGCTTGAACTTGAGAGCGGAGGTTGCAGTGACCCAAGATTGCACCACTGCACCCCAGCCTGGGCCTCAGAGCGAGACTGCGTCTCAAAAAAGAAAAAATAAAATTGGCCGGGCGCGGTGGCTCAATCCTGTAACCCCAGCACTTTGGGAGGCCGAGGCAGGTGGATCACAAGGTCAAGATATCAAGACCATCCTGGTCAACATGGTGAAACCCTGTCTCTACTAAAAATACAAAAAATTAGCTGGGCATGATGGAGCATGCCTGTAATCCCAGCTACTCAGGAGGCTGAGGCAGGAGAATTGCCTGAACCCAGGAGGCAGAGGTTGCGGTGAGCTGGGATCGTGCCATTGCACTCCAGCCTGGGTAACAAGAGCGAAAATCCATCTCAAAAAGAAAAAAGAAAATTATAAATCTTTATTTTGAACTAATTTCAGACCTTTAAAAAGTTGCAAAAATCATGGAGTTTCCAAATATTGCTCACCTAGCTTCCCCTGATGTTAACATCTTGCATAACCATAGTACAATTAGAATCAGGAAGTTGATAGTGGTATGATTATTACCCATACTATAAATGTATTTGAAAATTTATTTGAGTTTAAGGTATTTTACCCTGTTTCTCCTTTTTTATTCTGGGATCCCACGTTGCATTTAGTCATTTTCTTCCTCTCTATTTTCTACCAATCTTTAACAAATCCTGCCTTTTTCATGATCATAATGCTTTTGAATTGAATGATCAATTATTTCGTAGCATTCCCCTCAGTTTGAGTTCGTCTGGTATTTTCTCATGACTAGGATGAAGTTAGGCATTTCTGGCAAGACTACCACTGAAGTGGTGATGTGTCCTTCTCGTATATCATATCAAGGGGTTAATGATGTTGCTCTTAATCACTTGGTTGAGGTGGTATCTGCTGGGTTTCACCTCAGTAAAGTAACTTCCTTTTTCTTTGTAGTTAATGAATATCTTGGGGGAGATTCTGTGAGACTGTGAATCCTGTTTCACATCAAACTTAATTAATTTAGCATTCATCAGTTGATTTTGATCTCGACAGTTATTACTGTGGTATTAGCCTAATTATGATTTTTCCCCCTTTCTTCTACATTAATTGGAATTTATTGGAATTCTGTAAGGAAAAGCTGTGTCCTTTCCTCCAATGTATTTATTTGGTTATTTATTATCAGTCTAGACTTAACGTTTATTTTATTCTGCAGGTTAAAATTTAGTACCTTCATTATTTTATTGTTAAGCTTTTTTTAAAAAAAAGTTTTGGACATTAGGAGCTTTTTCACATGGACTCCTGTGTTCTTTCAAAAAGCTTTCTTCATTTTTTGAACACTTCCTTATTTTTTTTTCTTTTTTTTAATTGCATTTTATGTTTTGGGGTACATGTGAAGAACATGCAAGATAGTTGCATAGGTACACACGTGGCAGTGTGATTTGCTGCCTTCCTCCCCTTCACGTATATCTGGCATTTCTCCCCATGCTATCTCTCCCCAACTCCCCACCCCCTGCTGTCCCCCCTCATTCCCCTCAACACACCCCAGCGTATAGTGCTCCCCTCCCTGTGTCCATGTGTTCTCATTGTTCAACACCTGCCTATGAGTGAGAACATGCAATATTTCATTTTCTGTTCTTGTGTCAGTTTGCTGAGAATGATGGTCTCCAGGTTCATCCATGTCCCTACAAAGGACACAAACTCATCGTTTTTGATGGCTGCATAATATTCCATGGTGTATATGTGCCACATTTTCCCTGTCCAGTCTATCATCGATGGGCATTTGGGTTGGTTCCAGGTCTTTGCTATTGTAAACAGTGCTGCAATGAACATTCGTGTGCATGTGTCCTTATAGTAGAATGATTTATAATCCTCTGGATATATACCCAGTAATGGGATTGCTGGGTCAAATGGTATTTCTATTTCTAGGTCCTTGAGGATCGCCACACTGTCTTCCACAATGGTTGAACTAATTTACACTCCCACCAACAGGGTAAAAGTGTTCCTATTTCTCCACATCTTCTCCAGCATCTGTTGTCTCCAGATTTTTTAATGATCGCCATTCTAACTGGCGTGAGATGGTATCTCAATGTAGTTTTGATTTGCATTTCTCTAATGACCAAGGATGACGAGCATTTTTTCATATGTTTGTTGGCCTCATGTATGTCTTCTTTTGTAAATTGTTCATATCCTTTGCCCACTTTTGAATGGGCTTGTTTGTTTTGTTCTTGTAAATCTGTTTTAGTGCTTTGTAAATTCTGGATATCAGCCTTTTGTCAGATGGGTAAACTGCAAAAAATTTTTTTCCTATTCTGTTGGTTACCAATTCACTCTAATGACTGTTTCTTTAGCCATGCAGAAGCTGTGGAGTTTGATTAGGTCCCATTTGTCTATTTTGGCTTTTGTTGCCAATGCTTTTGGTGTTTTGGTCACGAAGTCCTTGCCTACTCCTATGTCCTGAATGGTTTTGCCTAGATTTTCTTCTAGGGTTTTTATGGTGTTAGGTCTTATGTTTAAGTCTTTAATCCATCTGGAGTTAATTTTAGTGTAAGGTGTCAGGAAGGGGTCCAGTTTCTGCTTTCTGCACATAGCTAGCCAGTTTTCCCAACACCACTTATTAAACAGGGAATCCTTTCCTCATTGCTTGTTTTAGTCAGGTTTGTCGAAGATCAGATGGTTGTAGATATGTTGTGTTGCCTCCGAGGTCTCTGTTCTGTTCCATTGGTCTATATCTGTTTTGGTACCAGTACCATGCTGTTTTGATTACTGTAGCCTTGTAGTATAGTTTGAAGTCTGGTAGTGTGATGCCTCCCACTGTGTTCTTTTTGCTTAGAATTGACTTGGCTATGCCTTTTGGTTCCATATAAAGTTTAAGGTGGTTTTTTCCAGTTCTGTGAAGAAGGTCATTGGTAGCTTGATGGGGATAGCATTGAATCTGTAAATCACTTTGGGCAGTATGGCCATTTTCACGATATTGATTATTCCTAACCATGAACATGGAATGTTTCTCCATCTGTTTGTGTCCTCTCTTATTTCATTGAGCAGTGGTTTGTAGATCTCCTTGAAGAGGTCCTTTACGTTCCTTGTTAGTTGTATTCCTAGGTATTTTATTCTCTTTGTAGCAATTGTGAATGGTAGTTCGTTCTTGATTTGGCTCTCTTTAAGTCTGTTATTGGTGTATAGGAATGCTTGTGATTTTTGCACATTGATTTTGTATCCTGAGACTTTGCTGAAGTTGCTTATCAGTTTCAGGAGATTTCGGGCTGAGACGAAAGGGTCTTCTAGATACACTTCCTTATTTTTTGGCATTGCAAGATGTTCCAGGTTCATCTTGTATGTTCCCTTCCCCAGTCTTTGAATCAGCCATTTCTCTTGTCTCCTTTTTTAGTAGAAAATGGTGTTTAGGACTAAGATCTGGTTGCTAGATATGCTCATTATTTTGCTGTGGAGGGTGAGTACTGCCAGGCCCTCTCAGCAGACAGAGGTGGGAAATGTTTGTTGTCCATTTTGGATTTCCTCATGTCTCATATCTAGTTGGATTTGTTTGTTGGTTGGTTTGTTGATATGTGAAATATCACTGTGGTTCTTGGAGACAGACCTCTACGAAAAGATGTACTTAATGTCACTTCCTCCTTATCCCTGCAGTCCCAATCCTATCCTCCTTCCCCACCCTGTTCCTTTAGTTTCTGGTTTATCCTTCCTGTATTTCTTTTGCTCAAATGAACAGATATGTGTATATTTTCTTATATCCCCTTCTTTCTTATAAGAAGAGGAATCTATTCTAGCCTTTCTTTTATGCCTTTTTTTTTTCACTTAACACCGTATCCTGGAAATCACTTCATAGAAATCGTCCTCACTCTTTTTTATAGCTATGTGGTACACCACTGTTTAGATGTACCATTTTATCTGACTGTATCCTGTATATGAGCTAATAAAAGCGACTTCCAATATTTTATAATTATATTTTTTCAGTGAGTACCCTTGTTCACAGGTGTTTTCATGAACCTTATGTTCATGTGTATTTTACTATTACTAGAGGTCTATCTTCAGAGTGGAGTACAAGAAGTGGGATTACTAGGTGGAAAGGTAAATGCATATGTAGCTTTGTTAGGTATTGCCAAATTTATCTCCAGAAAGGTTGAACAAATCTATATAAATCTCCAGAAAGTTTGAACAAATCAGTGATGTATACAAATACCTGCTTCCACATGACCTCAGTAAAAGAATACCTTGTTATATTGGTATTGAAATTTTAGCACTGTAAGTAGTAGGTCATTTTGGAAAACCTGAGCTTTCACCAAATTCAGCTATTTTGATTTGCTTTTACTATTAGCATATACCAAAATAAATAGGCATGTTAGAGGTTCCTTGCATCTTAAAATTTATCTAACACATCTATAATGGTAACATTCTTTTTCTTTTTTTAATTCTAGGACTTGCTCCTTTGGTCTATTTGTCAGACGAATGTCATAACTTATTGGCAATAAAATTTTGGATTGATCTTAATGAAGACATTATTAAACCTCATACGTTAATTGCTGCAAGCAACCTCCAGTGGCGACCAGAATCCAAATCAGGACTTCCTACTTTATTTGCTGGTGATTTTTCTGTGTTTTCTGCTAGTCCAAAAGAAGGCCACTTTCAAGAGACATTCAACAATTTGAAAAATACTGTTGAGGTAAGGTTACTTTCCAACATTACAGTATTTTTCTATTTTGACAATCAAATATCAAGGAAATAGCTTTTATACAAATTGGATAGTTGACGTCGTATGTGAGGTAACGTTTCATCATGTATTTATTAATTGCCCGTCAATCTCAGGAGATAGGGGAATGGGGAAATGACAGCAACCAGAAAGAGAAGAATGACTTGACGAGAAATGAGTTAGGAGAAATTGTGAAAAAGATGTTCAGAAATACAGACTATGTGAGCAAACTGGAAGTTGGTGACAAGAATAACATGAGTTACCTGTGGTTTGCAGCAGTTGCCAGTGGCATTAGTTAATAATACGGAGACTACAAGTTTAAACTCCGATTTACATAGACTATATCTCTTTGATTTGAATTAATCTCAAATAGGAGACACTAAAATTATTGTCCTTAGATCATATATGCATTTTCTGCTTAAATCTGTATATACATTGTATAATATTAGCTGTTGTTACTGAGTACTTATGTGTCAGACCTTGTTCTAATTTCTGATTAAATTCTCTCACAACCCTATGAGGTAGGGAACTGTTTTTCTATTTATCAGTGAGAAACAGGCTAAATGACTTGCCTTAGGTCAAATGCCAGTTAGTAAAACTAGGATTCCTGTTTCAGCCATCTGAATTCAGAACCCTAACTAGGAACTGCTATCCAATGCTGCTTCCCAGCAAAATTTTAGATTTCGTGAATTGGTAACTAGTGAAGAATTCAAAAAAATAAGCCTCTTAATTCTATAGTTTAGTATTTGAAATGTGTATTATTCAGAATTGATATAAAAAATATATTTTAAAAGCATTAGAGTAGCTAGCTATTTAAAGAAAGCTGTGTTAGTATTTTACCTAAAGACTATATATAGTGAAAAACGCTCTTCTCTATCTAGTTTCTAAATTAGGGGTGGGAGTTGTATTCATTATTTAGCTCCCATATAGTGTATCTACTGTTTACACCCCAGATTTTCTTTTTCTTTTTCTTTCTTTTTTTGGAGACAGAGTCTTGCTCTGTTATCCCCAGGCTGGAGTGCAGTAGTGCAATCTCAGCTCATTGCAGTCTCTGCCTCCTGGGCTCAAGCATGCCTCAGCCTCCCAAGTAGCGGGGACTACAGGTGCATGCCACCATGCCCAGCTAATTTTTGTATTTTTAGTAGAGACACAGTTTCACCACGTTGGACAGTCTGGTTTCGAACTCCTGGCCTCAAGCAATCTACCCACCTCAGCCTCCCAAAGTGCTGGGTTTATAGGCATGAGCCACCGAGCCTGGCCTACACCCCACATTTTCTCTGAGACGTGTTCAAAGGCAGTTCACTAATCCTGCTCTAGAGACAACTGTCATTTACTTAGCATTTTAAAGTTTTAAAAAATACTGTCATGAGTTAGGTTAAACCATATGAAACTGCTGATATTTGACCAGTTGTGACTTCTCAAGTAACAGTTTCATGTAGTTTAACCTATATATTATTCAATTAATTTTTGGAACAGACGTGGGGTAGGTGAGGCAATTCTCTCTTTTCACTAACTTAAGAAGTACCTTTGGGTCAGGCGTGATGGCTCACGCCTATAATCCCAGCACTTTGGGAGGCCGAGGCGGGTGGATCACAAGGTCAAGAGATTGAGACCATCCTGGTCAACAAGGTGAAACCCCGTCTCTACTAAATATACAAAAATTAGCTGGGCATGGTGGCACATGCCTGTAGTCCCAGCTACTCGGGAGGCTGAGGCACGAGAATTGCTTGAACCCAGGAGGCGGAGGTTGCAGTGAGCTGAGATCGTGCCATTGCACTCCAGCCTGGGTAACAAGAGCGAAACTCCGTCTCAAAAAAAAAAAAAAAAAAGAAGAAGAAGAAGTACCTTTATAGATGTGAGATGATTCCCAGCTGTTAAGTAGTAAATAGAGCTGGGACTTGAGCCCCAGTCTTGCTTCAATTCAGTATCATATGACAGCTTGCTGATTAAACTAAATAGCTGGAGAGATCTCTTTCCTTCTCACACACACTTTTTTCTCTCTTCCCCTCTCCCTATCAACTAGATTCCCTGAAATCACTGATAAAGGTTTTATAATTTTGCATCAGCATGTTTGACAGTTGGTGTCATATTTTGGGTGTCTCATTCATTTTTGGTCTGAACTTTTCATTTCTGCTTTCAAAGGAAATACTTTCAGAAACATCAATATTTGGGTTTGCAATTTATAAAGCAGCTTTTCCACTGTTTTCTTAGAATATTGACATATTTTGCAATGAAGCAGAAAACAAGCTTATGCATATACTGCAGGCAAATGATTCCAAGTGGTCCACCCCAACTAAAGACTGTAATTCAGAGCCACACACTGCTCAAATCATTCTTGCTGCAGGAAATAAGCTTCTGGTAAGTTAATGTAAATCTAAGTAATATTATACATATTATATATGGAGGTATACCTAGTAAACATGATAAAATGTAATTAAACTTAATTAGAAAATGT
Organism: Saguinus oedipus; assembly: GCA_031835075.1. Lineage (NCBI taxonomy): Eukaryota > Metazoa > Chordata > Mammalia > Primates > Cebidae > Saguinus > Saguinus oedipus. The sequence goes on from CM063173.1 coordinate 163,260,464, forward strand.
GGTTGTTATGTGGCTCCTGTAAGTATAGGCTATTTAGAAATTCTGTTTATTGAAGAAAGATATGAAACTTTGGGTGCAAACTTTCCAGTCAGGTGCTTTCATTTACATGTGATTGAAAAGTGTCTTTTGCCTATTTCTTTTAGTGTTCCATACAATGAGGGTTGTTTCTAAGCTGTTTAAGTGGTTAAATCAGAGTAGATGCAAATCAAGCTAAAGTCTTTAATACTGGATAATAGTACATTCTTAAATAGCTAATATTTGCTAAATGTATCTATATTTACTTGTTTAATCCTCATAACAACCCTATGAGATAAAACCTAAGTCCTCACTTAACATTGTCAATAGGTTTTTGGAAACTGATTTTAAGGGAAGTGATGTATAACAAAACCATATTTTTTTCTCATCAGTGTTCTAACAAAATGATGTTGAAGGAAATGACATTGCTCAAAGACCTGCTATACATTGTTTGACTCAAAGTCACAGTTTCCAAGAACGTATCAGTGACATTAAGTGAGGACTTTACTGTATTATGCTCATTTTATAGATGAGGAGACTATGGCATAGAGAGAGGTTAAGCAATTGCCTAATAAGGTCCCAAAGCTAGAAAAGTAAGTATTAGAAGCCAGGTAGTGTGTGTTCTCAAGATGGCTTTAGGCCGGGCGCGGTGGCTCACGCCTGTAATCCCAGCACTTTGGGAGGCTGAGGCAGGTGGATCACAAGGTCAAGAGATCAAGACTATCCTGGTCAACATAGTGAAACCCATCTCTACTAAAAATTCAAAAAATTAGCTGGGCATGGTGGTGTGTGCCTGTAATCCCAGCTACTCAGGAGGCTGAGGCAGGAGAATTGCCTGAACCCAGGAGGCGGAGGTTGCGGTGAGCCTAGATCACACCATTGCACTCCAGCCTGGGTAACAAGAGCGAAACTCCGTCTCAAAAAAAAAAAAAAAAGATGGATTTAAAATGTTTAACCTGTTAAGAATAAAAAAAGATTAAAGCTTAAGTTGACATCCCCTACCTCCTTTTTTTTTATTTTTAATTTAAATTTTTAAGTCTCATGAAATCTGACCCTACCTCCTTTTTTACTACGATTACTCTTCATCTTCCTTTCTTTTCATATCATTGTATATGCTCTTATGCAAAATTATTTCCTTCTAGAATAGGGATAATATGAACTGAAATTATCTAACCTATTAGCAATCAGGGGAGGGAGACTGTGTTTGATATTTGCATGCTTAAATATTTTCAATGAAAAGTTACTGTGATTTAGTTTTTTATGTTAGTACATAATTATAATAGGCTACTTAATTTTTTTTAACAGATGTCTTCTCCTAATTGTGATATAAATTATCAAAGTCCTTTATCACTTTGTATGCCCAAAAGTAAGTCTGTTTCCACACCTGTATCAGCCCAAATGACCTCAAAGTCTTGTTGTAAAGGGGAGAAAGAGATTGATGACCAAAAAAGCTGCAAAAAGAGAAGAGCCTTGGATTTCTTGAGTAGACTGCCTTTACCTCCACCTGTTAGTCCCATTTGTACATTTGTTTCTCCAGCTGCACAGAAGGCATTTCAACCACCAAGGAGTTGTGGCACCAAATACGAAACACCTATAAAGAAAAAAGAATTGAATTCTCCACAGGTGACTCCATTTAAAAAATTCAGTGAAATTTCTCTTTTGGAAAGTAATTCAATAGCTGACGAAGAACTTGCATTAATAAATACCCAAGCTCTTTTGTCTGGTTCAATAGGAGAAAAACAATTTATATCTGTCAGTGAATCCACTAGGACTGCTCCCACCAGTTCAAAAGATTATCTCAGACTGAAAAGATGTTCTACTACATCTCTGATCAAAGAACAGGAGAGTTCCCAGGCCGGTACAGAAGAATGTGAGAATAATATGCAGGACACAAGTACAACTGAAAAATAAATCTAAGCATTTGCAAATGTGACAATAAATTATTGACGCTTAACCTTTCCAGTTAGTAAGACTGGAATATAGTTTCAAACCACACACTAGTACTTATGTTGCACAATGAGAAAAGAAATTGCTTTCAGCTAAGTGTTTGTGTATCATATGTTCTTTGCTTGATTCTGTATTGGTATAGTTTTATTTCAGTTGCATATCTTAAAATTGAATGTACCTTATTAACTAATCAAGAAAAATTGGCTGAGCTCAGTGGCTCATGCCCATCATCCCAACACTTTGAGAAGCTGTGGTGGGAAGAGTGCTTGAGGCCAGGAGTTCAAGACCAGCCTGGGCAGCATAGGGAGACCCCCCCATATTTACAAAGAGAAAAAAGAATGGGGGAAAAAAATCTTTACATCTTTAGATATGATCACTACAAGTATCATGTTACGAGTGAAATAAACATACCCTTTTAGATTGTGTCATTAAACTAAATGAGGTCTCTTAGTACAGTTATCTTGATGCAGATAATTCCTTTTAGTTTAGCTACTATTTTAAGGGATTTTTTTTTTTTTACAGGTAACTCACTATGAAATAGTTTTCCTTAATGCATATGTTGGTTCTGTGAGAGTTCCATCCTGTTCCAGAGTCAGGATGAATATGATAGAGTGGTGTTTCCTTTTGAGCAATTCTTCATCCTTAAGTCAGCATGATTATAAGAAAAATAGAACCCTCAATGTAATTCTAATTCCTCTTTACTATTCCAATGTGATCTCTGAAATTAAATTACTTCAATTAAAAATTCAAATACTTTAAATCAGATTTTATAGTTAATTTTTTTCAACAAAATGGTCATCCAAATTCAAACTTGAGAAAATGTCTTGCTTTCAAATTGGCACTGATTCTGCCTGCTTTAGTGTTAGCACTCTCACAAGACCCAGAGCCTATGCCCTTTTAAACTTACCGCAAAAGCAGAAGATTAGTTCAATTTAAGATGATACTCTCATTTGTCATCTTTTTTTTGAAATGAAAACTGACTCTGTTGCCCATGCTGGAGTGGTGTGATCTTGGCTCACTGCAGCCTCCACCTCCCAGGTTTAAGCAATTCTCTCACCTCAGCCTGCCTAGTAGCTGGGATTACAGGGACATGCCACCACACCCATCTAATTTTCGCATTTTTAGTAGAAACTGGGTTTTATTTACCATGTTGGCCAGGCTGGTCTCAAACTCCTGACCTCAGGTGATCCACCCGCCTCAGCCTCCCCAAAGTGCTGGGATTATAGGCATGAGCCACCACGCCCGGCCTCATCTGTTACTTTCTTATGTTTAATAGAGAAAAGGGACAAAGCAGTTCTAACTAGGAGTTGATAGGATGGAGAAGTTCTTAAATCAGATGTTTTAATGTCTTAAATGTATATATAATATCATGTTTTCAAATTAATTATAAATATGTTCAAAGTTAAAAATAAATCGTTTTTTAAAATTAACTTGTTTCCTCCATAACTGTGATCCATGATTTTCTCTAATGTAAAAAGCATTAATAAAATTGTCTGTTTTGCTACTCTTTGTAACGTAAGTATTCTGCAAGTCTTATTAATGTGACTTAAGTTTTATTTCTAAAACAGTTTTGTTTTTACATCCTAATTTCCCAGTGATCCACTCCAGAACAAGGAATAAAACTTAGGTTTCAGGTGAACAGAAAAAATTATAAGAATTTAACCTTTTCTTTTTTGAATCCTTGGTAAAACTGCTATTGTCTGTTCTCATTTAGAACACCCATTATATTGATAGATATTTAATGCACATGCTTTTTTTTATAAACTATAAATAATATCCAGCCTACATGAACAAAATATGAAGCTTGAATATATGTGTATATTATCTCCCCAAAAGTGACAAAGTCAACATATACTTTATCACAAGGGAAAAATGGTAAAAATGTGTGTTATTTATTTAGCAATCATTTAATGAGAGCCTACTGCACATATAGAGCATTGCCAGCTCTATGAATGATGCAAACAGTGAACACAATACAGGTCAATATTGGGTGTTTAAAGAGTTATACAAATCAGGAGCCATGAGAGTTGAAAGGAAAAACAGATCACTTCTATTTGGGATAAAGTTGATGGCACTGAATCAATTTTTATGGTTTACAAACCGTGTATTTCAGGAATTGGCTAGGGAAAGAAGAGATATTAAATAAGCCAGAAAACTAGAACTCTATAAAAGTTAGATAAACCAGAGCCACTTCTCCATAATGGTCACTCCCTCAACCCAGATGAACCAAAAACCCTAAAGCGGGGAGCCAACCAAGTCAGGAGGGCTTGAATCTGGTCCTTTGAACCCTCTTGTGGAATCAAAGGAGGGTAATTTCCACTTTGGGCTCTCTGACATTGCTCCCCTCAGCTCGCCCAGATGAGTCAAGCTATCTATATTGAGAGCTGGTTATGCAACCATCCTATCAACCAAGATACCCAGGATTACCTGGGCCTGGAAAATGGGAGCATTATTAAGTGGATCATTAGGGGATGATTATATTGTGCCTGGAGATGTAGAATTTAGCAAAACTAGTAACACCTTAGGTTCATTGGGATTTTGCTATTATATTGTCAGCCAAACTGTTACTCAAAGGAAATAGCAGTTTTTTAAATGTTAATGAAGAAAACATTATTCATGTTGCTGGTCGTCGTGGAGATGTTGAGCAGGTTTCAGTGGTGTCAGATAATGTTAAAACAGTCTCATGTATGCAGATCAAACATATAAGCAAGTAAATTATAAGATTGCTTTTGTCATTACCTTTATGCTTCCTATTATTAAAAAAAAGACTGGCAAATAAGCCTATCATACAGAAAAACTGGTATATTGGTGAGATTCTTGGCATTTAGGTAATTAAATTTTTTTATTGTTGAACCAAAAAATCCAATGACAAATCCATATAAATGTGATACCATTTACAATTTTTAATAACCATAAAAGCACCAGTATATAGGACACTTAAAAGTTTTCACAGAACATTAGAAAGAAGCTGTTGGCTAACAAGAAATAGAGCATACATCCTCTGCGGTCTTGTCTATCATGGTCTCACATTAAATCTGATTCCAACTTGTTGGAAATTAATTTGGATTCATAAATTCCGCATCAGTATAAGAAGACATTCCAGAGTTATGAAGACTTTATCATCTTAAATAATGCCACATAAAACATCAGCTGCTCATTTTCTAATGAGCATGGCTTTTATATCCCTGTATGACCTATATCCTGGGGTGCTTAATTTCTTGCACTCCCAAACATTTGAGCTGCCAACTAATTACACATGTTAATAGGCATAATTTTAGAAGTTATTTAGCTATTCATTTTAAAAGTGTTTTATGAAGGCAGGCTTATTTTATTTACACTATGAGCACAACAGCCAAAAGTTAATCAGGTATAATCCTGCTAAATAAAGCGGTAGTAAGAACACAAGGTGTGACTTTAAGTAATGACACTGATTTCCCTCTAGCTCCTATAGCTCTTAAGGGATTTGACAGCATTTTTAACAATGATACATAATTACAGGAATAACTTCCCAAAGTGTCTACTTTGAAGGACAGTGTTCCCTTAGATGTATACTTTCTGGCATACTAATATTAAAGGAAAATCAGTATCATCATAGAGTCGCACATCTCACATTTTTAGATACATAGATGATCAAAGTAGCAATGGTACTAAAACTTTTCCTGTCTCCTTCCCCCGCCCCGACAACCACTTCTCTCCACCTTCCCAACTTTCTTGATGGAGATGAATTTCCTGAAAAAATAAATAGATCATTTCAGAGAAAATGGTACTGAAGCTTATATATAATATAAACACTTTATTTCATCTGTGAACCTATGTAAATAATTATGTTCTTCGGTGTGTTCTCAAGTTTTGGTTTCAAATTATTTCCCTAGAGAAAGAGACTGTTTAATCAAACCTGCAGAATTCCCAGCATCAGACCATGCATATAGAAGCACTTTAACAAATTTTGGTGAAGATAATATAATGACTTTGCTCAGAAACTTTTGAGTTCAGCTATTTACACTGGAATTGGAACTCTGACTAAAATGCCACAAAGAATAAATAATAAAAACCGAAGTAGAAACTGATGGGAAAATTCTGTATGGGTATAAGATAGGCCTCTAATCTCCATGGTGACAACCGCCCCTTCTGTTATAGGAGCTGTCATTTGTGAATCCGCCATGAGCCCTCCGGTATGGAAACTCTGTGTAGGAATTCCAGTATCTGGCATTGTTGGAAGGCAATGCATTATTCCTGTCCTGGTTCCTGTTCATTCTGCTTGGTTTTTCTGCATGAAGCACACTGTGAAAGGTAACATCATGTTCATACCGTTCTTTCATTCGGTGTATTTTTTCTCTTGAGACACCATGAATGTTTCTTCTATATGGGAAAAAAAATGCATTTAGTTAAGGCAGAATATCACAATGAATTGCTCATGTTTTACAAGTCCTCAAGTATTGCAAATATTGCAGTCCCTGTTCTCAGGACTTAGCTCTGGCAGAAGTATAACATCTTGTTCAGCAGTTCTCTTTCAGCCTCCACTTATGTTTTTCATGCTGCCGCGCACACCCTCAAACCACTCTGAGGCTAGCAAGGAGCTAAAGCTTCAGAAATGCTTTTTTCTGGTCCTCTCAATTACTTGCTTCAAGACATAAAAGAACACCATGAGATTTTTAAAAACTCATACATCTGCCTGTTAATGTCATGCATGTGTCCATCACCTATTTATGTCGATCAGTCCCTGATATATACTTCTAGGAGATGTTTGTTAAAACAATCTTAAATTCTAGTGAGCATAAGAATCAACTGGGGATATAGTTAGAAATATTAATTACCAGAGATTCCAACTACTGAATGGGGGCCCATGAACTAGCATTTTAATAACCACCTGAGGCAATTCTGATGGAGGAGCCCACAGATCTGTGAAAACACTATCTGCCTATTACCAAAAGAGGAACCAGCCTTACTCCTAAGAAGTAAATTCTTATCTTACTGGCTATTTTAAGTCACAGACATTATCAAATAATACAGATAGTGATATCTGAACCCATGCATTCAATCAACAAGTTAGTATTATTTGGACATTTACTGCTTTATAAATTAGAAGCAGCATCTAGATCATGAATGAACCACAGGCTGCTCAACATCTAAAGATCTTTAGCCTAAATGCAAAAACACCATTGACATGTGCAGTCCCATGCAGCGAAACTATTTTTAAATGTTCCTTAATGAAGAAGCATTTTAGCAGAATGTTAAGTGCATCCTTTTAAAGGACTAAGTCCAAGCCAAGATTTAGCATTTAGCATTATATTAGAAAACTGACCCAAAACTAAGTCTTCATATTAATAATGCCAAAGTTATCAATTTCCAAGAATTACCATTTCTGGCCTGAAAACTACCATGTCCATTTCCAGCCTGAAAAGATTCTTTTGTTCGGTCTGAAATACCTGAAAATAGCAGGATACATAATGAGAAACTAGAAAAACAAAGAAGTACCTTGCTAACTCTTGAACGTTGAATTTCCAGCGAGTGTCAGGTTCTCGGAATATAACTTCATAGTTATTTTCAAGTGCCTGATTTTTCAAAAGTACATAAGACATTGAAGACATCGTATGTATGTTTGGGAATGTTTATGCTGCCATTTAACATTTACTACAGCTCTTTTCTAGAATTCCTTTTGTTTTACGAGCAATCCAGTGCCTTAATTTATCATAATAAATGCAATTGTCTCATTCCCATCCGTAGCCACTCTCATAATTCTCAACGATAAATTTTGGTCAGTTTTATCTAGTATGCAGGAAATTTGTAAAGGTTCTTTGTTTTGGACATCTTTAAAAATAGATGACTGAGCTAGTTTAAAATGTCCTGAACACAGGTACGAGCAATGAACTCAGTGACTTCTCAAAGTCACTTACAGGATTTTTGTGGAGTTACTTGTCAGATGCCTTGTCCTCCTCATTCCTTGCTTTAGAAAGTGAGAGTACCCTAGGAACATAACTGGTGAAATAAAAGTGATAGTCACCTACTTTACATTGTCTTCTCTCCAAAAGTAGCTCTCGCCCCTATGCTGTACAATTTGGCTCAATGTACTGGGCCCCATTTCCTTGAGTTTAGAAAACTCTTATAATTTCCATATGAACACCCAAATATTCTTTGCATTTGTAAATTGACTACTACCTTATCTCAAACTGAATTTTCTATTATCACTATAATTTATTGTGTTTATTTAGAGTGGAAAGAGCTAAGCAAAAAGGTTTCCTCTTCATTCTTTAGATGAGCACTTCTCAATTGGGAAGGATTTAAATAACACAACTGGAAACCTCTCATTTCTGAGTCTAATTAATAGCTGAGGATGGCTGGAAAAGATTATACATATCCAGAAGATAAAAAATAAAATGAGGCCAGGTACGGTGGCTCACACCCGTAATCTCAGCACTTTGGGAGGCCAAGGCGGGTGGAGTACTTGAGCTCAGGAGTTCGAGACCAGCCTGGCCACCATGGCAAATCCCCATCTCTACTAAAAATACAAATACTAGCCAGGTACAGTGGCATGCGCCTACAATTCCAGATGCTCGGGTGGCTGAAACAGGAGAATTGCTTGAACCTGGGGGGGCAGAGGCTGCAGTGAGCTGTGATCATGCCACTGCACTCCAGCCTGGCTAACAGAGTGAAACTCTGTCTTGACAAAAAAGCAAAATGACTTCCCTTAGGCTACTTGTCACTTGGTTGAAAGTGGTGGCTTTCATTCACTTGGCTCTTCCCTTGCCTGTTCATTTCCTGCCCAAGTAGACTCCATATGAACTGAAGTAACCACAAGTTTGGGGCTCATTCTTCCTTACACTCACCAAAGCCCCACAATCTGGATATCAGTGGAACTGGTGAGTGTATTATTAGGGAAAAGCACACCTGTAGGTATGCCAGTTCACCCAAATGTAAAAAGAAGCCTAAAATCATGATCCCTGTCTGGAGCTATTCACTGCACAATTTAACCGGGTGGAGACTCTGCATGACACTAGGAGGATACTCCACTGTCTGCTTCCTGCACCATCTGTATGGTTCTGGATCCATCGTCCTTTCTAGACCCAATAGGGAATGAAAATATTATCACAAGAGATGGAATATGTATGGAAAAAGACCAAATAGACTTCACAACTGAAGGATAATGTACACACTGTTGTTACATGCATCATACTGTTCTTTGCTATTCTGACAATGGAGAGCTGAGTTATTTTGTATTTATATTTGCATTCTATCATCTCAATAAGGTTACAGTGTTAATCCTAAATCTGTTTTTATTTAATTATTTAATTTTTTTTTTTTTGAGACGGAGTTTCACTCTTGTCACCCAGGCTGGAGTGCAGTGGCGCGATCTCAGCTCACTGCAACCTCGATCTCCCAGGTTCAAGCAATTCTCCTGCCTCAGCCTCCCGAGTAGCTGGGATTACAGGCGCCTACCACGCCCGGCTATTTTTGTATTTTTATTAGACACAGGGTTTCACCATGTTGGCCAGGCTGGTCTCAAACTTCTGACCTCAAGTGATTCGCCCGACTCGGCCCCCCGAAGTGCTGGGATTACAGGCATGAGCCACCATGCCCGGCCCTAAATCCATTTTTAAACTGAAATATTCCGTTGCCCTGGAACTCCCAGGCAGCAACAGTACACAGTGTGGAAATCCCCGGCTCACCAGAGGCAGAACGGTCCTGTTGTGACCTGTAACTCCACTAGGAGCGTCATCTAGTTCAGTATTGCTCTGCACATTTCAGTGGGTGCTCCTCTGTATGCCTCGCCTTAGGAAAGTAATTAAGACAGAAAAGTTATCAAGAATTCACACCAAGGACCATTTGCCAAGGACTATTTTTAAATTGTATCCTGAAGCTAGACTGGCATCTCAGCAAATTTCAGTCATTGAACAGCAGAAAAACACTAAAATAAAACCTCTTCACCTGCTCCCTGATAGAACTACTGTTAGCAAATATGAAATCATGGAAGATCAGAAAAAGAGGAAAGAATAGATGCTTCAACTTTCTCACAAAATGTCCATAACTGAAAATTCAGAATGATACTTCTTCCTACCATGACTGCATAAGGCTTCATTTCCCAGGCGTGGAGGTTGGTATTATCAATAATAATGGGGGATATGCCATTCCTCATTGCTTTTCTTGCTGCAACACAATGTTATATAACAGTGAGCAACATGCAACAATCAGAGGGAAGGGTGAGCGCAGTCCCTATTTGTCATTTTTCTTACAGGATGCCCTCATCTCCTCCTCACACAACTTCAGTGCCACCTATTTCAGAGCCCACTATCAATAATTTTCTTTCTCCTGGAATCTAAGGAGGTTATGCTCTGATGTTCTGTTTTGGGGGGAAAAAATGGCAGAACTTTTGGTTAAATTCCTTCCATAAAATTTATTCATTCTGCAGCAGCCACAATCTATGTGCACGTTGGGGTTTCCCAGGAGTTTGGAAAGGAATTTGTCACCTCTTTTTTGGTTCCATTCATGAGCTTCCTCCAGGAAGTCAGGATTGAACTCATAGGCACCATCTTCCCTGAAGAAAAAGTCATCCGTGCTGAAAATCAGGGCCCTGGGAAAGTCATGCTGCAACTGTCTGGAAAGTGAAGAGAGATTTTATTAAAATTATGTATAGTCACAGCAGAAAACATTTTCTTACATCTCTAACATTTAGCAGTTCATAATTCTGAGACCACCAGGTTTGGAGTTGTTAAAATGCAGTTTAAAAAGAGAGATGCTTATTATCTCTAGAAGGCATCACTCCTTAACAGGAAGCAGGAGAGGGCTGAGAGGTGGCAGTGTGTGTTACCAGTCCTTGAAACTAAGAGGTACAGTCACTGTCGCTGACTTCTGCAGCAGCCAGGACTGACTCAAGAAGAAACTAAAGCTAGGTTGGGAGCCTGGTGACTTTCCTCCTAGGCACCAATCCCGGTGCCCATTCCTCTCAGGCACCAGTGCCCCTGCCCAAGACTGCCCATGGGTACCAGACCCCCACACTGCAGCCCTTCCCTCAGCCCCCTAAACTCTGAGCTGGCTCATTTCCTTGGAGCTCTATTCTCTGTAAGGACGGAGTATGAACTGTGGGTAAGTGATGCATGTGCTCTTCTTTATTAGGTAACATGGTTATGTTTTAATGATGACCTGAGCCAAATGGGAGAAAAGTGCACAACTGGAGAAGGAAAGAGATAGAGCCCCTATCCCCTACCTTCCTACCCTCCACCACTCTAAGTTGGAAATATCACAGCAAAAAGAAACATCATCATGGAGCTCCCCTTTAAATCAAAAACAAAACAAAATGAATATGCTTAAGTTGTGTACAAAAAAAACTTCAAAGAAAAGATGTTTCCACTTGAAATCTTTACTTGTACTATCTTTCGGCAGAAGGTTATCATGCTCTGTAGGATATCATGCTCCGTAAGAACTGGAGACATCTTTGTTCCTCTCCTCATCTGTAAAAATTGAGGACAGTGTCACCTGTATTGCTAGATGATGATGATGGTCTAAATGTGGAGAAACACCTAGCGCAGCGCCTTCTTCCCTTTTTCCTGCAGCCCTCACCAGCATAACTACCTTTAAAACAAATCCAGCCAACAAACAAAATATAGTCACATGCCCGTGTTCAGAATAAGATTTTTTTTTTTTGAGACGGAGTCTTGCTCTGTCACCAAGCCGGAGTTCAGTGGCACGATCTTAGCTCACCGCAGCCTCTACGCTGTGCCCTGGGTTCAAGCGATTCTCCTGCCTCAACCTCCCGAGTAGCTGGGACTACAGGCATGCGCCACCACATAGTCTAATTTTTGTATTTTTAGTAGAGACAGGGTTTCACCATGTTGGCTGAGCTGGTCTCGATCTCTTGACCTCATGGTCCACCCACCTCGGCCTCCTAAAGTGCTGGGATTACAGGCGTGAGCCACCGCACTGGGCCAAGAAGATATCTTTTAATTGGAGATAAAAAGGTTGGAGAATGACAAGGGCAGGCAGGAAATGCAAAGAGAAAGCAAAGCTTTTCAGCATCTTTTTTGTTGTTGGTCTTCTCCATGGAGCAGAATGATCTTTAATCTGGGAAGAACAGGACGAACAGGCCTTGGAGCCACAGGTGAGTAAGCACTTCAGGTGCTCTGACAGACTTCGGAGCTTCCGTGAAACACAGATGATTATCCCTACCTCTTCAACAGATCTCCTCAGACTGAAACACAGATGATTATCCCCACCTCTTCAACAGATCTCCTCAGACTGAAACACAGATGATTATCCCCACCTCTTCAACAGATCTCCTCAGACTGAAACACAGATGATTATCCCCACCTCTTCAACAGATCTCCTCAGACTGAAACACAGATGATTATCCCCACCTCTTCAACAGATCTCCTCAGACTGAAACACAGATGATTATCCCCACCTCTTCAACAGATCTCCTCAGACTGAAACACAGATGATTATCCCCACCTCTTCAACAGATCTCCTCAGACTGAAACACAGATGATTATCCCTACCTCTTCAACAGATCTCCTCAGACTGAAACGAGGTCAGGTATGAGAAAACATTTTGTCCCCAGTAAGGCACTTTACAAAAGTAAAGTCCTATTATAATAACAATGAGGCCAAATTTACCGCAGACTGTTTATATGCCATGGTAATAACACATTGGAGCGTGTACGTCAAGTAGTCCTTGAGCTTTGCAGTGAAAGACAAAACTAAAATAAATGCTTCCATTTTTTAAAAAATGAGTGCATATACATTCCAGAAATGGTAACTAAATATTTGCCAGAATTTTTCAGAAGCTTGATAGCATTTAAAAAGAAGGCAACATAGGGCTGGGTGCAGTGGCTCATGCCTGTAATCCCAACACTTTAGGAGGCCAAGGCAACTGATCACTAGGTCAGGATTTCGAGATCAGCCTGGCCAACATGGTGAAACACCGTTTCTACTAAAAATGCAAAAATTAGCCAGGTGTGGTGGCGGGCACTTGTAATCCCAGCTAGTCAGGTGGCTGAGACAGGAGAATTGCTTGAACTCAGGAGGCAGAGGTTGCAGTCAGCTGAGATCGCAGGACAGCACTCCAGCCTGGGCGACAGAGCAAGACTCCATCTTAACAACAAAAAAAAAGGCAGCATAGATCGCTGAAAAAGTAATTCCAAACAAAATGCATTTTCTTTTTCAATGAACGCAGGGAAATTCAGGGAACATACTATCTTGGTTTAAACGGGAGTCTTAACAGTCTCCTGTCTCCCTTGATCACCTTGTGGGGAAATGCGGGCCGGTAGATAATATATTTTAATACCAAAAGAATATTAGTTAATTATCCAACCCACTAAACATTTATTGAGCACTTAACATGTGCCAAGTGCCAGGTGAAGCGTTAAGGTACAGAAAGTAGCTGCTTTCAAGGAATTTATGGCCCAGCCAAAGGAGCCAGACCTGGCACTGCCAGCAGAGTGCACAGCGGAAAAAGCTGGCCCAGCAAAGCGCTGAAAGGGTCGGGAATCGGGGATAGTGATGCAAAGGAGCGCAGCAAGTTTGACTTACTTAGTCCCTGAGGGATGTGAAAACTGTTGCCTCTTGGGGGAGGAGCTTAGAAGCGGGGCAGGAAAGAGAGGAGGAAGCGAGTGAGTGCCTGTAGGGCTCGTTAGGAGGGAGGGGGCTGTAGGGAAAAGCAGCAAGACTCTAAGGGTTAAAAGAGGCAAATCATCTTTGAAACACTGTTTTCAATTGTGACTGGCACACAATTTAAAAAGAAATGTGGCCAGCCTGAACGTGTCCAGAGAAGAGTGAGCAAGTAAATGCAAGGTCCAGAAACCATGTCAGAGGAGCAAAGAGCATCAAAGACATACAGAGTGTTTCAGGCAGAACTGATAATAAAAGGGATAAGGCCATCTCCTCAGACGCTGGGAAGCCTCTGGTGTGGGTGAGGAGATGAACTTATTTTGAGCTGGCAATTTGGGCCGGGCTCAGGTGGGCCGATCTGCGGGCCTCGTGTGGGTCGCTGCAGCAGCTGCGTCACCTGACATCGTGGGGCAGAGTGCCCTAAGCAGGGCCCTTCGCTGGTCCCTTGGTGCTGGCTCTCACTGCGAAGGGCCTGTCTTCCGGAAAGAGTCTCACCCAGGCCTCTTCACAGACCGCGGTATTTCACGAGAGCAAGACGGGAACCTGCTCGTCGAAGCAAGTCACTTTGCTGGCCCACACTGAAGGGCGAGGAAAGTAGTTGTGACTTCTTTTTTTTTTTTTTTTTTTTTGAGACGGAGTTTCGCTGTTGTTACCCAGGCTGGAGTGCAATGGCACAATCTCGACTCACTGCAACCTCTGCCTCCTGGGTTCAAGCAATTCTCCTGCCTCGGCATCCCGAGTAGCTGAGACTACAGGCGCGTGCCACCATGCCCAGCTAATTTTTGTATTTTTAATAGAGACGGGGTTTCACCATGTTGACCAGGATGGTCTCGATCTCTTGACCTTGTGATCCACCCGCTTCGGCCTCCCAAAGTGCTGGGATTATAGACGTGAGCCAACGCACCCGGCGTTGACTTTGTGATGGAAGGGAGAGCAAAGAAAATGTGGCCACTTTAAATCTAGTACAGATAAAGCCAGTAACACGAAGGAAAGGCTAAGTAAAAGGAGACGATGAAGCAATGCATGGAGGTTGAGATTTGGACTTTTCAGTTTGCGCATTTTTCAAGTCTGTTATTCGACTTGAAAAATGCGCAAACTGAAAAGTCCAAATCTCAACCTCCGATGCAAACAATTATTATATAGGCAGGAAAAAAATCTAAGGGTAGCACTGATACATTTTCAGGGATGTATATTCTATATGTGTGAACACTGTACAGTTTTAAAATTATTTTCATCAATATTATTTAAATAATGAAAGTTGTGTTCAGAGATTAATAATAGTGTATAATATATTTTCCTTATCCTCTGTAGACTAAGTTAAGCAGCCATGGTAACTGAATCCAAGATTCTTTTTTTCTTTCTGGTCCCGGATTTGATATCCCTTAAATCTGATTTCTTTTGTTCTCCTATTAAGTCTGCTGCTCATAAGTTTTGTTTTGGTTTTTGAACATTTTCAGAATTTTTCTTTTTATATACACACACTTATCTATTCTTGTCTTCCTCTTTGTGGTTTATATTATTGATTGTAAGTTAATATTTTATAATATTTCCTTTAAAAAGACGTTAAGGCATGAGTGTCCAATTCACTGTTTTATGTTTGTTTTATTTGAATCTTATTTTCTTCTAGAAAACGAAAACAGCACATAACACTACTGCCCTTTTTGATTACAAAATTTTACCTTAGAGTAAAAGTTAAGTTGTTCAGGATCACTATGGAGGAAGCCTACTACATCACTTCCTAAGACCATCTGTCTGTGGCCTCCATACTCTTCCTAACAAACAGGCAGACAAATATAACAGTGTTTTTCACCTTTAAGGCGCTAATGGTTTTTTGTTGTTGTTGTTTTTTTTTTTTTTTTGCCCCTATGCCTTTCCTGAATGACTTCAAAACTCGTTTTATCTTCACCTAAATGTTAAATTAGCACTATAGTAGCAGCCATAGTAGCATGTTGAATAGGCAGGACAACAAAAACTCTACGAGCTAAATAAAGAACTGATTAAATAGACAATCTTGAGATTCTCAGACTTAAGTGGAAGCAATAAGCACCATTCCATCGGCTTCAGAAGTGATGAGGGTTAAGCCCCAGTTCTATCTTTATGGTGCTCAGGAGCCTCACGGGTTAAGCCCCAGTTCTATCTTTATGGTGCTCAGGAGCCTCACGCATTAGGGAAATGAGAGAATGAAAATAAAAGGGAAAAAATGAAAGACAATTACTTCCACGTAACCTTCACTTCCCACAAACCCCCATCAAATTCATTTAAAATCACTATTATGAGAGAAACTCAGGTACTAATCTTGATTGCACAACTTACTATTTTGTGGAATTCTTTATTTAATAATAGAGAATCATAGAGATATATTTAGGTATCTCTTCAGCCAGTCAGTCACTCACTGAGAAAGTTGGACATTGCTATTAATTTTAACTCGACACCCAGCTTTTATTAGGGTAATCTTCTAGCATGCAAAAGTAGATAGAATAATATAACCAATCCTCATATACACATGACCAGTTATCATCATATGGCCAGTCTTATCTCATTCACTTCCTATTTCATTGCATCAGTCACTTCATCAGTGTTTAGTCTCCCTGCTTGTCTCAAAAATGTCTTCCTCCCATTGGTTTGTGTGCATCAGGGACCAAATGAGATCCACACATTGTGTTCGACTGACAGGTTCCTTAAAGTCTCATTTATCCTATAGTTTGCGCTCTCCTTTTTTTTTTTTTTTTTTTTTGCCTCAGCCTCCCAAGTAGCTGGAATTACTGCCACCACCATACCAAGCTAATTTTTTCTATTTTAGTAGAAACAGGGTTTCACCATGTTGGCCAGAATGGTCTCAATCTCCTGACCTTGTGATCTGCCTGCCTCGGCCTCCCAAAGTGCTGAGATTACAGGCTTGAGCCACCACGCTTGGCCTGCAACTGTTTAATTAGAAAATATACAAACCTAAGGAAATGAGTTGTAAAACAGTATATTGAACACTGCTTACCCTTCATCTGTGGTCACCCGATGTTCACATTTTGCCTTATTTTATGTCTCTCCTTTTTGTATTTTTAGAGAACCATATGAAAGTAAATTGCAGGCCAGGCGTGGTTGCTCACATTTGTAATCCCAGCACTTTGGGAGGCTGAGGTGGGCGGATCACTTGAGGCCAGGAGTTTTGAGACCAACCTGGCCAACATGGCAAAATCTCATCTCTACTAAAAATACAAAAATTAGCCAGGCTGGTGGTACACACCTTTAATCCCAGCTACTTGGGAGGCTGAGGCATGAGAATCACTTGAACCCAGGAGGCAGAAGTTGCAGTGAGCCGAGACCATGCCACTATACTCCAGCTCCAGCCTGAGTGACAGAGCGAAACTGTCTAAACTGTCTCAAAAAAAAAGTAAACTGCATACATCATACTTTATTCCTAAATTCTTTGCCAAGTATCTCTTAAGAATAAGAACAATTCTCTGCATAATCATAATACCATTATTCCATCTAAAAAATTAACATTAATTCATAAGAGCTAAAATTAGGTTTTTATTTATTTTTATGTATTTATTTATTTTGAGATCAAGTCCCGCTCTGTCACCCAGGCTGGAGTGCAGTGGCACGATCTCGGCTCATTGCAACCTCCGCCTCTAGGTTTCAAGCAATTATCTTGCCTCAGCCTCCCTAGAAGCTGGGATTACGGGCACACACCACCACGCCTGGATAATTTTTTTGTATTTTTAGTAGAGATGGAATTTTGTCATGTTGATCAGGCTGGTCTTAATCTCCTGACCTCAGGTGATCCACCAGTCTCAGCCTCCCAAAGTGCTGGAATTGTAGGCCTGAGCCACCACTCCCAGCATAATGTTGAATTTTTAAATTTTAATTTTAAAATTTCCCCAATGATCTCAAGAATATCTTTCATAAGTTTCAAGTACTGCATTTGGTTATTATGTCTGGTTAACGTCTTTTCACCTAGAAATGTCTTCATGCTCTTGTGGTTTCTCTAGCTGGCATGAGAATGTTATACCTTCTGAGTTTGTGTGGTTGTTTCCTGGTGATTAAATCCAGATTAAACGTTTTTTAGAAGCGAAGAGGTGATGTTTGTGTACTTCTGATTTCACATAGTGACAGTCTGTCCTACTGTGCTAGGTTCGATGCTAAGTTGGGTCATTTGGCTAAAGGGTGGTGTTAGCCAGACCTCTCTACTGGAAAGGCATCTTACTTCCTTTGTAATATTAACTAATATGTGGGACAAAACTGTGAGCCCATGTTTTAGAACTGATGATGTCTTCCAGCATTTCCCTCAGCAATCTTTACATCTACTTCTCTGATCACAGAAAAAGAGAAGTGCAAAAAGGGAGGGCGGTTCCTATATTCCCCCATCTACAAATATTTATTAACATTTTGGTCTTCTTTCCAGGACTGGAAATATATGTATATATGTATTTATATATGTAGGATTTCTTTTAATTTTATCTCTTGTTACAAGAAGAGGAACATCATGTAGAGTAGACCAAGTTTTCACCAAGCTTTTTTTTTTTGAGATAGAATCTCACTGTCGCCCAGGCTGGAGTGCAAGTGGCATGAACTCAGCTCACTGCAACCTCTGCCTCCAGGGTTCAAGCGATTCTCCTGCCTCCACCTCCTGAGTAGCTGGGATTCCAGGCGTGTGCCACACATGCCCAGCTAATTTTTGTATTTTTAGTAGAGATGGTGTTTTGCCATATTGACCAGGCTGGTCTTGAACTCCTGACCTCAGGTGATTCACCCACTTGGCCTCCCAAAGTGCTAGGATTACAGGCGTGAGCCACCGTGCCCAGCCTAACCAAGCTTTTTTTCCTCATAGCAAATTATTTCTCACCTCAAAATATACTTCTATGATGATTTTTAATGATATGGCATACTTATTCCTACGGATGTGCCATAATGTAATGCTTAACTAATGATATAATGGTCTAGGGTTAGGCATTTAGTTTGTCCCTACTTCTTTGACTACCAGCAAGATTAAATATTCCACATGTGTTGGTCATTTAGAGATGTGATTTTGTGAACTGCACTTTCACGTCCTTTGTCTGCTGAAAAAAGCCTGCTTATTAGGAGGTTTATCTTTCTTACTGAATGTCAATTTTTTATTATGTGCAGAAATTGCTTTTTAATTTTGTTTGTAATAATCTCTAACATAAAAGTCTAAATTTTAGCCAGGCACGGTGGCTCATGCTTGTAATCCCAGCTGTTTGGGAGGCCGAGGTAGGCAGATCACTTGAGGTCAGGACTTTGAGACCAGCCTGGCCAACATGGTGAAAACCTGTCTCTACTAAAAATACAAAAAAATTATCCAGGCATGGTGGTGGATGCAAAAATTAGCCAGGAGCGGTGATGCTCGCCTGGGCGACAGAGGAAGATTTCATCTCAAAAAAAAAAAAAGTCTAAATTTTTAAAATTTGTGTAGTCACATGTATTCATGTTTTATTTTGGAATTTATGCTTTTGATGGTACTTTTAGAATGGTCTTTCCCACCCCAAGATTATGTAAATTGATCTATGTTCTATTATATTTTTCTCTTTGATCCATCTAAAATTGTATGTTGGTATGTGGCACTGGTTATTATCTAACATAATCTTTTTCTACCTGGTAACCTGGTCATCCCAAAACCATTGACTGAGTAACGCATCCTTTCTCCATTGTTCTGAAATACTTTTCATTATTTTCTACAATTTATAGATACTGGGCCTGTCCCTGGACTTTCTGTGTTGTTCCATTAAGCTTGATGTGGAAGATCTTCATTATCTTCTGTTCCAATATTTTCTTATTTTCTTGATTACATTTAGCAGTTGAGAATCTTTCTTTTATAAAATTTATACTTCTAATTTATTTTCATCTCTTATTCTATTGGAGAGAAATTTCTAAATAATGTCAGATGAAAGGATATCCCCTTCTTGTTTTTGATTCCCCTCATGATTGGCTATGATTGGTTGTTCCAATAAGTTTTATTATTTTTTTAAAGAGTACTAAGCAGTGAACAAAGAGCTTGCAATATATTATCCCTCCTTAACCTTTATAACAATTTTATGAAGTAAATCATTTTACTTTTACTTCGTTTACAGATAAAGAAACTAGGGCTTCAAGAGCTTAAAAACTGGTGTGAGTTACTACCGTTTGCATGTAGTGCTGCCAGAACTTTACCTAAGCTCTATTCAGCCCGGGCACATGGATGTTTTATACTTTGTGAGCTCTTGGGGATCTGAGAAAGCCTTTCTGTTGTCTTTGTATGAAAGACAACAGGCTAGATGAGAATTACTGAACTACAAGCTTTTTCTCACAGACATTAATATTTTGAATTTAGATTTCAGTTCAAAGTGGGTTCACATGCATTGAACAGAAATCCCAGTTAGTGAATTTCTAACAGTGTCTTAAATAAAATTAAAATGTATATATCTCGTGTGTAAAAATCCGGAGATAGGCCGGACGCGGTGGCTCACGCCTATAATCCCAGCACTTTGGGAGGCCGAGGTGCGTGGATCACGAGGTCAAGAGATCGAGACCATCCTGGTCAACAAGGTGAAACCCCGTCTCTACTAAAAATACAAAAATTAGCTGGGCATGGTGGTGCGCGCCTGTAATCCCAGCTACTCAGGATGCTGAGGCGGGAGAATTGCTTGAACCCAGGAGGTGGAGGTTGCGGTGAGCCGAGATCGCGCCATTGCACTCCAGCCTGGGTAACAAGAGCGAAACTCCCTCTCAAAACAAAAAAAATCCAGAGATAGAGTCCAGGGCTGGTGTCACAACCCCATGATCAACATGGACCCAAGAGTCCAGCATCTTTTTTATTTTTATTTATTTATTTTAAGGAGAGAAGGAAAGAAAAAAAAAGGAGTGAAGGAGAGGAAGAAAGAGGAAGAAAAAGAGGGAGAGAGAACGGAAATGTTGCTTTATTCTAAAAATGGGTATTAATAATGGCCGATCAATATTTCATTTAAACCTATAAGTAGGTGTGGTGTGGTATTGACAAGAATATATATTTTGTATATTTAAAGTGGAGAGCTCTATAAATATTTATTAAGTTTACTTGTTCCGGATCTGAGTTCAAGTCCTGGATATCCTTATTAATTTTCTGTCTCGCTGAGTCTAAGTCTCTTTATAGTTCTTACGTATCTGGGTGTTAGGGTCGTTAGCTCTTATTGTTGTATTGATCCCTTTACCACTATATCTTTGTTGCTTTAAAATCTATTTTATCAGATGCGAGAATTGCAACTCCTGCTTTTAATTAATTTTTTTATTTATTTTTGCTCTCCATTTGGTTGGCAAATCTTTCTCCATCCCTTTGTTTTGAGTCTTTGTGTATCCTTGCATGTGAAATGGGTCTGGATGTAGCATACCGTTCGTTGGGTTTTGGCTGTATCTTTTGATTGGGGGATTTAGTCAATTTAAATTTAGGATTACTGCCATTTGATATTAACTGGCTGTTTTATCCATTTGTTGATGTAAATTCTTCTTTATGCTGATGCTCTTTACTTTTTGGTATATTTTTAGAAAGGCTAATACTGGTTGTTTCTTTCTATGTGTAATGCTTCTTTCAGAAGCTCTTGTAAAGCAGGCCTGGTGGTAATAAAATCTCTGAGTACTTGCTTGTTCATAAAAGATTTTATTTTCCTTCAGTTGTGAAGCTTAGTTTGGCTGGATATGAAATTCTGGGCTAAAAGTTGTGTTCTTTAAGGATGTTGAATATTGACCCCCACTCTCTTCTGGCTTGTAGGGTTTCTACTGAGAGATCTGCTGTAAGTCTATAGGCTTCCCTTTGTGGGTAACCTGACCTTTCTCTCTGGCTGCCCTTAGTATTTTCTCCTTCGTTTCAACCCTGGTAAATCTAATGATTATATGCCTTGGGGTTGCTCTTCTTGAGGAATATCTTTGTGGTGTTCTCTATATTACCTGGGGTTGAATATTGTCCTGCTTTGCTAGGTTGGGAAAGTTTTCTTGAATAATATCCTGAAGAATATTTTCCAGCTTGGATTCATTCTCTCCGTCGCATTCAAGTACACCTATCAAACGTAAATTAGGTCTTTTCACATAGTCCCGTATTTCTTGGAGACTTTGCTCATTCCTTTTGATTCTTTTTTCTCTATTCTTGTCTTCTCGTTTTATTTCATTAAGTTGGGCTTCAACCTCTGATATCCTTTCTTCTGTTTGAACAATTCGAGTGTTTAAACCTGTGCATACTTCTCGGCTTTCCCATATTGTATTCTTCAGTTCCATTAATTCACTTATATTCCTCTCTCAATTCTTTATTCTCATTAGGATTTCGTCAAACCTTTTTTAAAAGTTCTTAGTTTCTTTACATTGGGCTACAACATGTTCTTTTAACTCAGAGAGGTTTCTTATTATCCACCTTCTGAAGCCTGATTCTGTTAATGGAATGCACTCGTCCTCCATCAAGCCTTGTTCCCTTGTTGATGAGGAACTGTGATCCTCTTTAGAGGGAGAGGCATTCTGATTTTGAGTATTCTCAGCCTTTTTACGCTGGTTTCTTCCCATCATTGTAAATTTATCCACCTGTCGTCTTTGTAATTACCAACTTTCAAATTAGGTCTCTGAGTGGACGTCCAAGTTGTTAATTCCCAGGGCCGAAATCTGAGCAACCCACTGCACCGGCCAAAACAGCGGCGTTAAGACTGATGGTGCTTTTCTGCCTGGGAATCTCCAGTCTGGCTTCCTTCTTGAGTCCGCAGTAGACGACCCTGCCTTCTCGGAGCTCCAAACATCGGTCAGAAGGGGAACCAGTCCCGTTCACTCTGCACCAAGAGCTGCCACGCTGAGGTGCCGGCAAAACCGCTGTGCCGGCCACAAGAGTCACACTGGCGACCTGTGGGGCTCCTCTACTGGGAATCTTCTGGTCCGTGAGTGACAAAAATTTGTCTGAAAGTGTGTCATCCTCTCGTTCTCTGCGCTTTCACTGGGAGCTGCAATCCCGAGATGTTAGCGGTCAGCCATCTTGGATCGTTCTCCCAGCATCTTTTTTAATAAGAGGCTTCCATTCTTCAGAGGACCTCCCAGTGGCCACTGCAGTGCCAGCCTGCACATCCATGTTCCACACAGCAGAAGAGGTAAGGGAGCCTTGAAAACTAATTTATAGTTGGGCACACTGCCACACCCTTCAAAGTGGGCTTGCTAAAGAATAAAGGGTAGTTAACAACAGCTTTTGCAACAGTCTTTCCAGGATATATCTCGATATTAAATTTACCTTTTTTTTTTTTTGAGACAGAGTTTCGCTCTTGTTACCCCGGCTGGAGTGCAATGGCACGATCTCGGCTCACTGCAACCTCCCGTCTCCTGGGTTCAGGCAATTATCCTGCCTCAGCCTCCTGAGTAGCTGGGATTACAGGCACACGCCACCATGCCCAGCTAACTTTTTGTATTTTTAGTAGAGACGGGGTTTCACCATGTTGACCAGGATGGTCTCGATCTCTTGACCTCGTGATCCACCCTCCTCGGCCTCCCAAAGTGCTGGGATTACAAGCTTGAGCCACCGCGCCCGGCCCTGAATTTACTTTTTATCACTTCTAAGTCTTCAAGTCAAATGTGTTCTATTATATCTTTACTTGTTGCTTTGGTTGTATATACTCTGTTTATTTTTGGCTATATTTATTTTCACATCTGTCTTCGACATTATTGTTTGATTTTCTGCATTGTGACTCTGCTTATCTCTCTCTCTCTCTTTCTTTTTTTAATATAGAGATGGGGTGTTACCATGTTGGCCAGGCTGGTCTCGAACTCCTGACCTCAGGTGATCTACCGATCTCGGCCTCCCAAAGTGCTGGGATTACAGGCGTGAGCCACCATGCCCAGCCGACTCTGCTTATCTCTAATAGACTGTGAAACTCCAACACTTACTTTAGATTCTTTTATATATCATTTAATTCCTTTTTAAAAAATTTTCTCCTTTTTTTGAGAGTCTCACTGTGTTGCCCAGGCTGGTGTGCAGTGGCAAAATCTCAGCTCACTGCAGCCTCTGCCTCCCAGGTTCAAGCGATTCTCCTGCCTCAGCCTCCCAAATAACTGGGATTACAGGCACCCACCACCACACACAGCTAATTTTTGTATTTTTAGTAGAGATGGGGGTTTCACCATGTTGGCCAGGATGATCTCAATCTCTTGACCCCATGATCTGCCCGCCCTGGCCTCCCAAACTGCTGGGATTATAGGCATGAGCCACTGCGCCTGGCCTAATTTCCTGCTTCTTAACCAACTCCCTTCGTATTTCAGACCCCTAATCAGGAGTTTTTCTTTAATCTTTTATATCATAGAGAGGAATTTTTTAGAAAAAAATGTAAATACAGACAAAGATGAAAGAAATAATAAAACAAGCAGCTGCATACCCACCACCTAGAGGTCATAATCATGAACACTTTCTCATACTTGTTTTCTTGGCTTAAAATCCAACCAATGCCCACCTTAACTCTGCTTTAGACACCTTTACCATGCTTTCTCTCCCCTTTAAACGGCACTTGTCACCACCTGCATTAACATACGGTTTCCTTAGCAGTTACATCCGTTTCCCTACCTCTGGCTCATAAGGTCCACAAGGGCAGGATCTTTGTTTTGTTCACTGATGAGTCCCAAGTACCTAGAACACTGTGTGGAACATATAGACACTCAATAAATATTTGTTGAATTAAAACATGAAGGAGCATTATATTTTTTAGATCTATTCATGTTGATACATAGACTTAGTCCATTTTCTCTAACTGCTACATAGCACTCCATTATCAACAAAGTACTAAATATAGCGAATGTTTGTTAAGTGCTTATTGTGTGCTAACCACTATTCTAGAGGCTCTACATTTTTAATGTAATGCTCAAATATACCTGGGAGATAAGTACTGCTACTAATCTCCAATTCTGTGTTACAGACAAAGAAATTAAGGCCAACAAGTGGTAGAGCTAGATTAAAACCCAGGCTTCTGGTTCCAGAGCCGCACGCTAAACCGCTGTGATGAGCGCTATAAAATAACCACCTTGATTTGGGTATTTTCTCTAGTGATACTTGTTTGCAATTTTCCCTGTTATGAACAAATTTTAGTGGCCTTCCTTATACCTACATTTTGTGCGTTTGTGGAGTCTTCCTGGGGATATATACCTCCAGTGGCATACCTGTGAACTCCTTGCTTATTTTTTGAGAGAGCGGAGCAGAGCAGATGCTAAAATTGCCTTCTTTCCTTTCGAAATGTCTTTTCTCTTACAGAATTCATGTTCCACGAAGGCAGGGATTTTAGTCTCCTTTGTCTGCTGCTCCATTCTGAGCATCTAGAAGAATCCCAGGTGCATGGGAGATGCTCAGTAAACACCTGTGAATGTATTCATGGCTCTTGAATTTTTTGTCCTAATTATGCAAACTCTTTTTTCTTTTCTTCCCCCTCCTCCCCGCTGGCCCCCAGACGGAGCCTTGCTCTGTTGCCCAGAGCTGGAGTGCAATGCTGTGATCTTGGCTCACTGCAACCTTCGCATCCAGGGTTCAAGTGATTCTCCTGACTCAGCTTCCTAAGTAGCTGGGATTATAGGCATGCGCCACCACAGCCGGCTAAATTTTGTATTTTAGTAGAGACATAGTTTCACCATATTGGCCAGGCTGGTCTCAAACTCCTGCCTCGTGATCTGCCCCCCTCAGCCTCCCAAAGTTCTGGGATTATAGGTATGAGCCATCATGCCCAGCTAGCAAACTCTTTTTATAGGGCCCCAAGCTGTGTGAGAATTTCAATTTACTCATTTTTGTACAGTGGGAATTTTACCCAAACCTTAGATTCAGTTTGCCCCATGACATGGTTTGGCTGTGTCCCCACTCAAATCTCGTCTTGAATTGTAGTTCCCATAATTCCCACTTGTCATGGGAGGGACCTGGTGGGAGGTAATTGAATCATGGTGACAGTTACCCTCATGCTGTTCTAGTGATAGTGAGTTCTCATGAGATCCGATGGTTTTGAAGGGCTTTTCCCCCTTTTGCTCAGCACTTCTCCTTGCTGCCACAGTGTGAAGAACGTGTTTGCTTCCCCTTACACCATGATTATAAGTTTCCAGAGGCCTCCCCAGCCATGCTGAACTGTGAGTCAAATCTCTTTCCTTTATAAATTACCCAGTCTCAGGTTTGTCTTTATTAGTAGTGTGAGAGCGGCAAATTGGTACTGCAGAGAGTGGGGTGCTGCTGTAAAGATACCTGAGAACGTGAAAGCAACTTTGGAACGAGGTAACAGGTAGATTGGAACTAATGGGAGGGCTCAGAAGACAGGAAAATGTGGAATACTCTGAACTTCCTAGAGACTTGTTGAATGACTTTGACCAAAGTGCTGACAGTGATACAGACAATGAAGTCCAGGCTGAGGTGCTTTTAGATGGGGATGAGGAACTTGTAGGGAACTGGAGTAAAGGTCACTCTTGCTATGCAGAGAGACTGGTGGCATTTTGCCTCTGCCCTAGAGATCTGTGGAACTTTGAACTTGAGAGAGACAATTTAGGATAACTGGTTGAAGAAATTTCTAAGCAGAAAAGCATTCAAAAGGAAGCAGAGCATAAAAGTTTGGAAAATTTGCAGCCTGACGAGGTTATAGAAAAGAAAACTCCATTTTCAGGTGAGAAATTCAAGCGAGCTGCAGAAGTTTACACAAGTAAGGAAAAGCCAAATGTTAATCACCAAAACAATAGGGAAAATGTTTCCAGGGCATGGCAGAGGTCTTCATAGTGGCCTCTCCCATCACAGGCCCAGAGGCCTAGGAGTGAAAAACGGTTTCCTGGGCTGGGTCCAGAGCCCTGCTGCTGTGTGCGGCCTTGGAACTTTGTGTCCTCCTTCCCAGCTGCTCAAGCTGGCCATGGCTAAAAATGGCCAATATGCAGCTCAGGCTGTTGCTTCATAGGGTGCAAGCCCTAAGCCTTGGCATCTGCCACATGGCATTGGGCCTGTGGGTCAATAACTGAGTCAGTAAGTGAGGTTTGGGAACCTCCACCTAAATTTCAGGAGATGAATGGAAATGCCTGGATTTCCAAGCAGAGGTACACTGCAGGGGCAGAGCCGTCATGGAGAATCTCTGCTAGTGCAGTGCAGAAGGGAAGTGTGGGGTCAGAGCCCTCCCACAGAGTCCCCACTGGGGCACTGCCTACTGGAGCTGTAAGAAGAGGGCCACCACCCACCAGGCCCCAGAATGGTAGATCCACTGACAGCTAGTACTGTGCACCCAGAAAAGCCACAGACACTCAATGCCAGCTTGTGAAAGCAGCCAGGAGTGGCATTGTACCTTGCAAAGCCACAGGGGTTAAGCTGCCCAAGACAATGGGAGTCCACCTCTTGCATCAGTGTGACCTGGGTATGAGACATGGAATCAAAGGAGATCGTTTTGGAGCTTTAAGATTTGGCTACCCTGCTGGACTTTGGACTTGCAATGGGTCTATAGACCCTTTGTTTTGGCCAATTTCTTCCATTTGGAACAAGTGTGTTTACCCAATGCCTGTACCCACACTGTATCTAGGAAGTAACCAACTTGCTTTTGATTTTACAGGCTTTTTTTTTTCCTCTGTTACCTGAAGCAATTTACAGGCTTTTAAGTGGAAGGGACTTTCCTTGTTTCAGATGAGACTTTGAACTTGGACTTTTGAGTTAATGCTGGAATGAGTTAAGACTTTGGGGGACTGTTAGGAAGGCATGATTGTGTTTTGAAATATGAGGACATAAGATTTTAGAGGGACCAAGGGCAGAATGATATCGTTTGTCTGTGGTCCCCACCCAAATCTCATCTTGAATTACAGTTCCCACAATCCCCACATGTCATGGGAAGGACCTGATGGGCAGTAATTGAATCATGGGAGCGGTTACCCTCATGCTGTTCTCGTGATAGTGAATTCTCACAAAATTTGATACTTTATTTTTTTAAGATGGAGTTGCTCTGTCACCCAGGCTGGAGTGCAGTGGCATGGTATCAGCTCACTGCAACCTTCATCTCCCTGGTTCATCTCCTGCCTCAGCCACCTGAGTAGCTGGGATTACAGTGCCTGCCACCACGCCTGGCTTTTTTTTTTTCTTTTTTGTATTTTTAGTAGAGACAGGGTTTCACCACGTTGGCTAGACTGGTCTTGAACTTCTGACCTCAGATGATTCACCTGCCTTGGCCTCCCAAAGTGCTAGGATTACAGGCGTGAGCCACTATGCCTGGCCAATCTGATGGTTTTATAAGGGGCTTTTCTCCCTTTTGCTCAGCACTTCTCCTTGCTGCTGCTATGTGAAGAAGGATATGTTTGCTTCCCCTTCCACCACGATTGTAAGTTTCCTGAGGCCTCCCCAGCCATGCTGAACTGTGAGTCAATTAAACCTCTTTCCTTTATAAATTCCCCAGCCCCCATGCTGAATTGTGAGTCAATTAAAACTCTTTCCTTTATAAATTACCTAGTCTCGGGTATGTCTTTATTAGTAGCATGAGAACAGACGAATACACTGTCTAAAGGAGACTGAGGGAGATGATTCTTCTTGAATCCCAGCACTTCCTCTGAATGCTACTGGCATTCTCCTTGAGGACTTTAAACTGGGACACAGAAAACAGATTCCATGGCTCAGCAGCCTGAGAGCAGGGAGGGAGCCAAGCGATAGATGACGTGGGCGGTCTCCCCTGAGGCAGGTATGGCCGGACCCTGTGCAGGGCTGCCACTCACCCGCCAGGACCAAGCGCTGTTCTTGGAGAGTCAGGCCTCAATCACTGCTAGCCTCACTAGTGTCCCCAAGCCACAGTGGCTAGGGGGACTCAAGGAACAGTTCCCCGTCTGCTTTATACTTCTCTTACCTTTACCTCTCATACCTCCAAAGTAGAGTATGTTAATGAGATCCAAAGCAGACCCCAAGAGAGCCCCCATTCTTGTCGGTGTGATCCCGCTAACTCTACTGAGCGGAAATTACTTTCAGAATCTTGCATGTGAACAGCCCCTTTTGTAGACTCACAGCTGTGCAGGTCTCACCTATGTTTGTGTTCTGCTGGTTCAGTCATAAGCAGAATTGCGAAAGGAATCAGGCACACCTACCTCAGTTCTAATTTTTTTTGTCTGTCTTTTCCCAAAATGTCATAGATCAGTTACAGATTACAGAAGAGGAACTGTACAGGAAAACTGTCACTTTGGGCTGTCTGTGCTGCTTAAATGGGAAAGCAGCTGCATCTTTGATCCCAATTTTTAAATTTCTTCTTAGTGTAACTTTGAGGTAAAGGAGCCGGTACATCAAACATTTTCACCTGCAACAAATAGGAATCATTTTCTTATGCACCAAATTGAGAACTTTGGAATGACTGCCTCTGTTCCTTTTTTTCCCCCTTATCTGTTCTCCACATCCCATTCATTCTTTTTTTTTTTTTTTGAGATGGAGTTTCACTCTTGTTGCCCAGGCTGGAGTGCAGTGGTGCAATCTCAGCTTACTGCAACCTCCGCCTCCCAGGTTCAAGTGATTCTCTTGCTTCAGCCTTGTGAGTAGCTGGGATTAAAGGCACCCACCACCATGCCCAGCTAATGTTTTGTATTTTTAGAGACAGGGTTTCACCATGTTGGCTAGGCTGGTCTCGAACTCCTGACCTCAGGTGATCCACCTGCCTCAGCCTCCCAAAGTGCTGGGATTATAGGTGTGAGCCACCATGCCTGGCCTTATTCTTTTACATTTCTCTTTATGTGAATAGTCTGCTTTTTGGTTTTGTTCTTTACTCAAGAGTCATGGTGACATCTAAACTTCCACATCTTAGGAGCATCTCACATTGCCTGTCATGAACAAATACTGAGTAAAGGCCTGTGATGTGCCCAACCTTCTTTTAGGAGCTGGACAGAATAAAGTTCCTGATTTCATGGAACTTACATCATATCCCATGAAGCTTACTAGGGTCTAGTAAGAAAAATACATGATAAATATACGTCAGATGGTACCAATGCCAGGAAGAAAAGAAAGCCAAGGTACAAGACAACAAATGGTGGCAAGAAAGTCCCTTTCAGACCCTCTTCTTCAGCATATCCTTAAAACGTGGGGAAAAGCCGGGCGCGGTGTTTCACGCCTGTAATCCCAGCACTTTGGGAGGCCGAGGCGGGTGGATCACGAGGTCAAGAGATCGAGACCATCCTGGTCAACATGGTGAAACCTCATCTCTACTAAAAAATACAAAAAATTAGCTGGGCATGGTGGCATGTGCCTGTAATCCCAGCTACTCAGGAGGCTCAGGCAGGAGAATTGCCTGAACCCAGGAGGCGGAGGTTTCAGTGAGCTGAGATCCTGCCATTGCACTCCAGCCTGGGTAACAAGAGTGAAACTCCATCTCAAAAAAAACAACATGTGGGAAAAGAGTGCTGGACGATCCTAGCTATCCAATCATACTTCAGCAGGGCTCCCTAATAATTGTGAAAAGGATGTGGGTATGTTTGTCCATGAACATCCCTAATAATATAAGACCACTCTGTGTGTTATGAAATCTCCTGGGTCTCTCAAATGTGTCACTCTCAGATCCTAAAATCCTCATGTATAAAGAATGACTACCTCGCAGGGTTATTGTGAAAATCAATAAGCCGGTGTCTAAAAAGGGCTGGGCAGGCGGTCAGCAGTCAGTAACCATGTGCTGGATTTTCTTTCTCCATTTCTCCCTTCCCCTTTCCCAGACTCTTACCTTGATAAAAACAGACAACCTTCTCCCCAAGCCATACCCATGATCTGACAGACAGTCTAGTGAGGGAACAATTTGAAAGTAGACTCGTTTTATTTATTATAAAATTTCCTTAATGCCAGAGAGCCTCCATATCTTCAGATAACTAGGCGTGACTCAAAAATAATTTCTTATTGGGCTCATCTAGAGTCTGAATGGCCTTAGGCAGGTACTGCTATAAAGAGGAAGGTTCATGAAAATGCCATGAAAGAAACCAAGGCATTGACTTATAGATACCCTAACATGTGAGCAGATGAGGAAGAGACTTTAGACGTGCTTGGGAGCTGGAAGTTGACTACCACATCTCTCTCCAACACATCGTAACCAGGATAAATATGGAAACGTATTTAAAAATCTAAATCTCATTTCCTCCCATTGCCCTCAACAGTACCACAGTAATAAAATAAATTCCCTGGTGAGTAATATTTTTTATATTAGGAGAAACATTAATATTGACAACAAAAAATGTAGCTTCCTTACTCTGACAGTTGAAATCCAGGTTAACTTAGCCCTCTTATAAGGCCCTTAATTGTTCTTTCATTATACGACAGATCAAAACCAAACTCATTACCCTTTCAGCAGATCACCCCCACCTCCAGCCTCTTCCTTTGGTGTAGAAGAAAAAGCTCTGTGTTAGAAATAGGAAAACATAACCTTTGACCCTAATCAAGATGTTTAGCTTCCCAGTGTCTTGGGCTCGGACTAGATAAACTCCAAGGGAGTTCCTATACATCTCCTGAGCTTTTCCCGTGAAAGTATTCTTCCCCTAGTCTTCCTTCCTTCATCCATTTCTAATTCCTCTCAGGTCATAATCCACACCTGCAATAACTGGATTGCCCTAGTTCTCAGCAGGGTCTTCCTCCAGGGTTCCAGCTGCTCCAGAAATGTGGTTGTGGTCAATCTCCTGTATAGCTGGGCAATCTTTCCTCATACAGCCTCTCCAATGAGCAAGGACAAGCACATACTACACTGTACATTTGCATTCTTTGTTAAATAGATACAGCTTTTAAGTCTTTTTTTTTTTTTTTGAGACGGAGTTTCGCTCTTGTTACCCAGGCTGGAGTGCAATGGCGCGATCTTGGCTCACCGCAACCTCCGCCTCCTGGATTCAGGCAATTCTCCTGCCTCAGCCTCCTGGGTAGCTGGGATTACAGGCACACACCACCATGCCCAGCTAATTTTTTGTATTTTTCTTAGAGACGGGGTTTCACCATGTTGACCAGGATGGTCTCAATCTCTTGACCTCGTGATCCACCCGCCTCGGCCTCCCAAAGTGCTGGGATTACAGGCGTAAGCCACCGCGCCCGGCCCAGCTTTTAAGTCTTCATTCATCCCAGGATCCAGAGAGAGGGTAAGGACAAGGACTCTTCGTAATAAGGAGAGATTTAGGACCCACCCTAGAAAAATTGTGAAAAATACAAAAAGCTAGTAGTCATTTTCCAAATAGACCTAGATGACTAAAGATTTGATATATCACCTGCCTGACCCTCCATTTTCATATTCACAGAGTTGGAATACTGCAAACTTTCTATCTTGATCTTGCTTTTACTAATGAAAGCCCTGGCCTCATAAAGAAACTCACCACAGTCCGGGTCTGCTGGCTAGGAGCACTGTGGAGCAGAGTATTCTTTGGGGTCCAACTACTCACTACTTCACCAACCTACATGGCCTCCTGTTCTGTTTCTCACATTCCACTGCTTATTTGGTTGTAAAGCGTGCTTTTCTCCTGATCTCTGCCTTACCATTGCCTCACATTAGAAAAGCATCCTTCCACTTCCGTGCAAGGCTCTATAATGGAAAGGTACTTCATGATGAAAAATTCCATGTTATCCAGAGATATAAATAAGGAGAAAAGACAGCGATCAGCGAGCATCCTTTGAGCCTAACTGAATCCGTGGTACAAACCATTTGTGATGGTGCCAAAAGGAACCAGAACTTTGCAAAAGATGCAACATGTACTGGAGCATCTTCCCCGCCGACTTTGCTTCAACTGAAATGTAAAGATTCAAATAAATTCTGGGGAACTGAAATAAAGTTGACAACTTTTAACTTTTCAAATAAGACCATTACAAAAGAAAGGCTACCCTCTATTATGGCCAGTTCGTTTAAAAAGGCTGTTTTAGTGGGATGCCTGTACAATGTAATATTTTATTGAGCTATAAAAATAGTGACGTTGTGACGCACGCTTCAACGTGGATGAACCTTGAAAACATTAAGCTACATGAAATTAGCCAGACACAAAAGGACAGATATCATATGATCCACTTACATGAGGCATGTAAAAGAGGCAAACACGTAGAGACAGAAAGTAGCTGAGAGGTTCCCTGGGGTCAGGGGCTGGGGATAGGGAGTTACTGCTTAACGGGCAGAGTGTGTTTGGAGTGATAAGAAAGTTTTGAAGTAGATAGTGGTGATGGTTGTACAACACTGTGAATGTATTTCCGCATAATAGAATCCGAGTGGATTGTATACTACAAATGGTTTAAATGGTCAAAGCCAGAAGGCATTTTAACACACAGTGGAAAGCACAGAGGTTCACCCACAGATGCTGTCACTGAGGGAGTGAAAGGACAGGTGCAGCTCCAGGTGAGTTTGTCAGCTGAGCTGTGAAAGAGAGTTCTGGCTCATCTGCTGAGAATGAAAGGGTCTTCGCATTAGAATCTTATCTAACAACAGCTCTCTACTCCTTTGTTCAGCCCTTAATGTTCTCCATGATCTGGTCCTGGGCTCACCTCACCAATACGTTCACTATGATGAAGGCTTCACTTCAATCAAGCCCAGGAGCACACCCAGCCCTCTGCCACCTCCATCTCCTTACTTGTGCTGTCATTCCATTTCCATGGTTCAGCTGCCTCCTCCCCATCTTCAAGGCAAGCTCAAGAACTGTCTCCACAAGGAGAAAATCCTTTCTCCCTAAATAGCCTTCATCCTCCTCACTGCCTCCCCAGCCTTGACCACCAACGGCATTTGAGATGCCACCCCCACTGGCCCTTACCACAGTGGGCCAATTACCGCTTTCCATTGGTTAATCCCCGGCAGGTGCCTTCTCATAAGCTTATTTGGCGTATGCCTCCCTAAGCAAGTGCTAAAGGTATTGTAAGTGCTCAGTGGACGCTGGTACTGTTGATTAGTGGCTAATAATTAACAATAGTTGGTATCTATGTAGCATGCGCATTCCACAGTGCTTCACATACATGATCATAGGGTCACTGTTTACTACAGTTTCTAAAATCCTCACAAACTTATTAAATGCAATATTAGCTTCATTTAAATAAAAACCTGAGGTGTTGAAGAATCAAGGGATTTATGCTGATTCATATGCTGGTTAACAAATTAATCAAAATTAACAAAATTTAAGGCTAATCAAATCCACCTCCTCATGGATAGGCGTTTCATAGTGTATGTCCACCTGAGAAGTAACTAGGAAAGCCTTTTAGCTAGAAAATGCCATATTTATTTAGTGAAGTAATAAAAGCTTTTCACATAAACTGGGTCTTGCTAGCCGAATCATTTAACAAAACTTTTTACTTATAGTGACTTTATTTTCATCTTTAAACACCTAACAAGTAATATATATTTGTTCTAGAAAAACTAGAAAATAGATCAAGGGGAAAGTTCATAATCCCACTATCTAAAGTCAACAACTGTCAATAGATAGCTATCTTTTCACATATTTTTCTTCGAATATCTGTAGATCCCCTTCTTTGAACAGAAAAGGAAATGTGTACGTGTGTATCTCTTTTTAATTTAATAGGAGCAGTGTGAATATATTTGAATGTCAAATATACATCTATGTTCCTATTAATGACTGCATGACTTATAAGCTATTCCTCTGTTTTTGTAGCTATAAGCTGGCTCACATTTCTTTTTTATTTTTGAGACAGGGTCTGTCACCCAGGTTGGAATGCAGTGCTGCAATCTCAGTTTACCGCAGCCTCTTCCTCCCAGGCTCAAGCCATACTCCTGCCTCAGCCTCCCAAGTAGCTGGGATTACAGGTATGTGCCACCATGCCCAGCTGATTTTTGTAGTTTTAGTAGAGATGGAGTTTCGCCATGTTGGCCAAGCTGGTCTTGAACTCCTGACCTCAAGTGATCCGCCCATCGCAGCCTCCCAAAGTGCTGGGATTATAGGTGTGAGCCACCACTCCTGGCCTCCAATTATTTCTTAGGATAAATTCCTGGAAGTAGAGCTTATAGGTCAATGATAAGAACCTATTTTTAAGACACTTTTTAAATGAAATACGGGCGATAAAACAGATTTAGGAACATGCTAATTTTTTAGTACTTTGATGTGCTGAAAAATTTTTCACCAGTTAAAACTCCAACGTTTTAAAAATAAATTCAAATACTTTAAATAGATGTTTTTCCACATTTCAGCCACTTCAAACTATGAAAACATATAAGTAAAAATCACAGAAATCTAACATTGATTTGGGAGACAAAACATACCCTAATTTCAAAAATTTTTTTATTAGTTCTGTATCAAATGAGAAAAAAGGTTAAGCAGAAAAAGATGAACCCACATTTGCAAAAAGCGATTTCCTCCAAATTTTAAAGAAAAAAATTTTATTATTCTGATTTAAGAAATACATATTCATTATAGAAAATTGGGAAGATACATAGAGAAAATGTGAATTTCCCAGAATCCAACAATACATAGATAACCTTAAAGTTTACACCATTTTCTATACATGTGTTTTTAAATAATATGCCCTTTTCCTCTTCCCTGCCCCACCCCACAAAAAAGTGGGTAAGGCAGCTCCTGGTGGGCCGCACCTGAGCCTGCCTCTCCACCATTCCATCCTCACCTCAGGCCTCCCTTCCGCTGAAGCTACGGCCTGTTTCCTTACTTCCCAGACTTTTCTACAAACACACAATCCACCCTATGGCATGCCAAGGCTGCTCTGCTCCCAGAACTGCCAATGCCCAGCGAAAGAGCAGGTCTCAAAGTCAACTGCCAAGCTGCCTTCTTCACTCCAGAGCCAGGCTCCAGGAACTCTGAAGATTTATCTCAGCTGACCAACAATGGAAACAGTAACTAATACGCCTTAAAATGTATATAGCACTGTGAAGTTCAAAAAGTCCGACACACATTTAATCTTCACAAAACCCTCTGAGGCAAACAGAGCAGATATCCCCATTTAACAGAAAAGGAAACCAAGGCACAGAAGGGTTGAGTGAAAAGCAAAGCTAGTGAGTGGCAGAGCTCTGAAGCCATAAATTGACCCCAAGGTCGGAGCTCTTTAACATAGCCATTATTAGCAAACTATTTTTAATCTGACATCTGGAAATTAAGAGTCAGAAGGATCTTTAATATATCCTCTAATCTACTAACCTCTTAGCAGTCATATATAAAACACATAAGGCCCAGAAAAACTACATGATTGCCCAAAGTCGCCAGCTAGTAAGTGACAAAGTAGGTCTGAAGGCACAATCTTCAGACTCCCAGGCCAGTGCTCACTCCCGTCGTCCCTAGAGAGACAGAGATGATCTGTAATAGCTGGTCTCTCATCCGGTGTCTTCTGCTTAGCCAACGCCAATCAGGAATTAAAATCCCAAAAGTGTAGAATGTTAGAGCCAGAAAGGACCCTAAGGACCACTCAGGCAATGCCCTGGCTTCACAGATGGGGAATGTGAGTCCAAACCCCTCATGTTCCATTCTGTGTATATTGCACCCATCACGTTACTTCGTTTCCCAACACAGTCAGAAATTAAATCCGGCCAAAGATGTTTACTTCCTTCTTTGACACTCAGTCTCTTTGACACTCGGTGTGAGACAGTCCACAGATCAGCAAAGCGAAAGTGAAATTAAACAGGATTTGGCATTCAGAAGATACTTGGTTGGTAACAGATTTGCCCACCATGACAGTACCACAAAATAACCAACTTCTGCTGGGTTCCAAGGAGGCTCCCCGACTCTGCCTCTGCCCTCCACCTCCCCTCCCCAGTGAGCCAGAGAGTCTACTGAACTGTGTCCCTGTTTAGGAAAGGGTGCCCAGGGTCCTCCAGAAGTCACACGGTCCTATAGTCTGTGAAAATGTAGCAATACTCTGGCCAAAGGCTTCTACTCCACAAATCAACCAGGAGCACCTCCCCAGGCCGTCCCTCCTCCTAAGGTCACTACCTCGGTACCATCGAAATCCGCACGTCACTGTTCATCCATCACCTTGATTCTTCGGCAGTTTCTTGGTCCCATGGCTAGCCTCATCTCTTCAGTGAGACGGGAAGCTCTTTGAGGGAAAGGGACCACTTCCTCTATTGAACAGCTACTACGTGCCAGACAATGTGCTTGGCAGGGTAAGACATGGCCCCTACCTTCAATAAACTTACAGAAGGATAAGCAAACCATGTGCAAAACCAAGCGCAGTCACGGAGGTGTAAACAGGAAGCCAAGGAGCCCAGAAGAGGCGCATCTACTGGTGGATGGGGTAGTTGCCCAGTCTTAAAAGGCAAAAGAAGGCGGGAGGGCAAGCTAGACAGGAAGGCCAGCGTCAAGGAGAGAAGCAGCTTGGTTTACAGGAGAGAAACAGTTCGACGTTGCTGGAACATCAAGCGCAAGGCAGGGAGCTGTGGGAGTTCAGGCTGGAGCAGTGGGGCCTAGCAAGGTGGCCGCAGGCACAAGCCCGCGTAATTCCCGGCGGCTGGTACAGGGAGGGCCGCTTACGCAATTCGCAAGTGAACGAATTTGGGCGCCCATGGCGAGGCTCTATCAATGACGGTCGGTGGTGGCGCCGCCAGTCCCCCTCCCCCGTGCACCTGTGCGCTTTCGCAGTTGCCAAAGCAAACGCAGGCTGCCCGACTCCGCCAGATTTTCAAAGCGGGCCACCAGCCCCAGGCCATGGCCACAGCCACAGCCATGGCTGCCCTGGGCCCCCGACCCCGGACCCCTCGTTTATCCACTCTGGTTACAGCGCCTGTTGACGCACTGTGGCGGCCACCTGCGCGCCAGAGGGGCCCAGCGGTTTTCCTGGCAGTAGCCACGGGGTTTTCCCGAAGAGTCCCTGCGAGCCTCCCCGACCCGGGGCTGGGGAGGCCGGGGGCGGCGAAGGCTGCCGCGGCCCAGGCGGGGCACCGCGGCGGAGAAGGGGCCAGGGCCGCCGGGGCTTGCGCTAGGCGCAGTGCCGGAATCCGTCCTCCCCGGGACAGCGCGGCGGGAAACAAACAGGACGAGCGCCCTCCTCTCCGCGCCCGCGCCCCCAGGGGTAGCAGCGGCCCCGGTGGGCGAGGGAGGCAACTCGGGCTCCCGCGCTGCCAGGCTCAGGCCGGGGCCGGGGCTGGGGCAGGCGCCCGCGGCGGGGGCGCAAGCGGCGCCCGGGAGCGGCTTAGGGCAGGGGTGCGCTCGGCCGGGGCGCTTGGTGGCTCTGGTCCCGCGCGCCGGCGCCCAGGCCGCTGTTATTACCTGGCCAGTGTGGTTTTCCCGGAGCCCGGGAGGCCTCGCAGGAGGTAGAGGTGTTTCCTAAAGCTGTGGCGGCGCGGAGGTGTCCCCCGCGGGGGCGGCCGGGGCGGCGGCTGCCGCTGCCGCTGCTGCTGCTGCTGGAGGCTCAGCCTCCCAAAAGATTCAAGGAAACTGTCCTCCATGGGCAGGAGGGCTGGCTGCAAGAGCCCCGGGTTCCCTTTCCTGAAGTCACGGTCTTGGCCAAAGCTGTTGTTTTTGTGACTCTCCGGCCATGTGATGGATAGAGGGGCGGGCGCTGGGAGCCCAGCCCCTCCTTCCCACCCGCCGGAACCGTGCTGCGTGGGAGGGGGCGTCCCTACCTGGAAAGCTGGGGACGCTGGGAGACTGACTGCCCGGAAAACAAGGGTGACGCACCCACCCCCACCTCAACCCCCGCTCCGCCTCCTGATGCCTCCTGGTGCCCTTCACCCTGACAGAGGAGAGGGGAGGAGGCCCCCGTCTAGTGGGTCTCTGGGACACTTTTCCGGCCTGGAAGCCTGGCCTCCTGCCACAGCTTTCCCCAACCCCAGCCCCCACCTGCCTAGACCCTGAAAGTGAACTCATTTTAGTTGATGATTAATGAGCATGCTTGGGGTTGTAAATGGTAACAGTAAAGGCCATCATCTCCCCCGATTTCTGAGCACCAACATCTGGCCGGAGTCCCAAGGGCTACCACCACTCTCCAGGGCCTGTAAGTTTTCGTATTTCATCTTCCTTTAGTAGCCTGCCAAAAATATTATTAGAAAGCTTTGTTGCCTCTACATAACTTTAAATCTCTTCCTCAGAAAAAGCACCCATAAAACTCAGACTGATTTATCAACAGTAGCATAAGGACTACCGCCCAGGCACCTGCCCTGTTGCCACCTGAGAAGTGGGGGCTTCTTGGAGAACTCTTTCAGATCCCTGAGAAAAGCAGCAGAGACTACTGAAACCATTTATAGAGAAGTATCCAGACTGAAGTTCTCAGTTCCAGGAACTAGGAGCACCCATTGGTTGATCACCATAGTGACTCTCCAATAGTTCACCCTCAAGAGCATGATAGAGTGATCCTATTTTCTGAACCAAAATTCACCATGCCTGCCTGAAAGAAACTGTATTCAAAATTGACACCATCCTGGGAAATCCAGAATATATGGTGGCTTTGGCTATAAAAATTATTATAAAGTAATAAATTCTATTTCTGGCAGCTAATATACTAAAATTGTGAAAAGAAACTATGAAAAAAGTGTGATTTCCTTCTAAACCAAAATCCAGAGATTTCAGTTAGCTTTTAGGAAGGGACTATCCAAGTAGGGAGGGGCTCTGTGCTGACAACTTCCCCTTCCCCTTGGGATTTCCCTCTAAGGGTGGGGTAGGACGGAGTGGAGATGAGCTGCTCTCCCTTGAAAATCCCTTCCCAGCATGGAAGAAGACTTGCTTCATTTTTCTCAGCACTGCTAAGAAAGAATGGAATTTCAAAGATGCCTAAATATTAGGAGAGAATCCATAAGGAACAGAAAACACACATGAATCGTAAGAATAGTGCCACAATCTCTGTGTCCTATCATATTCACGGCAGTGTTTTGCCCAGCCTCACAGGCTACCGTTTTCATTTTAAACTGCACTGGCTAATATGGGGGCCACTGGTCACATGCGGCTAGTGAGCACTTGAGATGTGGCTACTGCAAACATGCTGTGCGCTGTACAGTGGCTCACATCTGTAATCCCAGCACATTGGGAAACCAACGCAGGAGGATCACTTGAGGCCAGAGGTTTGAGGCCAGCCTGGACAACATGGTGAGACCCTGTCTCTACCAAAAATTAAAAAATTAGCCAAGTATGGTGGTGTGTGCCTACAGTCCTCACTCCTCGGGGGGCTGAAGTGGGAGGATCACCTGAGCCAGGGAGTTTGAGGCTGCAGTGAGCTATGATGGCACTACTGTATTTGAGCGTGGGCAACAGAGCAAGACCCTGTCTCCTAAAAAACATAAGGTAAATTTTAAAAATACACATTGAATTTTGAAGATTCAATATGAAAAAAATATTTCATTAAAAATTTTTTACATTGGCTGGGCGCAGTGGCTCACGCCTATAATCCCAGCACTTTGGGAGGCCAAGGCAGGTGGATCACAAGGTCAAGAGATCGAGACCATCCTGGTCAACATGGTGAAACCCCGTCTCTACTAAAAATACAAAAATTAGCTGGGCATGGTGGTGCGTGCCTGTAATCCCAGCTACTCGGGAGGCTGAGGCAGGAGAATTGCTTGAACCCAGGAGGCGGAGGTTGCGGTGAGCTGAGATCGCGCCATTGCTCTCCAGCCTGGGTAACAAGAGCAAAACTCCATCTCAAAAAGAATTTTTTTTTACATTGGTTCTGCATTGAAATGATATGCTGGGTATATTGAGTTAATATGTTATTATAATTAATTTTATTTATTTTTATCTTTTATTGTGGCTACTAGAGAGTTAAAGTTACATATGTGGGTGGCATTATGTTCCTACCAGACAGGGCTGCATAAGCATGCATCCACTTCCATTTCCCTCTGTTAAGAGGTCCCAGGCAGCAGCCGCAGACATGCAGCTTTGTGGGTAGAGGGTTTGGCACAGGGCTTGTGGCAAGTGGAGCTACCTAACAGATGCCAGGAAACATGAGTGTGCTCCTTAGGAGAGAGGGCTGAGCTCAGAGCTTTGGAAATCCTTGCCCCTACGAGGAGATAGAGAAGAGAGCAGACAGCTGCGGAAGGGGTCCTGAGGACACCAGCATTTAAGCACTGTGCCCTCAAGTGGATGTAGCAAAGGAGAGAACAATTGAATGATCAGCAAGTAAACGGAACACTGGGGTGTAGGGAAGCCCAGGGAGGGAGTTTCAAAGAGGAGAACATGGTCAGCAGTACCTGGAAACGATCCTAGACATTTTCCTTTCACTTTTCTTTAGTTGACATTTAACTGGTCAACAAGCTCTGTTTCCCCCAATGTATTCCTCAAAATCACTGTTAAGTAAACTGTTTGGGTATCTGTTTCCTCTCACTAGAGGCAGTGAGAGGGAAGGGATAGTGTCTTATTTATCCTTGTCAGCCCAGGATCTAACACAGTGCGTGACATTCAGAAGGTGCTTGATAATTGTATATGACCCTAAACTATTTTCTTAGAAGATAACCTTGAGTTTGGGATTTACTAAAAATTAAGGCTGAGTGATAGTGATAATAGAAAGGAGTAACATAGAGCCAGCACGACCTCATTTTGCTGCACCAGAAACCATTGCCATGATGGACATAAAACAATCTTATAAACACCATTTTTGGCAAATGAAGAAACATTCAAATGTTCCTGTAACTATCACTGTTTAACAAGATGTGGAGAAGTAAGAAGATGTGACTGGGAATGTAACCCACAAACCTAGAGCTCCAAATAACCCTGGACTTGGAATGCTTAGCAATCAATCAGTGGCCGGGCATGGTGGTTCAGGTCTGTAATCCCAGAAGCTTGAGAGGCTGTGGCAGGAGGATCACTTGAGGCCAGGAGTTTGTGACCAGCCTGGGCAACACAGCAAGACTCCTATATTAGGATTCTCTAGAGGGACAGAACTAATAGAAGACATATATATAAAGGGGGGGTTAGTAGGTAGCATTAACTCACATGATCACAAGGTCCCACAATAGGCCAGCTGCAAGCTGAGGAGCAAGGACAGCCAGTCCGAGTCCCAAAACTGAAGAACTTGGAGTCTGATGTTCAAGGGCAGGAAGCATCCAGCGCAGGAAAAAGATGTAGGCTGGGAGACCCTTCTAGCCTTTTCACATTTTTCTGCCTGCTTTATATACTGGCCATGTCGGTAGCTTGATTAGATGGTGCCCCCCGCCCCCCGCCGCCCAGATTAAGGATGGGTCTGCCTTTCCCAGCTCACTGACTCAAATGTTAATATCCTTTGGTATCACCCTCACAGATACACTCAGGATAATTCTTTGCATCCTTCAATCTAATCAAGTTAACACTCAATATTAACCATCACAACCCCATCTCTATTTTAAAAAGTTAAAAATTAGTCAGGCATTGTGGCACACACCTGTGATCCTAGACTGGAGAGGCTGAGATGGGAGGATCATTTGAGCTCAGGAGTTCCAGGCTGCAGTGAGTTATGATTGTACCACTGCACTCCAGCCTGGGCAACAGAGCAAGGCTTTGTACATTAAAAAAAAAAAAAAAAAAAAAAAATCTATCAGCTCCAGGTTCTCCTGCCCAGGGATGCCAAAATAGCAGAAAGTAAACTAAGATGAAGCTTCTAACACAGTATAACCAAAGACCTTTTAACATAATAGAACCATGATAAATATTATAGTAGGAGCTTTCCCAAGTCTCTCTAGTCCTATGTCCAGAAAAACTTTTTTTCTGATTTTTAAAAATATACTAAAAAATGTAAATGGGTTTTATATACATACTTACTCATCTTGTTAGGTATATATAAGTGATATGTGAATTGAGAGGACAGGAAAGAAATCTATCTCTGCCTGCTTAGCCATTTCTATGACAGGCTTCTGATCTGTTTAAGACCTTCTGCCAGATTCCGATGGAAATGCAAGTCCTTCCTCTTGAAGCCTGATAGAGGCGTTGGGAAGCAGAAAGAGACTAGGGGAAAGGGGACCAGGGAAGAAAAGCAATGGGAAAGATGTCAGCTTAGCCAAACTGGTAGGGGAAAATGACCAGGGCTTTGGTGGCCTTGGATAAGTCTGGATATTTCCAACACAGAAATATTCCCTGGATGAGGCTGACTTTGGTCACCCTGCCCCCCACTGCTTTCTGGGTTCCATCCCTGTTTTTGGTGTCAGACTCCTCCCCCAAGGGGAGGACCGGGTATCCTATTTCCACAGTACCTAATATTTGCCACTGTGCACAGGGACACTCAGTTTTAGCTTCAGGAAGGGAATCTGGGAGGGAGGAGAGGAGCCCAACCCATTTCTCTACTGCTCCATTCTGGAAATTAGAGCAAAGTCATGAGGGCAGGGGCTGAAGAGAGCTGGGGGCTTTCTGGAACACAGGTAGAAGCCTGGGTGGCTGTTCAGGTGGCATGTGTCAGTACAGCATAAAAGTGCTCCAGAACTGGTCTTGCCCACACCACCCATTGTCAGATGTTTTGAATATTACTCTTGGGTATCACCATGATGGTGCGGATTCTATTATATTCACTAGAAAGCCACGAATGCTTTGCTGTGGAAGGCCCCCAAGAAAGCAAGAATTTGCCAGATGCCAAGGTTCTTCCCCAGCTGTCTGTGCTTCACACCCTTAACTAGTGAGATCTACCCTGAAACCCTCCTATCTGGGGCCAGAGGCAAGTCTAATTTGATAAATCCTCTAGGGGACTGCAGAGCTCAACAAACGCTGAAGACCATTGTTGTCTGTCTGGAAGAGACCACAGTCTAGTGGAGAAAGATAAACAGAAAGCTGTACAAAATGAACACGAGGAAAACACTGAGCTATCTTTGCACTAAATTCCCAATAAAGATAACAGATCAAACACAAGTATTCAATTTCTACTTCCTCTTTGAAACCCTACTAGAATGTAAAGGGGGTTGGTTTGGTTTCTTTCTTTTTTTAGCAGGAGTGGTTGTTTTGTTACTATTTTTGTTTTAAGCATAAAGAAGAGAGAGAGAAGATCACAGCAACAAA
This sequence comes from Saguinus oedipus, assembly GCA_031835075.1. Taxonomy (NCBI): domain Eukaryota; kingdom Metazoa; phylum Chordata; class Mammalia; order Primates; family Cebidae; genus Saguinus; species Saguinus oedipus. The sequence goes on from CM063173.1 coordinate 163,303,765, forward strand.
ATTTTGGAAACTGCAAAGCAAAAGGCCAAGTATTAATTGATTCGGGGGAAAAAAAACATTCCTCTGATTTATAGAACAGCCAAGAAACAAATTACCCAACATAAACCCTAAATCTCAGAAACTGGAAGGTTTGGAGGTAGAGCTCCTCACCAGAAGAGCAATTGAAAGTCTGTTTAACAAACAAATGTCCATACCCTAAGCAGCTGCATGCCCCTGCTCAGGCCTTGAGGTTTGCTCCTTTGAGAAGATGAGACAGAAGATCTGGGTAATCTTCGGTAGGGTAAGATGAGACCCAGGGCTCCCTTTCTGCAAATGGGGATTAAGTTAATGTCTACATGTTAAATAGTGAGTAGACAGTCATTCCTTAATTTACATTTTGTAAATATGAATTTTCATATGTTAAGTTTATTAAATATAACTAAACTGAAACAGAATAAAAAATAATAATAGTAACTTCCAGTGTAGTACAAGCCTCACAATCCCTAATCAAAATTCTAGAGGTCATATATTTCAGAATTCAGAAAGTGTTTGTTGGTTAAAGGTAATAGTACTATCCATTATCCTTTATTCCCAGTGGGGTGTGGCACAGCCCTCAGTAATTAAATACATTAAAATGTCTGCAGTGAAATATATGGATATGCTTTATACATTCCAAGTGAGATAAACAGGGAGTAAAATTAATTGCCTCCCTTTTTGGGTCAGCTTTTTTTCTTGGCTCACTGCAATCTCTGCCTCCTGTGCTCAAGCGATCCTCCCCATCTAAGCCTCCTGAGAACCTGGGACTACAGGTGTGTGCCACCACACCTGATAATTTTTATATGTTTTGTAGAGATGGGGTTTCACCATGTTGCCCAGGCTGGTCTCAAACTCCTGGGCTCCAGTGATCCTCCTGCCTCAGCCTCCCAAAGTGCTGGGATTACAGGTGTAAGTCACCATGCAAAGCTCATATTTGGGTCAGGTTTGGCTCCCAACTTAGTTTCAATGTCAAACTTACTTTAAAAAAAAAACACACACAAAAACAGTGGTTGCCAGAGGCTGAGGGGAAGGGGGAATGGGTCCTGGTTTAATGAGTATAGAATTGCAGATTTGCAAGATGCAAAGAGTTCTGGAGATGGATGCTAGTGAGGGCAGCATGAATGTATTTATAACACACTTAAAAGTGGGTAAGATGGTAAATTTTATATTTGTGTATTTTACCACAATGAAAATATTTGGAAAAATAACTCTTGGTTTTCTGAGCTTTTTGGATTTCAGAGTTTTAGAAATGGGATCACAGACCAATACTTGGATATACAGGCTAACCTTTTAATCCTAATGCGATTTTAAAAATAAGGTACTCAAGTGTTTCTCTGCCTCATTTTCTTCTGTCAAACGAATAGGCAGACATCTTAAAATTAGACAATAAAATGTTCAAACTGTTACCTCCTCTGTTGAGTTTTTTTATTATTCAGATAACTTATCAAGAATGGTTGGACAGATTATCCAGACTGATTTGGTATCCAATGGGTATGTCTCTGGAAAGAATTTCTTGGGTTGTCACTGGGCACTCTGACTTTCTCCGTGATCAGGATCTTCAGCAGCACCACGAAGATGGCAGAACTCAACTACAAACAAACACAAGCCCAGACAAGACCAGAAAACATGTGACAAGAACAGAGTTTGTTTTCAGGTTCCCAGCCTTTACTTCTTAAGCTATGCAACCCCCCTGGCATCCAAGACTTTTCAAACGTCCCCGCAGTCCACACGGCTTAGTCCTGCCTCATTCAAGAACCTGTTCCATGATATTTCCCAACTCCCTGTCCTTCAGCTGAAACTTGTTCTAGATTCCATTCCCTGAGGATCCAACTGTGTACATTACAAAAAATTTAAACAAATGCACTAATTCATGCAAATGTGTTAACATGTTTACTGGGCCAATATGCTCCTTTCCTAAAGAACACAACTTCTATTCTGCTGGGGGAGCATTCTAAAGGCAATGATTTGTGGCTCATGCCTATAATCCTAGCACTTTGGGAGGCCAAGGCAGACGAATCACCTGAGGTCAGGAGTTCAAGACCAGCCTGGCCAACGTGGCAAAAGCCCTTCTCTAAAATACTAAAAATATAAAAATTAGCAGGTGTAGTGGTGGGTGCCTATAAACCCAGCTATTCAAGAGGCTGAGGTAGGAGAATCGCTTGAACCCAGGAGGCGGAAGTTGCCATGAGCTACTGCACTCCAGTCTGGGCAACAGACTGAGACTTGATCTCAAAAAAAAAAAAAAAAAGACTGGGTGTGATGGCTTACACCTGTAATCCCAGCACTTTGGGAAGCCAAGGCAGGCGGATAATCAGGAGTTTGAGGCAAGCCTGGCCAACATGGTAAAACCCTGTCTCTACTAAAAAAAAAAAAAAAATTTAGCCGACCATGGTGGCAGATGCCTGTAATCCCAGTTACTTGGGAGGCTGAGGCAGGAGAATTGCTTGAATCTGGGAAGGTGGAGGTTGCATTTAGCCAGGATCACACCACTGCACTCCAGCCTGGGCAACAAGAGCAAGACTGTCTCAAAAAAAAAAAAAAAGGCAATGCTTTAACCCAAGGCAGTATTTAGGGGAAGGTAATTAACTCTTATTAAGAGTCTATTATTTTTCAGGCACTAGGCTCCATACTTTGCACAGTTTTTTTCATTTAATAACTTTGCAAAGTTATTTCATTTAATTCTCATTTAAAAGATAAATCTGTCTTTTACAAATGAAGAAACTGAGACTCTGAGAAGGGTCTTCCATTTAGGGTCACAGAAGGGCCATTAGAAAAATGTGGGATAAATATGGTACTCACATATCAGGGGGAGCTTTAGGATGGGGACCCATTCTCTTCCTAGCACCCCACCCTACCACCATACTGGAGTGCCACAACATCAAACACCTGGCAACCAGCAGGGAGAATTTTTTTAAATGGGCACTGCGCTTGTGGCTCCCAGAGCCACCCAGATTCTCCTGCTATTTCACTCCTTCTAAATTTCTGTTTACCCCTTGAGAAGACTGGTCACTACTTTAATGCCAAACACAAAACAGGATGCCCTTTCTCAATAAAATTGTAAAAAAAAAAAAATCTTGCCGGGCGCAGTGGCTCAAGCCTGTAATTCCAGCACTTTGGGAGGCCGAGGCAGGTGGATCACAAGGTCAAGAGATCGAGACAATCTTGGTCAACATGGTGAAACCCCAACTCTACTAAAAATACAAAAACTTAGCTGGGCATGGTGGCGTGTGCCTGTAATCCCAGCTACCCAGGAGGCTGAGGCAGGAGAATTGCCTGATCCCAGGAGGCGGAGGTTGCGGTGAGCCGAGATCGCCATTGCACTCCAGCCTGGGTAACAAGAGCGAAACTCCGTCTCAAAAAAAAAAAAAAAATCTGCACATTGCTACAGCACTCATGAAATTCCCTAAAAAGAAAAAAAAATCATAATTAAAAGCAGAATGCTCTGTGAGGAGAAGACTAGACAGTTTAGGATACATGTGGGAGATCAACATGAAAATCAAAATTATGGTCCCAAAAGTGTCCTTGAAACAAAGCTACCAATTGTAGCAGACAGAAAAGACTCCTGAAATTGGTCACAGCAAAATATATCCACGCTGGTTGCATGCTGCTTGTACTGGTGTCTCCTCACGCTGGGGCCATCTAGGGGAAACTCACTCACTATAATATAACTTCAGTCAGGGGTAGGCTAGAGGCTCATTCAGCCAAGTCCTTGCCCAACATGCTATGGCATTAACTACAATCCCCACAACATAAATTCCATGAGGGAGGGGTCTTTTTACTGCTTTATCTTTTCTTTTTTTTACTGCTATATCTTCAGTGTTTAACATGAGGCAACTCAATAAACATTTGCTGAATAATTTTTTTTGAGACAGATTCTTGCTCTGTCATCAAGGCTGGAGTGCAGTGGGGTGATCTCGGCTCATCACAACCTCTTCCTCGAGGGTTCAAGCGATTCTCTTGCCTCAGCCTCCCAAGTAGCTAGGATTACAGGCACCTGCCGCCACATCTGGCTAAGTTTTGTATTTTCAATTGAGATGGGGTTTCACTATGTTGGCCAGGCTAAGCTTGAACACCTGACCTCAGGTGATCCTCCTGCCTCTGCCTCCCAAAGTGCTGAGATTATAGGCGTGAGCCACCACATCCGGCCACACTTGCTGAATAATCGAATGAATGTCTCCACTTCCTTCCTCTGGAATTCCTCATAGGCTCTTATCTCCTCCTGTACCATATTTATCCCACATTTTTCTAAGGGCCCCGAAAATCTCCAAACTCTTCTCCCAAATCTTCCATTCTTCTTCCTCTTCTTTCAGGGGAAGCAGGATGAAAACAAACAAACAATATTTTTACAGGGTATGTATATATTTCTAGTTGAGAAATGGAAACCAGAATACTCTTAGAAATAAGTTAAAATGAAAAAACATATGGTAAATGCACAGTGCATTCAATTCTTATCAAATGTAGACATATATGCACTGAAATCATAGCAGCTGTGTTTATTTCATAATTTAGTCATTTTTTAAAAAGTGCAATGTATTTATTTTAATGCTAGCTTGATAAATTTAAAATATAACATGAGTTGGTCTGTATGTTTTACCTCTTTTCCTAGAGAATCTAATATTTAAATAGAACCTAAACCCCTCATTCCCAGCCCTCATCACATACCAACCCAAGGGGGAAAATGTCTCATAAATTGTGTGTAGACAGAATGCTGTAAAATATGTTCTAACCAACAGAGTGGGAAAATAAATTTGGGAGCAACAATCTAAGGTTTGTTGTATTTCACAAAAAGATCTACACTTAAAGGAAATAAAAACATCACATGTACAACAGCACACAAGGTTGCTATGGTAACAAACTTCATTTTTTATATTTTACTCTTCAGTTGTGGTATAACACGTATGAGCTATTACAACCAAATAATGTCAACATTCACTTCTTTATGGTCATACAGAGGTCTCTAGAACAAGTCGTACTTACAGTTCAAGGAGTTTTCATTTTTCAACCAATCTTCTTCTGTCTTTTCTAGAAATTATAATTAAAATACATAAAATATTAATATTTGGCACTGGAATTAAGTTTGCACTGTCATTTTACTCATGTAGGGACACTCCTAAAGTGACAAAAGAAATACAATGGTGGCTTACACCTGTAATCTCAGCACTTTGGTAGACCAAGGTGGGTAGATCACCTGAGGTCAGGAGTTTGAGACCAGCCTGGTCAATATGGTGAAACTCGTCTCTACTAAAAATACAAAAATTAGCTAGGCATGGTGGTGTATGCCTGTAGTCCCACTGCTTGGGAGGCTGAGGCAAGAGAATCGCTTGAACCTGGGAGCTAGAGGTTGTAGTGAGCTGAGATCTCGCCACTATATTCTAGCCTGGGTGAGAGAGTGAGACTCTGTCTCGAAAAAAAAAAAGATAAAAAAATATAATAACCATGTTATTATAAATAAATATGTTAATTAATTAATTAATTTATTGAGACAGAGTCTTGCCCTGTTGCCCAGGCTGGAGTGCAGTGGCATGATCTTGGCTCACTGCATCCTCTGCCTTGCAGGTTCTAGCGATTCTCCTAACTCAGCCTCCCAAGTAGCTGGGATTACAGGCATGAGTCACCACGCCCAGCTAGTTTTCTGTTTTTAGTAGAGATGGGTTTCACCATTGTGGCCAGACTGGTCTCAAACTCCTGACCTCAGGTGATCCACCCATCTTAGCCTCCCAAAGTGCTGGGATTACAAGTCATGAGCCACCGCACCTGGCCACAAATGTCAATTTGAACATTTAAAATACTGCTCTGTGTGTGTATGTGTGTTTTAAGTGGCAATAAGGTCTCCATGGGAAATAAGGAGAAACAAGAAGTTGAGAAAAAATATGTGTGATTTTACTAAATGAGCAGACAAAATGAGTCTACTTTTCCCATAGCAGTGTTTACGAGAACAGTTAAGAAGTATCTACTGTCCTGAACTATTAGTTCTGTAATGGTGCACTATATTTTGATTTTACTATTCATTTCAAAATGCACCCCTAGCATTGCCTCTAGGCACATATAAATAATAACCAACTAATGTGAACAGAACCCCAGCCACCCACGCAAGTTTAGGTGAAGTACTGGCTTTTCCAGATTTTCTATCATCCTTCTACCCTTCTAAGCCGGTCCTCCTCCAGCTATCTGGAAAATGAACAGCCCTCAGAATAGTCATGTCTGTCACTGTGGACCACAGATCACAACAACAGGAAGGTGCCTCCACGTCAAGTAACACAAATCTAATTTGTAGCTGTTACTCTATCATAAGGGATAAGACTGAGGGCTGGACAGGAAAGAAGATGTAATGAAGGAAAAAGGACTCTCCTAAAGTGGGCACCTGAGTCATCCCCAGTGAGCCCCTAAACTTGGATATTCCTCCATGAAGTTAGGGAATTAAATGCAACTTTCTCTTGGGACTAATTGAATGAAAACATGGCTATATTATCCACCCATCCCCATCCATAGACATTCTTTTTCTAATTTAAGGTATGTAGCACTTCTCTCAAGGTCGATAAACAGACCTTCTCTAATTTTATTTTTTATTCCATAGTTTAAAAAATTTTATTCACACATAATTGTACATATTTCTGACCACAATGTGTTTTGATACATGTGTACATTGTGTAATGATCAAATCATGGTAATTAGCATATATATCACTTCAACATTTATTATTTCTTTGTATCAGAACATTCAAAATCCTTTCCTCTAGCTATTTTGAAATATAATACATTATTGTTAACTATAGTTAACTATAGTCACCTTGCTATGTAATGCATACCACAGCTTATACAATGGAATAATATCCAGCCATAAAAAAGGCTGAAATCCTGTCATTTGCAACAACATGGATGAACTTGGAAGAAATTATGTTAACTGAAATAAGCCAGACACAGAAAAACATATACTACATGATTTCACTCATGTGAAATCTGAAAAGTCAAGCTCACAGAAGTAGAGAATAGAACAGTGGTTTCTATTTGAAAGCCATAAAAATATACCTTCACTGGCCAGGTGCAGTGGCTCACACCTGTAATCCCAGCAATTTGGGAGGCTGAAGTAGGTGAATCACCTGAGGTCGGGAGTTCAAGACCAGACTAACCAATGTGGAGAAACCCAGTCTCTACTAAAAACACAAAAAATTAGCCAGGTGTAGTGGCACATGCCTGTAATCCCAGCTACCTGGGAGGCCGAGGCAGGAGAATCACTTGAACCCAGGAGTCAGAGGTTGTGCTGAGCTGAGATTGTGCCATTGCACTCCAGCCTGGGCCACAAGAGTGAAATTCCATCTCAAAAATAAAAAAATACATGTATATATACATATATACCTCCACTGACATCTTCCATTGCAAGTAGATCATCTTTAGTGTCTTCCTGTCAAGGGGAACCACATAGTCATCAGGCAACAAGGATTCTGTGAAAAAAAGAAAGAACTCATCTCATCTCTAATGTCACACAGATTTTTACCCTAAGTGTGAAGACAGGCAAACCTGATATCTAACTCACCATACCATTGAAAGTCTGGTTTTAAAGATATTTCGGTGATGTCTGAAGTTGGAGTTTATCTGAGATCTGAGTCAGTACACACTATCCAGACTCGAACACTAGGTCTCATCTGAGTTCTTGCCTTATTTACAAGGCCACTGACCACGAGCTTGGCTTGTCCAATCCAGCCAAACAAATCACTTCATAGCCTCTACTTATGGTTTCCTATTTACCCTTTCAAGTACATGCCATTTCCAAATATGAAATTCTTTCCCTCTGTTTTTCTTTCAAGCTACATACTTTCTCCCTTGTATAAACAGTACTTATAATGTGCTTCCACGTGGAAGGCATTCCAGGCAGAACTATAACCTCAAATTCTCTTCTACAATCCTTTTAGCACTACAATTCTCACTCATAAAATATTCATAGCTTATCATTTACATTTTCTATGTCCAGTAATTTTGTTTTATGTTAGTCTTGTCTCCCCATTTAGAAGAGCTATTTGATGAATGAGGTCTATTTCCTTTAAAAAGCTTTCTGAAGTTTAATTAATGGATGCTTGATCATTGTTGATTATGACGTTATCGTGCATTCAAGGTAAGAGGAGGCTTGGAATCCTTTCACAATAGTGCCTTCATGCATTCTGGTGCCCCTCTAAGGCAGTGATTGTTAATCTTTATGCATCGTAGACCCCTCCTGAGAAGCTGATAAAATCTATGGACTTCCAGGCCAGGCGTGGTGGCTCACACCTATAATCCCAGCACTTTGGGAGGCCGAGGTTGGTGGATCACGAGGTCAAGAGATCAAGACCATCCTAGTCAATGAGGTGAAACCCCGTCTCTACTAAAAATACAAAAATTAGCTGGGCATGGTGGTGTGCGCCTGTAGTCCCAGCTACTCGGGAGGCTGAGGCAGGAGAATTGCTTGAACCTAGAAGGCGGAGGTTGTGGTGAGCCGAGATCGTGCCATTGCACTCCAGAGTGGGTAACAACAGCGAAACTCTGTCTCAAAAAAAAAAGAAAAAAAAATATGGACTTCCTCCCCAAAAATGGTGCAAAATAATCTCCAAAATTTTACATACAATTTCAGAATAGGGACCTTGGACTAAGATCCCAGATCTAAAATGTCTTCGGTTATCATTTAAAGCTCCCCAAAGCAAATGCATTTACTTTTAAAAAACTGGTATGTTTTATTGGTCACATGTAGGAGGTGGGTAGAAAAACTACAGCAAATAGTTAAGATGTAATTATTCACAGTTTACAAATACGATAAACATGATGCCAGAGTCCCAAGAGCAGGTTGATAACTATGACTCCTTGGCCCTACGACTTAGTCAATCTTTGGTCTGAGCTGCTAGGACCAAGTGTATCTGGAATATCAGAAGCTTAGAAGCCAAGTGAAAAAACTCAGGGTGACAAGCTAAGATACAGAAGAACTGCAGAAACTGGAGTTTTGGCATCTTGAATCTTACAGATTCTATCCCCAAGGAAGAGCACTAGGAAGTATCAGCTATTGAGTTACAGATGAGGAAAAGTTGGGATAAATACCGTAAAGATATTATCTTAAATATGCTTATGATTGAAGACAATTTTTTTTTTTTTTGAAACAGAGTCTCTATCGCCCCCGCTGGAGTGCCGTGGTGTGATCTCGGCTCACTGCAACCTCCACCTACCAGGTTCAAGCAGTTCTCCTGCCTCAGCCTCCTGAGTAACTGGAATTACAGGCATGCGCCACCACACCCAGCTAACTTTTGTATTTTTAGTAGAGATGGGGTTTCACCACATTGGCCAAGCTGGTCTCCAGCTCCTGACCTCAGATGATCCATCCACCTCGGCCTCCCAAAGTGCTGGGATTACAGGCATGAGCAACCACGCCCAGCCCAAAAATAATTTAGTTGGAGTATCAAAAAATCATATTTTCGCTTGTTTCATTCACATGTAGATTATTTCATTTCAATAACTGTCTTTTTTTTTTTTTTTTGAGATGGAGTCCTGCTTTGTCACCTAGGCTATAGTGCAGTGGTGTGATCTCAGCTCACTGCAACCTCTGCGTCCCGGGTTCAAGCAGTTCTCCTGCCTCAGCCTCTTGAGTAGCTGGGATTACAGGCACACACCACCAGGCCCAGCTAATTTTTGTATTTTTAGTAGAGGCAGGTTTTCACCATGTAGGCCAGGCTGGTCTCAAACTCCCAATCTCAAGTGATCATCCCGCCTCAGCCTTCCAAAGTGCTAGGATTACAGGTGTCAACCACGCACCCGGCCCCAAAATAATAAACTTAGGAGACTGAAGGAACTTTTTAAGTCAACTACTCAGACTCCCTTCTCATCAGGGGCATCCTTCAGGATCCTCTTAACGCCTCCCAGGTTCAAGCAATTCTCCCTCAGCCTCCTGAGGAATTGGGATTATAGCATGCACCACCATGCCCGGCTAATTTTTGTATTTAAGCAAATATAATGCCTTTAAAAACTAAATTCAAGTATTTCAGATATCTTTCCATCATGTAGTCTTTGCCATTCCCCATTTACTAATATTGTATTTGGGAGCCATAATTGTGAATGAGAAAGGAAAGGGCCATGTGTCAAAATAAAGGCAGAAAGTAGGAAGATTTTTTTCGGCCAGCCACAGTAGTTCAGGCCTATAATCCCTGCACTTTGGGAGGCTGAGGCAGGTGGATCACATGAGGTTAGGAGTTTGAGACCAGCTTGGACAACATAGTGAAAAACCCCATCTCTACTAAAAAATACAAAAATTAACTGGGCATGGTGGCAGGCGCAGGCAGGAGAATTGCTTGAACCCGGGAGGTGGAAGTTGCAGTGAGCCACTGAGATCGCACCATTGCACTCCAGCCCGGGCAATAAGAGTGAAACTCCATCTCAAAAAAAAAAAAAAAAGAAAGAAAAGAAAAAGATGGCCGGGCACGGTGGTTCACGCCTATAATCCCAGCACTTTGGGAGGCCGAGATGGGTGGATCACAAGGTCAAGAGATGGAGACCATCTTGGTCAACTTGGTGAAACCCCGTCTCTACTAAAAATACAAAAATTAGCTGGGCATGGTGGCGCACACCTGTAGTCCCAGTACTCGGGAGGCTGAGGCAGGAGAATTGTTTGAACCCAGCAGGCGGAGGTTGTGGTGAGCCAAGATCGCACCATTGCACTCCAGCCTAGGTAACAAGAGCAAAACTCTGTCTCAAAAAAAAAAGAAAGAAAGAAAAAAAGAAAAAGAAAGTTGTTTTTTTTTTTTTGAGACGGAGTTTCGCTCTTGTTACCCAGGCTGGAGTGCAATGGCACAATCTCGGCTCACCACAACCTCCGCCTCCCGGGTTCAGGCAATTCTCCTGCCTCAGCCTCCTGAGTAGCTGGGATTACAGGCACGTGCCACCATGCCCAGCTCATTTTTTTGTTTTGCATTTTTAGTAGAGACAGGGTTTCACCATGTTGACCAGGATGGTCTCGATCTGTTGACCTCGTGATCCACCCGCCTTGGCCTCCCAAAGTGCTGGGATTACAGGTTTGAGCCACCGTGCCCAGCCCTGAAAGTTTTTGTTTTTTAAGCAGCCATCTCTACTGGTTACATAACCCCCTTTTCCTGCTTTGTCCTTCATTTTTTCCAGTATCTACTGAAACTGAGGGTCCAAGTAGTTCACGTTCTCAAAGACATTGAAGGAAACATGAAGACTACCAGCAGCAAAGGGGGGACTTTGAAGATCAAGCACCATTTGTTATGGGTCCTCACTCACTGCTGAAAAGTATCACAAGATCAATAAACTGAATGAAATCACTAACTGCCAGACAGAAGCACCTCCAGAATTACTTACATGTTAAACTAGATCTTTTACTTTTAGGAAAAAGAAACACATACACACACACACACACACACAACAATTTACCCATTGGAACGCCTGGAGATCCAAAAAGCTTTACTAGTTGAAAGGCAAACCTTTGTGTTAATGGCAGCCCAAGGGAACTATATTCAGTGCGTGTTAAGCCTTGGCTGTCCTCAGCTGGTAATTGCTTAGGTTCTTCCCATCTCTTCAGCTTTCCACCAAACCTTTCATTTAAAAAGTGAAAATCAGAAGTGACTCCCAAAGAGCACGAAGTGTCAGGTTGACTGTGTAAAATTTCTGGAGAAATAAACTCTGCATCATTTATTTTATTACCCTCTCTTGTCTGAGATTCGAAAGTCCAAAACAGTTTGTTTGTAAAAGATGCCTTCCAAACACTAGATATATAATGTAACACAAGAGAAGGAATATAATTTTCATATAAAAACGTAGAGCGCCTTAGTCTGTTAAATAATGGGCAATGAGAATAATACTGTCCACCAATACTTAAAGGGGGAGCTTTGATAATATCAAGGTAAAACCACAATGGATGATGATCAAAGTTCATAAGTTTTTGCTTATTCTCTTCTTCACTCTTCCTTTCTGAAATTCTGTCTTTTTCTTCTCCCAAAATAATTTTTACTCCTTGGGCTTTTGTTAACAGGTCACATTTCTCCCTTTCTTTTACATCCATATGATTCTGTCCTAATAAGTTAAAGTTTGGTACCAAATTGAAAATCCTTTTCTGCCTCCTTTTCTTATTTTGTGTTGATTCTAAGGCATTCTTTGGTATATCCCGATGAGGTAAGCAGCTTCTGAGGTTTGTTTCTATGAATGAATCTATAGTTTCAGGTGGAGGTGAAAAGTCTTCATTTCCTATCAGTAGCTGGTCTATCAATATTTCTGGACTGCTTCCTGGATCTGATGCTCCCATGGAAGTGAAGATCAATTGAATCCATTGCCCCCTGTTGTCAGGACCAGTCAGCTTATGTGCTCCATCTTTCTTTGGTCTCTGTTCACATACAAACTTAAGAAGTACTGCAGGCCAGCTACCAAAATAGGGCTGTCTATCAGAGCCCAGCTGTAAATCTTCATCAGATAAATTGGTTGTGAAAAAAGCCCAATAATTGATTTTAGTTGCATACAACTGTTCCTTTCTTAAAACTTTATCTGACATTCTGGTTCCATGTTGAGGGCACTGAATGGGTTGATGTGGGAGATTTTTATCTATTTCTCTCTTCTTCATAAATAAACATGAAGTTTCCACAGGAAGGTCCTGGGTGTCCCATGCTATAGTATGTCTGTTTCTAATATGCTTTTCTACCTTCATGCCAGAGCAGTCATCAGTTGTTACACAGGAAAGATTTTGAGTCACTATTGGACAAGTAACAGAGCTTTCATTTGGCATCCATAACAAACTTAAAAATAAGTTATCACCTTCCTTAGAGAGGGAATTCTTTGGTGTGTTGCCTAATTCAACTATAGACATAATGTTTTGGAAACTGTCTTTAGGATCTAAGTTTTTCCATCTTTTTTCTTTATACCCATTCACAAAATCTCTGACTTCATTTTGTAGACCACCAGTGAAGGGGTATTCCGATTCTCTTCTGGTCTTTTCAATTTCTTCCACTTCACTCTGAGGTGGGTCCTGATCTCCTGGTGTAAGATCACTTGAGAATTCAAACGAGTTTTCCTCCATGATTTTACTCTGACTGTTCTGCTTTTTGTTTCTTTTTCTATTTCTCTTCTGTTTGGTTTTGCTGGGCCTATGCCCAGTTTTCTTCAAAACCCTTTCTCTGAAATATAAAAGAATTAAGAAAATGTACAACTTAATTATGTGCATAACATAAGCAAACTATAACATCATACTCTTCACATGCATATTGAGAAACCTTTAGTACAAGAGATTCTCAAATGTGAATGTACTTTTCGTTGGTTTGGTTTTTGTTTTGTTTTGAGTTGGAGTCTCGCTTTGTCACTCTTTGCTCACTGCAACCTCTGCCTCCCAGGTTCAAGCAATTCTCCTGCCTCAGCCTCCCAAGTAGCTGGTATAATATAACGCCCACCAGCATGCTCGGCTAATTTTTTTGTATTTTCAGTAGAGATGAGGTTTCACCATGTTGGCCAGGCTAGTATTAACCCTTAACCTCAGGTGATCCGCCGGCCTCAGCCTCCCAAAATGTTGGGATTACAGGCATGAGCCATGGCACTGGCCATACTTTGTACTATATTTAAAATCACTTTTAAAAAGAGATGCAGCTGGGCACAGTGGCTCACACCTGTAATCCCAGCACTTTGGGAGGCCGAGGTGGGTGGATCACAAGGTCAAGAGATCGAGACCATCCTGGTCAACATGGTGAAACCCTGTCTCTACTAAAAATACAAAAAATTACCTGGGCATGGTGGCGCATGCCTGTAATCCCAGCTACTCAGGAGGCTGAGGCAGAAGAATTGCCTGAACCCAGGAGGCGGAGGTTGCGGTGAGCCGAGATTGCACCATTGCACTCCAGCCTGGGTAACAAGAGTGAAACTCCGTCTCAAAAAAAAAAAAACAAAAACAAATAAAAAGAGATGCTTTAATCCTATATATTAAAAATGAATACACTTTGAGAAAGTTAAAGCCAATATACATGTAACCATTTCATAAATCAATAACTTTGTAATAATCTAATATTTTCCTTAAAGAAAATATTCTTTTTTTCTTTTTTGAGATGAAGTTTCGCTGTTGTTACCCACATTGGAGTGCAATGGCATGATCTCGGCTCACCGCAACCTCCACCTTCTGGGTTCAAGCAATTCTCCTGCCTCAGCCTCCCGAGTAGCTGGGACTACAGGTGTGTACCACCATGCCCAGCTAATTTTTGTATTTTTAGTAGAGACGGAGTTTCACCATGTTGACCAGGATGGTCTCAATCTCTTGACCTCGTGATCCACCCGCCTCGGCCTCCCAAAGTGCTGGGATTATAGGCGTGAGCCACTGTGCCCAGCCAGAAAATATTTCATATATGAGCATACATTGACAGGGATATTCCCGAGAAATTCATCCTTAGGCAATTTCATCACTGTGTGAACATCATAGTGTGTCCTTACACAAATCTACATGATATAGCCTTTGCCACACTTAGTCTATATGGTATAGCCTATTGCTCCTAGGCTGCAAAACTGTACAGCTGGTTACTATACTGCATACTGTAGACAATTATAACACATTAGTAAGTATTTATGTATCCAAATATATCTAGAGGCCGGCTGCAGTGGCTCACACCTGTAATCCCAGCACTTTGAGTGGCTGAGGAGGGTGGATCACCTGAAGTTAGCAGTTCGAGACCAGTCAGGCCAACATGGCAAAACCCTGTCTCCTAAAAATGCAAAAAAATTAGCCGGGCGTGGTGGTGCACTCTACTCAGGAGTCTGAGACATGTCAATTGCTTGAACCTGCAAGGTGGCAGATGCAGTGAGCCAAGATCGCACCACTACACTTCAGTCTGGGTGACAGGGCAAGACTCAGTCTCAATAAAAAATAATAATAAATAATAAACATATCTAAACTTGGAAAAGGTACAGACAAATATGGTATTATAATCTCATGGGACCATTGTCATATATATGCTCTGTCACTGACTGAAATTTTGTTATGTGGTGCATGGCTATATATATAAAACCTACAGTAAATAACCTTGGACTTCCTAACATCTTGGACTTTGAAAATTCAAAAGTGGCTGTTATAGTCGCAGAATGGGACAAATTTAGTGGCTTTAATAGCTAAGTTTCCTCTAGACATAAAGAATGGTTGATAATGAGCTGTTGAGTGCAGTATTTGGGTGGAATGCCGCTAACTGCCCATATTGTAGTGGTTCTAAACCAGAGACTATCCCACTACTCTGTGGGGTACTTGGAAATGTGTAAAGTCATTTTTGGTGGTCAGAATGACTGGTAATGTGTTACTGGCATTAGGGCCTGAGGCCAGGGAGGCTAACCATCCTGCAATGCCCTGTGAAAAATTATCCCACCCAAAAGAACAATGGTGCTTTCATCCGGCACACTGAAAGTTCACAGCTCCCTTTAAGTGAAGACAATGTTTGATCCTAAGAGAGAAAGGAGGATTTAGGAAATGGCCATTACATTCTAATTTAGAATGTAAAGATCTAGTTATCCTATCTTCACCCTGGATAATCAGAGTCAGGGTCAAGGTGACAATGGAGACACAGTAAAAAGTAGTAGGGGAAGGACAGTCGACGCCGCTGATGGGAAAATCCAGGACAGAGGAACAGAAAAGCAAGCAAACAAACCTGGAAGAAGAGAGAGATGATGAGGCAAAGAGAACAGTCAGCTGATTGTCTGGGCCCTGAACAAATGAGATTAAACCTACCCTCAGCTGCTAGCCTGGTTTGCTCCACATGCTGGGGCAGTTTTCAATGGATAAGACACACGAAAACCTTGTTCTTTGTCACTTGATTGCTGCTGCCCTTCTTTACACATTCCTAGATGTTGGTTTAGAAAAAACTCTAAGGAACATTAATGTACCTAGAAACAGTTGTGATGGGGCCTCTATAAAAAGGATATTGAATAAAGAATACCATCTGTCATTGTAATTCTCCTTCATGGCCAGTTCTACCTGATTCCAATGAAAGTTCTAGTTGTAGTCCAAGGTGTAACGTCAGTTATGAAATTCATCCTGCAAACTAGTATGTCATTCTGAAAACAAACTCCCCTGTCTTTGCTCAAATGTGAACCATTCTGTTGCAGGGCAAGGAGAAAAAGAACAAATAGAGTTTGTTGTATTATTCATTTGATTAAACAGTAATATACTAAGGACTTAAGACTCACTGCAGCACTGGTGATTCTGTGGAGCTTAATGCACTAATGCATAGTCACTGTCCCTCAGAACAGCTCTCTACTGTACAAGGAAGGAGAGACCTACTCTAGGGAAATGCAGTTACTGAAATATGGTTCATCATCAAAATGTTTATAGTTCCATATGCCATCAGAAAGAGTAAGGTCTACAATTGTACTCAGAAAATGGGCTTTTAAAAAAGGATGTTAAGCTTACTATGTATTGGGACTGTTTAATTACTTTACATGTACCTAATCTTCAAAACTATATGAAGTAAGGGCAAAGGTTAGTTTTAACCCCATCTTACAAAGACAACTGATATACAGAGAAACAGAACAATGTGCTCAGAATCACATGGCTAGTGGCAGGTTCAGACTGAGTTTCATTGGCTCTAAAGTCTGCACTCTTTAACTATTATGCAAAACTGCCTCTTGATTTAAAGAGAAAATTGTACAAAACATTTCCTTCTCTCTTCTTCTTCCTCCTCTCATTTTTAAATCTGCAAATGTGCATGAACAGAAGATACTCAGCTGGCAAGGGCTGAGTCCTGTTCATGAGAGCTGTTCTTGGGCCTTGACTCCTATTATCACTAACTTAACAGTGTCTTGAGACTTTTCTCCTCCCATTTCTCCTTTCTCTGGATTAAACCAAACAAGAAACAAGAGGAAGTGAAAGTAGATATTGTGGAGCCACAGCCTTTCTCCCTAATCTGCCCTCACATCAAGGCTCCATACGAGCAATGGGAAACTAGATGGCCCACAACTGAGATCAACAGATGGGGACAAGCGACTCCTCCTGGAGTTAATTCACTCATGGGGTGGAGGCAGTGAGAAGGGGTCACATTCTGGATACTGTTTTGAAGGAAAAAGAAGATTCGAAAACAAATCAGATATAGGGTATGAGGAAAAAGATAAGAAGCAAGTATGAGTACAAGGAGATTGGCCTAATTAGAGGGAGGAAGTGGTTACTCACAGCAACATAAAAGTCTGTGAGATAGGGGTCTGGAGAGAGGGTTGGTAAATCAGTTGTCTCAAAGCTCACTCAGAATAGGCTAATCTGTCCTTTAAAAAGAGGTCAGAAAGTGAAAACGATGAGGGCTAAGAGTTTCTTTGTTTTTTAAGCAGATTACAATCAGCTGCTTAGGAAAAGGATACTAGGGACCCTGCTAATGTCTTTTTTTTTTTTTCTCCTGAGTCTGCTTTCTAGGGAAAGACCTATTAATGTTAACAACCCACTATGCCTGCAGAGAAGTAAACACTGGACCATGAAAGAATAAGGTGGCGGCCGAGCGCGGTGGCTCAAGCCTGTAATCTCAGTACTTTGGGAGGCCGAGGCGGGTGGATCACGAGGTCAAGAGATCAAGACCATCCTGGTCAACATGGTGAAACCCCGTCTCTACTAAAAGTACAAAAAATTAGCTGGGCATGGTGGTGCGTGCCTGTAGTCCCAGCTACTGAGGAGGCTGAGGCAGGAGAATTGCCTGAACCCAGCAGGTGGAGGTTGCGGTGAGCCGAGATCGCGCCATTGCACTCCAGCCTGGATAACAAGAGCGAAACTCCATCTCAGGAAAAAAAAAAAAAAGTAAACTATCAGAGCCTGGGAGATTAGGCAATTTATTAAGGCTGTTTGCTAAGAGTTAATCAAAGGAATCTTTAAGGATTAGAATTCCAACTGGAAATACAACACAACCCCAAGAGGTAGGAATATCATAAGACTGACTCTACAACGAAGGTCCAGAGACACTACTAGCTCTGCACCACTGCAGCTCTATATAGCTACCGTCCTTGTTCCAGAAACAGCGGACTTAGCCTTCCGGAAAGGAAACACAAACCAATAACACCGGCTTGGGAAGCCCCTGGGAAATAAGAGACTTGGTAGTGGTGGTGGTGGTGATAACTTCTGTTTGAATGTGGCTAATCAGTAGATGCACTTTATTTAGAAACATCTATCTAGAAAGTGTCTCATCAAAGCTGTGTCAAGGATCATTAAATCTGATCTCACTGATGCTGATTCATTGAGGAATGAATGGCACCACTGGAAGAAAAAAAAAGTCACTAAATAAAAGTTAGTCATGGAGAGGAAATCAGGAGAGTTAGAGGCACAGGACATAGCTTTGAAAAGAAAGAAGAAAATAAGAAATGAACAAATGGTAACACATCTATAATGAGTAAGATTTTGCTTAGAATCCAAGCTTGTAGGTAGCGATGGAGTGTACCTCTCAAGAATTAGAAAGTGTTTGTTCATATACAAGCCAACCTGATCAAGTGAACTGTGATCTGATGACAAAGGTGAGACAGCAATTGGATAAAGCTGAAGAAAGCAGGAAAGGAGGGTAGAAAGCATGGTAAGTAATAATCCTCACACAAAAAAAATTAAGAGGTCAAAGAAAAACATTTCCCAATGCAGAATCCTATATACTAATTTATGATAATGGGCAATAAATGAAGTAAATCTGAGATTAAAACACATGTAGATTATAAAAGAAAAGTCTCATGGCTTTATGGAATGACTGGTTGAAATAACTGAGGCCCAGGTCCTGGTCCTGGCTCAGTAATAGCCAAGACCAGGCCCTAGCTAGCAGTGAGATCTTTCAGCTAGCAATGGGATCTTGGGCAAATTATGTCTTCTTTCTAAAATGAGGAATATAGCTCTCCTTGCAGAGTTGTTGTAAGGACTACTAATATAAATGTTCTTAAATGACCTCTACTCAACGGATAGAGCAATCAATGGATTTTCTCCATTGCCACTATACAATAATGACTGATATTAATGACTCACACTAAATGCTCCCAACTGGTGCAGTTATGCTGGCTGCTCTCCAGTGTAACTGCACCCTTTGCTGTCACTGTTTAGAACTGTATATTTACAAGGAGTCAGATGGGTTTATTCCCATGTCTGTTTATGTCGATAATAATTTTTACTATAATTATGTAGTTTGTCTCACTAAACACAAAGTGCTAAACAACTGTTAAATGGGCAGGATAACTATAAAATTTAGTTAAAAATAATAAAGACCTATGATCCTGCACTCGTATTGCTTTGAATATTTCTTTAGATTCTACTTCCAATTTATATCAACGGAAACTAGAAATTACTGACTACACATTACAGATGTGGTTTATGCATGAAAAAAAGATAAACTGCACTGAACAAAATTATACATAAAAATTGTTGAATACTGGGAACTAAATCTGAGAAACTAACAATAAAAAAAAATTGTTGAATACACATAAAAACATGTACTTTAAGGTCAAACAAAATGCTTAAAGTATGCATCATTTCATAATAATTCCTTAAACAATTTTTCAATGAACTAACAAGTTATTTGTCCCAATCATGTTAGAGAAGAGAGCTTTAATTATAATAAAGTACCTAGCACAATGCTTGGCACATAGTGGGTACTTCATAAATGGCAGCTCTTATTTTTATTGTGTATTAACAACATGAAAAGTGATCTTATATATTTCATCGAGACTCTCATGTTGCAATTCAAGAATAGAATGTGACAACGTGATACTTACAATTTATTTAAAACAAATAGTTGAGTTAGAAGAACTGGAAAATTCTCAAAAAGTGTAATTTACTTAATGTAATTGCAAATGATTGGAAGTGGAACAAATTTTTTAAAACAAAGTGGCCATGCCGGGCATGGTGGTTCAAGCCTGTAATCCCAGCACTTTGGGAGGCCAAGGCGGGTGGATCATGAGGTCAAGAGATAGAGACCATCCTGGTCAACATGGTGAAACCCCGTCTCTACTAAAAATACAAAAAATTAGCTGGGCATGGTGGTGCGTGCCTGTAATCCCAGCTACTCGGGAGGCTGAGGCAGGAGAATTGCCTGAACCCAGGAGGCGGAGGTTGCGGTGAGCCGAGATTGCGCCATTGCACTCCAGCCTGGGTAACCCATCTCAAAAAAAAAAAAAAAGATAAAAGAGTAATTATATGAATAACTTTATAACAACAAATTTGAAAATTTAAATGAAATATAATTTAAACATTTATATATAGATTTAGCTAGATAATACAAGTTATTTAATTAATTTACTTTTGAGATAAGGTCTTGCTCTGTCGCTCAGGCTGGAGTGCAGTGGTATGATTGTGGCTCACTGCAACCTTGAGCTCCTAGGCTCAAACAATGCCCCCCACCTCAGTTTCCCATGTAGCTGGGACCACAGGCATGTGACACCATGCCCAGCTGCCCAGC
The DNA here is from genome assembly GCA_031835075.1 of Saguinus oedipus. Classification (NCBI taxonomy): domain Eukaryota; kingdom Metazoa; phylum Chordata; class Mammalia; order Primates; family Cebidae; genus Saguinus; species Saguinus oedipus. The sequence goes on from CM063173.1 coordinate 163,324,148, forward strand.
TAATTTCTTTTTCTTTTCTTTCTTTCTTTTTTTTTTTTAGAGAACAGGGTCTCATTATGTTTCCCAGGCTGGCCTTGAAGTCTTGGCCTCAAGCAATCCTCCTGCCTTGGCCTCCCAAAGTGCTGGGATTACAGGCCCAGCACACACAGCCAAAAATACAAGTTATTAAAACTGACTAAAAAGAAACAGGAAGCCTGGGTAGGCCTAGAATGGTAAAATAATAAGGTTAATTTTTTTTCCTAGCAAGGGAATTCCTATTTCAGGTGACTTTTCAGAAAAGTTCTACCAAATATTCAAGAAATTGTTCATTGCAATCATATGCACAATTTTCCAGAGAAAAGAAAAAGAAAGAACATCTCCAGCTTTTTTCAAGATGCTAACATAGATTAATAGAGCCAGGAAGCTACACAAAAATAAGAACTTTCAGGCTAGTCTCAGGTAAATACAAAAACCCTAAATAAAATATCAGCAAACTACCTCCAGTAATGTGTAAAATAGATGATACATTATGATTTAACTGGTTTATCTCGATTCGTTTATACTAGACTATCAATTAATGTAATTAACCATATTAGCAAGTTAAAGGAGAAAACACACATAAAAGCTTTTTAATAGTGGTAGAAATTGTTTTACTCATTTTCTATTTGTGGCCTTAGAACACTCAAAATCCAATTACTATTTAAAAATAACACACGTAACTCTTAGTGAACCAGGAATAGATGAGAACTTCCTTAATTAACAGTGAATACTAAGATCCTATCAAAAACATAATTTCTAATATGAGAAATATTAAAAACATTTCTTTAAATCAGAAACAAAACAAGAATATCTATTATCACCAGCTCCATTCAACGTTGTATAGTCCCTCTGTATTCATGAAAGATACATCAGACAAAATAGAAAAGGAAAATAATGAAGAGATATAAGACTGTAAAGGAAGAAAAAAATCGCTATTCTCAGAGATGACATAATTGTCTGGGTAAACAATTTTTAAAATTTGTAGACAAATTAATAGCATTAATAAGAAAGTTTAACAAATGTTGCAGGATACAAAATTAATATTCAAAAGTCAACTACAGGCCAACACAGTGGCGCAAGCCTGTAATCCCAGCACTTTGGGAGGCCAAGACGGACAGATTGCCTGAGCTCAAAAGTTTGGGCAACATGGTGGAAGCCCGTCTCTACTAAAATACAAAAAATTCGCCAAGCATGGTGGCAGATGCCTGTAGTCCCAGCTACTTGGGAGGCTGAGGCGAGAGAATTGCTTGAGCCGAGGAGGCAGAGGTTGCGGTGGGCCCAGATCTGGCCACTGCACTCCAGCCTGGGTAACAGAGGGAGACTCTTGTCTCAAAAAAAAAAAAAAAAAAAAATGTCAACTAGTGAGTGATGTCAGCAAAAATGGTGGAGTAACAAATCCAAAAGCCCATCCCTCTATAACAGAAGTGACTAAACAAGAAAGAACTGTCAGAATCAACTTTATCAGAACTGTGAAGACAGATCAAGGGTTTACAGCAACCAGGAAAATGCTCAATCAAGAAAAAAAAAAAAAGCTGAGTTTCAGTAAGAGAAATTGGTTAGTTTTTAAATTTTTTTTGAGATGGGGTATGGCTATGTTGACCAGACTGGGCTGGAGTGCAGCGGCCATTCACAGAATTGAGCATAGCACACTATGGCCTTAAACTCCTGACTTCAAGTTATTCTCCCGCCTCAGCCTCCCAAGTAGCTGGGACTACAGGCATATGCCACTGTGCCCAGCTCTTTGTAGCGTTTTTAACTTACTCTGGCCCCGTCTACTGCTCTCCAGATTAATATTGGCTGTGAAGACAACAACCTACTTTCCCAGTACAGGTTTTTAGTACCAAGGGTGGCAGAAAGGATCTTCTCAAAGAACTGTGGTTGTTTTGATCTTCCTGGTCAATCCCCGAGCTCAAAGGGCTTGTGCCTATTTTAACTAAGTCAAAACTTTCCTAGGACAAACACAACTACCCAGGGTAGTGCCAGTTGGGGCAAGGCATAGCTGCCACTTGGGGTAAACAACAGATAATATAAAAAGCTTGAGAAGAAAAGATGAGAAAGGAGGCATTTTAGGGAATAAGGGCTTTGAAAAGCTCTCACATATTCCTGGGAATCGAGAAGGTCATGCACCTAACCCAAGTCAGGCTGTATGCTCAGAAAAGACCTATAAAGGCTTGAAGCCATCACTTCTGGCTGACAACCAGACTCTGTACAAGCAGGAAATGAAGATAAGGGCAGAATTATAAACAGCCTTAGTGTAGAAGTGTCCCAACAACATACACAGAGATGGAGCATTTTTGTTGATGATGATGATGATGTTGTTTCAGGAGTTTAAGGAAATGTCTGTTGAATCACTAGCTAACTATTAAACTAATGGAACAAAGACCAGTTGGAACACAACAAAGAATACAGATTTTACAAAATTAGTGCAGAAAAGTCACTAAACAACATTTACAAGAAGGAGCAGCAACAAACTCTGGGGAGGGGTGAAATATGATTACAGATTTCCCACATTATATTATTTAAAACGTCTAATTTTCACAAAACTAAGACTGTGAAGTAACTGTGGCCTATACAAAGGAACAATCACTGACAAAGCCTAGACAATGGACTTATTAGACAAAGACTTTATGTTAACTCTTTTAAATATGCTAAAAGAAACAATGGATAAAGAACTAAAAAAAATAAGAACAATGTCTCACCAAATAATGAATATCAATAAAGTTAGAAGGAGGGGCTTCAAGGCGGCTGGCTAGAGGTATGCAGCACTCACCTCCTCCACAAAGAAGACTCAAAATAACAAGCAGATAGTCACACTCTGAATAGAGTAATTAAGAGAGAATGGTGGAATTCAACAGAGAAATAATAGGAAACACCTGAGGCACAGAAGGAGCAGGAGGGAAGGCTACCAGCTCAGCTGGGATCAGCTGGGAACCCAGAGAAGCTTCCCAGTACAGAGAAAAGGTAAATGACTGTGGTCTCTTGCAACCTCGGCCGGGAGAAAACCCCTCCACCCTTGTGAGCCCTGAGACTACTGTAGGGAGCCCTGGAGATCATATAATGGCACTGTTTGAGAGAGGTAGCTCACACCAGGTCCCACTGCCCTACAACTCCTAAGCAGCTGCAGCATGGCACCATTTTGAGAGCCTAGTCTACACCAGACTGCATGCTGCTCACATCGCTAGAGATATCCCCCAACATCCATCAGGAGGGCTGTAGCAGCACAAAGCTGTTTAAACCCAGGGCAGTAGCAGGAAACTCGGCACTCTAGCACATATAGTGTGCTGCACCCTGGGGAATGGGCAGTGTACCACACTGGGGAGGCTTCCCCCAGGACAAAGGGAGCTAAAGTGTCTGAGAACTGCCTACCTGGGGCAGCCACCACAGACAGCAACCCCATTCTCCCAGCAGCAGGGCTGATGTACACAAGCCCTAAGGACAGACTGCTGCTGCCCATTGCAGCAAGGTCACAGCACACTTGCACAAGCCCTGAGGACAGGCTCCCTCAGCTGCCCCAAACCCCAACACTTCTGCAACCACCTAAGCACTCCACCAGAGGGCCTGGGGCTCACCCTGCCCTGCCCACCACAGCTGGTGCCTCAGCATACTACTGGGAGACCTGAAGACAGGCCTGTTCAGCCTAACACTTCCTCCCCCCAGTGCTCAAGCCCATTACCCTGGGACCTGAGGATTCTCTCACCCTATCCACCACTGGTGGCCTCTCTGCACACCTGTTCAGAGCCCAAGGACAGGCTTACCCTGTATGCCACTACCAACACAGCCAGCACTCAGTCACATGTGCCACATGGAGGTCTGGGGACTGGCCCACCCAGTTTGTCACAGCCACTGCTAGCACAAACATATGCTACTTCAGAGCCTGACAGTTGTCCCACCATCATGACTGCCATCACCCAAACAAGCAAACTGCCCAGGAGACTGAGAACCTACCCACTTACCCACCTACGTGGTTCACTGCTGCTACTGCTGGCATCTATATACCAACAGTGAAATAGCTGAAAAAGAAATGAAGAAGGCAATTCCATTTACAATACATACAATCACAAAAATGGAAGACAACATACACACACACACAAAATGGAAAGGCATCCCATGCTCATGGATTAGAAAACGTAATATTGTTAAAATGAACATACTACCCAAAGCGACCTACAGATTCAATGTAATTCCTATCAAAATACCAATGTCATTTTTCAGAGAAATAGAAAAAAATCCAATCCTAAAATTTGCATGGAACCAAAGAGTCTGAATAGCCAAGCAATCCTAAGCAAAATAACAACAACAAACAAACAAAATATAAAAATAAAAAAGCTGGTAGTGTCACACTACCTGACGTACAAGATCATAGTATCCAAAACAGCATGATATTGGTATAAAAATAGACACATCAACCAATAGAACAGAATAGAGAACCCAGAAATAAATCCATGTATTTACAGTCAAATGATTTTTGACAAAGACACTAAGAACATACACTGGGAATGGACACCTTCCTTGAAAAATGGTGCTGGGAAAACTGAATATTCATATGCAGAAGAATGAAACTAGACGCCTATAGAAAAGCCAAATCTCGGCCGGGCGCAGTGGCTCACGCCTATAATCCCAGCCCTTTGGGAGGCCAAGGCGGGTGGATCACAAGGTCAAGAGATCGAGACCATCCTGGACAACATGGTGAAACCCTGTCTCTACTAAAAATACAGAAAATTAGCTGGGCGTGGTGGCACGTGCCTGTAATCCCAACTACTCAGGAGGCTGAGGCAGAAGAATTGCCTGAACCCAGGAGGCGGAGGTTGCGGTGAGCCGAGATCACGCCATTGCACTCCAGCCTGGGTAACAAGAGCAAAACTCCGTCTCAAAAAAAAAAAAAAGCCAAATCTCTACACAAAAATCAACTCAAAATAGATTAAAGGCCCAAGCATAAGATCTGAAACTATAAAACTACTAGAAAAAAACATAGGGAAACGCCACAAGATATTGGTCTAAGCAAAGAATTTATGGCTAAGACTTCAAAACCAGAGGCAACAAAATAAAATAGTAGGTAAATGGGACTTAATGAGATTTAAAAGCTTCTGCACAGCAAAGGAAACAATCAACAGAGTGAAGAGACAACCTGATGAATGCAAGAAAATATTTGCAAACTAATCATATGATAAGGGACTAATATCCAGAATATATAAGAAACTCAAACAACAGCAACCCAAACCCAAAACAAAAAAACAATTCTACTAAAAAGTGGGCAAACGATCTAAATAGATATTTCTCAAAAGAAGACGTACAAATGGCCAACAGGTATATGAAAAAATGCTCAATATCACTAACCATCAGGGAAATGAAGATTAAAATCACAGTAAGATATCATTCTTCCCCAGTTAGAATGGCTATTATTATTATTTAGAGACAGGGTCTTACTCTGTTGCCCAGGCTGGAGTGGCGGTGGTGTGATCATAGTTCACTGCAGCCTTGAACTCCTGGGCTCAACTGATCCTCCTACCTCAGCCTCCTGAGAAGCTAGGACTACAGGTGTGTACCATCATGCCTGGCTAATTTGTTTTTTTGTTTTGTTTTGTTTTGTTTTGTCTTTGTAGAGGCAGAGTCTCACTATGTTGCCAGGCTGGTCTCGAACTCCTGGGCCCAAGCAATCCTCCCACCTTGGCCTCCTAACATGCTGCTTTTATATGTGTGAGCCACTACACCTGGCCACAGAATGACTATTATTAAAAAACAAAACAAAACAGATGCTGGCAAGGATATGGAGAAAAGAGAACTCTTATACACTGTTTTTAGGAATGTAATTTAGTACAGCCATTATTGAAAACCATATCAATATTTCTCAAAAAATCTAAAAACAGGACGCCATATGATCTAGCAACCCACTTTGGGTATTTATCCAAAGGAAAGGAAATCATTATATCAAAGGGATACCTGCACCCCAGGTTTATTGCAGCAATATTCACAACAGCAAAAACATGGAATCTACCTAAGTGTACATAAATGAATAAGTGGATAAAGAAATAGATATAGAAAAAGAATGAAACCCTATCATTTCCAGTAAGATGAATGGAACTGGAGGTCATGTTAAGTGAAATAATCAGGCTCAGAAAGACAAGTGTCACATGTTCTCATTCAAACATGGAAACTAAAAAAGCTGATTTCATGGAGGTTGAAATGAATGATAGTTATCAGAAGCTAAGGAGGGTGTGCATGGGGTTGAGTTGGTGGGGTGGGGAGTGGATGAAGAGAGGCTGGTTAATGGACACAAACACACTGTTAGATAGAAGGAATAAGTTCCAATGTTCAATAGTAGAGTAGAGTGACTACAGTTAAAAACAATTTATTTATATTTCTAAATAACTAGAAGACAGATCTTGAAAGGTTCCCAACACATAAAAATAAATATTTAAGGTGACAGATACCCTAAATACCCTGACTGATTATTAGACATTCTTTTTTTTTTTTTTGAGACAGAGTTTCGCTCTTGTTACCCAGGCTGGAGTGCAATGGTGCGATCTCGGCTCACTGCGACCTCCGCCTCCTGGGTTCAGGCAATTCTCCTGCCTCAGCCTCTCGAGTAGCTGGGATTACAGGCACACGCCACCATACCCAGCTAATTTTTTGTATTTTTAGTAGAGACAGGGTTTCACCATGCTGACCAGGATGGCCTCGATCTCTTGACCTCGTGATCCACCCGCCTTGGCCTCCCAAAGCCCTGGGATTACAGGCGTGAGCCACCGCGCCCAGCTGATTATTAGACATTCTATGCATATAACAAAATACCACATGTACCCCCATTAAAATGTACAAATATTATATATTGATAAAAATTTTTAAAAACAAAAAGAGATGGAAATATAAAAGAGACTCACATAGAAATTCAAGAGTTAAAGAGTATAACAATTGAAATAAGAAAATCCAGTAGAAGGGGTTCAACAGCAGACTTGAACAGGCAAAAGAAACATTAGTGAATTTGAAGACAGGGCAACTGACATTAGGCAGTCTAAGTGTCACATACAAAAAGGAATGAAGAAAAGTGGAGAGAGCCTAAGAGCCTGTGGGCCACCATCAAGCACACCAAACTAAGCATAATGGGAGTCTTACAGGGTTAGAAAAGGCACATATAAGAGCTCATCATTAGGATTAACAGCTGAATTCCCTCTAGAAACTATGAAGGTCAGAAGGCAGTGGTTTGACATTTTCAATGTGCTGAAAGAAAAATACTGTGAACCAAGAACTGCTCTAGTAAAACTATCCTTCAAAAATAAGGAAGAAATTAAGATATTTCCAGATAAACAAAAACTAAGAGAGTTCACTACTAGTAGAATGGCCCTACCCATCCCCCACCAAAAAAAAAAAAAGGTAACGGGAATCCTTCAGACTGAAATAAAAGGACACTGGATAGTAACTCAAATTCACAGGAAGAAATATAGAATAACAAACAACAACAGAAGAATAACAGCAAAGGAAACCACATGGGTAAATATAAAAGTCAATATATGGTTTGTAAGTCTTTCTTCCACATGATTTAAAAGTATATGAAACAATATTTATAAATCCATATTGATGGACTCACAGTGCATAAAAATGTAATTTGTGACAATAACAACATAATGGAGGGAACAGAGATATATGAGAAAAGTTGTTGTATATAATTGAAACTAAGTTGGTTAATTCTAACTAGATTGTTACAAATTAAGATGTTAATTGCAACCCCTGCTGTAGGGTCTCTTGCTAGCTCATTTCCTAGGTTCTACCAGTAGAAGTTATTGGTAGGATACTGGAGGTGAAGAGGGGGAAAAATATGTTTGTGTTTTTTTCTGGCTTCTGATGGCAATTCCAACAGAGTTGTTGCAACACACGGTAAGTGAAGTTTCCAAGTTGCTGTCGTGAAAGCTCACATCCAACAGCAGAAGCCTCAACAGCAAATAATTATGGGCTCTGGGTAACCTCATTTTCTATTTAACTCTTCTAGCGCCAGGAATAACTTCAGCTTCTTGCATATATCAAGCTTTGGGAAACTCATCATTCACTTTTTGCTTCTCCAACCCTGCCAATGACTTTATAACCAATTCCTTGTATTAAATCCACTCTACTTGAAATATCCAGAGTGTATTCTGGTTTCCTTATTAGATATAGACTACCAGCTGACAAAAGGTTAATATCTAAAGTACATCAAGAAATCCTACAAATCAATGAGAGATAAACAGAAAAAAAAGTAAAAATCATAAAAAAGCATACAAATGGTCCAAAATACATGAAATAAAGACCAACATCATTAGTAATAAAACTAATACAAATTAAAACCACAATCAGATAAAATTTCATGTCTGCCAGATTAACAAAACTGTTAAATCATCCAATACTAAGTGTTAACAAGAATCTATAATAATATTATTATTATTATTATTATTTTGAGACAGTTTTTGCTCTTTCACCCAGGCTAGAGTGCAGTGGCGTGATCTTGGCTCATTGCAACTTCTGCCTTCCAGTTTCAAGTGATTCTCCTGCCTCAGCCTCCTGAGTAGCTGGAATTACAGGTGCCCGCTACCATGCCCGGTTAATTTTTGTATTTTTAGTAGAAATGGGGCTGCACCATGTTGGCCAAGCTAGTCTTGAACTTCTGACCTCATGATCTGCCCACCTCAGCCTCCCAGACTGCTGGGACTACAGGTGTGAGCCACTGTGCCAGGCCTGAATCTAGAATAAATTCTTTTTTTTGTTTTTTTTTTTTGAGACGGAGTTTCGCTCTTGTTACCCAGGCTGGAGTGCAATGGCGCAATCTCGGCTCACTGCAACCTCTGCCTCCTGGGTTCAGGCAATTCTCCTGCCTCAGCCTACTGAGTAGCTGGGATTACAGGGACGTGCCACTATGCCCAGCTAATTTTTGTATTTTTAGTAGAGACGGAGTTTCACCATGTTGACCAGGATGGTCTCGATCTCTTGACCTCGTGATCCACCCACCTCGGCCTCCCAAAGTGCTGGGATTACAGGCTTGAGCCACCGTGCCTGGCCTAGAATAAATTCTTATTCACAGCTGGTGGAGGTATAAAAAAGCACAATCACTGTGGAAAACATGATTATTATGTAAAAAACCCAAACTTGTCCCCACCCTAAAATTCAGCAATCCTACTCCTAGGTAACCCTAAAGTAGTAATTTTAAAATTTTTGACTGTTACTCAAAATAAGAAATTTATAGCCCTTCTCAATACACACAGTAATACTGTCACAAAATGTTTTACAAAACAATATTTTCCCGTAATATACTGTATATGTAATGCACACTGAAAAAGCATATGTACAACTATAATGCATACATAAAATGGAAAATGCATATTTTCTGATTTACTTATTTATTTTAGCTTTGTTTCTTAACGGCTAGATGATGTGAGGCTGTTGTATTTTTTAGTATGCTGACTGCAATCTATCAAATTGATTTTATGGCCCTCTAACTGGTCACATCCTACAATTTAAAAACTACTACCCTAAAGAAATTCCAATACATGGCTACAGAATATTCTTTAGAGTAGGCCGGACATGGTGGCTCAAGCCTGTAATCCCAGCACTTTGGGAGGCCGAGGCGGGTGGATCACAAGGTCAAAAGATCGAGACCATCCTGGTCACCATGGTGAAACCCCGTCTCTACTAAAAATACAAAAAATTAGCTGGGCATGGTGGCGCGTGCCTGTAATCTCACCTACTCAGGAGGCTGAAGCAGGAGAATTGCCTGAACCCAGGAGGTGGAGGTTGTGGTGAGCCAAGATCACGCCATTGCACTCCAGCCTGGGTAACAAGAGCAAAACTCCGTCTCAAAAAAAAAAAAAAAAAGAATATTCTTCAGAGTAGCAAAAATCTGAAAACAAACCATCAGTGGAACAAAGAAGCAAATTATCCTATGTTCATAAAGTGGAATATGATATTGTAATAAAAATAAATGAACCACTAATATCTGCATTAATATGGCTAAAAAACAGTATTGATCAAAAGAAGCTAGGCACAGAGTCCAGGTATCATGGCTTACCACTATAATCGCAGGACTTTGGGAGGCCAAGGCAGGTGGATCACTTGAGGTCAAGAGTTTGAGACCAGCCTGGCTAATACGGTGAAACCCTATCTCTACTAAAAATACAAAAATTAGCTGGGCATGGTGGCAGGCACCTGTAATCTCAGCTATTCCAGAGGCCAAGGCACAAGAATCCCTTGAACCCAGGCGGTAGAGGTTGCAGTGAGCTGAGATCAGCCTGGGTGACAGAGTGAGATTCTGTCTCTAAAAAAAAACTTAGTCACAGAATACCCAGACCATGATTGAATCTACAGTAAGTTCAAAACTGGCAAGCTTAAACACTACATTGTTTGGGGATATACTATAAAGAAAAGGAAGGGTTAAACAAACACAAAACTCAAGATAGTTGACTTCTTTTAGGAAAAAGGAAGGGCCTGTGACTAGCAAGGGTCTTCTTAATTATATACAATATTCTGTTTTGTTTTGTTTTGTTTCTGAGATGGGTTCTCACTCTATTGCCCAGGCTGGAGTGCAATGGCACAATCTCAGCTCACTGCAACCTCAGCCTCCCTGGTTCAAGTGATTCTCCTGCCTCAGCCTCCCAAGTGGCTGAGATTATAGGCACACAACACCACGCCCAACTAATTTTTGTATTTTTAGTAGAGACGGGGTTTCACCATATTGGTCAGGCCAGTCTTGAACTCCTGAACTCAGGTGATCCACCCGCCTTGGCCTCCCAAAGTGTTGGGATTATAGGCATAAGCCACCATGCCCAGCCACTATTCTTTTTTTTTTTTTTTTTTGAGATGGAGTTTCGCTCGTTACCCAGGCTGGAGTGCAATGGTGTGATCTTGGCTCACTGCAACCTCCACCTCCTGGGTTCAGGCAATTCTCCTGCCTCAGCCTCCTGAGTAGCTGGGATTACAGGCATGCACCACCATGCCCAGATAATTTTTTTTTTTTTTTTTTTTTTTTAGTAGAGACGGGGTTTCACCATGTTGACCAGGATGGTCTCCATCTCTTGACCTCGTGATCCGCCCGCCTCGGCCTCCCAAAGTGCTGGGATTACAGGCATGAGCCACCGCGCCCGGCCCACTATTCTATTTTTTAACCTGGATAGTGGTAACATAGATGTCCATTTTGTTATTAGTCTTTAACAAAACATGTTCTTTTGTATGACACATCATAATATATTTTTAAGTAGAAAAGGGAGTCTTCCCTAAGAACTCACATAGATTCACATTAAGACCTGAAAGTTACTTCATTTCCTTCTTTGATAGTGTCCAATATTAGCAGATAATAGAGCTTAGTAAGGCATTTTTAATAATCTCTGACAACATCCTTGTAGATAAAATAACACAACCTTGATGTAGTAAAATTAGATAAATTATTAGGTTGATAGTAAACAACCATTCTTATAGGTCAAAAATAGTTGAGAATTAACAATTTCATATGATTCTACCTATTAGTAATATACCTGCTACAGATAACATGAAGATGAAGAAATATTAACTAATTTGAAATATATTAGAAGGAGAATTTATAGGCTTGGAAATTGGTTGTTATTATGAGAGAGGTGCTTTAGTGTTTTTTTTTTTTTTGAGATGGAGTCTCGCTCTGTTACCCAGGCTGAAGTGCAGTTGCGTGATCTCAGCTCACTAGGTTAGTTATAACATCAACATAGGTAACACAGAAAAAAAAATTGTTTGAAGGCTACAGTTAGTAAATTGAAAAATAATGCAGGCCAGGTGTGGTGGCTCACACTTGTAATCCCTGAGGTCAGGAGTTTGAGACCAGCCTGACCAACATGGTGAAACCCCATCTCTGATAAAAATACAAAAATTATCTGGGTATGGTGGCAGGGGCCTGTTATACCAGCTACTCAGGAGGCTGCGGTAGAAGAATTGCTTGAACCTGGGAGGCAGAGGTTGCAGTGAGCTGAGATTGCACCACTGCACTCCAGTATGGGCAACAGAGCGAGACTCTGTCTCAAAAAAATTTTAAAAAGGAGGCTGGGCACAGTGGTTCACACCTGTAATCCCAGCATTTTGGGAGGCTGAGGCGAGTGGATGACCTGAGGTCAGGAGTTTGAGACCAATCTGGTCAGCATGGTGAAACCCCATCTTTACTAAAAATACCAAAAATTTGCTGGGCATAGTGGCAGGTACCTGTAATCCCAGCTACTCAGGAGGCTGAGACAGGAAAATTGCTTGAACCAGGGAGATGGAGGTTGCAGTAAGCCAAGATCGCACCATTGCACTCCAGCCCAGGCAACAAGAGTGAAACTCAGTCTCTAAATAAATAAATAAATAAAATAAAAAAGGAAAATAATGTATTTGCTTTTAGACATACTGAGTTTCAGAAGGCCCTGAAACTCACAAGTAGAAATGTCAAAAGGCAGTGAGAGATATGCATTCATATCCCAGGTAGGAAGTAGGGGCTAAAGAGAAACTTATAGGAGACAACAAAGAAGTGAGATTGAAGTCACATTTGCGATGGCCTCAGGGTTAAGGAAGAAAGAAGATGAGAGCATGGAATAGAACACTGGAAGCAACACTGAAGAGGTTATTAGTGCAAAAAGAAACAAAAACAAAAAGAAACTAAAATAAGGAGAGAATACAAAAAGAAGAATACTTTATAAGTTGAAGGAAGAGGTAATTTCAAGAAAAAAGAAGCAGTGAAAATTTAACCATTACTGAGTGCAACTGTGTCCCAGACATTGTAAGATAAGGCAGGCAAAGTGTTGATACTCTCTTTCCTTTGTTCTCTGTCGATATTCTCATCGATAAACTGAAGAAAAGTAAAGATGTACTTCATCATATTTTCAAATGAGAGAAAGGAGTAGTAGCTGACATGACAGAATCAGGATCCAAATGCATTCCAATATACTGGAAGTGATGGGCACATGTAAGATATATGGATGTGCTTTGGTCAAGGAATAGACTGAGGTGGACATCTGGGCCAGAGTGACTTGGCTAATTTAGAGTGCAGGTGCATACTCTGCTTGTTATACAACCTGTTTGTGTAAGCTCATACTGGGTTTGAAGCCACTATGGTTTGAGAAAGGTATAATTGCCTTGCTGACACCATGCACAACGCGTGTGCAGGCACACCCAGAAAGAGAGTCAGAGTTGTTGGTCTTGTAGGTGGTCAGGGCAGAGCCAGAGCTTGGCTCGGCTTGTACCCAGAGAGAGAAAAAGTTAAGCTGCTAACCCTGTGAGGGAGAGCCAGTCTTGTAGGCCAGGGAATGCAGCTTTGTGTGGCAGTGGCAGGAGCTGCAAAGCTAGAGCAGACAGCTGAGATAAAGGCAGAGTTTGTAAGAGAGCTGCTGATGAGCGAGCTAGTGTGAGTGAGCTGCTGATGAAAGAGCTGCTGAATAAAACCATATTGAACTGCCTATGGTCCCCCAAGTGTTCTTTCAGCTGTCACCCACCCACTCATTACCTTTGGAACTTGGCATGGGCTGGAACCTGACTCTCACCTGACACTTGATGTAGTCCTCAGCAGAAGGAGGTGAGTGGGTCCTCATTCTGCATTTATTAATGGCTGTGAAAGCCAGTAAGTGAAAGTGAAACCTGTATCTTTGCACCTTGGCATCAGCCACTTGGCTCTCCGCTTGTGCACTGTGTATGTCTTTTCAATGCCTGAATGCATTCGGAGGGGGTGGATGTTTTGCATAGTTTGGCAACTGTCCCGTCTGTCATGGACTTGATGGACCACTTGACAATGGAACTGGGACTTCTTTTTCAGAGAATCAGAGACAGTTTGCCTTCGTGGGAGGGCAACAATGCACTTTCACAGTGTTGCAGTGGTGTCATAGTCTTATTAACAATGTTATGCTTACCTCTGATTCTTTTACAGGTTTAGAAGCGGCTGTGCCCCTCTCGCCCGAGATCGGGATATGAAGCAGCTTTTTCCAATAACCAAGCAGGCTATTCAGCAGACATAGCTCTATGTGTAGTTGACCAGGGATGCCCATTTAAGCTAGATGTGCATGTGACCACAGATGGCTTTGGCTAGGGCCTATAGCAATGCATGAGGCTCTTGGGAGTGACAGTGGGCTTTTAGTCCCAGCTATGGAAGGGAGCTGAGCTCCAATATTCATTGATAGGGAAGCAGTTAGCAGCTATATATCCTGCCCTTCAGGCTCACGACAGCATAGCAGCATGGGCTGCAGTCATTGTGTGGACAACTTGCCTGATAGTGGGACGGGTGCATTCATAGGTAACAACCCCCACAGACTGGGATGGGGCAGATAGCCATTTTAGCAAAGTGCAGCACCTACTTAGAACAGTGGAATATGCTGAGTGCAAGTCCCTTAGCAGCAGTGTTATAATAGGCCTTAGGACCTGTAGTACAAATGCAAGATGAGGCCATAGGGACTGAGGCACCACTAACCCTGAGCTTTCACCATTCGGAAGAACATGTGTGATGCCATGCACAGGACTTGTGCAGGATTACAAGTGTGAGCCACCACACCTGGCCAGAGAAAGAGAGAGAGAGAGTGCCAGAGTGGTCCATCTTGTAGGCAAACAAGGGGGAGCCAGGGCTCAGCTCAGCTTGTGCCCAGAGAAAGAGTTAAGCTACTAACCCTGTAACGGATAGCCGCCCTGTAGGCCAAGGAACGCAGCAGTGTGTGGGAGCAGCAGGAGCTACAGAGCCAGAGCAAACAGCCAAGATAAAAGCAGACAGTGTAAGAGCTGCTGTGAGAGAGCTGCTGATGTGAGAGCTGCTGTGAGAGAGCTGCTGATGTGAGAGCTGCTGATGAAAAACTGCTGAATGAAACCATATTCACCTGCCTACAGCCCCCCAAGTGTTCTTTCAGCTACTCATTGCCCATCCACCCACTCCCTTCAGACCTCAGCATGGGCTGGAACCTGACACTGGGTGTGACAGCACACCCTCACAAAAGGATACTTAAGAAGCATAAAAATACATCACCTATGAACAATTCTTGTCCAAAATATTTAACCTGAATTTAATCAAGCCTCTCTCTAGGCCTAACTTCCACTTGACAAGAAATGCCAAGGCTAGAAAATGTTAAATGACACCATGAGGAAAACGATCAGATAAATCCAGAAAATGGGATGGTCTATAAGACAACTGGTCTGAACTCTTAACAAAGACAATATTGTAATGGGTGGATTAATAAGAAAAGGTGGAGGACTGTTCACGTTACAAGGGACCAAGAGGAGGTCATATGAGAACTCTCTGTACTCTGCTCAAGTTTTTTACAAACCTAAAACTGTCCTCAAAATACAGTCTAAAAAAAAATACAGAGAAATGCTGAGTCAGGCACTCAGAGAGAGAAACGTCAATACTAAGATTCCGTTTTCTGGTTCTTACTCATTTGGTACTGCACAATCAGTGGCTGAAAGTGCAACACTTCCCTTCTGCTGTGCTGGTTATTTTTCTTCATATATAATGCCACTGGTAAGCATGAAAAACAGTTTCAGTTATTTTTTTCCCTCACACTCATGGGAAGTCTAAACAGCTGACCAAAGGAGGCACATTCATCACATACTGGCACTTGCCAAAGCAAAGGTATCCAAAACACCTGAAAAGCTTCTCCCTAGAGTAACAGATATGCCAACTGGCCTAGAGCTCTGCCTCAAATACAGCCTATTCCAAAGTTTTTTATTCTGAAGATGAAGAAATCAAGGTCCAGAAAGGTCACACCTGTGAGATGGGGCTGGCTAAGCCTAGGCGAGGAGCCCATCTCCTGACTCCTAGGCTGCCACTCTTACCCCAGCACTTGCAATGAAAGTGAAAATAGACTGGCAGACATCCCTCTCTGCTAGAACTGCCTTTCAGAGAGTAAAGTAATTCCCCAATGTGTACAGCTGCACTATCCAATACAATACTCATTAATTAATATGTAGCTACTAAGCACTTGAAATATGGCTAGTCTCAATGGGATATGCCATAAATCTAAACTAGATTTCAAAGAGTGAGTATGATTTTTAAAAGTAAAATATCTTATTAAATTTTTTTTAAATATTGCCTGGGCATGGTGGCTCACACCTGTAATCCCAGCACTTTGGGAGGCTGAGGTCAGAAGTTTGAGACCAGGCTGGCAAAAATGGTGAAACCCATCTCTACTAAAAACACAAAAAATTAACCAGGCAAGGTAGTGCGCACCTGTACTCCCAGCTACTCAGAAGGCTGAGGCAGGAGAATCGCCTGAACCCGGGAGTCAGAGGTTGCTGTGAGCTGAGATGGTACCACTGCACTCCAGCCTGAGAAACAGGAGAATAAGTCTCAAAAAAAAAAACCTAAATATTTATTATAGGTTGAAATGACATTTTGATATATTAGGTTAAATCAAATACATTATCAAATTTATTTTTAAAAACGACCAAAGATAACAAGCAACTAAACACAAGGTGTGAACATTGACTGGATCCTAGTTTGAGGAGGAAAAAAAAAGCTATAAAAAACAATGTATTCGTTTTCTATTGCTGCTGTAACAAGTCACCACAAATTTGGTGTCTTAAAGTCATACAAACTTATTATAATTCTATAGGTCAGAAGTCCAAAACAGGTCTTACTGGATTAAAATCAAGCTTTCAGCAGAGATACATTCCTTTCTGAAAGGTATATGGGAGAATCCATTTCTTTATCCTTTCCAGGGGCTACTGATATTCCTTGCCCTGTCTTCTTCCATTTTCAAATCCAGCAACACTGTCTCTCTCTGTGCCTTTCTACCATAGTCACATTTCCCTCTAACTCTTTTTCTGCCTCTATCATCCACTTTTAAGGACCTGTGTGATTACATTGGGCCCACCAGATAATCTGGGATAATCTTAATATTTAGACATGGATACTTTTGGGTAAAGGGGAAGCATTATTCTGCTTACTACAAATAGTTTTCTGACAATGGCAGAAATTTGAATTATTATAGAATTTTTGTTAATTTGCCTGTGTATGATAAGGGTACTGCGGTTATGAAAGAAAATGCCTTTATTCCTAGGCATGCGTTCACTTAGGAGTGAAAGGTCATGATAACTGCAACTTATTTTCAAATAGTTCTGCAAGTAAATAAATGTGTAAACATATATATACATATCTTAATATGTACATGTATCTATAAAGCATATATGGCAAAATGTTAAGGATTTTGAATGTATGTAGAAGGTATATATAGTTTATTATTATTATATTATATATCTTAACTTTTCTTTACATATCATTTTCCTTAATAAAAAGTTGGAAAAATTCAAACAAATGCACAAAATGTCATGGTCAATTATACAAATACATATGATAGAAATGTGATTTAGTGGCCTGTCACAGTAGCTCACACCTGTAATCCCAGCACTTTGGATCACTTGAGGTCAGGAGTTTGAGATCAGTCTGGCCGACATGGTGAAATCTCATCTCTACTAAATAAAAACACACACACAGAGAGACACACAGACACACACACACACACACACAAAATTAGACGTGCATGGTGGCATGTGCTTATAATCCCAGGTACTCGGGAGGCTGCGGGAGGAGAATCACTTGAGCCTAGTGGGGGCGGAGGTTGCAGTAAGCCAAGATGGCCGCCACTGCACTCCAGCCTGGGCGACAGAGTGAGACTCCACTCCAGCCCCCCAACTAAAATTAAAATGTGATTTAGCCATAGACCATGTAATAAAGAGCTGGGGTGTTATATTTACTTTGATAAGAAAAAAATCACATGGCTAACAAAAAGTTAATATAATCATAAGCAGCATTTAAAGGAGTATCTGAAAGAGTATCTTCTTCCCATGGGCCCCTGACAATGGAGTATTTTACATGATCTTTGTATCCATATGTGCATCAAAAATGTCTAAAGACTGAATACCTGCAACATATACCTTTGTTAATATTATACCTATCTATACAGATGAGGTTATGATTAATCAAAAAGTGTCACTTAGCATTCTATTATTATATATTTTTCATAAATGGACACTAAAATTATACTGTCACCATGCAGAAACTATTAAAATTTGTCATTTCAAAGCATTTTCATATTTAAAAGTGTTGAGAATCAGCACTATAGATAATTTCCCTCAGTCTGTTCTTGCCCAGGTCAGAGCAGATGTAGATTGAAAAGAAATTATTTATCTGCACACTCACTTAATCAAGAAGTGATTTATGGTGGCTTACTGAAACAGCTCCATTGTCTGGGGTATATACCCTGATTTTTGGTTAAGGTCGAGAAAAAATTCAGGACACAGATACAGGACAAGTGGGTTTAGGAGCAGAAAGTTAAACAGAAAAAGAAGAGAGAAAGAGAAAAAGCTTCCTCATGCTAAGAAAGTGGGTTGTCCAAGAGAGGGTATCCGAACAGAAAAAAGACTGGTTGGCACAAATGTGCCAAGTTTTATACTCCAGTTTGAGGAGGTGGTGTCTCATTTTCATGGGGCTTATAGATTGGTTTGATCAGGTATGACGTCTACATATTGCATGGGGAAGGCTAACATCCCCACCCTAATCTTATTATGCAAATAAGCATACCAGTTGATCAGTGCCACCTTCTCTGCCTCTTTCTGTCCACGTGGCTGACAAAGAGAAGGGAAGACGGAGCCTCCATCTTGAACATGATTGAAACAACTGCCGGTATCTATGGTTGCAGCTTGATTTTATGGGCTGCTCTTCGTTAGAAAATTATTTGGGGCTGCTCTTCATGAAAAAGAAAAGCCTTACCAAGGAGGCCCATACCCCTACTATCTGCCTAAGTAATTTCTTAACTTCTATATCATTATGAAGACACATATGCTACAACGACAATAAGTTGAAAGCAGATAAGAAAAATACAGCAAAGGGAAACAAAGGGCAGGAAAGATACAACAAGGATCTCTCACACAAAAGGCATGATATATCTTGTTAGAGGTGAAGAATTTCATGCAATTTTGTCTATCTGGATACCTTAAAATGGTATTGAGGAGAATTACATTTCCAGGAATACGGTAAGTAGGTAACAGAATCAAACAACTAAATCCTGGATTAAGCATTTTTTCAAAATCTTTTTTAAATACACTGATTTTAAAGTTTCTGAAAAATTACAGAATCCCCAGGATTCCTGAAGGCAGGAATCCAGAAAGGTCAGCTGCCCTCAGCTGCCTTTGAAAACATTTGATAAACCCGATAAACTGGATCTTTGGGGTTTTTGTAGACTTAGGGCTTTTTGTGGGCACAAGTAGTAGGGTAAGGGAGCAGGCCAATAAGAATTCCCTTTCTAATATGGACACAGGGAAGGGAGTACTACACACTGGGGTCTATTGGGGGGAATAGGGGAGGGACAGCGGGCGGGGGGAGCTGGGGAGGGATAGCCTGGGGAGAAATGCCAAATGTGGGTGAAGGGGAGAAAAAAAAAAAAGAATTCCCTTTCTAATAAAGCTGAGATCTCAAAATGCAAACTTCAAGGAAAAATGAATTATGGGGAATTCTGATGCTGAGTGGATTGGGGTAGAGAACATCACATCCAAGGACCTGGAACCACAACCCATCCCTCACAAGCTGCTTTCTGGATAGTCTAGAAAACTGCAGACCAGTAATTTAGAATGATCTCAGGCTGGTATTGCTGCCAGGCACCTGGGTAAATATAATCCTTACTGGAGAAATCTATTTTTATCCAAGCGCTCAAAAATATTAATACAAATAAGATCCAATAACAATAAGTAGCCCATAGTAAAAAATAACTGAATACATCAGAGACACATTACCATGAACAAGGAAGAGCAAAAACAGACCTCAAGGACTGTGGACACACAGCATGTGAAATAACCACATTCACTATTTATAAAGATACATCTAAACTGACTGCAGGGAATAAGAAACTCTAAATAATAACTAAATACATTTGAAAAAGTACCCCCGGCAGTGTGGTGTGAGGTGGGTGTGGCAGGACCATGGGGCTCAAGTGCAGCCCCAGCAGCAGCGGCAGCGGCAGGACCACAGACCATTTTAGTTTTGATTGCTATTACTACTAATGATAACTGAGCCAAAGTGGTAATCTACTTGAGGGAAATTTCTGCAACCCATGGTCAATGATTATAGTGAGCCATCCCTTTAGTGGAGAGGAACATTGAGCCCCAGCACTTGTACAGCAGAGCTCTGCCTGAAGGGATTGCCAGTGAACTTGAGTATGTAACCAACAGTACTCTTGCCACTATCATATGCCAGCTGAGCAGTCTGAGATCTACCAATTTCTCCTTGGGCAGTCAGAAGATGGAGGAAAGGATACACTGCCTATGAACTATGCAAGGCTTAGAAGGGCCAAAAGGCTGCACCATTTATGTTAACGACCCCCTTAAGAACTATTTTCTACAAAAACTTCATCAGCACAGCCAAGTACAGCGTGCAGTCATTTCTCCCTGGCTTTTGTATCTGCAGTTTAACAAAGCTGCCAATGCTTTCTTGTTCATTACTGTATTGCAGCAAATTCCAGATGTGTCTCCAACAGGAATATATACAACTCTCTTGCCTAT
Source organism: Saguinus oedipus (assembly GCA_031835075.1). Taxonomy (NCBI): domain Eukaryota; kingdom Metazoa; phylum Chordata; class Mammalia; order Primates; family Cebidae; genus Saguinus; species Saguinus oedipus. The sequence continues at coordinate 163,344,641 of CM063173.1, forward strand.
GAGTTCAGGCATCAAAGAGGTTATAGAAGATTCTAAATGACACATGGCAGACAAAATAGTTAATACAAAGAACACAAAAGTGTTAAGACAGGATTCATGGCACATGATTAAGTGGAAAGAGGTGAATGTGGGTGCCATTGTGAAGGCCTCAAACTGGGAGTTCCTTGCTGTGGACATAGTCCTGATGTCTTCCAATGAACCTCAGTTGATGTACTATATAGCAACACCTAATCTGGATGGAGAGACAAATCTAAAGCTATGGCAGGCTTTGCCAGAAACAGGTTGAATGCAGTTAGAAAACTGATTGTTAAGCCTATCTGGAAAAATAGACCTAATCGCAATTTCAATAGCTTTGCTGGAATCTTGAGCTTAAGTGAGAAAAGCCCTGTTCCAATTGGGCCTGACCAGGTCTTGTTAAGAGGTACACAGCTGAGAAATACTCAGTGGATTATTGGCATAGTTGTTTACACTGAATCTGAAACAAAATTCAAGCAGAATTCTGTCAAATCACCTCTTAAGAGATGTTGAGAAAGTGACCAATGTGCAGGTCTCCCTTTTGTTCCTGCTGCTCTTGGTCATGTCCTTCATTCCAGCTCCCAAGTCATTGTTTGACATACTGGTGTTCATCATCTTGTATCAGAACCTCATCCCCATTAGTCTGCCGGTCACTATGGGGAAATTGCAAAATATATTCAGGCCCAGGTTATACACTACTGGGATGAAGATATTCATTATAAAGTAAATAATGTCTATGCCATGGCCAGAACATTCAATCTCAATGAAGTCCTTGGGCAGGTAAAACATCTATTTTCTAATAAAATGGGAATATTATGACATTTAAGAAGTGTATCATTGCAGATGTAATTTATGGTCAGACACCTTCTTCTATCCCAGAGTCCTGTGAATTTAATGACCCCAGATTATTGGAGAACTTTGAGAGTGGCCATCCCATAAAAGACTATATAATGCAATTTCTTACCCTGTTATCTGTGTGCCACACTGTTATTTCTGAGAGAGGTGGAAATAATACAATCTACAAGGATTCCTCCCAAGTCAAAGCAGCTGTAGTGAAAGGAGCAAAAGAACATGGTTTGTTCTTTGTACAAGAACACCATATTCTGTCACCATAGAAGCTATGGGAGAAAAATACATTTGAATGTCCTGGAGTTCTCTAGTAATAGAAAAAGGATGTCTGTAATTATCTGGACACCTATGGGATGGCTTCAGCTCTACTGCAAAGGGGCTAATACAGTGATTTATGAGAGACTTTCAGAAGATTCTCTATTTGTGCAGGAGACATTAACTTATCTGGACTATTTTGCCACAAGTCTCAGAACTCTCTGTGTTACGTATAGAGATTTAACTGAAAAAGAATAAAATTGGTGGTTACAAAAATGCAAGTACAACTGTACAAGACAGAATTCAAAGAGTAGAAAAATGGTATGATATTACTGGCTGGGCATAGTGGCTCACCTGTAATCTTAGCCCTTTGGGAGGCTGAGGCTGGTGGATCACCTGAGGTCAGGAGTTTGAGACCAACCTGGTCAACATGGTGAAACCCCATCTCTACTAAAAATACAAAACAGAGGGTCGGGCCAGTGGCTCAAGCCTATAATCCCAGCACTTTGGGAGGCCAAGGAAGGCAGATCACTTGAGGTCAGGAGTTTGAGACAAGCCTGGCCAACATGGCGAAACCCCGTCTCTTCTAAAAATATAAAAATTAGCCAGGCATGGTGGTGGGCACCTGTAATCCCAACTATTCGGGAAGCTGAAGCAGGAGAATCTCTTGAAACTGGGAGGCAGAGGTTGCAGTGAGACGAGATCACACCATTGCACTCCAGCCTAAGCAACAGAGTGAGATTCCATTTCAAAAATATAAATAAATAAATACAAAAAAGAAATTTAGCCAGGCGTGGTAGTGGGTGCCTGTAATCCCAGCTACTCGGGTGACTGAGGCAGGAGAATCACTTAAACCCAGGAGGTGAAGGCTGCAGTTAGCCTAGATCATGCCTCTGTACTTCAGCCTGGGCAACAAGAGCAAAATTTTGTCTCAAAAAAAAAAAAAAAGAATGTTATGATATTATTGAAAAAGTAACATAGGCTATATGTTCTCTACATGCGAAGATAAATATGTGAAGGAAATCCAGTTATCAATGTTTTCATATCTTGAAGTTATTATTAAAACAATGAAATTTTGTTTTTTCTTCAGAAGTAAAATTAAGAAAGAAAAAGTATCTCCAAAATGTATAAATATGAAAAAATATTAATTACTGAAATTAAAAACCTTGTCAACAAACAAGGTCATGAGTTAAGGACATCTAATGAAAGAATTAGTAAATGGAAAAAGACATCTGCAGAAAATATCCAGAAAGCAGCAATAAGAAATAAAATGATGAAAAATATGAAGGTTAAGAGACAGAAGAGAGAATGAGAAGATCAACATACATATAATCGGAGTCTCGGGCCGGGCGCGGTGGCTCAAGCCTGTAATCCCAGCACTTTGGGAGGCCAAGGCGGGTGGATCACGAGGTCAAGAGATCGAGACCATCCTGGTCAACATGGTGAAACCCCGTCTCTACTAAAAATACAAAAAATTAGCGTGCCTGTAATCCCAGCTACTCAGGAGGCCGAGGCAGGAGAATTGCCTGAACCCAGGAGGCGGAGGTTGCGGTGAGCCGAGATCGCGCCATTGCACTCCAGCCGGGGTAACAAGAGCGAAACTCCGTCTCAAAAAAAAAAAAAAAAAAAAATCGGAGTCTCAGGAGAAGGGAATTGCAGGGAGAGATGGAGAGAGAGACAGAGACACAGCCTGAGAGGGAGAGAGGGGAAAAATAGGAGTCGATGTTTAAAGAGATTTATCATTGATAAATTTCCAAAACTGATGAAATACACCATCCCACAGATTAAAAAAAAAAAAAAAAAAAAAACCTAGCAAATCCAAAATAGGATAAATACACAAAAAAAATCCTCACCTAGACATATTATAATGAAACTTCAAAACATTAAAGCCAAAGGGAAGACCTTAAAATCAGACAGAAAATGACAGGCTATCTTCACAGGAATAACAATGAGATTTCTAGTTACCAGTAACAACTGAGGAAGAAGACAGTGGAATGATAATTTCACTGTAATGAGAGAAAAGAACTGTCAACCTACTGTTCTCTTTCTAGTGAAAATATTGTTCATGGAGGGGAGCAAAATAAATATACTTATTTTCAAAGAAACAAAAACAGAAATTTGACGTGGATTACCTCATTTAAAGCAATCGTAAAGAGTGAAATTCAGGCAAAAAGAAAGTAATGTCAGATAAAGCGTCCAGATTAAAAGTCCACTTGACAGGTAATTTTAGTGAGAATTCAAGCACTTACTAGTTAGTTGGATGGCACCATATTTAAAGTCTCTTCAATAATAAAGAGACTTTTTTTAATATACAGTTTTAATCTTTGAAAGTCAGATGCTAGATCCATTGCCTCATTACTTGGAGTTTCCATCTCACCTGAGTTGCTGTCTTACTAGGAAACATTTGGTATTTCTTCAGACACACCTGAAAATGGAAATAACATTTAGATTGTGCTTCACAACTTTCAAAGTGCTTTTGTAAACATGATCATGTCCAAACTCACAACTATGGTAATATTATTTTCATTTTATAGACTGAAGAACTCACAGAGTATGATTTATCCAAGACCATATAGTTAATAGAACTCAAAAAGGTTTTCTGAACCTGAAGAATGCACTTTAGGCCAGACACGGTGACTCATGCCTATAGTCCCAGCAGTATGGGAGGCTGAGGTGGCAGATCACTTGAGGTCAGGAGTTTGAGACCAGCCTGGCCAATATGGTGAAACTCCTTCTTTACTGAAAATACCAAAATTAGCTGGGCATGATGGTACATGCCTTTAACCCCATCTACTCAGGAGGCTGAGGGAGGAGAATCGCTTGAACCTGGGAGGCAAAGGTTGCAGTGAGTTTAGATCACACCACTGCACTCCAACCTCAACAACAGAGTAAGACTGTCTCACACACACACACACAAAAGAGTGCATTTTTTAGCTGTGTTCTGCCTTTAAAAGTTCCCTAAATATCTTTAGGATTAAAATACATCTATTAATCAAAATTTTAAATGGAATTCACATATATACACAAGTGAAAATGGAGGGAATTTTTCTGGCTGAAGAGAGAGCATAGTCAAAGCTCCACTTACACAGCCTCCCACTATCTCCTGCAGTGGATCCTAAACTCTTCTGTGGACTAGTCTGAAGCTCACTGACACCATCATCCTACTTTCATCTTATAAAGAAGTCTCAGACTCACTCACATTACTTAGTCTCTAACTCAAATCACTTTCTCTCCACCCCAAAATGACTGTCAATATTCACTTACAGACATCCAAGACTTAGAGGATCTTTGAACTCCCCCAAATTGAATAGTATGTGTACGTACATGTATGTAATTTTAATGGAAGAGGGGCTATTACAAGGACTGTTTACAGGCAGGGGAACTATTTCATTGGGTTCTGAAAGTAGTCCATGATCCAAAAAAGGGGTATCCCTCTGGTTCTGGCTCATAACATCATGGCTTTAATTCACACCTCAAATCTTATATTCAGGGCCAATGTTCCTGGTTTTCATTTAGTTTTCCTTCTTGACTATTATTCAAACTTTTATTCTCTAAATACTTGACTCAGTCTAGTCCAGTTTCTGGAACTTTATATCTCAATGCAGACGGTGACCCTGTTATATTTTTCTGTCTAATGAATTTTACAGTATTCTACAGTTCAAAACATAAGTATATATGTATATTCATGTAACTATATATAATTTAAACCTTCAGAGCTCTGTTGCTTGTATCTTCCAGGGTATATGGTACATGGGGGCTTTCAACTATATTTGTAGCTGGCCTACAAATAAATGAGTACTGTTGGCTTATGCTCATCTGTTTTGTATGTCTTAAATATTGCATGTAAATGTCAATAAAAGATATTTAAAACTTAAGCAATACCCTCCAGGATCCTAGCCAATGCCCGATTCATCATGGGTGATCAATAGATATCTGTTCAATAAATTTTTATTCATACGTTTAGTTATTGTATCAGGTTGTTATTATACTTAAGAAGACACAATATATTTATCTTAGCTGACTGTATACAATGAATGGTTATAGCGGGGTTTACATACCTAGTGTGATTATAATTAAATTATTTGTAATCAGACTTAAGATAGAGTCTCACTTTGTCACCCAGGCTGGAGTGCAGTAGTGCCATCTCAGCTCACTGCAACCTCTACCTCCTGGGTTCAAGTGATCCTCCCACTTCAGCCTCCTAAGGAGCTGGGACAACATGCCCAGCTAATTTTTGTTGTTGTTGTTGTATTTTTGGTAAAGATGTTTTTTTTTTTTTTTTTTTGAGATGAGTTTCACTCTTGTTACCCAGGCTGGAGTGCAATGGCGTGATCAAGGCTCACCACAACCTCCGCCTCCTGGGTTCAGGCAATTCTCCTGCCTCAGCCTCCTGAGTAGCTGGAATTACAGGCATGCGTCACCATGCCCAGCTAATTTTTTGTATTTTTAGTAGAGACGGGGTTTCACTACGTTGACCAGGATGGTCTCGATCTCTGGACCTCGTGATCCACCCGCCTTGGCCTCCCAAAGTGCTGGGATTACAGGCTTGAGCCACCGCACCCTGCCCCCACTCCTTTTTTTTTGAGACGGAGTTTTGCTGTTGTTACTCAGACTGGAGTGCAATGGCACGATCTCGACTCACCGCAACCTCCGCCTTCTGGGTTCAAGGAATTCTCCTGCCTCAGCCTCCCAAGTAGCTGGGACTACAGGCACACACCACCATGCCCAAGTAATTTTTTTGTATTTTTAGTGGAGACGGGGTTTCACCTTGTTGACTAGGATGGTCTCAATCTCTTGACCTAGTGATCCACCCACCTCAGCCTCCCAAAGTGCTGGGATTACAGGCGTGAGCCACCGTGCCTGGCCAAGATGTGTTTTCACCATGTTGGCCAGGCTGGTCTCAAACTCCTGACCTCAAGTGATCCTCCCACCTCAGCCTCCCAAAGTGCTGGGATTAGAGGCATGAGCCACTGTGCCTGGCTTTAGACTCTTTACAGTCATATTTCATATAGTTTTCCTGTCAGTAGGTGAAAGGGGAAAAATTGCTTCTACTCTAAATCCCAGAAAACAATAGGAAAGATGATAAAACTAAGACATTGTGTAGAATTTTTTATGTTATTTCAACTGTTAAGAATGTTTAGGTGTTTTAGCTATAAAATTTAAATTTCTCTTACACTATTTTCATATGACAAAATTACCTTTTGGGTTGAATGCTCGTATTTGGTTCTACCTACTACTAGTTTGTTTGTATTTCAAACTAACACATACTTATTCAGACTTTTTAAATTCTAGTGTGTCCTAAATTTTCTATGTCTATGGAATTGTCATCCAATTACTTCACTAATGTGGTAAACTTAATCATTGGTATCTGAAGCAGTGGTCCATTTGTTCACTTACAGCCCAGCACTAATGTTTATTAGTCAAATCAAATCTTAACTTGGGAAACCCTCTTCTTACACTTGGCCAGAGGCTACAATTCACAACTAGTATTTTCACAAATGTGTTCAACTTAAGACAAGTACTATGGGAAAATGTAGATGGGCAAAGCAAATCTATCAGGATGACTGGAAAACTTTAAGTCAAAATCATAAGATACAAATAAGGGCAGAGAAATGCCATCTGGTTTTCAAAAAGGAAAAAAAAATGCAGGTAGCCTTTGATGAACAGACTATTTCTCTTCAACCTATTTTAACCTCTATATTCTTACTTTAAATTTTCTCATTAAAGCTATTAAGGTAAGCTTCAGAATATTTCCTGCTATAACTACTCAGTAAGACTAGTGTATAAAAATACAATTGATTTTTGTAGGCTGTACATCACTCAATTTCAGACACATCTTGGCATCCAGACTAACACACAGTAAAGGACAGGAACATAGCAGATGATCTGTATTTATACTTACTATACGGTGGTAGAGCAGGAATGGTAATAGCATCACATGATTACTTTAAAAATTAATTTCTAAAATAATAATTTAGTAATTTTATGCTACAGTTTTTTTTTTGTTTTTTTGTTTTTTTTTTGGCTAACACCCCTCACCATTACATAATACATTTACAAGATGGGAATGATACTACCAGGCTCACTTTCAGGAGTTGTGTATATCTTAGTCTAAAAAAACCAATATAAAACTGGGTGTGGTGGTACATGCCTGTAATCCCAGCTACTTGGGAGGCTGAGGCAGGAGAATCGCTTGAACCTGGGAGGCAGAGGTTGCGGTGAGCCTAGATTGTGCCACTGCACTCCAGCCTGGACAACAAGAGCTAACCTCCATCTCAAAGAAAAGAAAAGAAAAGAAAAATCAGTTCGGGCCAGGCCCGGTGGTTCACATCTTACATAATCCCAAAACTTTGGGAGGCCAAGGCAAAAGGATCGCTTGAGGCTAGGAGTTTGAGACCAGTCTGGTCATTATGGCAGAATCCCATCTCTACAAAAAATACAAACATTAGTCAGGTGTGGTGGTACACATCTATAGTCCTAGTTACTCGGGGGGTGGTAGGTAGGAGGTGAGCTGAGGTGGGAGGATTGCTTGAGCCTTAGAGGTCAAGGCTGCAGTGAACTGAGATGACGTCACTGAACTGGAAGCTGAGCGATAAAGTGAGACCCTGTCTCAAATAAATAAATAAATAAATAAATAAAACAAAATAAGAAAAACCGGTCTGATGTGCTATAAGTTGCACTTACCTGCAAATATGTAACTTGAAAAAAATGTAGCTAAAAGTTTTTCATCTTTAATAAAGTAATTTTCTTCCTAAAAATGGATCTAAGGTAGTTTTTTCTTTTTTTTCTTTTTATTCAGACAGAGTCCTGCTCTTGTTGCCCAGGCTGGAGTGCAATGGTATGATCTCAGCTCACTGCAACCTTTGCCTCCCAGGTTCAAGGGATCCTCCTGCCTCAGTCTCCTGAGTAGCTGGGATTACCAGCAGGTGCAACCACAACTGGTTAATTTTTGTACTTTTGGTAGAAATGGGGTTTCATCATGTTGGCCAGGCTGTTCTTGAACTCCTGACATCAAGTGGTCCACCTGCCTCTGCCTCCCAAAGTGCTGGGATTACAGGCATGAGCCACCATGCCCTGCCATAATTCTTTTTTTAAAAATAGCTAGAAAATACAGTCTTACCTTCATCTTAAGTATATGAAATACTATTAGAATATGTTGGATTATTTCTACTTAGATAACCACATAACTAAATTATTGCCACAATATAAATAGCCTTTAGCCATAAAATTAAAAGCATATGAAACATAGCATTTATAAAGAATACTTAGAATGCAGAAAATTTTCAACTTACAAAATAGTTGTTTTCTACATGGCTGTGCAAACTGACATATTGGTACACTGCTACAAAATAATTTTATTATAGTTGCAGGCTAACTACAAAAAATTTCACTAAAATATGTGGTTTGTTTTCTTTCCTTCCTTTATTCTCACCTTTCTTGGTATTTTGTTATTGAAAATTGTATAACATGATTATTATTCTTGTCAAATAAGATTAAAATCATTTATTTTTTACTCACACAAAAAGGAAATCAGAAGAGTTCCTGAAGTAAATGAAGAACAGTTGGAAAAGGAGGTAAACTAGATTTTGTTTTTGTTTTTTTATCTTGTCCATGTGCTCTCCTCCCAGAGATAAACTAGATATTAAAAGATTTCAGAACTTCACACACACAATAAAAGCCCAGGTTCAGTTGGCTTCATTGGTGAACGCTATCAAACATTTAAAGAAGAATTAATATCAATTCTTCAGAAACACTTCTAAAAATAGAATAGGAAGGTACACTTCCCAATTTAGCCTATGAGGCCAGTATCACTTTGATATCAAAACCAAAAACATCACACAAAAACAGAAAAATACAAACCAGTACTTCCTATAAATATGGATACAAAAACCTCAAAAAAAAAAAATAGCAGACCAAATCTAGCAACACAAAAAAATGATTATACTCCATGACCAAATGGGATGTTACCTCAAGAAAGCAAGGTTAGTTTAACATCCAAAACTCAAATACTGTAATAAACCATATCAGTAGAATAAAGGATAAAAACCACATCATCTCCAAAGGTACAGAAAAAACTTGGGCAAAATCTAACATTCTTTCATGACAGAAACCCTTAACAAACTAGAAACAAGAAGAAAACTAAAAGCTGGGCACAGTGGTTCACACCTGTAATCCCAGCACTTTGGGAGGCCTGGGTGAGAGATCAGTTGAGCCTAGGAGTTGAAGACCAGTCTGGGCAATATAGCGAGACCTACAAAAATATTAAAAAGTTAGTTGAGTGTGGTGGTGTGGGACTATAGACCCAGCCACTCAGGAGGCTGAGGAGGAAGTGTTGCTTGAGCCTGGGAGGCAGAGGTTGCCGTGAGCCGATTTCATCCACTGCACTCCAGCCTGGGTAATAGAGATGTCATCTCAAAAATAAAATAAAATAAACTACGAACAGAAACAAAGCTCCTTAATCTGATATAAAACATGTACAAGCCAGGTGCAGTGGCTCACCCCTGTAATCCCAGAACTTTGGGAGGCCAAAGCGGATGGGTCACGAGGTCAGGAACTCAAGACCAGTCTGGAAATACAAAACTTAGCTGGGTGTGGTGGCAGGTGCCTGTAATCCCACCTATTCAGGAGACTGAGGCAGGAGAATTGCTTGAAACCAGAAAGCGGAGGTTGCAGTGACTTGAGACCCCACCACTGCACTCTGGCCTGGGCAACAAGAGCGAAACTCTGTCTAAAACAACGACAACATAAAAACATGTACAAAAACCCCACATTCATGATACTCAATGGTGAAAGGCTAAATATTTCACCCTGAAGATCAGAAAAAAAGACAAGAATGTACACTCACCATTTCTATTAAACATTATACCAGAGGTGATTAGGCAAGAAAAAGAAATTCTAAAATACAAATTGGAAAGAAAGAAGTAAAACATGTCTGTTTGTAGATAACAGGATCTTATACATAGAAAATTCATAGGAATGTAATTAAAAACTATTAAAAATAATAAACTGGCTGGGCACGGTGGCTCCTGCCTATAATCCCAGCACTTTGGGAGGCTGAGGTAGGCAGATCATGAGGTCAGGATATGGAGACCATCCTGGCTAACACGGTGAAACCCCAACTCTAATTAAAATGCAAAAAATTAGTCGGGTGTGGTGGCACGTGCCTGTAGTCCCAGCTACTTGGGAGGCTGAGGCAGGAGAATCACTTAAACCCGGGAGGTGGAGGTTGCAGTGAGCCAAGACTGTGGTACTGCACTTCAGCCTGGGTGACAGAGCAAGACTCCATTTCAAAAATAAACAAACAAACTAGTTCAGCAAATCTCAACATCTGAGATCAACATATAAAAATCAATCGTATTTCTGTACATTAGCAATGAACAGTCAAAATTAAGAACATTCCATTTACAATATCATCGAAAAGAATTAAGTTATTAGAAGCAAATTTAATAAAAGAAGTAGAAGATGTATACTCTGGGCTGGGCACAGTGGCTCACGCCTGTAATCCTGGCATTTTTGGGAGGCTGGGGTGGATGGATCATCGAGTATAGGAGTTCCAGACCAGCCCAGGCAATGTGGCAAAACCCTGTCTCTACAAAAAATAGCCAGGCATGGTGGTACACACCTATGGTCCCAGCTACTCAGGAGGCTTAGGCAGGAGGATCACTTGAGCCTGGGAGACAGAGGTTGCAGTGAACCAAGATTGCACCACTGCACTCCAGCCTGGGTGACAGAGCAAGACCGTCTTGGGAAAAAAAAAAAAAAAAAAAGACTGTACTCTGAATACTACAAAGTATGTTGAAAAGGCCGGGCACAGTGGCTCACACCTGTAAGTCCAGCACTCTGGGGGCCAAGGCAGGCAGATTATTTGAAGTCAGGAGTTCGAGACCAGTGTGGCCGATATGGTGAAACCCTGTCTCTACTAAAAATTAGCTAAAAATTAGATGTGGTGACGTATGCCTGCAGTCCCAGCTACTTAAGAGGCTGAGGCAGGAGAATCACTGGAACCCAGGAGGTGGAGGTTGCAGTGAGCCTAGATCGCACTACTACACTCTAGCCTGGGTGACACGGCAAGAGTCCCTCTAAAAAAAAAAAAAGAAAGAAAATTAATTAATTAATTAAAGAAGCCAGGCATAGAGGCCCACATCTGTAATCTCAGCTACTCAGTAGGCTGAGGAAGGATCACATGAGGCCAGGATTTCCAGACCAGCCTAGGTAACATTGTGAGACTACATCACTAAAACGACTTTAAAAATTAGCCAGAAACTACAGCCAGTGTGGTGATACATGCCTGTAGTCTCAGCTACTCAGGATGCTGAGGCAAGAGGATTGCTTGAGCCCTGGAATTTGAGACCAACCTGGGCAACATGATGAAATGTTGTCTCTACCAAAAAAAAAAAAAATTATCTGGGCATGGTGGCATGCAAGTGTGATCTCAGCTATTTGAGAGGCAGAGGTAGGAGGATCACCTGAGCTCAGGGAGGTTGAGGCTGCAATAAGCCATGATCACACCACTGCACTTAGCCAGAGTGAGAACCTGTCTTTAAAAAAAAAAAAAAAAAAGGAAAAAGAAAAGAAAAAATAAAAGTAAAAGATAAAATATTTAGGCCAGGCATAGTGGCTCATGCCTGCAATCCCAGCACTTTGGGAGGCCAAGGTGGGTGGATCATTTGAGGTCAGGAGTTCAAGACCAGCCTGACCAACCTGTCTCTACTGAAAAAATATAAAATTAGTTGTGCGTGGTGGCGCATACCTGTAAACCCAGCTACTTGGGAGGCTGAGGCAGGAAAATCACTTGAAACTGGAAGGTGGAGGTTTCAGTGAGCTGACATTGAACTATTGCACTCCAGCCTGGACAAGAGCAAAACTCCATTTAAAAAAAAAACAAAAATTTTAGTTAATATAGTAAGCATAATCATTCTGAAAAATAAAGAACTTGTAAAAATGCTCACAACATAGTGAAATAAAAAAACTAAGATATAAAACAATGACGATCCATATTTCCTATACATCTTCTATGGTGGAGATATTTATTATATATAAAAATCTCACCTAATCCTACAATAACCTCTTAAAGAATGTATGTATTATCATCATCCCCATTTAGCAGATAAAAGAAATAGAAGCTGGGAAACTTGCCTAGTTTGCATAATTAATAAATGCATGGAACTAGACTTAAACCCAAGTCTCTCTGATTGCAAATTTTGTGTTCTGTACCATTATACTATAGAGCTATGTTAGGTTGGATTCAGAAAATGTGGCACATATACAACATGGAATACTAGGCAGCCATAAAAAGAGATTATGTCCTTTGCAGCAACATTGATGGGGCTGGAGGCCATCATCCTTAATAAATTAGTGCAGGAACAGAAAACCAAATACTGCATGTTCTCACTTATGGGAGTTAAACATTGAGCACACATAGATATAAATACGGAAACAACAGAAACTGTGGACTACTAGAGGGTGAAGGGATGAAGATGGGTAGTGAGTACAATGCTCACTACCTGGGAAACAGAACCCATACTCCTAACCTCAGCATCACATAATATTCCCATGTAACAAATGTGCACATACATGTACTTCCTGAAACTAAAATATAAGTTAAAATAAAAATAAAATAATACATTTAAATTGTAAATTATCCCACAATTTTAATAAAGGTGCATATATGTGTTTATTGATATATTTAAACATGTGCATATACATGTTTAGAAAGACAGGAATATGTTGGCCGGGCGTGGTGGCTCATGCCTATAATCCCAGCACTTTGGGAGGCCGAGGCGGGTGGATCACGAGGTCAAGAGATCGAGACCATCTGGTCAACATGGTGAAACCCCATCTCTACTAAAAATACAAAAATTAGCTGGGCATGGCGGCGCACACCTGTAGTCCCAGCTACTCGGGAGGCTAAGGCAGGAGAATTGCCTGAACCCAGGAGGCGGAGGTTGCGGTGAGCCGAGATCGTGCCATTGCACTCCAGTCTGGGTAACAACAGCAAAACTCAGTCTCAAAAAAAAAAAAAAAAGAAAGAAAGAAAGACAGGAATATGCAAAATGCTAATGGTGGTAAGTTTTAGGGGTTGGTTTCTTTGTGATTATCTGTGTGGTGAACATGTGCTACTTTTGTAATGGAAAAAAATAAATACACTCCAAATATTTTCTTCAGTAAAGAAATTAGGCAAAAAAAGAAAATATATAAATCATGGTGTTTTAAGTTTTCTCAATATTTAAGTTCCACTTTAGAATAATAAATCCTCTTATATATTGAATATAAACTTTGATTAATAAATATAAACTCCTAGTGGCGCACACCAGTAACCTCAGCTACTCGGGAGGCTGAGGTTTACATATTATTTATATATATATATATAAACCTCAACCTGAGAGGCAGAGGTTGCAGTGAGCTGAGATTGTGCCACTGCACTCCAGCCTGGGTGACAGAGCGAGACACTGGCTCAAAAAATAAAATAAAATAATAAACTTATTCTGTAACAGAAATATCCTGTGTGCAAATTCAGTCCTAGCTAATAAGACTTAACAATGTTAATTGTTAACTTCCACATTCTAAAAAAGTTTACTTGGTAACTTTATTATTTGATGACTTCACTACATTCTCATCAGCTATGAATTGGAGTGATTCTGATTTGAACTACAGTGTGGTGTGTTGAATTTTTCCATTTCTGTCATGTATGCTATTTTTACTTTGAGATAATACTGTTTTAAAGTTTATTATTGCCAGTAATAACAACTGCTAAGTCCTCGAAGTTAACATCTAGCTTATCCTTAAATAAACTGACCTTATTATATTTATCCTAAGCCAACATTTTTTTTGCTTCTTTTTTCTTTATATTTTTAGTTTCCACTTTTTAAGGGTTTAGAAAAGCAAGCCAAATTTTTAAAAAACATACGGAGATAAAGCAGCATATATTTTAAGAATATATTAGATTTTAAAACATCATTTTCCTAAAAGTTAAATTCCCCAAAAGAACTAATTTCCAAATCTTCTAATACCTTCTCATTACTTCAATGTGATTGCTCTAAATACAGAAAAGCTTTTTATTTCCCCTTGACAAGATCACACTGCTGTGTGCATATAAACCACGATTAACAAGGTATATTGGTTCAATATTCTAACATTACCTCCAATTCTATCAAAAGGTTCACCCTCTAATATTACAAATCTAGTTTAAACCTCAAGATTTAGTCAACACCCCTCCTGATAAAAAAAAAATACTTGGAGTTCATTTCCAATGCTAAGAAACAACACAACACATTGACAACATTGCTTCACAGATATCTACTGCTCACTAAGAAAAATGTACAGCCAAATATAATTTTATGTCATAAACAATAAAAAAATCAGGCTTAGATGTTATGCTGTGCAATAATTCTCTTAACAATTGTTTAAACCAAAATTAGGACAACTAAGGTGTTCAAATATCACCTTCCCAGATAAAGCCCATATTAACATGAGAGTAAGAAATAAGTATCACGCTCTCAAAGAATAAAAAATTTCCAAAACTGCATGTCCCACAAGTACAAATTTAAAATTTTGTATATTTAAAATTGAGGATTAACTTTTTTTTTTTTGAGATAGGGTCTCACTCTGTCGCCCAGACTGGAGTACAGTGGCATGATCTCAGCTCACGGCAACCTTCACCTCCCAAGCTCAAGCGATTCTCCTGCCTCAGCCTCCTGAGTACCTGGAATTACAGGCAAGTGCCAACACACCTGGCTAATTGGGGATTAACTTTTTTCTTTTTTTTTTTGAGATGGAGTTTCGCTCTTGTTGCCCAGGCTGGAGTGCAATAGCGAGGTCTTGGCTCACTGCAACCTTGCCTCCTGGGTTCAAGTGATTCTCCTACCTCAGCCTCCCAAGTAGCTGGGATTACAGGCATTCGCCACCATGCCCAACTAATTTTGTGTTTTTAGTAGAGATGGGGTTTCTCCATGTTGATCAGGCTGGTCTTGAACTCTTGACCTCAAGTAATCCATCCACCTTGGCCTCCCAAAGTGCTGGGATTACAGACGTGAGCCACCGCGCCTGGCCAATTTTTAAGCTCATCATTTATGCAGAGATATAGAAAACAACAAAATGTGCGAATGTTTTGTAGCTTTTTTCTTTTCTTGAGACAGACTCTCATTCTTTTTTGAGACTGTCTCATTTTTGAGACAGTCACCCAGGCTGGAATGCTGTGGTACGATCTCAGTTTACTGCAGCCTCTGTCTCCTGCCTTACCTTTCCAAGTCCTCATCCTCCCAAGTAGCTAGGATTACAGGCCTGTGCCACCATACCCAGCTATTTTTGTATTTTCAGTAGAGACACGGTTTCACCATGTTGGCCAGGCTGGTCTTGAACTCCCAACCTCAGGTGATCCATCCACCTTGGCCTCCTAAAGTGCTGGGATTATAGGTATGAGCAACCACGCCTGGCCTCTTTCATTTTCTTTTTAAGAGATAGCTCACACCCATTTTCTGGCTGTCATTTGGGCTTGACTTCTTTGATTCAATTCTCATGCCTCTATCTATTTGTGCATCATTATGTTGCACTTGTCTAAGAATTAAATGTTGACTTTCAGTGGTGTAAAAGTAAAACAAACAAAGAAAAAGATCATGCGCAGTGGCTCACGCCTGTAATTCCAGCACTTTGGGAAGCCAAGGCGGGCGGATCACCAGGTCAGGAGATCAAGATCATCCTGGCCAACATGGTGAAACCCTGTCTCTACTAAAAATACAAAAATTAGCTGGGTGTGGTGGTGTGTACCTATAAGCCCAGCTACTCAGAAAGCTGAGGCACAAGAATCGCTTGAACCCAGGAGGCAGAGGTTGCAGTGAGCCGAGATCAGACCACTGCACTCTACCTGGCGACAAAGGGAGACTCCATCTCAAAAAAAAAAAAAAAAAAAAAAAAAAAAACCTATTTACAGCACACTCATGGTTTAAATTGGTATACAAACACAGTCTTTCTTAGGCTTTTATCATTAGCCAACATCACCATACTCATTTATATAACTTCCTGTTTCTTTATGACTATCTGAAGAACTCAGACTGCTGGGTACTGTGAGTTGGATAAGTCCCCCCACCCCTCAAGACCAAAATTAAAGCAAAGTCTCTGTCAAGGTTTCATATTAAAATGTTGAAAGTAGATACAAAATCAAGAGACTAAAACAGTGTATTTTCAATCATGTTTCACATTATTTTTAATGTATAAATCAAG
Source organism: Saguinus oedipus (assembly GCA_031835075.1). Taxonomy (NCBI): domain Eukaryota; kingdom Metazoa; phylum Chordata; class Mammalia; order Primates; family Cebidae; genus Saguinus; species Saguinus oedipus. Next base: position 163,360,976 of record CM063173.1, read on the forward strand.
AAGGAAATCGACCTTCATATAACTGCCTTACAATCTCCTGAAATTTTCTGGGTAACCAGTGTGGCAACTGACAAGGACTCAGACTTATTGATGAACTATTAAACACTGTAAGCTGTTACTTGCATAATACTTAGATTTTTGGTAGAGCAAAGAAATGACTGACAGGCAGGTGTCCTGGATGCCCGTCCTAGTCCTTCTACTGACTGTAACTGGTAAGTTATTTTATCTCTTTGGATTTTGATTTCCTCACCTATAAAGTGAGATTTTGTCAGGCAGGTGTGGTGGCTCACACCTTTAATCCCAGCACTTTAGGAGGCTGAGGTGGGTGGATCACTTGAGGCCAGGAGTTTGAGACCAGCCTGCCAACATGGTGAAACACCATGTATACTAAAAATACCAAATATATGTATATGTATATCTGGGAGTGGTGGCGCATGCCTGTAGACCTAGCTACTCAGGTGACTGAGGCATGAGAATCTCTTGAATCTGGGAGGTGGAGGTTGCAATGAGCCGAGATCATGTCACTACACTCCAACCTGGGCAACAGAGCAAGACTTGGTCTCAAAAAAATAAAAAATAAAAATAAAATACAATGTGAGATTTGAAGGAGATATCCTATAAATCCCTTTTAGCCCAACACTCCATTTTTTAGCATGTTACATACTACCAAATAGAAACCAATAAGATGTTTACTATTTTTGACAGAATCCAGAATATACATAAATAGCACCTCATTCACAGTATTCACGGGGGAGAATTTTTAAAAAGTACTCTCTTTATATGCAGTATGAGTCATGAACTGAGACAGCAACTTGTAAAAGGTCACAAAACTATAGCATTCTGAGAAAATGATTCTGTTTTACTTTTTTAAGAGAGAGCCTTGCTCTATTGCCTAGGCATGATCATGGCTCACTGCAACCTGGACCTCCCAGGTTCAAGTGATCCTTCCTCCTCAGCCTCCCAAGTAGCTGGCACTAAAGGCATGTGCTACCACGCCCAACTAATTTTTCAGTAGAGACCCCTGAGGTCTCACTATGTTGCTCAGGCTGGTCTCAAATACCTGGGCTAAAGCGATCTTTATGCCTCAGCCTCCTAGTACTGGGATTACAGCTGTGAGTCACTGAACCAGGCTGATCCTAGTATCTTGATTGTGATTGCAGTATTCACTATGCTATCTTTGTTGACATTTGGCAATACTTAGCAACGTGTTTAACCTCTCTCACTCCTAATTAGCCAATTTGCTCTCTAATGGAGAGTTTGCATTCATAAAAACTATTACATGCTCTCTAATGGACTCCATCCCTGCTCAATTTTTTACTGCTTAGTGTCCATAACATTTGCTTTCCCCTTCAGTTCTAGCATTAGAATAATTACCGATGATACCTTCTCATGTTTCCTGAGGATTCAAATTAGGGTTCCAGGTACAGTATTTGTCTCATTTTCTGTATAATTAACTTTCTACATAAATTTTAACCGCATAAAGACACTGTCACTACTATCTCTACATTAAACAATATCTGCTTGAGGCCTGTATCTTTAAACAGATCAAATACACCTAAGCAACAAGTGGCGGAAAAAGACACCAGATAATCTTTGCACTATTTGCTACAATGGTTTTGTTGGTTTGTTGTGGAGTCTCAACAAACTGTCACCCGGCTGTCACCCAGGCTGGAGTACAATGGCACGGTCTCGGCTCACTGCAACCTCATCTCCTGGGCTCAAGCAATTCTCCTGCCTCAGCCTCCCAAGTAGCTGGGATTACAGGTGACTGCCATCATGCCCAGCTAATTTTTGTATTTTTTAGCAGAAACAAGGCTTCATTATGTTTGCCAGGCTGGTTTCAAACTCCTGAACTCGTGATACACCCGCCTCAGCCTCCCAAAATGCTGGGATTAACAAGTGTGAGCCACCGTGCCTGGCGCTACAGTGGTTTTGGAACTTCCTCCCTCCCTCCCTGATGGTTCTCTTACACTTTCAGGACTTCAGGCTCCTAGACCTTGAAATCAATGAATGAAATTGGTTTTCCAGGTTCTCTAAAGATGTTGACTAGAGTATTTCTTCTGCATTTTTCCTTAACTTTCCTAAGCAGAATATCCTGCCCTACCTGTGTTCTCCAAGACCTATGTTCTATCAATAATCTGGCTGGCCAAAACCTCAACAAAGTCCCTTTGCTCCCACCTCCTCTGCACAAGTTTTCAGACTTCTCCCTAAAACTGGCAGACATAGAAACACATCTGTTGTTAATTCAACATGTACAAGTAAGAGGTCATACTCTATTCCCTGTACCCCGGAAAGGCTGAGGGTACAAATTCTAGCTGCCAATTAGTTCCAGTGAATAACACCTCATATTAGGCATTCTCATCTCACAGTTTCTCTGGGACTCTACCTATCCCAGAAAAAAATTAGAACAAACTGCACAGCTTTCTTATGCACGAACTGCCATGGATACTCAAGAATCTATGAGTCTCAAATCTCAAAGGGCTAATATTCAGCCAGTATACTCTTATAGCCTTAAAGTTTGTTAAAATACTGAAATTTGTCTTGCCATTTGGCAAATAGTGTCCTGAGCCACTGCCTAATCCTGTAGCCCAGCATCTTCTCTAGGATCCTTTTAACCCATCAACAGGTTAAGGACTTGCACTCTAAAGGGCCCATAGTTTCCTTCTCTAGCATAGTAACTAGCCTGTATACTGAACGGTTAGTACCCATGCAATCAACCCCTACCTCCAGCCCTCAAAGTTGTACCTTCTGGGCAATGCCTTTGGATTCTACTAGATACTCCCAAGGACTAGGCTGTGCATTTCTAACCTTTCCCACCCGGACATGGGGAAACTCAAATAGGTCTGGGCAGGAATAGATATAGCACTAGCCAGTCCAGATTACTGAATCCAGTTCCTGTTCTTTTGTGTATCCTCTGCCAGAACTGGCCTGGTACCCAGCAGGAGATATGAGATCAGTGGCAGTGGCACTGACATCTCATCAGGCAAATGCCCAGTGTCTTTTTCTTTTGAGATGGAATCTCGCTCTGTCACCAGGCTGGAGTGCAATGGCATAATCCTTGCTCACTGCAACCTCGGCCACATTCTTCTTTTAAAGAAGGTAAGTGAGAAAACATCCCTAACCTAAAACCAGTACCTATCCACCACATCCAGCAGGCACTGGTCCCACTTCTTCTGAGCTCCGCCTCCGACATGTTCCCACCAACAGCTCCAGCTTTCCTCTCACTCAAACTGCATTTAAGAGATATCTTGTAATGATTCCTCATGGAAGAGTTCAAAATAAGAACTCCTGAATCTGCCGGCTACTCTAACAATACGGGTTTTGACCTGATAGCACCTTATCACTATTCTTGCCCAAGCCTTGATAGGCCAGCCCATATCAGGGTAGGTAGGGTTAGGTGGAAGTGGGGTGAGGTGTTCATACAAATTAAAGTGAACTCCTGCTTCTCAAAGAAAACAAGGTCCCTTTTGGTCAAGAAAAAGAGAGGTTTCACTAAATGACACTCTTGATAACCTGCCATCCCTTTCAAATGAATGTATTCACTTTTCCACAATATAGGGAGTGAAAACATGAATTAAGGAGAATCCCATCTTCCCGTAGTAAATCCTAGTGCTTTTTTTTGAGACGGAGTTTCGCTCGTTACCCAGGCTGGAGTGCAATGGCGTGATCTCGGCTCACCGCAACCTCCGCCTCCTGGGTTCAGGCAATTCTCCTGCCTGAGCCTCCTGAGTAGCTGGGATTACAGGCACATGCCACCATGCCCAGCTAATTTTTTATATTTTTAGTAGAGACGGGTTTCACCATGTTGACCAGGATGGTCTCGATCTCTTGACCTCGTGATCCACCTGCCTCGGCCTCCCAAAGTACTGGGATTACAGGCGTGAGCCACCGCGCCTGGCCCTAGTGCTTTTTAATGGGGGAAAACAAAAACCCCAAAGAACTCTGGCTCTAAAAGGATGAGGGTAGCCTCATGTACTAACTCCACAGAAGGGATAAACCAGTCTATTCATTTTTCTTTACATCAGAGAGGCCTCCTTTCTCCCAAGTTCTTAGTTTGTTCTAACCAATAACCTGGACAGCTGAAATGACCCAGCTAATTCTCTGTTACATGATATGGAAACCCAGGCAACAACTGAGGTCACATCACCCTGAGAGATTCTCCACTCCAAATCCTTTGTAACCCTCTGGCCACCACTGAAACTAAGACAAACAAACTGGATCAACTAAGAGACGGCCAAATATAAGCTGTGCTTGACCAAAGTCATAGCCACCCTGCAGCGCCTCCCAGAGAACACAGTGCTGGAGGAGAAAAGGAGGAGACTACACTATCAGAACGGCAGATGTGCCTCTCAGTAGAATGAGCCCCACACAAATACTATGGCTTTGCCACACCACTACCCTGACAGGCTGCCTCAGGATAAAAAAGTTATTCAACAACCATGACAAAATGTTCGATGGCCTCCCAACTAATACAATGTCCACAGATATTTTCTTCTCTTTCTACTCTAGTATGCTCCATACAAAAACAGTGCTACTTAAAGTGTCATCCATACTCATGCAGGTCCATGAACAGTTTGCTACTGATCCACAAGTACAGAAATTGAGAAAAAGTTAAAAAAAAAAAAAAACTTTTATAGAAATTTGACACAGTAATTTTTTTTTCTTTTTTTGTGAGTCTCCCTCTGTCGCCCAAGGTGGAGTGCAGTGGTGCGATCTCAGCTCATTTCAACTTCCACCTCCCGGGTTTAAGCAACTCTTCCATCTCAGCCTCCCAAGTAGCTAGGATATAGGCACATGCCACCATACTTGGCTAATTTTTATATTTTTTGGTAGAGACAGGGTTTCACTACGTCGGCCAGGCTAGCCTCAAACTGGTCCCTGTAACTCCTCCCAAAGTTGCTGGGATTACAGGCATGAGCCACCGCACCCAGCTAACACAGTAATTATGTCTGTTGAATTTAACAAAATATTTGGTTTGTAGTTTAACATTTGTTTTGTAGTAATTCACTTCTTTTATTTATGTATTTATTTGAGACAGAATCTCGCTGTCACCTAGGCTGGAGTGCAGTGGTGCGATCTTGCCTCACTGCAATCTCCACCTCTTGGGTTCAAGGGATTCTCGTGCCTTAGCAGAGTAGCTGGGATTACAGGCTGCACCACCATGCTCAGCTAATTTTTGTATTTTTAGTAGAGACAGAGGTTCCCCATGTTGGCCAGGCTTGATTCAAACTCCTGACCTCAAGTGATTCATCTGCCTGGCCTCCCAAAGTGCTAGGATTACAAGTGTGTGCCACCACCCCCAGACCTGGTAATCACTTCTTTTATTATACATTGCCAAAGTATCAGAATGTAATGGACAGGAATTAAAAAAAATATTTATCTTTTGGCTGGGCGTGGTGGCTCACCCCTGTAATTCCAGCACTTTGGGAGGCCAAGATAGGTGGATTGCTTGAACCCAGAAGTTCAAGACCAGCCTGGGCAACATGGTGAAACCTCATCTCTACAAAAAAATTAGCTGGGTGTGGTGGCACACACCTGTAGTCCCAGCTACACAGGAGGCTGAGGCACAAGAATCGTTTAACCTGGGAGGCAGAGGTTGCACTGAGCAGAGATTGTGCCATTGCACTCCAGAGTAGGTGACAGTGAGGCTCTGTCTCAAAAAAAATTAAAATTTAAAAAACAAATATTGTTGCATGAATAAATATATTACTGTTTCCTGCCTCTAGCCTTTGATTATTCTGCTGCCATTGCCTACAGGCTGTTTTCCCAGATTCTTTCCTTCTTGCTAAGTCTGACTTAAACTAGGCTTAGACACCAACTCCTATAGAAAGCCTTACTTGAACCTGGCCCTCTACTTTTCACTCACTACCAATCCATTAACTGAACAGTGAAAAGTAATTCCATAGCTACACATTCATGCAGACAACAGAATTTTACGACCTCTTCTCAATACTGGTTCATATTTCTGCAACCAGAACACACCATTTCGTCCTTAGTAACTATGGCTTCCACCCGTTAATTCCCTACTACACTAAGCACTTCTTTAACATTAACTGCATAAGTTGTCCCAAGGGTCAAGATACACCTTAAAAACTTCAAGGAAAAAAAGCATTCTTATATACACTGGCAAAGTCAATGTAGCAAGAAAGCCACATTTGTTTTCTATGACTGTCAAATGCTAAAAGTCTTCTTCTGGGTCTATTCAAAGTCAGTCTCACCAACTCTCATTTCCAATTTACATCTATCATGTTCTTACACTGTTCTTGGCCTACCTACATGGACTCCAATCTCTGCTTTATACCTTGGCTAAACACAGAGAGCTTGGACATAGAGTCACAGTAAACTATGGAAATTTACCCAAGCTTACTTCCTCCTGTCCCACCCTCTATCATGACCAAGGCCAATGCAGATAAAGCTCTTGTTCAGGGCTGGGAAGGCAGACAGGAAGGTTCTGGTCCAATTCTGTAACTTTAAATCAGTCCATCTTTCACCAAGAAACCATACAGCTAACAGCCACTAACACAAGCCTCAAACAGCCCAACACCATTCATAGCAATGCTCTAGAATCATTCTTCTACCCACCCAACCTTACTCGATTTCATTTTAGTTCTTGGCTCCTGACTCTACCAGTTTATCATGCCTTTTTCTACTATATGCTGACTGAACTTGTTTCCCAAGCATAACATTTATTGTTTTCTGACTCTTTTCACTGCTGGCTGCCTTGGTATGACTCCCACTTGAGCTTCAGCCCTGGATATCTACTATGGGCTCTGTGACTTCAGCAGGTCTACCTTGCTCCCAAAAGAAGAGAATTCATATGACCAAACACATTTCTTAGAAGTGCCACATCAATGTCATACCACAGTAACTTATCCATATCTTGCCTGAATAATTATTTAACTACTGATGAGCTGCTTTTCTTCTCATTTTCTTTCTCCACTGAATATTATCTATCCTGCCTGGAAATAAAATTCTTTCTCTATAAGTAAATTGTTTCTAAATAACTTCTACTTCAGTTTAAAAGTAGAAAATAAAGTGAGGAAGAACATCATGTTATTAAAAATTCAGACTGCATCATCAGGTGCAGTGGCTCATGCCCATAATCCCAGCACTTAGGAATGATCACTTGAGGCCAGAAGTTCAAGACTAGCCTGTAGAGACCCTGTCCCTACAGAAAAAGAAAAAAAAAATTAGCCAGGCATGGTCGCACATGCCTGTGGTCCTGTCCACTCAAGAGGTTGTAATGGGAGGATCACTTGAATCCAGCAGGTGTTCAAGGCTGCAGTGAGCTATGATCACGCCACTGAACTCCAGCCTGAGGGACAGATGAAGACCCTGTCTCAAAAAAATATATATATTATATTCTTAAAAAAACATGGTAACAGTATCTTAAAATATTGTAAACTGCCTCTTGTGCCTTCCAACATGTGCCCTCTTCCCCCTGTCTACTGAGTCTTATGACAACTCTCACTTTTTTTTTTTTTTTTTGAGACAGAATCTCACTCACACTCTGTTGCCCAGGCTAAAATTCAGTGGCTCACTGCAACCTCTGCCACCTGGGTTCTAGCAATTCTCCTGCCTCAGCCTCCCCAGTAGCTGGGATTACAGGCATGAGTCACCATGCCCAGCTAATTTTCTGTTTTTAGTAGAGATGGGTTTCACCATTGTGGCCAGGCTGGTCTTGAACTCCGGACCTCAAGTGAGCTGCCCACCTCAGCCTCCTATAGTGCTGGGCTTACAGTGAGCCACTGGATCTGGCCCACTTTTCTAAGTATTGTAAAAAGAGAAAACTGATACCCTCTCAAAATGATGCTCCCATCCTAAATGAGTTATTTCAGAGGAGCTCAGGATACAGTTAAATAATGGTTTCATATTAACTACAGGTAGGCTGATATCACACTGTCACATGAACATTACACATAATGCTACATATGAGAAACAAGGGAAAAAATGTCTCCATGAAAACCAAGAGATGGGAGAAAAGACTTGCCATTTTCATTAAGCTTGACGTTAAAACAAAATAAAAAACTCCTTTTTTATTCTAAAGAAGTGGGTCTGTTTGGGCTGCCCAATATACTGCTGTGTGAAATTAATCATACCAAATTTGACAGTAAAAGATAAAAACATCAATGTAATTAGATCATACCAACAGTCTATGCAACATAAGTGAGAACACCTTGTCAGTATTCATGGTAAAAAGGCATATGCATCATGACAAATTGTTCTGAGCAAGTCCATAGATTAATCCAACTGTATTAATGAGGAATATATATATATATATTTGATGAATTTCATAATGAAAAAAATCAAACTTCATCCTTCTTGACCTACTACAAGCATTTCTTTTTCTTTTTTTGAGACAGTCTTGCTCTGTTACCCAGGCAGGAGTGCAATGGTTTGATCTCAGCTCACCGCAACATCTGCCTCCTGGGTTCAAGCAATTCTCCTACCTCAGCCTCCCAAGTAGCTAGGATTACAGTCACACGCAACCACACCTGGGGTTTGGTTTTTTTTTTTTTTTGTATTTTTAGTAGAGACAGGGTTTCACCATGTTGGCCAGGCTGGTCTAGAACATCTGGCCTCGAGTGGTCCACTCGCCTTAACCTCCTATAAAGTGCTGGGATTACAGGTGTGAGCCCAGCCTATTACAACAGCATTTCTAGCTACTATAAAACTGAGTTGTTTCCTTCTCTGCTCATCTTCAGTATATTATCAAAAGATCAAAAGGCAAACAAAAATCACAGAATTCAGACTAAAATAAGAACTATTTCAGCTCAAACTCTAAACATACTCATATTGCTTAATCCATCCAGTAACCCTACACTGTAGATTTAAAAGATATAATCATTTATTTATGAGGGAGTTTCAGAAAATTAAGTGACTTGCTCAAGTTGCAGTCAAAACTGCAACTTCTCCGAATTCTGCAATTTCAAACTCTGTATTGTACTAAATTGGTGGCTTCTGTCTCCCTCTGCCCTTTACAAAAATCCCTGAGATACTTCTAAGGAGCAGTCTGAAACCACAGAACTCCATTGCTCATGAACATCAGTGTTACACAACTTACTATATACTTCTTGATGAAACACATTCCATTTTCAGAAGCGTCTGAATACTGGAAGTCATTAAAAGCATTTATATTTGGATGGGCATGGTGCTCACACCTGTAATCCCAGCAATTTGGGAGGTGGGCAGATCACCTGAGGTCAGAAGTCTAAGAGCAGCCTGGCCAACATAGAGAAACCCCATCTATACTAAGAATACAAAAATTAGCTGGGCATGGTGGTGGGCACCTGTAATCCCAGTGACTTGGGAGGCTGAGGCAGAAGAATCGCTTGAATCCAGGAGGTGGAGGTTGCAGTGAACTGAGATCATGCCACTGCAGTCCAGCCTAGGTGAAAGAGTGAGACCCTGTCTCAAAAAAAAAAAAAGCATTTATATTGCACTAATTACTGCCTCAAAACACTTATGGAACACAGCAAGATTTAATTAGATTTAAAGTATAATACTGTAACATCTCACTGTTGTTTCTTAAAGTTGCCAGCAGAAATAATTTCTGGGGGGTATTCATTCTTCAAACATGAATCCAGCTTTTTTAAGGTACTTTAACACTGAGCCAGACCCTGAGAATATAAAAACACAGTCCCTGCAATTAAAAATGTTAATTCCACAAATGTTAATCCCACTAGTAATAGTCTATATTCTATATAAGAGCCATTGGGTTCCCACCATCTTCCCTTCATCAAGCTATAGGCAGCTTACCTTATTTACTTTTATATTCCCACCACTAGCACGTGTAAGGGGTGCAATAAATGTTCAATACAAGTTTAGATAACAATTCCTTAAAATTGGAACCAACCCAAATGCCAATCAAAGACATACTGGATAAGGAAAATGTGGCACATATACACCATGGAATACTATGCAGCCATAAAAAGGGATAAGTTCATGTCCTTTGCAGGGACACAGATGAAGCTGGAAACCATCATTTTCAGCAAACTGACACAAGAACAGAAAACCAAACACCAAATGTTCTCACTCATAAGTGGGTATTGAACAATGAGAACACATGGACACACGGAGGGGAACATCACACACTGGGGCCTGTCAGGGTATGGGGGAACTAGGGGAGGGATAGTAGGGGTTGGTATAAATTAGGAGAAATACCTAATGTAGATGATGGGGGGATGGATACAGCAAACCACCAAGGCACATGTATACCTAGGTAACAAACCTTCACGTTCTGCACACAAACCCCAGAACTTAGAGTAGAATAAAAAAATTTTTTTTAATTTAAAACACTAAATTTTTAAGCAGTATAAAGGACAAACAAGTTATTTCTATCATTAATTCTACACAATTAACGTTTTCATTTCAAATAGTTAAATTATATTAATAGATTGCAAGCTACGAAACCAAGGTAAAACTATCCTTAGAACTTAGTCATGGCCACATACAGTAGCTCGTACCTGTAATCCCAGCACTTTGGGAGACTGAAGCAGGAGCATCACTTAAACCCAGGAGTTTGAGACCAGCCTGGGAAACACAGTGAGACCCAATGTCTAAAAAAATTTAAAAACCGGGAGGATTGCTTGAGCCCAGTTCAAAGCTACAGTGAAGTACGATTGTGCCACTGCACTTTAGCCTGGCAGCCTGGGTGAAAAGTCTTGCCTAAGAATTCTGAACCCCTGATGGACTTCCAGGGATGTCGAACTCCAGATATTTTTGGAAAGACATATAGCAGATGCATTGGAGCTAAAATTTAAAAGAACCACTGATTAACGCAAATGTCCTAATTTTACACACAAAGGAACTGCCAAAAAGAAGGAAATGTATCATAAGCGCCTCTCAACTAACCAGTGTTAAGAGCTATATATTTATTTGCTAGGGTTCCCATGACAAAGTACCAAAGACTAGGTGGCTTAAACAGAAATTTATTTTCCCACACTTCTGAAAGCTAGATGTCCAAGATTAAGTTGTTCACAGGGTTGTTCTCTTCTCAGGCCTCCCTCCTCAGTTTGTAGATGGCCTTCTTTCTCCGGTGTCTTCACATGGATCTTCCCTTTGTGTTTGTGTCCTAACCTCTTCTTATAAAGACACCATTCATATTGGATTAGGGCCCATATGTATAATCTCATTTTATCTTAATTACCTTCTTAAAGACCCCATCTCCAAATATGGTCACATTCTAGGTGCTAGGAGTTAGGACTCTGTCATAAATCGGAAGAGCATACAATTCAGTTCTAACACTCTGCCATCTGGCCCCTCAAAATTCATGTCCTTCTTATATGCAAAACACATTCACTCCATCCCAACAGCCCCAAAAGTCTTGACCCATTTCAGTATCAACTCTAAGCCCCAAATCTCATCTAAATATCATTTAAATCAGGTACCGGTGACTCAAGGTTTCATCCCGAGGCAAAATTCTTCTCCATCATGAACCTGTGAAACTAGGCAAGTTATTTGCTTTCAAAATACACCACTGATGGGACAGAAACAGGACAAACATTCCTACTCAAAAAAAAAAAAAAAAAAATTAAAAAGAATGATGGGTCCCAAGCAGGTCTGAAATGTATCAAGGCAAACCCCATTCGATTTTAAGGCTCAAGAATAATCCTCCTGAGCTTCATTCTCCATCTTCACAGCTGACAGGGGTGGCAGCCCTGTCTTCTGAGCTCACCTCCCAAAGCCCTGGGAGGCAGCCCACCCTGACTCCTCAGGCCTGAGCCCTCTGGTCTTGTGGTAGCAAAGTGGCCCTTTGACTTATCATCTTCAGGTTCACTCTTCCCTTTTCTTGAAGGAGAACACATGTTCACAGCCAGATAGCTCTACTGACCCATCTTATAGAATCCCAGAAATTCAACAGACCTCCTTCACTTTTATCCCTTTGTTCCCTTCAGTACCAACCAGCAGCCAATCCATTGGTATAACCCATCTCTATCCTGGTTTCTGCTACTTTCTGCTAAAATGGTTTCTGCCAAGATGGCTGACTGGATCCAGAAGTCACATACCCCTAATGGCTTTAGGAAATGGTTGTTTTGCAACAACTTTGATGTTCTCTCCAGAACATGTTAAATTTTTGCAATATGAATACAGAATTTTACAAATCTTCAGGTTCTGATTCCTTTTGCCTTAATAATTCCTTCTTAAATATCTCTCTCCCCTCTTGCATTTCACAAGCAGCAAGGAGAAACCAGGCCATTATCTTTAATGCATTGCTTAGAAATCTCAGCTAAACATTCAAATTCATCACTTAGAGGTTCATCTACTTTCCAAAAAAACACAATCTGGCTACGTTATTTGCCACATTATAATAAGGATCACCTTTCCCTCAGTTTCCAACAATATATTCTTCGAGTTCCTACCAGAAGCACCTTTAACGTTCGTATTTCTCCCAGTATTTATTCAAGGTGAGATGTGTACCTCTAAGATGACAGAAGCTTTCTCTACAGCTCTCCTCTTTTCTAAGCTTCACCAGAATCACCTTCAACAGCCATATTTCTACCAACGATCTCTTCAAGGCAGTCCAAGCTTTTTCTAACACATACTTCTGCTGGGCTCTATTCATTATCTAGTTCTAAAGCCACTTCCACATTTTTAGGTATTAATTACAACAGCACTCCAATACCAAAATTGGTATTAGATTGCTAGGGCTTCCATAGTGAAGTATCACAGATTGAGTAAAGAACAGAAATTTATTTTCTCACACTTCTAGAAGTCCAAGATGAAGGTGTCAGCAGCACTGGTTTCTTCTAAAGCTTCTAGATCCTTTGGCTTGTAGATGGCCATCTTCCTCCAGCGTCTTCACGTGGTCATACCTGTGTCCTAATCTCCTGTTACATGGACACCACTCATGTGGGATTAAGGTCCACCCATATTTATCTTCATTACCTTTTTAAAGGCCCTATCTCCAAATACAGTTGCATTCCAGTTTCTACAATTAGAACTTTAAATCTTCAATATGAGTTGGGTGTGTGTGTGAGTAGGGGATGGGGATGGATAATTCATTCTATAACAAACCTGAACTACTCATATTCACTTTTTGTATGAGTACTGAATACCAATCTTTCCCAGCCACCATGCTAGCTGATGACCACGCAACAGTGAACAAAACAGGTATAATGCCTGACTCATGAAGCTTAAAAACAATGAGGGGAAATAATCACATACAAATGAATAAAGTACATGAGAGCATATAAATGTATCTGGGACCTCATCAAGCTTGCTATGTCTAAGAAAACTTCAAAGAGCTCAAATCTGAAGGACAAGAATGGAAGGGATATATGCACGCAGAATTTTTTAGCAAGAGGGAACAGCATAGCACATTCAAGCAATTGAGAGGTGGCCGCTGGAATACGGAAAGTGAGAAGAGTAATTTAAAAAACATTAAGTTGTACAGGAAAGACAGTAACATCATCCAGGCTCTTAAATATCACATTATGATTTCTGGTTTTCATTCTAAGAGCAATGGGAAGCAACTGAAAGGTGTTAAAACACATCTACCCTTTAAAAAAAAAACTCTCTGACAGAGGGTACAAGAAGCTTCTAAGATGCTAGTAACATTATTTCCTGACCTGGGTATTGATTATACAGGTATGCTCACTGTGTGAAAATCCATCAAATGATGTTAGTTAAAAATGTAGAAACAGATCCGAGAGATACTCAGGGGGCAAAGTCCATAGAATCCATTTGATGGATTGAATATGAGGGGGAAACAAGGCATTGAAGAAGACTCTTGACTTTCTAGCTTGCAGAAATAGATGAAAGGTAAATCCATTCACTGTAGCAGGAATCCTGGAGTCCCAGATTTAGAGAGATCACAGGTTCAACTGGAGGTACCTTTTAAGCTTAAAAGTGTAAATGTCAAGTAGACAGTTAAGTATACAGACTGGAGTTCAGAGAAGATTAAGAAGAAAACACATTTGGGGTCAATATTGTTAATAGGACCAGCAGGTATAAAAATCAATCAGCCGGCCGGGCGCGGTGGCTCACACCTATAATCCCAGCACTTTGGGAGGCTGAGGCGGGTGGATCACGAGGTCAAGAAATCGAGACCATCCTGGTCAACAAGGTGAAACCCCGTCTCTACCGAAAATACAACAATTAGCTGGGCATGGTGGTGCATGCCTGTAGTCCCAGTTACTTGGGAGGCTGAGGCAGAATTGCTTGAACCCAGAAGGCGGAGGTTGCAGTGAGCCAAGATCGTGCCATTGCACTCCAGTCTGGGTAACAACAGTGAAACTCCATCTCAAAAAAAAAAAAAATCAGCCAACTATTTTAGTGAGCTCCTACAGTACTACAGGCACTAGTCTAGATTTTATGGACACAGCTGTGAACAAAATAAATATGTCCTCATTGGTCCTATATTCTATTTCAGGAATACTGCCGACAAATCAGTAGTAACTTCAACTACAAGTACTATGGTGAAAGTGACACCTCAGGTGAGACTTGAACATTAAGAAAATGCTAGGCATAGGAAAAGTAGATGAGAAGAGCATTCCAAAGAGAAGTAACAGCTAGAGCTTTTAGCAAGGACAAGCTCATCATGTCTGAAGAACAGTTCAAAGAGGTCAGTATAGATGGACTGTACAGTAAATGAAGACTGATATGAGACAGGGTCAGAGAAGCAGCCAAGGACTAAATTATATAGGGTTTAAGCAGTGAGTGATATTATTTATGCATATTCAAAAGAATTTAAGTTATAGTCTACTTTAGCTGCTCTGTGGATAAAATTGTAAGGTGGCAAAAATAAAAGTGGGGAGACTACTATGCCCACATGAAAAATAAGACCACATAGAGAACGCTAAAAGTGTGTCTAGAGCTGAAACTTGAGGAATTCTAAAATTCGAAGACCAAGAGAAGGGGGCAGCAAAGGAGACAGAAATAGTCACAGAGATCTGAACAAAATCATGATGCCAAGGAAGCCAAGTATTTTAAGGAAAAACTGATCAGAAAATGCCTGAGTAGTCGTAAGATGAACAGTAAATAATGTCCATCAATACAGAGGACTACTCTGGAGACCTTAAAAATCAATTTAGAAGAATGACAGAAACAGAGCCTAAAATGGAGTGGGTTCAATATTATCAGTGAGAGATGAGGGAGAAAAAGACAATGAACGTAGACTGCTTTTCAGAAAGAAGTGTGGCTATAAATGAGTTGTGTCAATAAAGAGGGACTTTTAGATTGGAAGACTTGATCGTGTTTAACTGTTGATGGTTCACTCAGGAAAGAAGGCAAGGATCAAGTTACAGAGAGAAGCAATAACTGACAATGCATAAAATTTCCTGAGGAGTACAGTTGAAGGCATTCAATAAACAGACGAAAGAGAGGACAGACGTAAATGGAGGTGTAACTCACACTGCTTAACTCTTACAATGTGTTCTTTCCACTAAAATCATGCTGATTATTTTGAAAAGTGTCCAGAACAGGTCAAAAAAATAAAGGAGGTTACTGAATTACTGAGGTTGAAGAGGCAAATAATGACCCGACATAAATTATTTTCAGATAAATAATGGAAAATCATGTAAAGATATGCATCAGTATCAACTATTCTTGATTGCCGAATAAAGATAAATATGTTCCAAATGAAAAAAGATGCAAGCATTTGTGTGTTTTCTAAGTTACACATAGTGTCACAGTTCTTTGGAAAAAGGGTTCTAAAAAGTGATTATGAACTTTTTGTTGAACCACTTTAAGACTGGGACAAATATCTGGAGTATTCTTCTCAGATAGTCTATAAATTCTTCTGTAAAGTGTTAAAGCAAAAAACTGCAACATAATTTTAAAAGAACCTTAAAAGAAATGGATAATCAAAAGCCTCAACTTTGCTCTACTCATCTGTATTCTAGGATTTAATTTCTTGATCATACACCACATATCTAAACAAAGATTACTGGTGAGGTTAGCATCTGGAAGAAAAGGCTCCGATACGGCATTAGATACATTGTTCTTTGGTGGTCTGGAAATCCTCTCCCCAGCAAGTATCAAATACAACTAATTCATGTTCCACATCCATGTTTCCTATACAGGTTGAGCACCATAATCCAAAAAGCTCCAAAATCCTAAACTTTTTGAGCACTGACATGATGATGCGTAAAGAAAATGTTCACTGGAGTACTTTGGATTTTCACGTTAGATATGCTCAATCAGTATGTATTCTGGAAATATTCCAAAATCCAAAAGAAAATCTGAACTCCAAAACATGTCTGGTCTCAAGTATTTCAGATAGGGATATTCAACTTTTATTACAAACTGCCCTACAACGTTGCTCTTCTTTTGATTACTGCTTTCTTGGTATCAAAAAGTTTGTTGACTGTTTTAGGGAGAAGACTGAGCCTAATATCCAAGGAAGAGTTACTGATTCCTAGTAAAGGATAAAGCTCCTAGGACATAGTAGTAATCCAAAGATAACGAGATCCCTGGTTTTAATTTTCAAAACGTCTAGCCAATGGCTCCTATCACATTTCCTATAAATACTTCAATTGACTTATATTCTAGGTAAATATCTTAACTGCATCTCTGCCCAGTATTAAATTGAATTATATTTCTATAATCCCAATACCCTTATATACTGCTTACTAGTCTCCTAAATTGAAAACTAACAATTCATTCATAAAACCAATGATATTTCTTCTTTTATGAAGTCTTTTCTATTCGAAACAAAAACTCCAGCTCTAGCTTAACATATACAAGAAAAAAAAAAACACAAACTACTCTTAAGGAATGAAAAGAAATCAAATAAGACCCAGTTCTTCAATTTTTTTAAGTTCATTAGAACAAAATAAGGAAAATACCCAAGAGTAAGAATTCTGTACTTCAAGATTTTCCTTGTAGAATTTAAGTAATTTACAAAGCAAATGGAAGTAACTGTCTCTTTTAGTGTTTTTGGAAAATTAATGTAAAGTATCATAAAATAATAAAAAGTTCCTACTTATTATAGAGAAAAAACTTAATTCTTTAAATATTCAGAAAATGTATGTAATTTCCATAATATCATACTTAAGTAGTAAGTGGACATAAAAGAAAAATAAGTAAAACCACTTAGAAGTAGTACTGACCTATTTTGAAATAATGCCTGAAAATTAATCAGGGTAAAAAAACCCAACTTACATAATCTAGCGATCCATTTATTGGACACTATACATTTCAAATGCTAATTAAAATAAGAAAATTAACTTAAAGCCTTAAAGCACAACAGTATATGTAAATAATTCAATGGAAAAAATGCTCCTGAAATATGATTATCAAGTATATTGATGTTTAATTTACAGAAAACATTTAAACATTAAATAGTATAAACTCTCAATCTTTTTTTTTTCTTGAGTTGGAGTCTCACTCTGTTGCTCAGGCTAGAGTGCAGTGGCATGATCTTGCCTGACTGCAACCTCCACCACCTGGGTTCAAGCTATTCTCCTACCTCAGCCTCCTGAGTGGCTGGGATTACAGGCACACGCCACCACGCCTGGCTTTTTTGTATTTTCAGTAGAGACAGGCTTTCAGCATGTTGGCCAGACTGTTCTCGAACTCCTCACCTCAGGTGATCCACCCGCCTGACTTCCCAAAGCACTGGATTACAGGCATGAGCCACTGCGGCCCGCCCAACTCTTTTGACTTTTAAACAGAATTCTAAATGGCTGCTTTAAGATTTCTTCACTCAGCTTCCCTAATAAATCAATATACCTTATAACCTTATAAAATAAAGGTACCATAAAGATGGAATCAACTCTTCACTGGTATTTCTTTTCAAACTTGGAAAAACACTAAATTAAAAAAAAAAACTGCCGGGTGTGGTGGCTCAAGCCAGTAATCCCAGCACTTTGGGAGGCCGAGGCGGGTGGATCACGAGGTCAAGAAATCGAGACCATCCTGGTCAACATGGTGAAACCCCGTCTCTACTAAAAATACAAAAAATTAGCCGGGCATGGTGGCACGTGCCTGTAATCTCAGCTACTCAGGAGGCTGAGGCAGGAGAACTGCCTGAACCCCGGAGGCAGAGGGTGCGGCGAGCCGAGATCACACCATTGCACTCCAGCCTGGGTAACAAGAGCGAAACTCCGTCTAAAAAAAAAAAAAAGTAACTATGTGGCTTAAAAATAATACTGAGTTACAGTAGATAAATATGTCTAACATAGATCTGAATCAGTTTTCTCTCTTACTAGAGAAATCATGTTGGATAAGTTGTCTAACCTAAATATCTGTTTCCTCTTTTAAAACCGTTATAGATTTGTGAAAGTTCAGTGACTGTAACAATCACATTTAGATGGGGGCCTAGCACTGATGGGCATTAAATAAACAGCAGTTATTTAAATGGCTTTTATTAAGACTTTTTGCGACAAAATTCCTGTTTGTTGCAGCAGCATTGCACCATATAAGGAACCACTTGTAAAAACTTAACTCAAAATAGTTACTAGCTTTCCTTCAAAATCATTCAGTTAAGGGCAACCAGCAATCACGACATAATAGCAAATTCTGTAACAGTGAATTTCAACCTACTGTTTATCAATTAACATCCATCATCATATAATTAAATTAATGTAAATATTTTTTCTCAAATCTGTACATATAAGTTCTATGCCATGTTATGAAATCCCCACCAATGATTAACACAATAGATTTTTATAATCTTTCCAGCCATTTTCATATCTAAATTCTACATAACCCACATGGTCAGGAAACTACAGAGCTGTGGTCTATAAGCTCAACTTGGTTAAGTAAGGCTCAGAAGGAACAAAAAATAAAGGAGGGAAAAAGAGATTATGTCCAGCTTTGCCAGTCACTTACCATTCACCATCTTCATTAAAAATGTTATGAGGTTACAGGAGGACAGCTGGGCAAAAAATGAATAGAGTGAAGAAAAACATGTATACAAGAACAGATCATGAAAAAAAAAATAAGATTTCTAAGATTAAGAAAAACTGAAAAAAAAAAAGAAAGAAAAAAGAATGGAAAACAAAGAACCCACAATCCCTTCCCAAGTAAATTTTCTTTCATTTTGTTATGCTAAAAAAAAAAAAAGAGCTCAGAATTACAACTGAAGAGACATTTTGAAAGTTGTATAATTATTATAATTACTAATTGTAAATCAACACCAAGAATAAAACTTTAATTTTACATGTACCATCTAAAAACACAGTTAAAACTGCAAAATAATAATGCAAATAATAAAGTATATTTCAATGGACTCTACTAAAACACAATTTTAACCATGAATAACCATATGATTCTTTTCCCCTTAGTTACTAGCAAAACTGAGAGGCAAACCTAATAGCTCCTCTCAAAATATTTCAATCTTCCCATCAATTTACAAAAAGCAGTTTAATTTTTTTAAAAAAGTAAATGGAAATACTAAAAACCAAAACAACATTTTGATATGAAGTCTTCAGTTACTCACCGAAGTAGGTATAATGCTTGTTAATGCAACTGTGTCTAGTTTTGAGATTAGGAATCAGACTGCACCTGTGTCCATGCTACAGAAAAATTATCTATTTTTTTTCCACACTGAAATTTAAGAGAACTTATTGAAGTTAACAGATTCCATTCTGGGAAGTGAAGTGTAAGTGTAATCACTACAATTATCACAACTGGAAAGTAACAGGGTTCTCTCTCAGAGAGCAAAATTTGTCAGGAGAAGGAAGAAAAAGATTATGAATGACTAAAATAAATTTCTACTGAATGTATAAAAAGTCAAAACTGTTCAACATATATAGCTTAGCTTCTAGAATTAATATCTATTTACTGTTGAGACTCTCTTTCCAAAGTTATTTGTGCTACTCCTTCTTCTTCTTGTGCAGAGAGTTATAATGTATTAAGAATTTTGGGCCAGGCACAGTGGCTCACGTCTGTAATCCTAGCACTTTGGGAGGCCAAGGTGGGCAGATCCCCTGAGGTCAGGAGTTCGAGACCAGCATGGCCAACATAGTGAAACCCCATCTCTACTAAAAATACAAAAAAATTAGCTGGGTGTGGTGGCACATACCTATAATCCCAGCTACTCGGGAGGCTGGGGCAGAATGGCAGCTTGAATCCAGGAGGTGGAGGTTGCAGTGAGCCAAGATCATGCCACTGCACTCAAATATGAGTGACAAAGCAAGACTCCCTCTCAAAAGAAAATTTTTTTTCTGTAGGAAATATTCCAAATTACTCCTTACATACATGTATATTCTATTACAAAAATTACACCAGTCAATGGACTCTAAATTACTGAGAGTAAATCGTAACCATTCTTCTACATGTTTTCTGAACGTAGTTGCAAATAATCATAATTATTGCTTTTTCAAGGTTTGCTCTGAAACTTACAAACCATGCAAAAATGAAAACTTAGACTTAACACATTTGGCAATTTGAATCTATTAAAGTGAATCAATCTAAATACTGCTTTGCAAAGTAAAAAAGGAATCAAAAGGACACACAAGACAATCACTAATCCCTATATTTTTAGGATCTATTTCAAGGAACTTAATACTACTTCTTACCATTCTAAGGACAGTATAAGAAGAAAATACAGAATACATGCAGGGAAGCCAATTGTTTTAATGATGCCTTAATTTTAAAAGTAAAGATTTGTATGCCTATCTTATCAACAAACAGAATATTCACTAATCCCTTAATACAATCTCAGAAAATTTACAAAGATATAGCTGACAATTTTAATA
Source organism: Saguinus oedipus (assembly GCA_031835075.1). Lineage (NCBI taxonomy): Eukaryota > Metazoa > Chordata > Mammalia > Primates > Cebidae > Saguinus > Saguinus oedipus. The sequence goes on from CM063173.1 coordinate 163,381,624, forward strand.
GGCAAAAATTTAATTTGTCAATGGTAGCTCCTAAAACTTAACTCTAAAAATCATTAACTTAACCTACTCCTGCTGCTGCCACCAAATCATTTATTCTGAATGTTGTGAATTATTTATTCTAAATCATAACCTAAGACTCTGTAATTATTATAGACTAAGACATTACTCAATGTGGATTGCAAACGTCAAGGGGAAAAAAAGCAACGATACTTTAGCCCTTATTAGTTACCGTATTCATGTCAGAATACTACATAAAACTTCAATAAAGACTGGCAAGCTTATTTGGTCAAGACACTAAAACACACAACTACAGTTCTACATTTTATACACCACCAATTTTCCTTATACTTAGAAAACACAGTCTCAAGGCCAAGCATGGTGGCTCACGCCTGTAATCCCAGCACTTTGGAAGGCTGAGGTGGGCAGATCACAAGGTCAACATGTGAATACAAAAAAAAATTAGCTGGGCGTGGTGGTGTAAGCCTGTAGTCCTACTCAGGAGGCTGAGGAGGGAGAACCCATGAGATGGAGGTTGCAATGAGCTGAGATCTTAGTTAAATATGATTAATGTCCAATTTAATTTTTTGTGATGGAGATGGTTAGAATGAGGTACAGCAGCAGGGGTCTATCCCACTAACACTGTATCTAGCTGGGTGCCTGCAGTCCCAGCTACCAGGTAGGCTAAGGCAGGATGATCACTTGAGACCAGTTAAGTCGTCTATTCAACACAAAGACACCTCCTCTCTTTACCCTGCCCCCACCAAGACTGTCTGAATAGGAAACTTTTGAAGAATTATAAATTTCACATTTTTATAGATTTTTAGACACCAAGCAGTGACTTTAAATAGTGACTTAGTATTTCCACTGCATGTTCATTCCTCCATTGTTTTTAATTAAAATTAGCCACAATATTTAGGAAAACAACTATTTTTGTGCCTTAAAAACAACAACTAGGCTGGGTATGGTGGCTCACACCTGTAATCCTAGCACTTTGGGAGGCCAAGACTGGCAGATCACCTGAGGTCAGACCAGCCTGGCCAACATGGTGAAACCCCATCTCTACAAAAATTATCCGGCGTGGTGGCACACACTTCTAATCCCAGCTACTTGGGAAGACTGAAGCAGAATTGCTTGATTCTGGGAGGTGGGGGTTGCTGTGAGCCAAGATCATGCCACTGCACTCCAGCCTTGGCAACAGAGCAAGACTCTGTCTCAAAACAAAACTAAAGCTGGTGTAGTGGCTCATGCCTGTAACCTCAGCATTTTGTGAGGCCAAGGTAGGAGGATCATTTAAGGCCAGGAGTACAAGATCAGTTTGGGCAACACAGCAAGACCCCATCTCTACAAAAAATTTTTTAACATGCAAATATTAGCCAAGTGTGGGCGGTGCACGCTTGAAGTCCCAGCTACCTGAGAGGCTAAGAAGACCTCTTGAGCCTAGGAGTTCAAGGTTACAGCAAGCTATGATCACACCACCACGCTCCAGCCCAGGTAGCAGAGCAAGACCTTGTTTAATTATAAGAATGTTAGTTTCCCTCCTAAGATTTATTTATTTGGACGTCATGATGCAACAGTAGCTGTCTCACTAACATTATAATGTAAAAAAAAATTAATTGGTAATGACTAATGATCTCTAAATGATTATTATTTAGCAATTAGAACTAGGAGATGAAGATGAGTCTATAATCCGGAAATCTGCCGGGCGCGGTGGCTCAAGCCTGTAATCCCAGCACTTTGGAAGGCCAAGGCGGGTAGATCACGAGGTCAAGAGATCGAGACCATCCCGGTCAACATGGTGAAATCCCGTCTCTACTAAAAATACAAAAATTAGCTGGGCATGGTGGCTCGTGCCTGTAATCCCAGCTACTCAGGAGGCTGAGGCAGGAGAATTGCCTGAACCCAGGAGGCAGAGGTTGCGGTGAGCTGAGATCGCGCCATTGCACTCCAGCCTGGGTAACAAGAGCGAAACTCCGTCTCAAAAAAAAAAAAAAATCCGGAAATTTATATTAAACTTAACATGAACATATTGCCTCATAACGTTTCTCCCAAAGGCAAAGCTCTGCTTTCTAAAAATAAACTTAATTAAACGTTATTCAAAAAACTTTTTTTTTTTGAGATGGAGTCTTGCTCTGTCTCACAGGCTGGAATGCAAGTGGCGTAATCTCTGTTCACTGCAAACACTGCCTCCCAGGTTTAGCGATTCTCCTTCCTCAGCCTCTCAATTAGCTGAGATTACAAGCACATACCATCATGCCCAGCTAATTTTTGTATTTTTTCTTTTGACACAGTTTCGCTCGTTACCCAGGTTGCAGTGCAATGGCACAATCTCAGCTCACCGCAACCTCCGCCTCCTGGGTTCAGGCAATTCTCCTGCCTCAGCCTCCTGAGTAGCTGGGATTACAGGCATGTGCCACCACGGCCAGCTAATTTTTTGTATTTTTAGTAGAGACGGGGTTTCACCATGTTGACCAGGATGGTCTCGATCTCTTGACCTCGTGATCCACCTGCCTCAGCCTCCCAAAGTGCTGGGATTACAGGCTTCAGCCACCACACCCAGTCCAAAGTATTACTACTCTTAAGTTTATGAAGACAGAGGGAAAGGGACACACGGTCTACCTAAGAGTTGTTTCACCTGTTCCAAAATGAAATCCTTGTGTCCGATTTTCAAACTGTGCTAATCTACAGAATACTTAGAAACACAAGTCCAAATACCAACGAGTATTACTCTGAAATAAAATATATGAAAATATCGCTGAAAATGTATATGTATATAATATACATTTACACACAAAGTAGCATATTCTTACTGTATCATATTAAGATCAGCAAATATATACACACAAGTGTTAAACAAGATAAAGGTAACATTCATTCAAATGTTAACAGCACTAAGTAGTACAAATAAAATCATATCCTTATTTCACTAAAGGCCATGTAATAGACCTTGTTGACAGCACTGAATCTAGTGTTTAGCTTCACAACGTAAAAAGTAATATTTAAAGTTGAAAGGAATAGCAAAAGGTTTTAAAACAAAGAAATACTAAGGGATTCACGATGCACTGGTTTGGCCAGGTGCTGTGGCTTACGCTTATAATCCCAGCATTTTGGGAGGCCGAGACGGGTCGATCATGAAGTCAAGAGATCAAGACCATCCTGGTCAACAAGGTGAAACCCCGTCTCTACTAAAAATACAAAAATTAGCTGGGCATGGTGGTGCGCACCTATAGTCCCAGCTACTCGGGAGGCTGAGGCAGGAGAATTGCTTGAACCCAGAAGGCGGAGGCTGCAGTGAGCTGAGATCGTGCCATTGCACTCCAGTCTGGGTAACAGCGAAACTCCATCTCAAAAAAAAAAAAAAAAAAAAAATGTGCTGGTTTAAGAGAAAGTTTAAAGGCCACATATAAAGAATCATAATGCTTAATTTTTTTAAACAGCATTGTAATTAGCTGGGGTTTTTTCCTAAAAAGAGTTAATCAAAACTACTGAAGAAATGCTTTTCATAAGACATTGGGAACAATGGTATTAAGAGAGGTAGTAATATTTTTTCCTCATGTTGCAAAGAGAAATGCTTAATTATCTAGGTTAGTCTAGTTAATGTTCAATTTGAAGGCAGGGGATGAATGACAAGACCTCTGAAATGAATTCCATCTCAGTTTTTAATCTTAAGTGAAGAAATACGTCTAATAAAGAAAACTATCCAATGAGAGAAATAGTTTGCTCTACAGAAAAATTAGTACTAGAAGACATTCTATAGTACAAATCCTCTTATGATCAATGTTAAGCAACTATTCAAAATATTTTTTATATTAGAATTATATCACATTAAATTGAATGGAGAGAAGCCAACATTATTAGAATCACTTTATCTTTTCAAGAACTGGCAAGCATATAGGATGAGAGAGATGGCTTGAGAAGAAGGATGATATGCACATGTATACATTACAAGATGAATATGTATATCACGAAGAAAATTCTCCAGATTGATATGTCTACCATCTAACATGTGCTCAGGAATTTTCTTTGAATCAAGCGATGTGCTGATTATAGCTTAGAAATAATTTTGTCACACAGATCAATCAGCTGAAATGTAATTTTACCTAATGAATAGAGGAAACAACTAAGGTGCCCTATAACAAGTTAGTATTATCTTGCATATTTAAGGAAGTAGGAGAAAAACACTAAAGTTTTATAAAAAGTTAGCTTTAGGTATGAACGATTAAAAAACTGTTCAATGGTATCTATAAAACAGATCAAGTTAGTTTAAAATTCAATTGTAGAAAACCATCCTAGCATCTACCCACCACTCTACTACTCAGGTGTTTTCTTAACAGCCAAAAGTATTACAACAAGAGAATATAAAAACATTTAAAATACAATTTTATATAATTTTTATTTACATGTTAACAACTTGCTGGGAACATTCTTTGTGCGGCAGTGTAGTCTTTTTTTATTTGAAACTATTTAAATTCCAAGACAGGCTCACTAATTCTTTTTCCATTGCAAATAAATGTGTTAGCTGAAAATAGCTAATTTAATGATTATCTGTGACACAGACATGATTATGTGAGCCAAGAGAGCCTTCCCACCTCTGTCTCCCCTGTGGAGGAGGAGGTCTTTGTGGGCTTTTGTGTGATGGTTCCACTGAATTCATTACAATAGAAATGGACATTTGATATTCATAACGATCCAACATCTGAGCAATCTTCTTTCGAGACACACCATGTTTATTCCTCCTAACAAAAAAGAAAAGGATTGTAAATCTTTGTTGCAGAATGTACAGGCTTAGAGATTAACTGTTTTAGAGGAAAAATATACAAATTCTGAGTAATATATTGCAAACAAACAGTAGATATATTTCACCTGCCCACATTTTATGTAAAAAGACTTATTACAAACTCAAGGTTTTTATCAATGTTTTAAAAAGGTGTAAAAATTCCATAGATCACAGAAAAATGTTAATTACATCCTCTTCACGTAGAACTACCTATTCACTCAACCTGCTGACTATACCCCCCTTGTTAATAACAAAATTAAAGATTATGAGGTACTGTTTTAAGAATAACAGAGGCCGGGCTCACGCCTATAATCCCAGCACTTTGGGAGGCCGAGGTGGGTGGATCATGAGGTCAAGAGATGAGATCATCCTGGTCAACAAGGTGAAACCCCGTCTCTACTAAAAATACAAAAATTAGCTGAGCATGGTGGCGCGCACCTGTAGTCCCAGCTAGTTGGGAGGCTGAGGCAGAATTGCTTGAACCCAGAAGGCGGAGGTTGCGGTGAGCCGAGATCGTGCTATTGCACTCCAGTCTGGGTAACAACAGCAAAACTCTGTCTCAAAAAAAAAAAGAAAAAAAGAATTACAGAAAGATTAAGTGGACTTCTAGGACTTACAAAAACTGAAGTAAAATAATCACTTTTTACATGTCATTTTATGACAGTTCCTATCACTTAAAAAATTTATTAGCAGGCTGGGTGCAGTGGCTCACGCCTATAATCGCAGCACTTTGGGAGGCCAAGGTGGGAGGAGGGATCACAAGGTCGGGAGTTTGAGACCAGCCTGGCCAATATGGTGAAACCCTGTCTTTACTAAAATTACAAAAAGTAGTCGGTTGTGGTGGCAGGCATCTGTAATCCTAGCTGCTTGGGAGGCTAAGGCAGGAGAATCACTTGAACCCAGGAGGCGGAAGCTGCAGTGAGCCGAGATGGCGCCACTGCACTCTAGCCTGGGAGAGAGCAAGACTCTGTCTCAAAAAGGAAAAACAAATTATCAATACCAAATTATTATTAGAGAGACGGTTTAAACATGTCTAACAAATATAATGTTGAGTGAAATAAATTAGACAAAACGAATATAAACTGTATGATTCCGTGTATATATGTCTTAGACATAAGCAATATAGATAAAGGTTTGAATAAAGTCAAAACTAAGCTATAGTATTTTTTTAAACTGCCCCTGCCCTGCTAAACTACGACATTAAAGTCAAAGATGTTACGGCAAAACTTTAAAGAAAAGATATTATGATTACCCAGACAAAACAATTGTTACCTTTAGAGAATAAAAGATAACTATGACTAAGAAGAGGAATGCAAACAGCTTCTGAGGTACTGGTAATACTCCCATAACATGGGTGACAACGAAATGTGTGTTAATCTTGTAAGAACTTTGTTAAGTTACATATTTATATTTATGTACTTTTCTGTATGTGAGATTATTAGAAACTAAAAAGTAGTTTAAAATTTATTCTGGACCCTCAAAGAACTTCTGACAACTTATTTTACCCTCATAGTTTTCTGTAACTTGACCTGGACATGACAAAACATACAGAAAACATATTTTACATTTATAGTTCTAGATGTACTAATGCCAATTTATTTATCTCAGAAAAAGGCCAGAAATGTTTACTTTTCAAAGCTGATGTTTACATTCAAGATAAGAAGAGAAAGCAAAAAAGTTAGAAGAAAAAATGATATGAAGTTGAAAACTGGCAAGATATGACTAAATCTAGCTGAGTACTGTGACTCACGCCTGTAATCCCAGCACTTTGGGAGGCTGAAGCAGGCGGATCACGAGGTCAAGAGATTGAGACCATCCTGGCCAACATGGTGAAACCCCATCTCTACTAAAAATACAAAAATTAGCTGGGCATGGTGGCACACGCCTGTAATCCCAGCTACTCGGGAGGCTGCGGTAGGAGAATTGCTTGAACTCAGGAGGCAGAGGTTGCGGTGAGCCAAGATCATGCCATTGCACTCCAGCCTGGGTAACAAGAGCAAAACTCCATCTCAAAACAAAACAAAACAAAAAAATCGAACTATACTGGATATCAGTTAAACCGGCTTTTGTTATATAGTCATTTATATTAAGAAAATAATAAATTTTAACAGTTCCTAAAAAATGTAATGAAGCCCTAACTGCATTAGTATTTTATCATTCATTTATTCATCATTACTCAAATATTTTTAATTTTTAAGCTTCTGTCTCTTCCACCTCAGGTGTGATATATACAGACACAGCTAGGCAGGCAAAAAAACCCCAGATATTAATACTAATAAATCTGTTTGTCTACCTATAAATGAACACACAGCATACAAATCAGAAAGCGAAAGTAGCCAAAGGAATGAAAGGCAAAGGGGAAATAAATTAGTTGGACCCCATACACACAGTAACAGCTTGAAGCAAACTGAGGTAAGAGGGGAAAAACTGGTTTTAAGAAAAAGAGGGGTGAAGGCTAAACAACTCTGTGAATATACAGAAGAACACTGAATTGTATGCAATTAAATGGGTGAATTGTAAGGGTATGTGAATTATATCACAGTAAAGTTGTTACCTAAAAGCAGGTGGGGAGGTGGGTACAGGGAAGAGAATGAAAGAAAAAAAAAATAGTAACACAGTGAAACACAGGAAACTCAGTGATATGAAGGGAAAAGGTAAAGGTAGACACAAATGGAAGAGCAGGATTCAAAGTAATAAAAGTCCACAATCTCTCACCACAAATACTGAAATCCAATAAGCTGTGAAAACTCAGTTCTCCATGAACTCATTTGGCAGCTAACTCTAACCAGATCTGTAATCATTTGACAGCACAACCTACTCAGAATTGACTTTACATTATGTAGATTCTTTGTCATTTACTTGAATTGACTAGTCATGATTTGCTGCAGAAATATTAGGATGTTTGATTATGACATGCTGCCCCAAACTCTGAAAAGGGAGTTAAGATTAGGTATATATGCACTATATTACTTTTCTAAAATCACTAAAACCTAAATTCCAAAACACATTGATTCCAAGGATGTTGGTATAGCATTATGGTCCTGTAGCTGAAAAGATAGAAAAGTGGGAGCAACATGAAAGCACAAAGTAAAAAGTTCACGGGACCTAAAATGCGAAGGAGATGAAGGTGGAAGGACAATGCCTAGCCAAAAACCAGAGAAAAAAGGTCCTCATATTTTACCGTTTCCTGAACCTAGACTTGTATTCAATAAACTGTGAAATGATGTCAGAATTCACAAAAGGAAGAAGAAAAGATAAGATTAAAAATTCAAGTGCCTTACTTTTCTAATTCTTCAGGATCAAATTTCCACCAAGTTTCAGGTTCATGAAACTCTACTCTGTATCCTTTTCCTATGGCCTACATAAAGGAAAGGAAGAAAAGAAAAACCCAGAGAATACTTCTTAAAGTAAAAAGAAGGCAGACAGATAAATTTCATTTAGACAATATTATAAACTTGCTTGACCAAGAAAAATGATGCTTTATAAAATAATATGGTTTATAAAAATTAAGACTTAACTGGATAAATTTTGAGTACTGTTCTCAAGATGAGTCAAAACTAACAAGATGAGCCTGGGCATGGTGGCTCATGCCTGTAATCTCAGCACTTTAGGAAGCCAAGGTGGGCAGACTGAGCTCAGGAGTCCAAGACCAGCCTGGCCAATATGGCAAAACCCTGTCTCTACTAAAAATACAAAGATTAGCTGGGCATGGGGGCACGTGCCTGTAATCCCAGCTACTTAGGAGGCTGAGGCAGGAGAACTGCTTGAACTGGGGAAAAGAAGGTTGCAGTGAGCCAAGATGGCGCCAGTGCACCCCAGCCTGGGCGACCAAGCAAGACTGTCTCAAAAAAAACAAACCAAAAAACCTAACAAGACAAACATGTTCCTTAATAAGCATCATTAACAATTTTTTAAAAAACTAAGCAAACCAACAAACCTCTTTAGAAAACAAAGGACAAATGTTTTATTAAGATCAATAAAGCCAAAATTTTAGAAAAAATTGACAAGAACAAAAAATAAAAACTCTCTCATATTTCATATTTACCACTTCCACATATGGCTTCATTTCCCAAGCTTGTATATTAGTGTTATCTATTATAACTGGAGATCTTCCCTGATCGATAGCTTGTTTTGCTGAAATAAAATATAAATTTAAAAAATTTAAAAAACATATTAGGCTAAAATACACAAAATGAAAGTTAAACATTATTAAGAAACGTGCTACATCTCTGTACTTAAAACCAAAACTGTGCAATCTCTTCAGTCAGTGTCATGAAAAAAAGAAATCCACTAGATTGAAAGGGAATTAAGGGACATAACCATATGCCAGGTGTATTCTCCAGACTGGATGCTGGCTTCAACAAACTGGCTCTGAAAGGCATTCTGTTGAACTGACAGCTGATACAGTCCTCATGTCTAGAACTAACTTTCACTTATGGAAAATGTCAGATGTAGAATATTCAATTTACATCTGAATATAGACTTAGTATGAGAAGAGGTGAAAATTTATTTTGACAAGGCAGGATGGAGATTATTAAATGAAAATGCCAAGTTAAAAGACAATAGTTCAATATGATCATATTTAGTCAAAAGACACAGCTGGGGAAGATATATGGAGATATTAAAAGTGGTCACCTGTAGATGGTAGGAATATCTGCATTTAATATTTTATCTGTGTTTTCTCTTTTTTGGGAATGTTACCATAGATGATTATCTGTATTTTCTAAATTTCTATAATGTAAAAATAATGCTTTTGAAATAAGGCTTATATTTTTGAAAACTTATGGATTTAAATCATTACTTACCACGAAAACTTTATATACCTACTAGCTAAAATCATAGTTCAACTGACTTTGTGGATACTTCTTAGAACTATGGTCTTCAAATTGCAAGTTGTGGTAGAATGGAACTTTCCTAAACAATTATCTCCCCATTCAAATGTCATCTTTTCCACCACCAAATAAGAATCACTATCATAAGAAGCCACTGTTAATGACAGGAATATGTATCTCTCTTAGATATACCTGCCAGACAAGAAAAATAATTAAGAACCCTTGATAAAATTTAAAAGGCTAAGGCCAGGTGGTGGCTCACATCTGTAATCCCAGCACTTTGGGAAGCCAAGGTGGGTGGATCACCTGAGATCAGGAGTCCAAGACCACCCTGTCCAAAATGGCAAAACCTCTTCTCTACTAAAAATACACTAATTAGCCAGGTGTGGTGGTGTGGGCCTGTAGTCCCAGTTATGCGGGAGGCTCAGACACAAGAATCACTTCAACCTTGTGAGGTGGAGGTTGCTATGAGCCAAGATCGCACCATGGCTCTCCAGCCCTGGGCAACAGAGTGAGACTCAGTCTCAAAAAAAGAGAAAAAGGCCGGGCGCAGTGGCTCACACCTGTCATCCCAGAACTCTGGGAGGCCAAGGCAGGTGGATCAAGAGGTCAGGAGTTCAAGACCAACCTAGCGAAGATGGTGAAACCCTGTCTCTACCGAAAATACAAAAATTAGCTGGGTGTGGTGATAGGCACCTGTAATACCAGCTACTTAGGAGGCTGAGGCAGAGAAGTGCTTGAACCCGGGAAGCGAAGGGTGCAGTAAGCCGAGATGGCGCCACTGCACTCCAGCCTGGGCAACAGAGTGAAACTTAAAAAAAAAAAAAAAAAAATTTTAAAGGCTGAAGTGAAACCAAACATTGAATGTTTTCACTCATAAGCAGGAGCTAAGCTATGAGGATGCAAAGGCATTAAGAATGACATAACTCTGGGGACTCAGAGGAAAGGGTGGAAAGAGGGTGAGAGATAAAAGACTACAAATAGGGTGCAGTGTATACTGCTTGGGGATGAGTGCATCAAAACCTCACACATCAATGCTAAAGAACCTATTCATGTAACCAAACACCTCCTGTTCCCCAATAAACTATGGGGGGACAAAAAGGCTGAAGCAAAATGCAAAGATATGGACATTTTCTCAGGAGTTAGAATTCAAGCCACTAAGTTCAACAGAATGAAAACATTTATACAGATGTCTAGGACAGACAGAATGCTAAAGGTCAGTTAGAATAACAACTATGGTGGCTGGGCGCAGTGGCTCACACCTATAATCCCAGCACTTTGGGAGGCCGAGGCGGGTGGATCACGAGGTAAAGAGATCGAGACCATCCTGGTCAACAAGGTGAAACCCCATCTCTACTAAAAATACAAAAATTAGTTGGGCATGGTGGTGAGTGCCTGTAGTCCCAGCTACTCGGGAGGCTGAGGCAGGAGAATTGCTTGAACCCAGAAGGCAGAGGTTGGGGTCAGCCGAGATCGTGCCATTGCACTACAGTCTGGGTAACAACAGTGAAACTCTGTCTCAAAAAAAAAATAATAATAATAACTATGGTGAAATACATATTTGGGAGATGCCTCTAAATATCAAAAGAAATTTAGAATTTGGGTCACAAATAGGTACCATCATGTAATAGTGCTAGCTTGGTGCCGACACCAAGACACTATCATCTGCCACTGCTCCATCTCTAATCACAGTGATCAAATCTTCCACTCAAAACCTTATTATTCTCCTAATATCTGATAGGCTACACATCCAAGGAGTTGTGTCCTAGAAAATAAGCTTATTGACCAAATAAATTTCTGGTTTGTAGGAATGGAGAATTATCTTCTTTCCATTATCATCCAATACCACTGTCTAGTACATTCCATGTGAAAAGAGCTTCTAAGTAAAAACATGTTTGAATATCCTATAGTTTTCTTAAGCAAATAAACTATCATACTGTAAGAGAAGAATTATACTTTGGAGATATTTTTAATTTTTAGGTGTTCTAAAATTAATTTAATAATAATAATGCAACAGACAGAATTTCATAGAATGATATCTAGCATTTAAAGATATTCAATTCCATATTTATTATTCTTGTTTAGTAAGATACCATTATTCCATTTAGTGAGTATAATTTACATAATTCAAATGACATAAACATTTTAATGTAACATTCTGTACTAGTCTGTTTGTTTTTTAAGACAGAATCTTGCCCTGCCACCCAGGCTGGAGTGCAATAGCACGATCTACGCTCACTGCAGCCTCGACCCCATTGGCTCAAGCAATCCTCCTATCTCAGCCTCTCAAGTAGCTGGGACTACAGGTGTGCACCACCATGCCTGGCTAATTTTTTTATTTTTTGCAGAGAAGGTGTCATCATGTTGCCCAGGCTGGTCTTAAGTGATCCGCCTACCCCGGCCTCCCAAAGTACTCAGATTATAGACATGAACCACTCCATCCAGCTATGCTAGTATTGCAAAGATAAAAAAACGTCCCACACAAACTTACTAGTTTAACAAAGGTATACTGGCTCTGCTCACTGTCTATTCATTCAACTTATCAACTAATCTTGCTCCCCTTAACTGTAGACCAGTAACTCCAAACATTTTCAGAATAGCACTACCATCATTATTTGATTTGAGCAACAATGTTCTATGGCATTAAAAAAATTAAAAAATTAGTATTTTTTGAAATTGCTATGCCACCCTCTAATACATTTGGAGAAATCCTGGAGTGTTATAAAATCAATATCAGGAAACAGTTTTACAATCAAACTTATCCAATGTTTAAACATTCTTGTAAAACTATAAATTGTTAACAGAGTGAAAACTTTTTACTTGAAAACATCCTCAGCTAGGCACTGTGGCTCATGTCTTTAATCCCAGCACTTTAGGAGGCAAAGGTAGGAGGATCACTTGAGCCCAGGAATTTGAGACCAGTCTGGGAAACATAACAATACCCTGTTCTCTACAAAATTTTTTAAAAAAAATAGCTGGGTGTGCTGGTGCATGTATGTAGTCCCAGCTACTCAGGAGGCTGAGGCAGGAGGATCCCTTAAGCCCAGGAATTCAAGGCTGCACCGAGCTATGATTGTGTCCCTGTACTCCAGCTGGGACAACAAAGCAAGAGCCCATCTCCAAAACACACACACAAACATCCTCACTGAAATTCCTTACTGTATTTGACAATTAAAAAAAAAGCAATACTATTTTTCTTGTATATACTATACTTTAGGACAACCCTAGTTGGTAGCTTTGAGACTAGTTCATCATTACAGAGGAATTCTATTAAACATAGAAGAAATAGCTAACCTAAAAATTACCATTTTGCAATTTTGAATGAAATAACTGACTCAGGAAACAATTTATTATTGGCTAAAACCATAAACTTGATAACAGATGGAGGGAAGAGGTTAGCCCTGTGAAGCTACCAATTAAGCTTATCACTACTAAGAATAGGACAACTAAATACCTGCTTGCCAAAAAGCAAAAAAAAAGTTGAACCTAATCAAGCCTGTAGTCTAGAGTTAATTTCCATTCACAGAAAACATAGGAGTAAGAGGAGCAAATTAAACGCTTAACACCAAGAAGCACATAGACAACTACAGCATGTGGAACATTCTACAGGACAAACCACCTAGTTTCTGCAACAAGTTAATGGTATGAGGGTTAACAGAAGGAAAATGCTATGAGTTAACAATTAAACAAAATTGTTTGTTTGGATCCCAATTCAAACAAAATAACTGTGAAGAGATTTTTAGGACACAGAGGAAATTTGATTACAGACTGGGTTACATGATGTAAAAGAATTGGGTTTTTTTTTTAATGTTTGATAATGGTATTGCAGTGAAAAATGTGACTAAGTAAAAGAATTAATTTGAAATGCATAAAGTATGATGTCCAGAATTTGCTTTAAAAAGAAGAGGGAGCAAAAAACAAAAAGATAAAAGCCCATATACAAAAATCTTAATAACTGATAATTCTGGGTGATGAGTCTATGAGGTTCATTACAGTCTCTTTAATCTATGTTTAAAAATTTTTATAATAAAAGCTATTTGTTTAATCATCAATCCATTCTTCTTTTTAAAAATAACATAGTATATATATTTACTTATAGTTCTAGATCAACACTTTCAATTCTGACTGTATATCAGAATAATCTGAAGAACTTGCAAAACAAAAAATACCAATGCTTAGGCCCCACTCCAGATTAACTAAACCAAAATATCTGAGGCTGAGGCCAGGCACTTTTTTAAAAAAGTTCCCAAGTAATTCAAATGTGCAGCCCAGGTTAAGAACCTGTATTAATGATAAGCAGAAACTGACCCATGTCTGCTAAAAAATGTATTAAGTAGGTTTCCTGTAGAGCAGTATCAATGAGAAAAACTTTTAATGTTCATAACCAGTATATTAAGCCGTAGAAAACATTAGCATTATTCTCAGGGAAATAACATTTTGGGACTACCTAACAATGGTACAGATTCAGAGTTCTCTGAATTTACTCATAAAGCATAAAATAAAGCCTTTCAAAATATCCCATACTGCTCTTATTTTACCAGCTTATACTTATACACTATTTACAGTTTACAAAGCATTTTATTTAAATTCTCTGCTTTTCACAAAAACCCTGATCAAGTAGGGCAAGTATATTTATCTCTACCTCTTAACAGACGAAGAAATTAGATCTCAAAGCTATTTAAACAGCTTGCCTAAAGTCATTCAGCTGGTAAAAACCCAAGTTGAGAATAAAATCTAGGTATTTTGACTCCTAGCCAAATATTCTATCCCGGGAAACTTGGCCCAAAACAAACCTCTGTTCTGGTTCCAGTCATGGGCATCACCAAGTTGATTAACATTATACCTGTACCCATCTTGATGGTGAAAATAGTCATCAGTGCTGAACACAATGCCATCACGATTCTGACCAAGCAGAATTCTGTTAATAAAAGAAATCATAAAAGGTGCTATTTATAAAATCTATGACCATCAGAAATAAACCATCAAAAATAAATCAGAAATAAATATAACCAACTGAAATAAATCACACTGGAAAAGTTATTAATTGAATTTCTGATACTTACCTGAAAGTATATTCCAAACCAAAGAGCACAAGAGCTGACTAATCTTAAAAAGATTTCAGATTTCAAATGATTTCACACTTAAATCTACACAACTACAGCCACTAACAAAAACTTTTTTTTTTTTTGAGATGGAGTTTCGCTCGTTACCCAGGCTGGAGTGCAATAGTGAGACCTCGGCTCACCGCAACCTCCGCCTCCTGGGTTCAGGCAATTCTCCTGCCTCAGCCTCCTGAGTAGCTGGGATTACAGGCACGCGCCACTGTGCCCAGCTCATTTTTCGTATTTTTAGTTGAGACGGGGTTTCACCATGTTGACCAGGATAGTTTCGATCTCTTGACCTTGTGATCCATCCGCCTCGGCCTCCCAAAGTGCTGGGATTACAGGCGTGAGCCACCGTGCCCGGGCTAACAAAAACTTTTTAAAGCTCCAGCCTGGGTAACGAGTGAAACTCCGTCTCCAAAAAAAAAAAAAATTTTTAAAGCATTTGTATTGCAACATTCTTCACCCAATCTCAAAATTGTATCAACTACTATCCATGATTTCACTTTAGTAAATTTGTATTTGGTATCTAAAATTGCCTCAATCTAGTACAACAGGTAACCTAAGGAGCAAGTAAGCCTAAGCAAGCAACTCATCTGGGAAAAACCATTGTGACTCTAAACAGCTTTAATAAACTTACTTCTATGAAGCATATATGATCCTCTAGAAAAGTCAGACACAGTTGCAGGCCTAAGGTTAAGGAATAAACTGTGATCCTCCAAAGTTAAGTCACTAAATGAAATTATTAAACACTGAATAAAAAACTTTCAGCTCAGGTCAATGATAATCAAGCTTTGTTTTGAAAACGATACCACCTGGCCGGGCGGGCGTGGTGGCTCACGCCTATAATCCCAGCACTTTGGGAGGCCAAGGCGAGTGGATCACAAGGTCAAGAGATCGAGACCATCCTGGTCAACGAGGTGAAACCCCGTCTCTACTAAAAATAAAAAAATTAGCTGGGCATGGTGGTACATGCCTGTAGTCCCAGCTACTCGGGAGGCTGAGGCAGGAGAATTGCTTGAACCCAGAAGGCGAAGGTTGCAGTGAGCCGAGATCGTGCCATTGCACTCCAGTCTGGGTAACAATAGCGAAACTCCGTCTCAAAAAAAAAAGAAAGAAAAAGAAAAAGAAAATGATACCACCTTACACTGACAAGCACAGCAAGATTAACAAGTACTCAGAGAGAACTCCCATTGCCAATGGCTATGAAAGAATTGAGAGTGTGCTGTGATAGGGAAAATGCAGCAAGGTAATTATTTGGATCCAAGAACAACAACGAAAGTATTTTGTTGTTTCCTCTCCTTCAACCATTAGGTAACTGGATGCCACTGTATAATTTTGAGGGGATTGGCAGGATGGAAGGTGGTATTAATACAACGAATTGAGAGTAAAAGAATATTGGCCTGGAATGATTCAAGATTACTTACTTCCTACTAAACGGCAGTAGAAGACTTTCAACTATTAAGATGACAAATGTCATCTCTCTATCCCTCAGCTTATAATGGTATCATACACAGTTCTCCCTCAGTATATCCATAGGAGCTTGGTTCCAGGACCACACTTGCTGATCAATCCTTCGATATAAAATGTGTTTGCATATAAACTATGCACATCCTCCCATACACTTTAACTCATCTCTGACTTACTTACAATACCTAATACAATGTGAATACTATGTAAATAGTTGTTACACTGGCCGGGCACAGTGGCTCACGCCTGTAATCCCAGCACTTTGGAAGGCAGAGGCAGGTGGATCATGAGGTCAAGAGATCGAGACCATCGTGGTCAACATGGTGAAACCCGTCTCTACTAAAAATACAAAAAATTAGCTGGGTATGGTGGCGCGTGACTGTAATCCCAGCTACTCAGGAGGCTGAGGCAGGAGAATTGCTTGAACCCAGGAGGCGGAGGTTGCAGTGAGCCGAGATCGCGCCATTGCACTCCAGCCTGGGTAACAAGAGCGAAACCCAGTCTCAAAAAAAAAAAAAAAAAAAAAAAAATAGTATGATACTGTATTTCAATACATATGCAGTATTTTCTCTAATACTTTCAGTCCAGGGTTCATTGAATTCACTGATGTGGAACCAACAAATATGGATGGCCAGTGGTATGTTTGATCATAAAAACAAAATCACTTGTATTAAAATAAAACAATTTAAATATGAATAGGTTGGTGCGAATGTAATTGCAGTTTTTGCCATTAAATTGCCAATAAAAAAAACTGTGATTGCTTTTGCACAAACCTCTATTTCCACTTACAGAATTAAAGTTCAAATCACTTCAGACAAATGAAATGAAAGTTAATGGTTTGGGTTGTGTGTCTGCTTCTATGGGGGACTACAATTGGATTTCTTCTTCAAGCAGCTATGATTTTTCTAAAACATGTCTATCTGAGGTACGTGGCATCTTACTGCTTATACAGGTAAACTAGAATATGAAAATGCCATATTAGCATTCTAAAGCAAAACTCAATCACCCAAAAAGAGATTTTGACTGTAATCAACCATGGTATCTAATTATATTCAACAGTACCAGAAATCCAGGTAACACCTTTTCTAGATACCCCATGCTTTCTTTTTTTCCCCCATTCTGTTACTTTATTAGCAGGTGATTTTTAAGATGTTAATAATATTTTACATGACAATCATAATTTTTGCATCTAATAAATGGTTTAAATTTTTAAACCATTTAAAAAAGGCAGGAGAACAATAAACCAATTTATGTCATTAAAACAAGTCAACATTACATATGAACAAATCTCTATGAAGAACACTGTCTTAAATATATAAATCATAATTAAAGTAAATATGTTTAGCTTGAAAAGACTTTTCTTCCCAGGCAGCATAGACTGGAATACATCTTTTCAAATTCCCTGAATTACTTTAAACTATGAAGCTTTATTTTATGGACTTAAAAAAAACACCTATATGAATCCAGGAATATCTAAATGTCATACCAAGCCTCTAAAACAAAAATAAAATACTTAAAAACATTAGTATTAGGCCGGGCGCGGTGGTTCACGCCTATAATCCCAGCACTTTGGGAGGCCGAGGCGGGTGGATCACGATATCAAGAGATCAAGACCATTCTGGTCAACATGGTGAAAGCCCGTCTCTACTAAAATTACAAAAATTAACTGGGCATGGTGGCGTGCGCCTGTAGTCCTAGCTACTCGGGAGGCTGAGGCAGGAGAATTGCTTGAACCCAGGAGGCGGAGGTTGCGGTGAGCCAAGATCGTGCCATTGTACTCCAGTCTGGATAACAACAGCGAAACTCCATCTCCAAAAAAAAAAAAAAAAAAGAACATTAATATTTTCAAAATTCTCAGACTGTGTCAGAACTCTCAAGTCAGATACTAAAATGGATTCTCAGAATGTTGAAATTTAGAATTTTGAGTAAGTCAAATATCTAATTTAAAAAAATCAAATCTGGGCTCAGGGGCCACTTGATTTCTATTTTTTCAAAACTTTGAAAAATCGCTATCTTTTAAAGAATCTATTTATTACATGTCAAACATTTTACATACATCTATGACCCTGTTTAATCTTCATAAAAGCCTACCAATTTGATAATAAACTAATCCAGGAGAAGAAATAATTTTGGCAAGTTAGATGGTAATTGGAGAGCTAAGATTAAGGCATCTCCTTGACCCCAAAACCAATGGCCTCCAATGATCCCTGCCTCCTGGTACTCACAACCTTGTATCTTATCATGGAGTATGCTTGGATTTAGTCCGTAGCTTCTAAGGAATAGAATATGATACAGGTTATGGGATGCCACTTCAGAGATTACTAAGAAAAAATAGCTTCTGTCTTAGATTTGAGCTTGCAATCAGCTGTCTTGCGAATGGAGAGAGGCCAAGTAGCAAAGAAATGCGAGAAGTCTCCAGTCTCCAGCCAGGAAGGAACTAAGTCTTTAATCCAGCCTAGCTCACAAACTCAGTCCTGGCAACAATCTTGAGAGCTCTTAGAACCAGATACTTCCCAAATCAAGCCTTCAGACCAGAACACAGTCCTAGCCAACATCTTAATCACAGCATTCTTAGAGTCGTTGAACCAGGTAACTATAGCGAATCTAGACCGACAGAAACTATGAGGCGATATGTTTGTTGCTTTAAACAACTAAGTTTTAGGGTAATCTGTTACATGGCCTTGAATAACTAATGCACTCTATACTCATAATTTCTCACTTAAGAAACAAGTGGTGAACCAAGAGAGCCTGTTCCCAAAACAAGAACTATAGGAGTCCATTTTCATGTTCCTTTTTTAAATTTCTAAGAACTGCACATTAATACCTTCATGTGCATTTACCAGTGATTTAAAAAAAAAAAAACCCACAAAATCTAGTAAAACCGACACATCACCAACCATTTACCTCCTTAGTTACTGAGTGCCTTTGTATACTTCCTAAGCTGAGACTACTTTAGTGGGGTACTTCAATCTCTACTAAACACTCTCTGAATTAACAATAAAGGGACCTACACGAAGAAAAGAAAGTCTTTCCTCTGGAGTTTAGAGACTTACCTCCTCCAAAAGGAGGAGAAAAAAAATAATCTCTTCCCATCTCTCTCCAAACTATGGTAAGCATATTAGTTTCTATACATTCTTTACCACCACAAACTGAAAAATAACAGGAACTTATCTTACAGTTTTGAACGTTAGTAGTCCAACATCGGTTTCACCAAGCTAAAAAACCAAGTGCTTGCAGACCTGTATTCCTTCTGGAGGCTCTACGGAATTTGTTTTCTTGCTTTTCTGGCTTCTAAAGGTTAGCTGCACACCTGGGCTTATGGCATATTCCACCATCTTCAAAGCCAACACTGTAGATTCTCTCTTGACCTTTGCTTTTGGTCTTACCCCTTCTCTATATGACTAATTCCTCCTTTCTCCCTCTTAAGAACCTTTGTGAATACATGGGGCCAATCCAGTTAATCCAGGACAGCCTCCCTATACTAAAATCCTTAACTTAATCAAATTTGCGAAGACCCATTTACCATGTAAGGCAACATACGCGCAGCAGCTTTTAGGGTTTAGGACATGGATATCTTTAGGGGGACATTATTCAGCCTACCACTGTAAATATCCACAATAGGTAAAACAGAAGACAACAAAAAACTTAATTTTTTATTTTTTTTTATTTTTTGAGACGGAGTTTTGCTCGTTACCCAGGCTGGAGTGCAATGGCGCGATCTCGGCTCACCGCAACTTCCGCCTCCTGGTTTCAGGCAATTCTCCTGCCTTAGCCTCCTGAGTAGCTGGGATTACAGGCACGTGCCACCATGCCCAGCTAATTTATTGTGTTTTTAGCAGAGGCGGGGTTTCGCCATGTTGACCAGGATGGTCTCGATCTCTTGACCTCGTGATCCACCCGCCTCAGCCTCCCAAAGTGCTGGGATTACAGGCTTGAGTCACCAGGCCCGGCAATACTTAATTCTTAAATTCCCTTTTTTTTTTTTTTTTTATTTGAGACGGAGTTTCGCTCTTGTTACCCAGGCTGGAGTGCGATGGCGCGATCTCGGCTCACCGCAACCTCCGCCTCCTGGGTTCAAGCAATTCTCCCCTCTCAGCTTCCTGAGTAGCTGGGCTTACAGGCACGCGCCACCATGCCCAGCTCATTTTTTGTATTTGTAGTAGAGACGGGGTTTCACCATGTTGACCAGGATGGTCTCGATCTCTTCACCTAGTGATCCACCCACCTTGGCCTCCCAAAGTGCTGCGATTACAGGCTTGAGCCACCGTGCCAGGCAATTCCCTCACTTTTAATTTCTTGAGTGGTAAGAAAGATCCCACTGTTTTACCCATTCTTTCAAATTACTTTAAAAAATCTGTATTTTCTTCCAGTTTCCTTGTTGGTTTTGTTTTTACTTTTAGTCCTTTATCCATCTAGAAGTTACTTTTATTCTGTGAATGATTTAAGATAGGGGCTTTACATATTTTTCCAAACTAACAATCAAATATCCTATTACCATTTATTGAATATTTTGCCCTACTGATATAAAATGTCATTTCATCAAATATTAAATTCTCTTATATGTAGCTATGTTTCTGAATTCTCTTTTCCTTTAAAAAAATTCATTTTTTTAATAGAAACAGGGCCTATGTTGCCCAAATTGATCTCAAACTTCTGGCCTCAAGTGATGCTCCCACCTCAGCCTCCCGAAGTGTTAGGATTAGAGGTGTAAGCCACCATGCTTAGCCTGTTTCTGGGTTCTCTATCTAATTTTATGTTTCTTCTTTTGCTAGTTATTGCAAAGTTTTAATTACATTAGTTTCTAAGTGTATTTTGATAGCTGGTGGGGTAAGTCTCGTTTTCTTCAAACTGTCCTTGTTATAGTTAAATACCAAACAAATTTTATTAGCTTCTCAACTTCAAACAAAAATTCCTTTGGGATTTCGGTTAAATTTTCTCTGAATTTATACATCACTTAGGGGGGAAAGTGACATCTTTATTGGGCTGTCCTAATCCATAAACACCCTATGGGCCAAAACTATGGCCAAGGCTATTACTGCCTACTGTCTTGCTCAGAATCATCATCAAACATCTTGAATACCTACCATGTTAGAGACATGCTGACTGAGATTTGGGCAAGGACTAAATTAAGTAAAGAAGACTTGAACACTACCTCTAAAGAATCTGAGTTTTATCCAACCACCTACACTCATTACCACATACCAAATGTAAACATTACTAATTTTTTTTTTTTTTTTTTGAGTCAGGGTCTCAATCTGTCACCCAGACTTGAGTGCAGTGGGGCAATCATGGACTGCTGCAGCCTCTGGGGCTCAGCCTCCCAAGTAGCTGAGATACCAACGTTACCTAGGCTGGTCTTCAACTCCCGGGCTCAAGCAATCTGCCTGCCCTGGCCTCCTCCCAAAGAGCTGGAATTTCAGGCGTGCGCTATTGCATCCAGCTGGTCTTTTAATTTGGTCCTCCCAATCAGCTCAACTCTGATCTACCAATTTTCACTCTATTCTTTTGTCAAAGCTTGTTTGAAATGGGAACTCCTATATGAAGCCTTTCCTCACCAAAGAATATGTGACTTTACATCTAATTCCAAATAACCAACACCACTCCACTCAAAAAGTGTTGACCTAGAGGTACTTCTGCCTCTTTAACCAGGCTCCTTGAAGTTAGGAGTCATATGTAAGGCTATACATCCCGTTAAACACTAAAGTGAAGGCAAAAAAAAAAAAAAAACATGCAATCATTTTATTCCTAGTTTGATGTCTTGCTGGTTTTTGCAACTTTTTTTTTTGAGACGGAGTTTTGCTGTTGTTACCCAGACTGGAGTGCAATGGCACGATCTCGGCTCACCACAACCTCTGCCTTCTGGGTTCAAGCAATTCTCCTGCCTCAGCCTCCCAAGTAGCTGGGACTACAGGCGCACACCACCATGCCCAACTAATTTTTGTATTTTTAGTAGAGATGGGGTTTGACCTTGTTGACCAGGATGGTCTCGATCTCTTGACCTCGTGATCCACCAGCCTCGGCCTCCCAGAGTGCTGGGATTATAGGCTGAGTCACCGCGCCCAGCCAGTTTTTGCAACTTCTAAGTCACTTAACCTGAACTTCCTTTAGCCTCTGCTACTTCTTTAAGATGAAAAAACAACCCATCTCACGAGATTTTTATATATGGAAATACTCTGTAAACTGTGAATCACAATACAAATGGTAGTTGTTGGTACTACATAGAACTTCCATTCTTACATATCTATTCTTCAAATAAACAGACATATTATATCTGATCACCTCTAATTTCTCCCACTACAATGTCTCGTTTAAATTGTATTGAGTTTCCACTACTTTATTCACCTTTAGTTTCAACATACCCAAATATGTTGTCTCCAATCTAACTTTTCTTCTGTTTCTTCCAGACCCACTCTTAGTCAATTTGTCCTAACTAGCAGACTCTTTTATCCAATTTCCAAATTTCAATTATTTACTTTCTCTGCTATTATATCCTAAACCTAGAAGACTGCCCATGTTTGTGAGACCTCATTCCTAACTTGTATTAGAGGTGAAATTTCATTTTCTCCACAAAATCCTCACTATAGTAAAAGGAATCAAAACACAAAGAGCAAAATTTAACTTTGGAATAAATTAACTCATTCACAAAGATCACAGTTTATAATCCAGCATGAAATATCAGAAATTAAATCTTTCTCTAGTGTCTTTTTTCTGGGGGAAAAAAAAAAATTTATTTAGTTTAGATAGATTGTCTTGCTAGTAAATACAAAATGGTTTCTGGGACTTCTCCATCCTCACCCAAAGATACCAAAAAATTTTCTTTTTCTCCTTGTCTGGCACAAATCTTGAACCATCTTATATAAATTGCTGAGAATTTGTACTGCTTTCTTTACACTATTTTTTCACAATTGCATAAATATACTCAAGTGTGTCAATAGTTTTAAAATGTAAACAAAAAAAGGAATTTGAAATATCTTGTACTACAATAAACCACCACAAGTTCTAATGCCAATTCAGATATTGCTCACTTCAAACTCCTGAATTTTAAGGAATCAAAACAAAGTTCCTTCTGCCAATCAATGGTATAAACATGGCACAGTGCTCAACACATTCAAAATTCCTTTCCTTATCTCATTTGGTTTCCAAAATAATTCTGGAAAAATTAAGTTTCATTTATTCCATTAATGATACTTTCCAAAATACAAAGAGAGCAAAACTTGCCCAAGGTGAAAAAGTGAAATAACTGGGTCAATATCCAAATTTTTTTTTTTCTTACCTCCAGCTGAACTTGAAAAAACCCAAATTTTCTAACACTTGAGTCCAACTTTTCTTGAATAGCTGACTAAAATGGTAGGCCAGAACAGTTCTCAAGTAGCATTTACTTTCATCACTGTCATAATTAAAGTGTTACCTATTTTTAAAGCCCTTAGCAGAATCTATATATATATATGCCAATTCCTCTTTCTTCTAGCAGAAAAGATTTTAAATAGTTACACTGTCATATGCTATTCTTAAGTATAACAAATTAAAGATTTTCTTCTACTAGAAACAAGAAAGCATATCAGTGATTACAAATTTACAGTTTTAAAATTTTTATTTTTGTCCCGGCGCAGTGGCTCACGCCTGTAATCCCAGCACTTTGGGAGGCCGAGGCGGGTGGATCATGAGGTCAAAGATCGAGACCATCCTGGTCAACATGGTGAAACCCCGTCTCTACTCAAAATACAAAAATTAGCTGGGCATGGTGGCGCATGCCTGTAATCCCAGCTACTCGGGAGGCTGAGGCAGGAGAACTGCCTGAACCCAGGAGGCAGAGGTTGCGGTGAGCTGAGATCGCGCCATTGCACTCCAGCCTGGGTAACGAGCGAAACTCCATCTCAAAAATAAAATAAAATAAAATAAAATAAAATTTTCATTTTTTAGAGACAGAGTCTCACTACGTTGCCCAGACTGATTTTGAACTCCTGAGCTCAAGTGACCCACCCACCTTGGCCTCCCAAAGTGTTGGGATTACATGCAGGAGCCACTGCAGCCGGTGACAAATACCATTTATAATTTTTAAATAATGAATTACCAATTATTCAGTTGGTATCCTCTACTTACCGAGACAATGTTGTTTTCCCAGAACCAGGCAGACCTCTTAAAAGAATAAGTAACTTCTGCAATTTATTTAACTTTGCCTCTTCAAACTGCTGGTTCACAAACCTGTCTGTTCCATTATGCTTGTCCATACAAGGATCTTTCCAGCATCTTTCTCTGACTTCACAGAAACCATTACTCACGTATTCATCTTGAATACTGCAGCCATTTCCAGAGGGATGAACACTACTCCTATTCTCACTATAGTCAGTATACTCATTATTCTGATCAAAAGTCATACAATTCCAGTTAACATGACAATTATTTACATAATATCCGTTTTGCATCTGAGAGTCATCTTGGGATTGGAAAATATTTGATCGCGGATTTGGTGGAGCACTGAATCTTTGAAAATTT
The DNA here is from genome assembly GCA_031835075.1 of Saguinus oedipus. Taxonomy (NCBI): domain Eukaryota; kingdom Metazoa; phylum Chordata; class Mammalia; order Primates; family Cebidae; genus Saguinus; species Saguinus oedipus. The sequence goes on from CM063173.1 coordinate 163,406,295, forward strand.
AAATGATAGTTCAAACTGGGAAGAGGAGGACCATGGGGCACTATAAAAGAATGCACTGATTGCCATTCAGGTCTGAAAGTAAATGAAGTGTCACAAAATGTAGGTATCACTTGTCCATTACAGGGATATTTGCCTGGCTCATTCCCCAAGTTCTGCCGATAATCACAATGTGATGGAAGAGCATTATTACTAAAATCTTTCTTTTCTTCAGGTTTTAAGAGACCATTATGACCCTGATAAAATGGAGTAAGTTGTTCCTGAGAAGGTTCAGATTCTTTACAACTGTTCTCAAAATCACCTTTTTCCTTTTCAAGCTCTTCGATTTCTTTGTAAAACTGCAAGAATTCATTGTCAATCTCTGATTTTTCAGAGTTAAATTTCTGTTTCTCTATTTGTCCTCCTCTGCCATTTTTACCATTTACAGTGTCTGCCTCATTCCTCCTTTCATTACGCTTCTTTTTCTCGGGGGGTTTATAAATGGGTCCTATAAATGCTTTACTTGTGCTATATATCTCATCATCTGTAGATACTAATGGAGGACGTGATTCCTGTAAAACTTGTGAATCAATGGATGCAGTAACATCTGGTCTATTACCAGGCATCAAAGGTCTATACAAATCTGTACTTTTGGTTTTATCCTCCTGAAAATAACTATGTCCTCTGACATCAATGATGGTCACAGGGACCCAATCATTTCCAGTTTTCTCTTGGATTCTTGGATGCTGAAAATCAGCATCACTATGATTGTGAAAAACATATGCCTCTGCAGTTGACTTCAGTTTTTTACAGCGTGGTTCACTTGTAACTTCTTCACTAGGTCCCAAGAATTTACCTTCAATTTCACAAGACATCTGAGAAGTAAATAAATCATACAATTACTAGCTAATATCTTAAAAATCTAAATAAAAGTTTCTTCATAAACAAGAAATTAAAGACGTTTAAATTTGTGATATATTTAATGGTAACAATTTCCCAAAATACCAGAGTCAATTTTATAACCACTTATTTAAGCACAGTCATAACATGGTGGTTTATGGGAGGGATCTCGTTGAATATTCTTTAAAATATATATCTCACGCCGGGCGCGGTGGCTCACGCCTGTAATCCCAGCACTTTGGGAGGCCGAGGCGGGTGGATCACGATGTCAAGTGATCGAGACCATCCTGGTCAACATGGTGAAACACTGTCTCTACTAAAAATACAAAAAATTAGCTAGGCACGGTGGTGTGTGCCTGTAATTCCAGCTACTCAGGAGGCTGAGGCAGGAGAATTGCTTGAACCCAGGAGGTGGAGGCTGCGGTGAGCCGAGATCGTGCCATTGCACTCCAGCCTGGGTAACAAGAGCGAAACTCCATCTCAAAAAAAAAAAAAAAATCTGCTTCCCTTTGGGCCTGGCAGAGTGGCTCAAGTCCGTAATCCCAGCACCTGGGAGGCTGAGGCGGGCAGATTGCTGCTCAGGAGTTCAAGACCAGCACAGCAACATGGATGGCCTAACTCCAACTCTAATAATAACAATAAATGACCGGGCACGGTGGCTCATGCCTGTAATCCCAGCACTTCGGGAAGCGGAGGCAGGTGATTCACGAGGTCAGGAGTTTGAGGCCAGCCTGGCCAAGATGGTGAAACCCCGTTTCTATTAAAAATACAAAAATTAGGCCGGGCGCGGTGGCTCAAGCCTGTAATCCCAGCACTTTGGGAGGCCGAGGCGGGTGGATCACGAGGTCAAGAGATCGAGACCATCCGGGTCAACATGGTGAAACCCTGTCTCTAAGAAAAATACAAAAAATTAGCTGGGCATGGTGGCACGTGCCTGTAATCCCAGCTACTCAGGAGGCTGAGGCAGGAGAATTGCTTGAACCCAGAAGGCGAAGGTTGCGGTGAGCCGAGATCGTGCCATTGCACTCCAGTCTGGGTAACAACAGCGAAACTCCGTCTCCAAAAAAAAAAAAAAAGAGAGAGAAAGAAATTAAAAGATCTCTAGCTGTAAAGAAAAAATTAAGACTATCTTTCTTCATAGCAAACATAATTATCTATATGCAAAATCCTATGGAATCTATAAAAAGGAGCTACTAGCACTAATAAGGGATTTTAGGAGGGTTGTAAGATAAAATAGAAATATAGAAAAATAAAATGTTTTTTTTTAGGGCTGGGCGCGGTGGCTCACGCCTGTAATCCAGCACTTTGGGAGACCGAGGCGGGTGGATCACGAGGTCAAGAGATCGAGACCATCCTGGTCAACATGGTGAAACCCGGTCTCTACTAAAAATACAAAAAAAATTAGCTGGGCATGGTGGTGCGTGCTTGTAATCCCAGCTACTCAGGAGGCTGAGGCAGGATAATTGCCTGAATCCAGGAGGCGGAGGTTGCGGTGAGCCAAGATCGCGCCATTGCACTCCAGCCTAGGTAACAAGAGCCAAACTTCCGTCTCAAAAAAAAAAAAAAAAAAAAAAAATAGCCGGGCACGGTGGCACACTCCTGCGGTCCCGGCTACTCCAGAGGTTACGGTGGGAGGTTGCAGTCAGCCCAGATGGCGCCACTTTACTCCAGCCTGGGCGACAGAGCGAGACTCTGTCTCAGGAAAAAATGAATGCTTCCCCTAAAATATGTTAGCGACCTCAAAGTACAGCCCAGAGGCTTACTCCACCGAACTCTTCATTGTGCCACTCTCTGGTGTTCCTCACTAACACGACAGAAACAGAAACGGACAAAAAAGCGAACTAGAGAACGATGCAAGTAGGCCCCAGAGAGGCTGGAGGAAGACGACCGCGGAGAACGCCATCCTCCCGGCAACAGGCCTCCTCCTGAGGCCACCTTTCGGTTTCTCATTTCCTCATTCGAAATGTCTCAGAAAAGTCCCGAGGAAGAGCAAGCGGGTTGCGTTAACACAGCGTGGCGTATCCACAACCCCGAGCCTCAAGCCTTCCAGAGTGAGCGGCCCGGTCAAAAGTGCGTCACCCAGTTTTGTCCCAGTGGAGACATGCTTAGGTCCTGTCCAGGAATTCTGGAGGTCTCTGAGACGCAAAAATTCACACCTAACTTGCTTCTACGTTTACAGCTAATCTAAGGGGTCCAATCAAGAAGTAAGAAAGCGAAAAACGCCACCACCCCACCCTCACCTAGGGGCGTCTACTCACCTTACTCTACCCCTACGCATTGACCTTTACCTCCCAACAAAACCTTCTTCCAGGAAGACACAAACCTCTGTAAAGGTGAAAGAAAAGCGGAAGCACAACGCCAAAGCCGAGATCTGGAGGGCCTAAAAGCCCAGGCTCAGAATCTCGGTTAACAAGCCGCACCTCCGTACGCAAGATGGCGGCCACCTCACGGTTTACCCAGGCCGCAACGAGGCGTTTGCGCCAGGCATTGTGGGAATTGAAGTCCGACGTTCACGCCGGCTCCGTAAACCTCACGTCATGGAGACTAGGTTTACGGAGCCGGCGTAAACGCCGTGAAAACGTTTTTACTGCGTGAAAAACGCAGTAAATTGGCAACAAAAGTGGACCGGAATTAGTTCCTAGATCTGCCCCAGGGAAGTTATTTAAAAACACCAACTTCAGTTAAAAGAAAGCAGCGACCTCCTCTGGCTTTCACCCCTGAAGAAAAAGGGAATATGAGAACCTGGCGGTCCCAAATAGATGTATAAGCGGCTCTCAGTGCTTGCTTCTTAGGGCTTTCTAGAAGACAAAGAACCAGCTGAGTTTTCAAAAGGAACTCAGCAGTTGATACCACAAATTTGGATTTCGCTCGTTTCTACGAATGACCACCTGGCGTAATTTAGGCTCATGCTTTTCTGTGGAAGGAAAGAATTACTGCAGCGCAGGTCCCCAGTAACGGATAAAAATACGAATAAAATTGTTTAGTGTCAATTGTTTTTTTTTGGAAATACAGACCAATCACTGAGCTTTCACATTAAAAGAGTCAATGTGAAAAACACGTAGAACAGCGAGTTCCTGGTAAGAGCAAGTACTACGTAAATGTTTGTTAGATTAAAAGTAAATACAAACCAGCCGGGCGCGGTGGTTTACGCCTGTAATCCTAGCACGTTGGGAGGCCGAGGTGGGTGGATCACCTGAGGTCAGGAGTTCAAGACCAGCCTGGCCATAATGGTGAAACCCAATCTTTAAAAAACAAATTATATATATATTTTTAAAAAGTAAATACAAACCAAACAACTGGCAGTCCTCAACTGAGGGCCCCTTTTCTCTTCCCACCACCTCTCCAACCCTTCCTCACTCCGCTGGTCCCCCATTCCCCATTATTTCAGAACCCTGCAATGAAAACTGGTCATCTCTTCATATTTAAATGATTCTGTGGATATGTACCCTTCTCCATCCCCAGTGTGATGTTAATTTCATTTGTTGTTAAAATTACAGTCTGGAGCCGGGCGCGGTGGCTCAAGCCTGTAATCCCAGCACTTTGGGAGGCCGAGGCGGGTGGATCACGAGGTCAAGATATCGAGACCATCCTGGTCAACATGGTGAAACCCCATCTCTACTAAAGATACAAAAAATTAGCTGGGCACGGTGGCGCGTGCCTGTAATCCCAGCTACTCAGGAGGCTGAGGCAGGAGAATTGCCTGAACCCAGGAGGCGGAGGTTGCAGTGAGCCGAGATCGTGCCATTGCACTCCAGCCTGGGTAACAAGAGCGAAACTCCGTCTCAAAAAAAAAAAAAAAAAAAAAAAAAAAAAAAATACAAAAAATACAAAAAATTAGCTGGGCATAGTGGCGCGTGCCTGTAATCCCAGCTACTTAGGAGGCTGAGGCAGGAGAATTGCCTGAACCCAGGAGGCGGAGGTTGCGGTGAGCCGAGATCGCGCCATTGCACTCCAGCCCGGGTAACAAGAGCGAAACTTCGTCTCAGAAAAAAAAAAAGAAAAGAAAAATTACAGTCTGGAATATATACATTTGATTAACAGCCTTGTGATCAAGAGGTTTACCAAAGCAATCCATCTTCTTACAAAGAACTTTATCTCAAATGCAGATTTCTGCTACGAACTTTGTCTTCTCATAATTAAATTCAAGTCACGCATCATCCTTTGAAACAATCACATTTAAGTGAGGTTGTGGCGTTCTCAGTATGTGATATCTGCAGGCATAGAATGCTCATTAATAAAATAGTGTTAATTTTTATCACCTCATCAAGGTATTGCCCTGTTTCTCCACGGCATATTTTCCCCCTTACAACTAATAAGCAATCAGTGAGGTTATACTTTGAGATGAAGCAGCTTCTAATCAAACTTAACCTTATGGTTCAGATTCCATACGTGTGGTTTTTTTTCCCCACCTCCTTCAAGCCTTCCACATTTGTCAATTCAGATGCTGCTATAGAGCAGAACCTTGCTTATTTATTTATTCACTATCAGTATTGTCAGGCCTCCATGTGTGAGCCTGGACCCAGAAAGTCTGAAGTTATGCCTGCCTCGGTTGATCAACCCTCACTCACCCCCGTCCCCCGACCCTGCATTCACCATTATCCCTGATCACCCAGGGGAGCTTCCCCTGGACATTGAGCTTCTCTCCCCACCCTACCATCTTAACTACTCTTACGCCTAACCCCACCTGCCATTGTTACTGAACTTACGGTAATGTATACTCCGTGTCCCTACCCCCACCACTGTAACTGATCTTACTCTGTAACACCCCTGCCCCGGCAAAAATTGCCCCAACCTATAAAACCAATTCCCACCCCTACTTCTCCAGTCCTTTCTCGGATTCGGCCTGCTTGCACCCAAGCTTGAAATAAAACGGCCTCGTCGCCCACACAAAGCCTGTTTGGAAAATCTCTTTATTAAATGGGTTTAATATCTGGTACTATTGGACGGCAAATGACAAGTATGAATTTATGGATTCCTCTTGTTCAGGGGGTTGTACTCCATTGCGCTCCTTACTTATTTACTATTAATATTTTTAGGATGGTTTTAAATGCACAGAGAAATCGAGCAAACGATAGAGTTCGCATGTACCACATACACATATACAGTTTCCCCTATTACTAACCTTACATTGTTACAACTAATGACCTAACATTGATACATTAACATTAACTTGTTATAACTTATTAGTTACAATAACATAATATATAACATTAAGTTACAAATGGGTTATATGTTAGTTGTATAACATTCATTATTACAATTCGATTTTTTATCTAAATGCCCTCTCTGTTCCTGGATTCCATCCAGGATACCACCTTATATTTAGTTATCATGTTTCCTTAGGCTCCCTTTGGCTGTGACAATTTCTTTTTCTTTTTTTTTTTTTTTTTTTTTTTTTTTTGAGATGGAGTTTCGCTCTTGTTACCCAGGCTGGAGTGCAATGGCGCGATCTCGGCTCACTGCAACCTCCGCCTCCTGGGTTCAGGCAATTCTCCTGCCTCAGCCTCCTGAGTAGCTGGGATTACAGGCACCCGCCACTGTGCCCAGCGAATTTTTTGTATCTTTAGTAGAGACGGGGTTTCACCATGTTGACCTGGATGGTCTCGATCTCTTGACCTCGTGATCCACCCGCCTCGGCCTCCCAAAGTGCTGGGATTACAGGCTTGAGCCACCGCGCCCGGCGACAATTTCTTAAACTTATTTTTTAATATCTTAAGCTTATTTTTTAGGACCTTGACTTTTTCTTGTTTGTTTGTTTTTGAGCCTCAGTCTTGCTCTGTTTCCCACTCTGGAGTGCAGTGGCACCATCCTGGCTGACTGCAACCTCCGCCTCCCAGGTTCAATTGATTCTTCCGCTTCAGCCTCCCAAGTAGCTTAGACTACAGGCACCTGCTGTAGCAGGAGCGGTCTTGGGAAACGGATCTCTGGAACACCAAATAAAGGAGGGAGGAGTTTATTCGGCCGGGAGACCAGACAGTAATTTCTTGAAAACCCAGCTCATCTAACAAAGGAAGGTTCTTCCTTGATATAGGCTTATACTTTAGATGTTACACGTGGAAGAATATTAGGTTCATAGTTTTAGGACTCACATGTGAAAAGGCTTTTTTTGTTTGTTTGTTTGTTTGTTTTTTTGAGACGGAGTTTCGCTCTTGTTACCCAGGCTGGAGTGCAATGGCGCGATCTCGGCTCACCGCAACCTCTGCCTCCCGGGTTCAGGCAATTCTCCTGCCTCAGCCTCCTGAGTAGCTGGGATTACAGGCACGCGCCACCATGCCCAGCTAATTTTTTGTATTTTTAGTAGAGACGGGGTTTCACCATGTTGACCAGGATAGTCTCGATCTCTTGACCTCATGATCCACCCGCCTCGGCCTCCCAAAGTGCTGGGATTTCAGGTGTGAGCCACCACGCCAGGCCTATGTGAAAAGGTTTTGGTTTACGGTTTCAGGAATCACATATCAAAGGGTTCTGGTTTACAGTTTTAGGACTCACATGTGAAAAGGTCTCTGGTTTGATCTTGTTTTAAGTAAAAATAGTGCCTTCTGGAGAGTTTCCCCAAGGCCTACCTGTCACCTATACGAAGGTAAAACCGGAGGTGCCGGGCGGTCCACATTTTCTTCTATTGAAATGCAGCATGGTAGTCAAACGGGAAGTTGATGTGAGCAGCCTGGATCTCCCTCTTCACTGCCACCACATCCAGCTAATTTTTGTATTATTATTATTATTATTATTTTTGTAGACAGAGTCTGGCTCTGTCACACAGGCTGGAGTGCAATGGCAACCTCCGCCTCCTGGGTTCAAGTGATTCTACTGCCTCAGCCTCCCAAGTAACTGGGACTACAGGCGTGTGCCACCATGCCCGGCTAATTTTTGTATTTTAGTAGAGAGAGGGTTTCACCATGTTAGGATGGTCTGGAACTCCTGACCTCAGGTGATCCACCCTCCTCGGCCTCCCAAAGTTCTAGGATTACAGGCGCGAGCCACCACACCCAGCCTAATTTTTGTATTTTTAGTAGAGACAGGTTCACCATGTTGGTCAGGCTGATCTCAAACTCCTGAGCTCAAGCAATCTACCTGCCTCTACCTCCCAAAGTGCTGAGATTACAGGTGTGAGCCACAGTGCCCAGTGCCCTTGACAATTTTGAGGAAAACTGATCAGGTTTCTTGTAGCATGCTCTTATACTGGAATTTGTCTGATGTTTTTCGCAGTTTCCAGAACTGTAAAACATAAATTTGCTATTTGTTATTATTTTTATTAACTTATTTATTGAGACAAGGTCTTGCTCTGTCATCCAGACTATAGTGTAGTGGAATAATCATGGCTCATTGCAGCCTCAACCTCCTGGGCTCAGGTGATCTTCTCACCTTAGCCTCCTGAGTAACTAGGACTATAGGCACACATCACTATGCCATGCTAATTTTTGTTTTTGTTTTTGTTTTTTTTTTGTAGGGATGGGGTTTCACTATGTTACCCAGGCTAAATTTTTCTTCTTTATAAATTACCCAGCCTCTGCTATTTCTTTTATCTTTTTTTTCTCTTTTTTTGCACTTCTTCTAGGGTGTATGTTTATTTGCTTGTTTTTGAGGCAGGATCTCACTCTGTCACCCAGGCTGGAGTGCAGTGGTGCCATCACAGCTCACTGCAGCCTCAACCTCACTGCTCAAATGATCTTTCTCCACTCAGCCTCCCAAGTAGTAGTTGGGACTACAGGTATGTATGTACATCCAAGCCTAGACAATATTTGTATTTTTCATAAAGACAGAGTCTTGCTATGTTGCCCAGGCTGGTCTTAAGTTTCTGGCCTCAAGTAATACTCCTGCCTTGGCTTCTCAAGGTGCTGGGATTACAGGCATAAGTGGCCAAGCCCAGCAGAATGTGCTATTTTTTATAGCAGCACAAAGAAACTAAGATAGGGAGTTCTGCTCCTCCTCCTTCAGGATGGAATATTGCAGGGGAGGGGAAAATATTTTGCTTCTACCCATTGGTTCTCAGGCAGAACTCTGTAACTAAAGAAAAGTAAACAGATTTATTTAACATAAATTTTAGATGATATAGAATCCTTCATAAGGATATGAAGACCTGAAAAAATAGTTAAACCGAAGTGTTTTATACAAGGTTTGATGAAGAGGGGAGTCATAGAAAAATGTAATAGGACAAAGAGTGTATGTGCTGAGTATAGTAAATTGGGGAAAATTGGCAAGGCTTGTTTGTTTAGATACTGTTGGTGTCCCTCTATTTTCAAAAGTAAGGTTGCTCCTTTTCTCCACAAAAAGGAAGGATACCTCTCACATGAGCGTCTTATGACTTGCCTCAGGGGAAGGTCAAAGAGCCCTTCTTGCACCTGCCATTTCTCAAATTACTTCAGATTAAAATATTTGATATATTAAAATTGTGCCATAACAGAAAAAACAAATTAACTGAAGTTGCAAGCTACAAAATTAACATACAAAAATCAGTAGCATTTCTGTATGCTAACGATGAAATATTTGAAGAAAAACTCTCATTCACAATAGCTACAAAAAATACAATACTTAATACATTTAACAAAGGAGGTGAAAGATTTGTACACTGAAAACTATAAAATATTGATTAAAGAAATTAAAGATAACACAAATAAATGCTTACAGATTAGAAGAATTAGTATTGTTAAAATGAACATACTACCCAAAGAAATATACAGATTCAATGCAATCCCTATCAAAATTGCAATGACATTTTTTCACAGAAATAGAAAAAACAATCCAGAAACTCATGAAATCACAAAAAAGCCTGAGAGGCAAAGCAATCCCCTGAGCAACAAGAACAAAGAACAAAGTTCTGCAACACACTACCTGACTTCAAAATATATTATGTGGCTATAATTACCCAAACAATATGATATCGATATAAAAATAGACAAATTGGCCAGTGTGGTGGCTCACGCCTGTAATCCCAGCACTTTGGGAGGCCAGTGTGGGAGGATCACTTGAGGTCAGGAGTTTGAGATCAGCCTGGACAACATGGCAAAACCTCGTCTTTACTAAAAATACAAAAATTAGCCAGATATTATGATGCATGCTTGTAGTCCTAGCTGCTTGGGAAGGTGAGGCAGGAGAATTGCTCCCAGGTTCGGGGAGGCAGAGGTTGCAGTGAGCTGAGATCCTGCCACTGCACTCTATCCTAGGTGACATAACAAGACTCTGGCAAAAAGAGAGAGCAAAAAAAAAAAAAAAAAAGGCACATTGATCAGTGGAACAGAATAGAAGACCCAGAAATATATGTATTTACATCCAAATGACTTTTTTTTTTTTTTGAGACAGAGTTTTGCTCTTGTTACCCAGGCTGGAGTGCAATGGCATGATCTTGGCTCACCGCAACCTCCGCCTCCTGGATTCAGGCAATTCTCCTGCCTCAGCCTCCTCAGTAGCTGGGTTTACAGGCATGCGCCACCATGCCCAGCTAATTTTTTTTTATTTTTAGTAGAGACAGGGTTTCACCATGTTGACCAGGATGGTCTTGATCTCTTGACCTCGTGATCCACCTGCCTCGGCCTCCCAAAGTGTTGGGATTACAGGCTTGAGCCACCGTGCCTGGCATGATTTTTTTTTTTTTTTTTGAGACAGAATCTTGCTCTGTTGTCCAGGCTGGAGTGCAGTGGCATGATCTCGGCTTACTACAACCTCTGCCTCCCAGGTTCAAGTGATTCTCCTGCCTCAGCCTCCTGAGTTGTTGGAACTACAGGTGTGTGCCACCACGTCTGGCTAATATGGGCCTACAGGCGTGTGCCACCATGCCTGGCTAATATTTGTATTTTTAGTAGAGATGAGGTTTCGTCATGTTGGCCAGGATGGTCTGGAACTCCTGCCTTCAAGTAATCCACCCACCTTGGCCTCCCAAAATGCTGGAATTACAGTCATGAGCCACTGTGCTGGGCCACACAAATGGTTTTTTGACGAAGTTACCAAGAACATACATTGAGCTCAAGCCATCTTCCTCTTTGATAAATGATGCTAGGAAAACCAAATATTCATATGCAGAAGAATGAAACTAGACCCCAATGTCTTGCCATATACAAAACCCAACTCAAAGTGCATTGAAACCAGACCAGCCTGACCAACATAGAGAAACCCCGTCTCTATTAAAAATACAAAATTAGCTGGGTGTGGTGGCACATGTTTGTAATCCCAGCTACATGGGAGGCTGAGGAAGGAGAATTGCTTGAACCCGGGAGGCAGAGGTTGCATTGCACTCCATCCTGGGCAACAAGAGCGAAACTCTGTCAAAAAAAAAAAAAAAAAAACAACTTACATATAAGACTTTAAACTATAAAACTGTAGAAGAAATAAGGAAAACACCATAAGACATTGGCCTAAGCAAAAATTTTATAGCTAAACCCTCAAAAGCACAGGGGACAAACTAAAAAAAGACAAATGGGACTTAAACCAATATCCAGAATATAGAAGGAACTTAAACAGCAGCAAAAATGAACAATTAAAACAAAAAAAAAGATCAATCCCATTTAAAAAGTGGGTAAAAGATCTAATTAGACATTTCTTTTTTTTTTTTTTTGAGATGCAGTCTCACTCTGTCACCAGGCTGGAGTGCGGTGATGTGATCTTGGCTCTCTACAACCTCTGCTTCCTGGGTTCAAATGATTCTTCTGCCTCAGCCTCCCAAGTAGCTGGGACTACAGGTGTGTGCCACCATGCCCAGATAATTTTTGTATTTTTAGTAAAGATGAGATTTCACCATGTTGGCCAGGATGGTCTCGATCTCTTGACCTCATGACCCGTCTGCTTCAGACTCCCGAAGTGCTGGGATTACAGGCATGAGCCACTGCGCCCAGCCAGACATTTCTTTTTTCTTTTCTTTTTTTTGAGACGGAGTTTTGCTGTTGTTACCCAGACTGGAGTGCAATGGCACAATCTCGGCTCACTGCAACCTCCACCTCCTGGGTTCAAGCAATTCTCTTGCCTCAGCCTCCCGAGTAGCTGGGATTACAGGTGCCTGCTACCATGCCCAGCTAACTTTTTTTTTTTTTTTTTTGTATTTTTAGTAGAAATGGGATTTCACCATGTTAGCCATACTAATCTCAAACCCCTGATCTCAAGTGATCCACCCACCTCAGCCTCCAAAAGTGCTGGGATTACAGGCGTGAACCACTGCGCTGAGCCGCTTTTCTCTTCTTCACCCTCACCTCTTCACCATGACCTGTCCTTCATCATCCCCATGCTTGATCTTTCTATAGCATTTATCACTCTAAACAACAGTGTCAATTGCCACTGCCCCCTCTCCCTGATGCTCCCTTCTAAGGCACTTCACTGCACTTGTTTTCCTATTTCTTACTCTGTGAAGTGGATCTCTGGATCCTCTCATCTTTGAACAGAGGTTCTATGGACTGAATATGTCCCCTCCAAAACTTATAAGTTGGAACTTAATCATCAATGTGATCATGTTAAGAGGTGGTTAGCGCCCTTATAAAAGATGTGCAAGGGAGCTGTTTACCTCTTCCACCATGGGAAGACACAGTTAAATGGTACCATACATGAACCAGGAAACAGGCTCTCACTAGACACAATCTCGTGGTAACTTGATTTTGAACTTCCCAGCCCCTGGAACCATGGAAAGTAAATTTCTATTATTTATAAACTACCCAGTGTAAGGTATTTTGCTACAACAGCCCAAACAGACTAAGACAAGAGGCATGGTCTTGAGAAGCTGTGAAACAGGTAGATCACACCATTATCTTCTAGACCCAGGGATTATACACCCTGAAGAAAAGCAGGTGTATAATTTGATCAAGAGGCAGGATTTATAGTAGGCATGTGTTCTTACACAAAGAACAATAGATAAAATGAAAATCTTAGAGGCATTCCAGGGACCAGGGTTAATCAGAAGTCAACATGGTGACTTAATCTTTTTTAAATGTTTTATTTATTTGATATTTAAATATATGTACACATATCCATGTCATTAAAAACTCAAAAGTACAAAAGGGTATTCTGTGGAAAGTCTCTTTATTCACCTCAGTCTCTCCTGAAAGCAACTGATATGTCTCATGTGCTCCTTCCATAGACATTTTATATACATATATGTATTACCTACACATTGTATGTCTATAGATATACATTCATATGTATAATATGCATGCGCTATTTTCCGTTTTTCACATAGTAGCATCAGTACGTGTAACTCAAAGATCATCCTATATACATACAGAAAGAACTTCCTTATTCTTTTTTTCTGCTGCATAGTATTCCATTGTGTGAATGCATCATAATCGTTTGGTAAGTCCTCTATTGATGAACATTTAAGTTGTTTCTAATCTTTTGTTCTTACAACTATGTCAAAATGTAGTTCTGAAATTCCTGTTTTTCTCATTCCGTATCTCCCTGCCTACTGTCCTCCCAACAAAACATCTTATTCAAGTATGGCTTTGGCCGGGCGCAGTGGCTCAAGCCTGTAATCCCAGCACTTTGGGAGGCTGAGGTGGGTGGATCACGAGGTCAGGAGATCGAGACCATCCTGGTCAGCATGGTGGTGAAACCCCGTCTCTACTAAAAATACAAAAAATTAGCTGGGCATGGTGGCGCGTGCCTGTAATCCCAGCTACTCAGGAAGCTGAGGCAGGAGAATTGCCTGAACCCAGGAGGCGGAGGTTGCAGTGGCAGTGAGCCGAGACCGTGCCATTGCACTCCAGCCTGGGTAACAAGAGCGAAATGCCGCCTCAAAAAAAAAAAAAAAAAAAAAATTATGGCTTTACTGATCACCAGGCACTAGACAACTGACAACTGACAACCAATTCATCTCCTGCTCTATTTTCTTTTTCTTTTAGAAATAGATACGAGGTTTCACCATGTTGATCAGGCTGGTCTTGAACTCCTGACCTCGTGATCCACCTGCCTCGGTCTCCCAAAGTGCTGGGATTACAGGCGTGAACAACCACGCCCGGCCTCTATTTTCTTTTATAAGCATAAGCCCCACATTCTCAACTGCCTATGGAAGAAGAATCCACTCCCTCAGACTAAGCATATCCAAAGTAAAAAGTAATCCTCCTCTTTTATATAATGTTATATAATATAATTATATTAAATATATTAATATAATATAATTGCATATATTAACATATTTTTTGGTGGAGACAAGGTTTCACCATGTTGCCCAGGCTGCTCTCAAACTCCTGGGCTTAAGGGATCATCTCACCATGGGCTCCCAAAGTTCTGGGATTACAGATGTGAGCTACCACAACTGAGTTGAATTCCTTGTGCCACTATATACTAGTTAACATTTTCTAGGCCAGTCATGGTGGCTCATTCCTGTGATCCCAACAGTTTGGGAGGCCAAGGTAGGTGGTTCACCTGAGAGTCAGGAGTTTGAGACCAGCATGGCCAACCTGGTGAAACCCTGTCTGTATTAAAATTACAAAAATTCACCAGGCATGGTGGTGGGTGCCTGTAATCCCAGTTACTCAAAAGGCTGAGGGGCTGAGGCAGGAGAATCACTTGAACCCAGGGGGTGGAGGTTGCAGTGAGCCTAGATCACACCACTGCACTCCACCTGGGTGACAGAGTGAGACTCCATCTCAAAAACAAAAAAAAATTTCTAGAATCTAAGATGAATGTACTCTTTTTGCCAGACTTTCATTCCACAGTATTATTTTGTCAAGGCCTTTGAAAAGGGAAGAAATAAAATTTTAAAAATAAGTATGATTTTGAGATTCATCTATGTTTTATATGTAACAGTAGTCCTTTTTGGGCCAGGCGCAGTGGCTCAGGCCTGTAAACTCAGCACCTCGGGAAGTTGAGGCAGGAGAAAGTCCTTTTTTTTTTTGAGACGGAGTTTCGCCCTTGTTACCCAGGCTGGAGTGCAATGGCGCGATCTCAGCTCACCACAACCTCCGCCTCCTGGGTTCAGGCAATTCTCCTGCCTCAGCCTCCCGAGTAGCTGGGATTACAGGCACGCATCACCATGCCCAGCTAATTTTTTTGTATTTTTAGTAGAGACGGGGTTTCACCATGTTGACCAGGGTGGTCTCGATCTCTTGACCTTGTGATCCACCCGCCTCGGCTTCCCAGAGTGCTGGGATTACAGACTTGAGCCACCGTGCCCGGCCTAATAAAGTCCTTTTTATTGGTCAATAGTCTTCCATTGTATGGCTATGCCAGTTGACTTATATATCCAACTATTGATATATATTTTGGTTGTTTATAATTTAGGGCTGTTACAAATAAAGTTATTGCAGTCATTTTTTATTTGTATACAAATATTTGTTTGCATATATTAATATGTTTTCATATTCTTGGCATATACCTAAGAGTGAAATGGGTAGGTCATATGGTGATGTATGTTTAAAATATTTGGAAACTATCAAACTATTATCATTTTATTACATACCTTTCTACCAGCAATATGACAATGGCAGTGGTTCCACATCTTTACCAATACTTGTTATTTTAAAGTTTAGATGTTTTAATAGATGTGTAGTAGTATAGCTCATTGTGACTTTAATGTTCACTTTTTTCATGATCAGTGATGTCAAGCATCTTTTCATGTGTTTATTTGCCATTCATATAACTTCTGTGGTGTCCACCGAATTTTTTGCCCGTTAGAAAAACATTGGTTGTTCTCTTATTGGGTTCTGAGAGGTCTTTATATATTCTGGATACACAGTCTAGATCAAATATGTGATTTACAAATATTTTATGCCAGGCCGTAGCTTGCCTTTTTATTCTGTTAACAGTGTCAAGAAATTCAAACAGAATTTCTTGTAGGGGAAAGGGGAGATGAAGAGAGATTGATTAATGGGTACAAATACACAGAAAAAATAAGACCTAGTGTCAGAAAAAATAGACCTAGGCCAGGAGCAGTGGCTCAAGCTTGTAATCCCAGCACTTTGGGAGGCCAAGGCGGGTGAATCACGAGGTCAAGAGATCGAGACCATCCTGGTCAACATGGTGAAACCCTGTGTCTACTAAAAATACAAAAAAAAAAAAAAAAAAAAAAAATTAGCTGGGCATGGTGGTGCGTGCCTATAATCCCAGCTACTGGAGGCTGAGGCGGGAGAATTGCTTGAACCCAGGAGGCGGAGGTTGCGGTGAGCCGAGATCGCACCATTGCACTCCAGCCTGGGTAATAAGAACGAAACTCCGTCTCAAAAGAAAAAAAGAAAAAAGAAAAAATAGACCTAGTAGAGTGACTATAGTTTACAATAGTCTATTGTACATTTCAAAATAGCTAAAAAGAAATGTCAAAAATTTCCTCCCAGTATAGACTAAGAAAAGAAAAAAATAATAACTCAAAAAAAAAAATTTTTTTTTTGAGGTGGAGTCTCACTCTGTCTCCAGGCTGAAGTGCACTGGCACAATCTCAGCTCACTGCAACCTCCACCTATGGGGGTTCGAGTGATTTAGCCTCCTAAATAGCTGGGATTACAGGCATCCGCCACCATACTCAGCTAATTTTTGCGTTTTTAGTAGACATGGTTTTGCCATGTTGGCCAGGATGGTCTCTATCTCCTGACCTTGTGATCCACCTACCCTGGCCTCCCAAAGTGTTGGGATTACAGGCATGAGCCACTGAATCCGGCTAATAACTCAAATATTTCTAACACAAAGAAAAGAGAGAGCTGGGCACAGTGTGTATACCTACAGTCCCCAGCTATTTGGGAAGCTTTGGTGAGAGGATCATTTGACTCCAAGGGTTTGAGTACAGCCTGGGTGGCATAGTGAGACCTTGCCCCTAGTAAATAAATGACAAATATTTAAAGTGATAGATGTCCCATTTGAATTTCATACATTATGTGAATGCATTAAATTATCATACATACTCTGAAAATGTGCACATCTATTATGTTTCAATTTTTTAAAAACCAATTTCAGCCGGGTGCGGTGGCTCACGCCTATAATCCTAGCACTTTGGGAGGCCGAGGCGGGTGGATCACGAGGTCAAGAGATCGAGACCATGCTGGTCAACAAGGTGAAACCCCGTCTCTACTAAAAATACAAAAATTAGCTGGGCATGGTGGTCCGCGCCTGTAGTCACAGCTACTCAGGAGGCTGAGGCAGGAGAATTGCTTGAACCCAGAAGGCGGGGGTTGCAGTGAGCCGAGATCGTGCCATTGCACTCCAGCCTGGGTAACAACAGCGAAACTCCGTCTCAAATAAAAAAATAAATAAAATGAAAACCAATTTCTTAATTTTGATGAAATCTTAAATTAGATAAATAAATAATTGATAAATTTCCATTGTTTTCTTTTCTTTTCTTTTTTTTTTGAGACGGAGTTTCGCTCTTGTTACCCCGGCTGGAGTGCAATGGCACGATCTCGGCTCACTGCAACCTCCGTCTCCTGGGTTCAGGCAATTCTCCTGCCTCAGCCTCCCAAGTAGCTGGGATTACAGGCACACGCCACCATGCCCAGCTAACTTTTTGTATTTTTAGTAGAGACGGGGTTTCACCATGTTGACCAGGATGGTCTCGATCTCTTGACCTCGTGATCCACCCTCCTCGGCCTCCCAAAGTGCTGGGATTACAGGCTTGAGCCACCACGCCCGGCCCTGTTTTCTTTTAGAATCACGCTTCTGCTGTTGAACCTATGAAATTTTTGCCGATACCAAAATAAAATAAAAATCTTTCCTATATTTTCTTTTAAGTTCTGTATTTGGAGAACTTATATTTAGGCCTGTAATCTATTTTGAGCATTTTTGGTATATGTTGTAAATTATGAATTTGGCTTTTTTTGCATATGAATATCCATATGTTTTTTTGCATATGAATATTCAACTGTTTCAATCACTTGTTGAAAAGATTATTTATTCTCCATTAAATTGCCCTGGTAATCATCAAAACCAATTGACCACATATGTGTGGGCCTTTTTAAGGAATATCTCTCTGTTTTATTGATTTATCCATTGTATGCAATATCTCATTCTCTTGACTACTGTAGTTTTATAATAAACTCTGGAAGTCAAATAACATGAATACTTTTATATCATTCTTTACCAAGTAATTTTGGCTATTCTAGGTCCTTTGGATTTCCATATAAATTTTAAAATCAATTTGTTAATTTCTATAAAAAAGATCCACTGGGATTTTGGTTCAGACTGCATTAAACCGGGCCAGGCGCGGTGGCTCACGCCTGTAATCCAAGCACTTTGGAGGCCGAGGCGGATGGATCACCTGAAGTCAGGAGTTCAAGACCAGCCTGACCAACATGGTGAAACCTCATCTTTAAAAAAAAAAAAAAAAAAAGAACAGACTGCATTAAATCTATAAATCAATTTGGGGAGAAGTAGCATCTTAAAAATATCAAGTCTTTTCATCTATTAATATGGTATATATCTTTGAGTTTTAAGGTCTTTTAAATCTCTCTTAATGTTCTATAGTTTTCAGGCACTCAGATTTTACATATCTTTTGTCCAATTTATTCCTAATTATTTTATATTTTCATGTGATTTTAAATGGTTTGGTTTTTAAATTTCAATTTCTAATTGAAAGTTGCTACTATACGGAAATACACTTGAGGCTGGGCAGAGCACCTGGAAGAGAAAAGTAGCTGGGTGCAGTGGCTCACACCTATAATCCCAGCACTTTGGGAGGCTGAGGTGGGAGGATAATTTGAGGTCAGGAGTTTGAGACCTCAAAATATTTGAGGTCAGGAGTTTGAGACCAGCCTGGCCAATATTGTGAAACCCCGTCTCTACTAAAAGTACAAGAAAATTAGCTGGGTGTGGTGGTAAGCACCTGTAATTTCAGCTATTCGGGAGGCTGAGGCAGGAGAAGTGCATGAACTCATGAGCTGGAGCTTGCAGGGAGCTGAGATCGCACTACTACACTCCAGTCTGGGTGACACAGTAAGACTCCATCTTAGAAAAATAAACATTTTCTTTTTTTTTTCTTTTCGTTTTCCTTTTTTTGAGACGGAGTTTCACTCTTGTTACCCAGGCTAGAGTGCAAAGGTGCAATCTCGGCTCACCACAACCTCCGCCTCCTGGGTTCAGGCAATTCTTCTGCCTCAGCCTCCTGAGTAGCTGGGATTACAAGCACGCACCACCATGCCCAGCTAATTTTTTTTTATATTTTTAGTAGAGACTGGGTTTCACCATGTTGACCAGGATGGTCTCGATCTCTTGACCTCGTGATCCACCTGCCTCGGCCTCCCAAAGTGCTTGGATTACAGGCTTGAGCCACCGCTCCCGGCCCTAAAAAAAAAATTTTATTTTTCTATATTTCTATTTTATCTTACAACCCTCTTAACTCACTTATTAGTGCTAGTAGCTCCTTTTTGTAGATTCCATGGGATTTTGCATATAGATAATTATGTTTGCTATGAAGAAAGTTAGTCTTAATTTTTTCTTTACAGCTAGAGATCTTTTAATTTCTTTCTCTTTCTTTCTTTCTTTCTTTTTTTGTGGAGACGGAGTTTTGCTGTTGTTACCCAGACTGGAGTGCAATGGCACGATCTCGGCTCACGGCAACCTTCGCTTTCTGGGTTCAAGCAATTCTCCTGCCTCAGCCTCCCGTGTAGCTGGGACTACAGGCGCGCACCACCATGCCCAGCTAATTTTTATATTTTTAGTAGAGACAGGGTTTCACCTTGTTGACAAGGATGGTCTTGATCTCTTGACCTCGTAATCCATCCACCTCAGCCTCCCAAAGTGCTGGGATTATAGGCGTGAGCCACCGCACCAGGCAATTTCTTTCTCTTTCTTTTTTTTTTTTTTTGCCAATCAATGAGAGTTTGTGAGGTTGCTGAGGTTGGTTGGCCTTGAACTCTTGGCCTCGCCTTCGCAAGCCCCACGACATCCGGCGGAGCCACTTTGGGCCCCTTCTTTCTCTTTCTTTATTGCACTAACCAGAACCTCTAATGGACCTCTTGCTAGAGTTTTATCAATTGCATTGAACTCTTTTATTAAACTAGCTATTATTATGTTGATTTTAAATTTTCTTCTGTTTTCTTTTCACTAATATTCACTTTGATCTTTATTATTTCCATTATTCTGTTTAAGTTTTATTTGCTCTCTTTTTTTCTAGTTTTCTTGAGGTGGAGGCTGGGGTCATTGATTGGAGACTTTGTTTCTTTTCTATTCTTTTACTTATTTATTTATTTATTTTCAGGAAACATGTTCATAGGTGTAATGCTAAGAGTCACTGCCAAATCCTTAAAGCACAATTGTTTACATGGTGTAACCTGTCCATGCTCAATTCCTGCCTGTCTTCCCACCCTGGTGCTTTAACTGGAATTGGCCTCACTTCTGTCTGCTCTTGGGCCTTTGTGCATACTGTTCTCGGTGCAAAATACATTGCTGGTGAACCAGGTTGTGGTAAAGAAGCTGGCCAAAACCCACCAAAACCAAGATGGTGATGAAAGTGACTTCTGGTCATCCTCACTGCTCATTATATGCTAATTATAAAGATTAGTATGTTAAAAGACACTCACCAGCACCATGACGGTTTACAAATGCCATGGCAACATCTGGAAGTTACTTTATATGGTCTAAAAGAGGAGGAACATTTAGTTCCTGGAATTGCCTACCCCTTTCCTAGAAAACTCATGAATAATTCACCACTTGTTTTGCACATAGTCAAGAAATAACTATGCGTATGCTCAATCATGCAACTCATGCCACTGCTCTGTCTGTGGAGTAGCCATTCTTTCTTTTTTTTTTTTTGAGATGGAGTTTCACTCTTGTTACCCAGGCTGGAGTGCAATGGCGCGATCTCGGCTTACCGCAGCCTCCGCCTCCTGGGTTCAAGCAATTCTCCTGCCTCAGACTCCTGAGTAGCTGGGACTACAGGCATGCGCCACCATGTGTATTTTTAGTATTTCTGTATTTTTAGTAGAGACGGGGTTTCACCTTGCTGACCAGGATAGTCTCGATCTCTTGACTTCCTGATCCACCCGCCTCGGCCTCCCAAAGTGCCGGGATTACAGGCTTGAGCCACCGCGTCCAACCCATTCTTTATTCCTTTACTTTCCTAATAAACTTGCTTTCGCTTTATAGACTCACCCCGAATTCTTTCATGTATGAGAACCACGAACCCTCTCTTGGGATCTGGATCAGGACCCCACTCTGGTAACACCTGGTTGTGGTCCAATTTTTGTTGTGACTTCTGAACACATTTCAGATTAAAAAAAAAAATGTGCTCAAACTCAGATAGCTCAAACACACATCCATGGACCTTCAGAATCCAAGAACTTACCCATAATCTCCAGGTGCTTCTAGAGAGAGGACAAAATGAGCCTGGCAGTTACCTTGTTTAGTCACTCAGTGCTCCTGGGGGTTGAAAGAAGCTTTACTTTGAATCCCTCTTCTGGCACCAACTGTTAAAAGAAAAACCTTAGGCAAATTTAATTTGTCAAAGCTTAATTGAACAAAGAATGATTCATGAATCAGGCAGCCTCCAGAATCACAGCAGATTTGAAGAGACTCCCGTGCTACTGCATAGTCAAAGATTTGTGAACAGAAAAAAGAAGTGACATACAGGTAATGGAAGACAGGAACAGAAATAGCCAGACTGGTTACAGCTTGGCATTTGCCTTATGCGAACCCAGTTTGAACAGTTGGCCACCTTTGATTGGCCAAAACTCAGTGATTGGGAGAAGGATACGTTACAGTCTGCTTATACATCCAGTTAGGTTACAGTCTACTATGGTAGGGAGAAACCTTTCAAATACGTAAAGAGGCAGCTTTAGGCTACATTTAATTTAACAAGCCCCAAGTATGGCACCCTTCTGATCCCAGGCCCTGTGCAACCACTTTGGTTGCATGCTGCTATAAACTGAATGTTTTTGTTCCCCCAAAATTAATATGTTGAAATCCTAATCCTTTTTTTCTTTCTTTCTTATTTTTTTTAAAGATGGGGTTTCACTGTGATGGCCAGGCTGGTCTTGAACTCCTGACCTCAGGTGATCCACCCACCTCAGCCTCCCAAAGTGCTAGGATTACAGGCGTGAGCCACCACACCTGGCCTGAAATCCTAATCCTAATCCTAATCCTAATCCCCGACGTGATGGTATAAAGAGGTGGGGTTTTGAGGAAGTAATTAAGTCATGAGGGTGGAGCCCTCATGAATGGAATTAGTGTCCTTATAAGAAGAAACGTGAAAAAAAAAGAAGAAACGTGAGAGAGGTGATTTCTCTCTGCCCTGTGAGGACACAGTGAGAAGACCACCATCTGCCAACCAGGAAGCAGACCCTCACCAGACAAAGTCTGCAGGCACCCTGATGTTGGGCTCCCAGCTTCCATCACTGTGAGAAATGTTTGCAGTTTAACCCACCAAGTCTGTGGTATGTTTGCCATGGCAGCCTCAACTGAGGCACACAACCGTGAAGCTGGGCCTGAATCTGGTTCATTAGACAATGAATAATCAATTGAAAAAATTGATCTGCAATTCCTTTTTTTTTTTTTTTTTTGAGACAGAGTTTCACTCTTGTTACTCAGGTTGGAGTGCAATGGCTCGATCTCGGCTCACCGCAACCTCCACCTCCTGAGTTCAGGCAATTCTCCTGCCTCAGCCTCCTGAGTAGCTGGGATTACAGGCACGCGCCACCATGCCCAGCTAATTTTTTTTGTGTTTTTAGTAGAGACAGGGTTTCACCATGTTGACCAGGATGGTCTTGATCTCTTGACCTCATGATCCACCCGCCTCGGCCTCCCAAAGTGCTGGGATTATAGGCGTGAGCCACCGCGCCTGGCAGGTATGCAATTCCGAACATCTCTCTAGGAGATTTTGTCTTTTTTTGGGTGGGAATTGGATAATTTCTAGTATCCAATCCAATCCCAGCTTTCTTGCCAGTATTCCTACCTTCCCGGTGGAGAACACCCATTGTAGGCAGTCTTGGTATCAGCAGTGCCACAACAAAAGCTGAAGGGGCCAGATTCACCATTTCCTCACTCTGGCACAGCCAGTGTACGAATGCTTGACCTATGATTTGGATAATTAAGTATTTTCCTGGTATTTCAAATTTTGATATAACATCCCAAGCTATGAGTATGATAAAAAATATTTACTGCAAGCAATCTTGATTGCACTGCGGACAAGGATTTTCTGATGATGTAGTTTCTGTTGCTATGGTTCTTGTAGCCAGCCATTCCCGCACAACACTGGCATCGGTTCATTCTCACCATGGGTCCCTAGCAGATCCTGGTTCTGTGTCCTCTAATATCCTTCCTGTAAGCTCCCTTCTGCTTAATCCACTCAGATTTGGTGTTCATTGCTAGTTCCAAGTAGTATAACTTCTTTATGCTTTCTGTTCCACATTTTCTCTGATAAAACCGGGTCACTTTGATGAAATATAAGGTTTCTTTCATTGTTGTTGTTGTTTTTAAAATTGAGACGGGGCTGGACGCAGTAGCTCATGCCTGTAATCCCAGCACTTTGGGAGGCCGAGGCAGGTGGATCATAAGGTCGGGAGTCTGAGACCAGCCTGGCTAGCATGGTAAAACCCCATCACTACTAAAAATACAATTAGACGGGCGTGGTAGTGTGCGCCTGTAGTCCCAGCTACTTGAGAGGCTGAGGCAGGAGAATTGCTTGAACTCAGCAGGTAGAGGATGCAGTAAGCCGAGCTTGTGCCACTGCACTCCAGCCCGGGCAACAGAGGGAGACTCCATCTCAAAATAAATAAATAAATAAATAAATAAATAAATAATTGGGATGGAGTTTCCCTCTGTTGGCCAGTCTAGAGAGCAGTGGCACCATCTCGGCTCAATGCAACCTCCGCCTCACGCGTTCAAGTAATTCTCTTGCCTCAGCCTCCCAAGTAGCTGGAATTAAAGACGCCCACCACTATGCCAGCTAATTTTTGTATTTTTAGTGGAGACAGGATTTCACGATGATGACCAGGCTGGTCTTGAACTCCTGACCTCAGGTGATCCACCCACCTTGGCCTCCCAAAATACTGGGATTACAGGAGTGAGCTCCCATGCTTAGCAAAATAGAAGTTTTTAAATAGGAAAAACACTGCTAAACCATTCCCAAATCACTTTCTGCCCAGCAGTTTTAGGTAATGATTCAGTAAAAAACAAAATCAGCTTCGAATTTCTAGGCTGTAAAAAATAAATGTCATCTTTAGGTAATGAAACGTTATTTGAAAAAATAAATTTTAGAGCATGGTAAGCACAAATATTTATAATGGAAAAATCAATAGATCACATCACTGATGGAAAATTAATGAAACCATTAAAGTCACACATGAATTTTTATTTATTTTTATTTATTTATATATATATATATATATATATATATATATATATATATATTAGACTGAGTCTCACTCTGTTGCCTAGGCTGGAGTG
The DNA here is from genome assembly GCA_031835075.1 of Saguinus oedipus. Classification (NCBI taxonomy): domain Eukaryota; kingdom Metazoa; phylum Chordata; class Mammalia; order Primates; family Cebidae; genus Saguinus; species Saguinus oedipus. The sequence goes on from CM063173.1 coordinate 163,430,445, forward strand.
CAGTAGTGTGCTCTCGGCTCACTGCAACCTCTGCCTCCTGAGTTCAAGAGATTCTCCTGCCTCAGCCTCCTGAATAGCTGGCTTCATGGGCACACATCACCATGCCCAGCTAATTTTTTTTTTTGAGACAGAGTTTCACTGTTGTTACCCAGGCTGGAGTGCAATGGCGCGATCTTGGCTCACCACAACCTCCGCCTCCTGGGTTCAGGCAATTCTCCTGCCTCAGCATCCCAAGTAGCTGGGACTACAGGCGCACGCCACCATGCCCATCTGATCTTTGTATTTTTAGTAGAGACCGGGTTTCACCATGTTGACCAGGATGGTCTTGATCTCTTGACCTCGTGATCCACCTGCCTCGGCCTCCCAAAGTGCTGGGATTACAGGCGTGAGCCACTGCGCCCAGCTTAATTTTTATATTTTTAGTAGAGATGGGGTTCGTCATGTTGGCCAGACTGGTCTCAAATTTCTGACCTCAGGTGATTCATCCACCTTGGCCTCCCAAAGTGCTGGGATTACAGGTGTAGGCCACCAAGCCCAGTCGTCTTCTTTCATATTTTTGTAGCATAGTTTTATTTGGGTGAACTATGGTACTCCACGTCCATTGTAGAGTGTTGATTTTCCTGTGAATAGGGACTGAAAGATGAGTGGGGATAGTGATGCATATTACCAGAAAATGTACTTGTTACGACATCTAATCCTGGACATACCAACACCTGGACCAAGTTGAGAAACTGACTTCTCCCTTGGGGACTCCAATCCATCTCTGAGATTATCGACTTTTTTTTTTTTAATTTTAAAATAGAGACGGGGTTTAACCATGTTGACCAGGCAGATTGCGAACTCCTGACCTCAAGAGATCCACCCACCTCCGCCTCCCAAAGTGCTGGGATTACAGGCGTGAGCCACCGTGCCCAGCCGATTATCACCTTTTTTGCTGTCACCACTGTTAGGATTCCCCCTCACTTCTCTCTTACCTGTCTGGTTAGGATTTTCTCATACTGTCACTTTCAGAAACAAGTACACCAAGCACAATAAGGAAATAAAAGTACCATTTTATTATTTAATTGATTACAAAATGCCTCCTGGTGTCATCACACGAACAGTGCAATGCAAGTCATACAGGCAAACAAATGAACTGGGGCTTTGCTGATGACTCATTGTAAGTTGCCTATATATATATATATATATATATATATATATATTTTTTTTTTTTTCCCAAGTGCTAGTTTCTAGCACAAGCAATGTGGTATCAGTGTGTTTGTTTAAATCTATATCCTAAGATTTGTCTGTGCCCTAATGAGTAATATGTGTTTCAGCAATTATTAGCTAAACATTTAATAAAAAGGCCCCAACCTCCTGAGTAGCTGGGATTACAGGTGCACACCACCACGCTTGGCTGATTTTTATATTTTTAGTAGAGATAAGATTTCACCATGTTGGTCAGGCTGCTCTTGAACTCCTGACCTCAGGTGATCCACCCTCCTTGACCTCCCAAAGTTCTGGGATTACAGGCATGAGCCACTGTGCCTGGCCCAGGTTTCCTTCTTTTGAAAGGCTAAATACTATTACAGTGTGTACATATACCATGTTTTCTTTAATCATTCATCTGCTGATGGACATTTAGGTTGGCTTCATGTCTTAGCTATTGTGAATGATGCTGCCATGAACACAAGAGTGCAGATATCTCTTTGACATACTGATTTCACATCCGATGTGTACTCAGAAGTGGAATTGCTGGATTATATGGTAGCTCTATTTTTAACTTTTGGAGAAAACTCCATACTATTTTCCATAATGGCTGTACTAGTTTATATTACTACCAACAGTGTACAAGGGTTTTCTTTTCTTTTCTTTTTTTTTGAGCAGAGTTTCGCTGTTGTTACCCAGACGGGAGTGCAATGGCATGATCTCGGCTCACCGTGACCTCCGCCTTCTGGGTTCAAGCAATTCTCCTGCCTCAGCCTCCTGAGTAGCTGGGACTACAGGCGCGGACCACCATGCCCAGCTAATTTTTGTATTTTTAGTAGAGACAGGATTTCACCTTGTTGACCAGGATGGTCTCGATCTCTTAACCTCGTGATCCACCTGCCTCGGCCTCCCAAAGTGCTGGGATTATAGGTGCGAGCCACCACGCCTGGCTGGGTTTTGTTTTCTTCACATCCTTGCCACTTGTATCTTTTGTCTTTTTGATGATAGCCATTACAACAGGTGCTAGGTGATATCTCATTGCTGTTTCGATTTGCATTTTCCTAATCATTAATGATGTTGAGCATTGTTTCATATACCTGTTGGCCATTTGCATGTCATCTTTTTTTTTTTTTTTAAGATGGGGTTTCACCATGATGGCCAGGCTGGTCTTGAACTCCTGACCTCAGGTGATCCACCCACCTCGGCCTCCCAAAGTGCTAGGATTACAGGCATGAGCCATTGCACCCGGCCTACATGTCATCTTCTAAGAAAATCTATTTATATGAACTATCTTTGCCATTTTTTGGTTAGATTGTTTTCTTATGATGGTGCTGTTTGAGTTCTTTATATCTTTCAAAAAAAATCCCTTATCAGACATATGGTTTGCAAATATTTTCTCTCATTCTGTAGGCTGTTTCTTCACTCAGTTATTTCCATTTCTGTGCAAAACCTTTTTAGTTTGATGTAATTTCATTTGTCTATTTTTGCTTTCGTTATCTGTGTTTTGGAGTCATATCCAAGAAAATAATTGTACAGATCAATGTTGGGTTAGCCCGTTCTTGTATTGCTATAAAGAAACACCTGAGGCTGGGTAATTTATAAAGAAAAGATGTTTATTTTGGCTTATGGTTCTGCAGGCTCTGAGGAAGCATGGTGCTAGCATCTGCTTCTGGTGAGAGCCTTGGGGAGCTTACAATTGTGGTGGAAGATGAAAGGGAGAAGCATGGCCGGGCGCGGTGGCTCACGCCTGTAATCCCGGCACTTTGGTAGGCCGAGGCGGGTGGATCACGAGGTCAAGAGATCAAGACCATCCTGGTTAACAAGGTGAAACCCCGTCTCTACTAAAAATACAAAAATTAGCTGGGCATGGTGGTGCGCCCCTGTAGTCCCAGCTACTCGGGAGGCTGAAACAGGAGAACTGCTTGAACCCAGAAGGCGAAGGTTGCGGTGAGCCGAATCGTGCCATTGCACTCCAGTCTGGGTAACAGGAGCAAAACTCCATCGCAAAAAAAAAAAAAAAAAAAAAAAAAGAAAAGAAAGAAAGGGAGAAGCATATTACATGGTGAGAAAGGGAGCAGGAGAGAGGTGGGTGGTGCAACCCTCTTCTAAACAACCGGATCTCCCATGAACTCAGACGGACAACTCACACATCAGCAAGGGTACTGTGCTAAGCCATTTGTGAGGGATCCACCCCCATACTCCAGGTCCCACTCCAACATTAGGGATTATATTTCAACATGAGGTTTGGAGGGGACGAACATCCAAACTATATTGAATGTAAAAGAGCTTGTCCTGTATGTTTCCTTTCTTTCTTTTCTTTTTTTTTTTTTGAGATGGAGTTTCACTCTTTTTACCCAGGCTGGAGTGCAATGGCACGATCTCGGCTCACCGCGACCTCTGCCTCCCGGGTTCAAGCAATTCTCTTGCCTCAGCCTCCCGAGTAGCTGGGACTACAGGCGCACGCCACCATGCCCAGCTAATTTTTTGTATTTTCAGTAGAGACGGGGTTTCACCATGTTGACCAGGATGGTCTTGATCTCTTGACCTCGTGATCCACCCGCCTCGGCCTCCCAAAGTGCTGGGATTACAAGCTTGAGCCACCGTGCTCGGCTTGCTCCTTCCTTCCTTCTTTCCTTCCTTCCTTTTTTGTGTAGACACCCAATTGGCATAACCCACTACAGCTCAGAACTCCTGGATTCAAGAGATCCTCCAGCCTCAGCCTCCCAAGTAGCTGGGACTATGGGCACATACCACCGTGCTCGGCTCTTGGCTAATTTTTAAAACATTTTTTGTAGAGACAAGTTTTCACCATGTTGCCCATGCTGGTCTTGAACTCCTGAGCTCAAGTGGTCTGCTCACCTCTGCCTAGCTTTTTTTTTTTTTTTTTTTTTCCTGAGATGGACTCTTACTTTGTCACTCAGGCTGGAGTGCAGTGGTGTGATCTCAGCTCCCTGCAGCCTCCACCTCCTGGGTTCAAGCCATTCTCCTGCCTCAGCTTCCTGAGTAGCTGGGATTACAGGCACCTGTCACCAGATTTTGCCATGTTGGCCAGGATAGTCTCCAACTCCTGACCTCAGATGATTCACCCGCCTTGGCCTCCCAACGTGTTGGCATTATAGACATAAACCACCCTGCCTGGCCCATCTTGGTTTTATAATAACCTAGGAACTAATCCATTTCCCAGAGAACCAATCTAGTCTCGTGAAAGCTAGAACTCACTCACTGATACTAGAATGGCCAGGTGATTCATAAGGGATCCATCCCCATAATCCAAGTACCTCCCACTAGGCCTTATCACCTATCTCTGTCACACTGGGGATCAAATTTCTTTTCTTTCCTTTTTTTTTTTTTAAGAAATGGAGTCTTGCTCTGTCACCCAGTCTGGAGTACAGTGGCGTGATGTCTGCTCCCTGCAGTCTCCACCTCCGGGTTCTAGCAATTCTCCTGCCTCAGCCTATTGAGTAGCTGGGACTACAGGCACACGCTGCTACGCCCAGCTAATTTTTTGTATTTTAGCAGAAATGAAGTTTTACCATGTTGCCCAGGCTAGTCTTGAACTCCTGAGCTCAGGCAATCTACCTGCCTCGGCCTCCCAAAATGCTAGGATTAAAGGGAGGATCAAATTTCAACATGAGATTTGGTGGGGGACAAACAAACCATATCCAAATCATATAAACCACCATCTGTCTATTTCCCTAAGCGCCAAACTTAACATCTAGACTTTTGCTCACTTTTTAGAGCTAATCTGTCACCTTCTTTTTTTTTATTTTATTTTATTTTTTTATTTTATTTATTTATTTTTTTTGTCACCTTCTAATTCTGTTCTTTCTTCTCTGCTATTATGGTGCACAGTCCCTAGTTTCCCTCACTTCTTTCTCTGTCATGACTGAGAAATATAAAGTGACCTGGACAGCTGCATGTTTTCCCCTGTGGGCTTAAACCCAAGCTGGGGCCTTGAACATTTGCAGGCAGTGAGAAAGATATCTAAGTTGTTGCCCAAAACACTGAAAAAAACTAACTCCAGCCCTAAGCCAAATTCCTTAAACTCTCTCCTAAACTCCATTGCCCAACCCCTTAGTTACAGACATATCTTGGGAGAACACCTCTTATCTCCCTGTCCCCACGAGGACACCTTGCAACCCCTTCTGTTTCTAAGCTCCCCTAATAAATGTGTTGGACTGATCACATTGGCATCTAGTGCTTCCTGCTTTAGAATTCCAACCAGACCCATCTCAGGATGGTTTTGGGCATTCACCTGTGGGTACTCCCCTGCTGTGGTGACTCCAGCTTTGTGTTCAGCCAGGATGAAACATGGCCATAGGCCCTTATCATTTCTGTTCCGGATTATTAGAATAGCTTTTTTTTTTTGAGACGGAGTTTTGCTCTTGTTACCCAGGCTGGAGTGCAATGGCATGATCTCGGCTCACCGCAACCTCCGCCCCCTGGGTTCAGGCAATTCTCCTGCCTCAGCCTCCTGAGTAGCTGGGATTACAGGCACGCGCCACCATGCCCAGCTAATTTTTTGTATTTTTAGTAGAGATGGGGTTTCACCATGTTGACCAGGATGGTCTTGATCTCTTGACCTCGTGATCCACCCGCCTCGGCCTCCCAAAGTGCTGGGATTACAGGCTTGAGCCACCGCGCCCGGCTAGAATAGCTTCTTAAATTGATGATCCGCTGCCATTTTTATTCTGTAGCCCATTCTTCACAAGATGACTTATTTTCTTGAAATTTGACTATGCATATATTTAATATATATTTATCTAGTGCTTACTATGTTCCTGGCACTGCACAAAGTATAGTGTATATAATGTAAAATAGACACAGAGCCTGCTTTCAGAGAACTGTGATCTAGAGAACGGCTTGGGCAAGTACACAGGCAATACTAATGGAGTGTGATGTTCTGTGATGGTTACTTTTACGTGTCAACTTGGCTGGGCCACAGTATCCAGATATATGGTCAAACATTATTCTGGATATCTCTATGAGAGTGTTTTTGGATGAGACTGACATTCAAATCTGTGGATTTTGAGTAAAGCATGTTGTCCTCCATAATGTAAGTGAACCTCATGAAGTCAAAACCTGAACAGAACAAAAGATAAACCACCCCCAAACCCCTCCCCTCACTCCCAACAAGACAAATGCTGCCAGTGGATGGCCTTTGGTCTTGAACTGCAACAATACAAGGCCTTCCCCAGATGTCCAGCCTGTCCACCTACTTTGCAGATTTTGGACTTGCCCTCCTGTATTATTAGGTAAGCCAATTCCTTAAAACAAATTTCTTTTATCCATTGGTGTCCATGGGAGATTGGTTTCAGGACCCCTGGAGATATCAAAATCCAAGGGTGCTCAGTTGCTTACAATATGGTGTTTGCATATAACCTATACACATAATTCATATTCTTTTTTTTTTTTTTGAGACAGAGTCTTGCTCTATTGCCAGGCACCAGGTTGGAGTGCAGTGGCACAATCTTGGCTCACTGCAATCTCCGCCTCCCAGGCTCAAGCAATTCTCCTGCTTCAGCCTCCTGAGTAGCTGGGACTACAGGTGCACATCACCACGCCCAGCTAATTTTTTTTTGTTTTTTAGTAGAGACGGGGTTTCACCTTGTTGGCCAGGATGTTCTCAATCTCTTGACCTCGTGATCAGCCCGCCTTGGCCTCCCAAAGTGCTGGGATTACAGGCGTGAGCCGCGGTGCCCGGCATAATTCATATTCTTTAAATCATCTCTAGATTACTTGTAATACCTAATACAATGTAAGTGTTGTGTAAATAGTTCTACTGGTATTTAAAAAATTGGTATTGGCCAGGCGCGGTGGCTTACTCCTATAATCCCAGCACTTCGGGAGGCCAAGGCAGGTGGATCACGAGGTCAAGAGATCGAGACCATCCTGGTCAACAAGGTGAAACCCCATCTCTACTAAAAATACAAAAATTAGCTGGTCGTGGTGATGTGCACCTATAGTCCCAGCTACTCGGGAGGCTGAGGCAGGAGAATTTCTTGAACCCAGGAGGCGGAGGTTGCGGTGAGCTGAGATTGCACCACTGCACTCCAGTCTGGGTAACAACAGCGAAACTCCATCTCGAAAAAAAAATATTGGTATTATTGTTATTGTCTTATTTTTTCTTTTTCTGGCTATTTTCAATATGCAGTTGGTGGAGGGCCAACTGTATATACATCCTATTGATTCTGTTTCTCTGGAAAAGCCTGACTCCTGCAAATGCCCTATGATGGAGGAAGGATAGGGTGCCATGGGAGTATGTAACAATGACACCTAACCCAGACTTGAGGGGTCAGGGAAGGCAATATCTCAAACCATGTTCATGAGTGGATTTCATCTCAGGTACCACTGGAATTACTTGGTAGTAGCTGTCCAGTTGTCTGGTCTTTCAAAGGACTTGAAGCCACATCAGGGATTGGGGGAAAGAATGTCATGTAAAAAGAAGGAGAATTAAATTTGAGGCTGTGCTGGTTAGCAGGGGCCAGATCATTAGCAGATCTTGCAATGTTTCTAAGTGAGACTACTTGATCTTCAGGGCAGTTGGATGCCATTAAAGTCAGGAAAACACTTGGTCAAGTTTTCATTTAGGAATTTACTCAATGTAGAAAAATGAGAGATGTAGTAAAGTTTTAAAAATATTTTATAAATGAGGAATGTGAGGTTAAAAGGGTTAAGTAAATCTCCTAAGATTATATCCCTACTAAGTCTGGAGTTCGATTTCGAACCCAGCTCTGTCCAGCGTATCGTTGTTCTGTGTATGATCTTCTAGTGCACAAATACCATCACAGTTGTCCTTAATATGCCACAGTCTTTCATATTCATTCATTCCTGCAATATTTGTGGAGTCTTCCTTGGGCTAAGAGTTGGAAATAGAAACATAAACAAATTTTAGTTATCTTCAAGGGGGCCATGAGCCAGTAGTGAATATAGACATATAAACCAATAATTAAAAAATAATAAAAATACAGTGTAATTAGAGTGGGAGTAAAGTTGCATTGAGCGGTAATTGTGGAGGGTATAGTAAAAGTACTGCCTAACTCTGCCTGGACATTATGAGGAGCTTCTCAGAGATGGAAACAATTGAGTTGAATCTTCAAGGATGTTTAGAAGTTTTTGTGGAGAGGAAAGGCACAAAACATTCAAGGAGGCAAAGTCAAGGAGGCAAGAGAGACAGACTTGCATAGATTCTATATGGCCAGAGTATAGCTGCATATTGTACTAGGAAGACACATGGGGTCATAAAGAACTCTAAAAAACTCTATGAAACAGTGGGCCAGGCGCGGTGGCTCACCCCTGTAATCCCAGCATGTTGGGAGGCTGAGGCGGGCAGATCACGAGGTCAGGAGTTCGAGACCAGCCTGATCAACATGATGAAACCTCGTCTCTACTAAAAATACAAAAATTAGCTGGGCATGGTGGCATGTGCATGTAATCCCAGTTACTCAGGAAGCTGAGGCAGGAGAATTGTTTGAATCTGGGAGGCGAAGGTTGCAGTGAGTAGAGATTGCATCACTGCACTCCTGCCTGGGACGACAGAGGGAGACTCTCTCAAAAACAACAGCAACAACAAAACCAACCAACCAAACCAAACCAAACCAAACAAAAGCAAACATAGTGGAATTTGGGCTTTGACCTGAAAAGAAGGGAAGCAGGGAAATGGCAAGTTTAGAATTGCTCTTTAGAACCTTGTGAGGGTGTGGTTACAAAGAGTATGGGGCGGCTGGGTGCAGTGGCTCACACCTATAATCCCAGCACTTTGGGAGGCTGAGGTGGGTGGATCACAAGGTCAAGAGATCGAGACCATCCTGGTCAACAAGGTGAAACCCCGTTTCTACTAAAAATACAAAAATTAGCTGGGCATGGTGGTGCACACCTGTAGTCCCAGCTACTCGGGAGGCTGAGGCAGGAGAATTGCTTGAACCCAAAAGGTGGAGGTTGCAGTGAGCTAAGATCATGCCATTGCACTCCAGTCTGGGTAACAACAGCAAAACTCCATCTCAAAAAAGAAAGAAAGAAAGAAAGAGTATGGGTGCGCTCTAGCTGGAACCTGAACAATGCCATTTTATATACAAGACAAAGCTGTTTTCCAAAAATAAGTTGTAACAGCTGCCCCATTCTCCTCACAATGACTGCTAACCTTGGCTTCTGTAAATAAAACTGCTAGCTTGCTGCAAAATGCCCACTGTGTAAAGCTGCTTACCTTTTCTTATCAGTAACTGCCAGAATTGCCTTTGCTTACCAGTAATGACCAGAGTAAGCAGCCCAAGCTATTTCTATCTTGGTCCCAGCGACTTGTAATAAGTGACTAAGATCTGTAATTTCCACCACTACCCAGACGATGTGTAAACTAATGCTTATCTTGACTTCTGTAAACCACTTAGGTAACAATCGAAGTGACAACAAGTCCCCTAGCCCTTGGAATGTCCAGAGACCCTCACCCTGGGAGGTGGTTTAAGGGCATAAAAAGGTCTTGTCACCCTCCTTTTGGGGCCATGGGTTGGAGAGATGTGAGTCCTCTGTGGTCGCTGGCAATAAAGACCTGCAATTTGGCATACTTTTGTCTTGGTGCTAATTTTGTACTCGATCCGAATACTTCATTTGGAGGCCCCATTGAGATTTCTTCTCTTTTTGTTTATCACCAGACAAAAGCCATCTCAGAGTCTCACCCGGGTGGCCGCTCCCACCTCAGGGGCCTCTAGGGGAGGCACCCTCTGAGTTGCCCCAGGGCCCCAGAGTGCCACCGTGGAGGATAAGCGACCACCCGGCCGATGTTCACCCAAAGTTCTTCAGGGTTCTAAAAAGCCTCCGGAGGTAAGTTTGGTCTGTAATCTGTCTGGAATCTGGGAACTAGTTCAAGGGGGGCCTGAGTCAGGGGACTGGACGCAGTCATTGCAACTCTGACCAGGCAAGCCTCATCAAGACGTCGCTTGAGGCTCCTGGTGGCTGACGCAGTGGGTGTCAGCCTTCTGGTAGCTGATACGGTGGGTATCAGCATCTGGTAGCTGGTATAGTGGGTACCAGCATTTGATTTTTTTCCATAAACTTTGTGTGAATGAGAGAGTGAATGTGTATATATGTAGTCCCATGGCTGGAAAGCTATGGGGCTTTTGTGGGCCTTCACCTGTGGTTCCACAGGAGCGTCATAAGGCATAACAGTGATTCACCTCAGAGCTGTCCTACTCAGACCTCCATCCTGAGGTGACCAGGCCCTGGGATTATATGAGTACACCTTAGCCAAGACGCCTCTGAAACATCCCTCTGGGGACGTGGCCGGGCAGGCATCAGTCTGGTCTCCCATCTGGGGGGCGCCCATCCTTTGTCAATCCTATGTGTGGTTCTGTCCTTATTGTAGATTTACAGGTTTTGTTAGACTCCTGTTAGCTGAAAAACAGTGGTTTAGACCTGTTATTCTTGAGGTGGATAATATTCTCCATTGGCTAAGTGACCATTGACTTCAAGAAACTCTAATTGAGTTTACACCTCTGGAAATAATTCTGTTCTCTTTCCTTTTCTTCTTCTTATACTATCACTGAGGCCTCATTCTTCCTTTTTTTTTTTCATATCTGAGAGAAAATTCTGCTGCCGATGACTTGGGTGTAGTTTTTTTTCCTCTGTTTTAGAGAATTAAACTTTAAATAAGAAACTACCAATTGTGGCTTCCAAGATGGCATCATAGAAGCGACACAGGATTGCAGCTCTCAGTGAAGGCGCAGAGGGTGAGTCCTAGCCACACTCTCGGATGGACCTTTTTTGCCCACAGAGTGTTGAAAGTCCCAGGTGTGGGAGAGACACGGGACGCTAGCGCAGCTGGCTCGTGTGGCCCGTTCCACCGGCACCATAGCGCAGCAGGACCCAGCACAGAACTCACTGGTCCAGGTGCCCTGTTAAACCGGCAATCTGAGATTTGGAAGGGCAGATTGGCATGTCCATCTGATTGAACGGGACTTGGACAATGAGCCAGACCAGGAGATTCCTGGGAAACGTGATCTGAGCTGGTGCAGTGGGCAGCAGCACGGGAGATTGCACGGATCCTAGTGCACTATCAGCAGGCTACTGGGGCGCCAGTGAGAGAGTCAACCGTTCAGCTTGGGGGGAGGAAGAGAGAGAGAGAGAGAGGACAAACTCTGAGGCAGAGAGCTGGGTGAATGGGCTCGGCGGGTCCCACCCTCATGGGTACAAGCAGGGTGGTGATTGGAGGCACTCAGGGCTGAGAGTTTTGCTGCCGGCATCTAGGACAGTGCAGCCCAGTGGGGGAGGGGCGTCCACCACTACAGACACAATCCGCCCCTACTGAAGTACCACCCAGGGCTGACGCAGCCTGCCATTGCCAAGGCAACCTGCCATAACAGAGAGACCCCACCAGCGGGGTGGAGCGCTCCACAGCAGAACGGAGCCCTCCCGCAGCAGGGAGGACCCGCGCTAGCAGGGCGGAGCCCCGGCAGGCAAATAGTGAATAGACTGCCTCCTAGCAGGGCAGGACAGTGCAACATACTCATAAAGAAAGCCCCAACTCTCTGAGACAGAGCATCTAAGGGGGGGAAAAAGGAGGGGATTTTATGAGTTCTGTTGCAGCAGACATAAACACATCCTCCCAACAACCCTGAATGAACAACGGAGCTCACAGCTCAGCACTGGAGCTCCTATAAAGCACAGACCGTCTCCTCAAGCAGCTCCCTGACCCCTGTATATCCAAAGAGTCACCCCAAAAAAGGACTAATCAGACTGACATTTGGTGGGCATCATTCTGGAACAAAGATAGCAGAAGAAGAAACTGGTAGCATCCCTCACTGTTCCGCAGCTGCTACAGGGGTACCCCAGAAAAGCAGGGCCTGGAGTGGACCTCAGCGCTCATACAGCAGAGGGGCTAGACCATTAGAAGGAAAACTAAGTAACAGAAATACTTCATCATCAACAATCAGGGCTTCCACACAGAGACCCAATTGAAAAATCAGCAACTACTAAGACAACAGGTGGATAAATCCATAAAGATGGGAAGAAACCAGCACAAAAAGGAGGAAAACACCCGAAACCAAAACACCTCACCTCCTACAAAGGACCAAAACTCCTCACCAGCAAGGGAACAACGCTGGATGGAGAATGAGTGTGACGAAATGACGGAATCAGACTTCAGAAAGTGGATAATGAGAAACTTCAGTGAGCTAAAAGAACATGTTCTAAATCAGTGCAAAGAAACTAAGAACCTTGAAAAAAGATTTGAAAAAAGATTCGAGGAATTGATAACAAGAATGGACAACTTAGAGAGGATATGAATGAATTGAAGGAGCTGAAAAACACAACACGAGAACTTTGCAAAGCATGCACAAGTTTCAACAGCCGAATTGACCAAGCAGAAGAAAGAATATCAGAAGTTGAAGATCAACTAAATGAAATAAAATGAGAAACCAAGATTAAAGAAAAAAGCTCAAAAAGGAATGAACAAAATCTCCAAGAAATGTGGGACTATGTGAAGAGACCCAACCTACGTTTGATAGGTGTACCAGAATATGATGAAGAGAATGAATCCAAGCTGGAAAATAATCTTCAGGATATTATCCAGGAAAGTTTTTCCAACCTAGCAAGACAGGTCAATACTCAACTCTAGGAAATACAGAGAACACCACAAAGATACTCTGCAAGAAGAGCAACCCCAAGGCACATAATCGTCAGATTCACCAGGGTTGAAATGAAGGAGAAAATACTAAGGGCAGCCAGAGAGAAAGGTCGGGTCACCCACAAAGGGAAGCCCATCAGACTCACAGCAGATCTCTCGGCAGAGACTGTACAAGCCAGAATAGAGTGGGGGCCAATATTCAACATCCTTAGAGAAAAGAACTTTCAACCCAGAATGTCATATCCAGCCAAACTGAGCTTCATAAGTGAAGGAAAAATAAAATCCTTCACGAACAAGCAAGTACTCAGAGATTTTGTCACCACTAGGCCTGCTTTACAAGAGCTCCTGAAAGAGGCACTACACATAGAAAGAAACAACCAGTACCAGCCATCCTAAAAGCATACCAAATGCTAAAGAGCATCAACAAAAAGAAGAATCTACATGAACCAATGGGCAAAACAGCCAGCTAGCATCAAAATGGCAGTATCAAATTCACACATAACAATATTAACCCTAAATATAAATGGGCTAAATGCACCAATCAAAAGACACGGACTGGCAAATTGGATAAAAAAAGAAAACCCATCGGTGTGCTGTATCCAGGAAACCCACCTCACATGCAAGGATACACAAAGGCTCAAATTAAAGGGATGGAGGAAGATTTACCAAGCAAATGGAGAGCAAAAAAAAGCAGGAGTTGCAATTCTCATCTCTGATAAAATAGACTTTAAAGCAACAAAGATCAAAAGGGACAAAGAAGGACATTACATAATGGTAAAAGGATCGATACAACAAGAAGAGCTAATGATTCTAAATATATATGGACCCAATGCAGGAGCACCCAGATATATAAGGCAAGTTTTTAATGACTTACAAAGAGACTTAGACTCCCACAAAATATTAGTGGGAGGCTTTAACACTCCACTGTCAATATCAGACAGATCAATCAGACAGAAAATTAACAAGGATATCCAGGACTTGAACTCAGACCTGGAACAAGCAAACCTGATAGATATTTACAGAACTCTCCACCCCAAATCCACAGAATATACATTCTTCTCAGCACCACATCACACCTACTCCAAAATTGACCACATAATTGGAAGTAAAGCACTCCTCAGCAAATGCAAAACAACTGAAATCATAACAAACAGTCTCTCAGACCATAGTGCAATCAAGTTGGAACTCAGAATTCAGAAAATAACTCAGAACCGTATAGCTTCATGGAAACTGAACAACTGGCTCTTGAATGTTGATTGGATAAACAAAGAAATGAAGGCAGAAATAAAGAAGTTCTTCGAAACCAACAAGAATGAAGACACAACATACCAGAATCTCTGGGACACATTTAAAGCAGTCTCTAGAGGAAAATATATAGCAATAAGTGCCCACATGAGAAGAGTGGAGAGATCCAAAATTGACACCCTATCATCAAAATTGAAAGAGCTAGAGGAGCAAGATCAAAAAAGCTCAAAACCTAGCCAAAGGCAAGAAATAACTAAGATCAGAGCAGAACTGAAGGAGATAGAGACAAGAAAAACCCTTCAAAAAATCAATAAATCCAAGAGCTGGTTTTTCAAAAAGATCAACAAAATAGACCACTAGCCAGACTGATAAAAAAGAAAAGAGAGAACAACCAAATAGATACAATGAAAAATGATAATGGGGAAATCACCACAGATTCCACAGAAATTCAAACCATTATCAGAGAATACTACAAACAACTCTATGCACATAAACTAGTAAACCAGGAAGAAATGGATAAATTCCTGGACACCTGTGTCCTCCCAAGCTTAAACCAGGAGGAAGCCAAAACTATGAATAGACCAATAACAAGGTCTGAAGTTGAGGCAGCAATTAAGAGCCTACCACACTAAAAAAGCCCAGCTCCAGATGGGTTCACAGCTGAATTCTACCAGACACACAAAGAGGATCTGGTACCATTCCTTCTGAAACTATTCCAAATAATTCAAAAAGAGGGAACCCTTCCCAAATCATTTTATGAGACCAACATCATCCTGATACCAAAACCCGGCAGAGACTCAACGAGAAAAGAAAACTTCAGGCCAATATCCATGATGAACATAGACACAAAAATCTTCAATAAAATACTGGCAAACCGATTGCAACAGCACATTAAAACACTTATCCATCATGATCAAATAGGATTCATCCTGGGGATGCAAGGCTGGTTCAACATACGCAAGTCTATAAATGTAATTCACCACATAAACAGAACCAGAAACAAAAACCACATGATTATCTCAATTGACGCAGAGAAGGCATTTGACAAAATTCAACAGCCTTTTATGCTAAAAACCCTCAATAAACTTGGTATTGATGGAACATATCTCAAAGTAATAAAAGCTATTTATGACAAACCAACAGCCAATATCATACTTAATGGGCAAAAACTGGAAGCATTCTCTTTGAAATCTGGCACTAGACAAGGATGCCCTCTCTCACCACTCCTATTCAACATAGTACTAGAAGTTCTAGCCAGAGCAATCAGGCAAGAAGAAGAAATAAAGGGTATTCAAATAGGAAAGGTGGAAGCCAAATTGTCTCTATTTGCAGACGAAATGATAGTGTACCTAGAAGACCCCATCACCTCAGCCCCAAAGCTCCTGAAACTGATAAGCAACTTCAGCAAAGTCTCAGGATATAAAATCAATGTGCAAAAATTACAAGCATTCCTATACACCAATAACAGACTTAAAGAGAACCAAATCAAGAACGAACTGCCATTCACAATTGCTACAAAGAAAATAAAATACCTAGGAATACAACTCACAAGGAATGTAAGGGACCTCTTTAAGAAAAACTACAAACCACTGCTCAACGAAATAAGAGAGGACACAAACAGATGGAGAAACATTCCATGTTCGTGGTTAGGAAGAATCAATATCGTGAAAATGGCTATACTGCCTAAAGTAATTTACACAATCAATGCTATCCCCATCAAACTACCATTGAATTTCTTCACAGAACTGGAAAAAACCACCATGAACTTCATATGGAACCAAAAGAGAACCCGCATAGCCAAGTCAATTCTAAGCAAAAAGAACACAGCAGGAGGCATCACACTACCAGACTTCAAACTATACTACAAGGCTACA
This sequence comes from Saguinus oedipus, assembly GCA_031835075.1. Taxonomy (NCBI): domain Eukaryota; kingdom Metazoa; phylum Chordata; class Mammalia; order Primates; family Cebidae; genus Saguinus; species Saguinus oedipus. The sequence continues at coordinate 163,446,366 of CM063173.1, forward strand.
GTAATCAAAACAGCATGGTACTGGTACCAAAACAGAGATATAGACCAATGGAACAGAATAGAAGCATCAGAGGCAACACAACATATCTACAACCATATAATCTTTGATAAACCAGACAAAAACAAGCAATGGGGAACGGATTCCCTGTTTAATAAATGGTGTTGGGAAAACTGGCTAGCCATGTGCAGAAAGCAGAAACTGGACCCCTTCCTGACACCTTACACTAAAATTAACTCCAGATGGATTAAAGACTTAAACATAAGACCTGACACCATAAAAACCCTAGAAGAAAATCTAGGCAAAACCGTTCAGGACATAGGAGTAGGCAAGGACTTCATGTCCAAAACACCAAAAGCATTGGCAACAAAAGCCAAAATAGACAAATGGGACCTAATCAAACTCCACAGCTTTTGCGCGGCAAAAGAAACAGTCACTAGAGTGAATCGGCAACCAACAGAATGGGAAAAAGTCTTTGCAGTTTACGCATCTGACAAAGGGCTGATATCCAGAATTTACAAAGAACTCAAACAGATTTACAGGAAAAAAACAAACAAGCCCATTCAAAAATGGGCAAAGGATATGAACAGACATTTTACAAAAGAAGACATACATGAGGCCAACAAACACATGAAAAAATGCTCATCATCACTGGTCATTAGAGAGATGCAAATCAAAACCACATTGAGATACCATCTCACGCCAGTTAGAATGGCGATCATTAAAACATCTGGAGACAGCAGATGCTGGAGAGGATGTGGAGAAAGAGGAACACTCTTACACTGTTGGTGGGAGTGTAAATTAGTTCAACCATTGTGGAAGACAGTGTGGCGATTCCTCAAGGACCTAGAAATAGAAATTCCATTTGACCCAGCAATCCCATTACTGGGTATATATCCAAAGGACTATAAATCGTTCTACTATAGGGACACATGCACATGTTCATTGCAGCACTGTTTACAATAGCAAAGGCCTGGAGCCAACCCAAATGCTCAGCGATGATAGACTGGACTGGGAAAATGTGGCACATATACACCATGGAATATTATGCAGCAATAAAAAATGATGAGTTTGTGTCCTTTGTAAGGACATGGATGAGTCTGGAGAACACCATTCTCAGCAAACTGACACAAGAACAGAAAAAGAAATACCGCATATACTCACTCATAGGCGGGTGAGAAAAATGAGAACACATGGACACAGGGAGGGGGGTCTACTACACACTGGGGTCTATTGGGGGGAATGGGGGAGGGACAGTGGGGGGGGGCTGGGGAGGGATAGCCTGGGGATGAATGCCAAGTGTGGGTGAAGGGGAGGAAGGCAGCAAAACACACTGCCATGTGTGTACCTATGCAACTATCTTGCACGTTCTGCACATGTACCCCAAAACCTATAATGCAATAAAAATTAAAAAAATAAATAAATAAATAAGAAACTACCACCCCTCTTTGCTCGTTTAGGGTAAAAAAAAAAAAAAAAAAAAAAAAGGAGTAATTGTCTCTTCTGCCAAAAGAAACAGAAACAGGGAAGGAAAGAGGAGAGATGACCAGAAAGTAAGAGAGGGGAAGAAGAGAGAGGAGACAGGAGAGAGAGAGAGACAGAACAGAGAGAAAGAGAAGAGGAGACAGAAGAGAGAGGAGAGAGGACAAGAAAGTAAGAGAGGAGACAGAAGAGAGAGGAGAGAGGACAAGAAAGTAAGAGAGGAGAAGAAGAGAGGAGGCAGAAGAGAGAGAGAGAAGAGAAAAAAAGTAGACAGAAGAGAGAGGAGAGAGGACAAGAAAGTAAGAGAGGAGAAGAAGAGAGGAGGCAGAAGAGAGAGAGAGAAGAGAAAAAAAGTAGACAGAAGAGAGGAGAGAGGAGACAGAGACAAAGAAAAAAAAGAGAGCAAAGAGGGAGAGATAGGGAGACAGGAATTTAATGCTTTTTAGGGTCCCTGTGTCAAGGTGACCACAAGCTGCAGGGGCAGGGAACTCGCAGCCAGCCCGGCATCTTAGAGCTCAGTTTTTAAAAAGTGTTTGTTTTTTGTTTTTTTGCTTTCTCTGTCAGACGCCAGCCACCAGCCCCACCTGGCTTTCAGGCAGGTCACACTGCCTTAGGGTGCAGTATTTGCATCTAAGATCTGGCTTTAAGAACAGCTTTCTAACTCTTTGTAATGCAAGTTACTTGTTAGCACAGTAGTTAAGGTGTAGGGCCCACCACTGCGAGGTTATTGGTTCAAATCCTCAGTGAAGCCAGTCTTAAATTGGTAGACTCTTTTGGAGGAAATTCAAAAACTGGAGGCTATACATTAACCGCTGTTTGGATTTAGTCCAACAACCCCGCCGTGGGGCTAGACTTCAGGTCATGTTAGCTGGCCCAAAGAAAGCGCCTTCTGGGCCAGCCATTCTCCCCACCCCAGCGGAGGATCAGGAATTGCCTCCACCCTACTCAATGCCCTCTTAACCAGGGCCTCAGCACCCCCTTGACAGTACTAGTAACTAAACCTTGTCTCCCCCTGCACACCTGCAGTGGGGCCCCACACCCACTGGTGGTCCTTCCTCTCCAAGAGGCGCCCCCAACAGGAGAAGACAATTGGGATTGCCCATTCTTTGTTCACATCCCCTTCTTGTCAACTGACTTATATAACTGGAAGGTGATAGAAATTAAAGAGAGGGCCAAAACACCAAGTGCTGGCACAAGCTTTATTAAGAGCATGGGAAAATCTGCTGGGCACGCAGCACCTGTGGCATGGCAAAGGGGATTTTTATGGTCTGCAAGCTGGCAGATGCCTCCAGTGTGAGGGGCTGTGCAGGAGGGGAGGGGCTGGGGAATTACTGTGTTTAATAGTTCCTGGGAGGGGGTTCATGAGGGGAACTGCTAAGATGGTGAGGGGGGAGGGTTAGAAACCTGTTGAGATGGAAAGTTTCCCGGGAGGGGGTCATGCTGGGAGGCTTCCCACTTCATCACTTAAGGTGATGGCGGGGTTTTACAATGGAGTAAGCTCTGTCAGAAAGCTCAACATCCCCCATTCTCTGAGAAGCCCCAGGATTTGACAGCTCTCTTAGAATCTGTACTGCAGACTCATTGCCCAACTTGGGATGACTGCCAACAATTATTACTGAGTCTGTTCACCACAGAGGAAAGAGGCAAAATTAGACAGGAAGCCCTGAAAGCCATCATAGGTCCAGGGCGAGGACTGTAGGAAAAAAAAAAGGCAGAGGGGACCAAATTAAAAAGGTTTTTTTCCTCTACCCAACCCCAATGGGGGCCCAACACCTTGAGGGGTCACCAGGCTCTGAACACTTTTCACCAGTATCTTTTAGAAGGGGTTGGGGAGCATCCCGCAAGCTCACTAACCGCTCCATGGTAGGAACTGTAATTCAGGGTCTGCAGGAGTCCCCGGCTGCCTTCCTTGAGCGTCTACAGGATGCTTATCACACCTACACTCCTATCGACCGGACGCTCCAGAAAATCAGGAGGCCATCAATCTGGCTTTCATTTCCCAGTCAGCCTCAGATATTAAAAGAAAGTTACAGAAGTTAGAGGTATTCCAGGGAATAAATTTAACCCAATTGCTGGAAATTGCCCAGAAAGTTTTTAATAACAGGGATACTCCTAGAGCCATACAAAACAAAAAAGTTACTAAGGCAGAAACAGCAGCTCCTCAGAAGATGTGAGTCATTCCACGAGGGCACGGTGCCTTGTAAGAGGGCCCGCAGCGTCCCTGGCCCCATTAGGAAGAAACCAATGTGTGTACTGTAAGGAAGAGAAAATTAGAAAGAATGAGTACCCCAAGAGAAGAAGAGGAGTAATTGCTCAGGAAAATCCACTGAGGGCTATCCTCAATTTAGAAAGTCAGGATTGATGGGGCTGGGGCTCTTATTTACTAAGCCCCCAAGAGCTCAGGATCACTTTAAGAGTTGGGGACAAGCCTGTCAGTTTCTTAGTCGACACTGGGTGGCCCACTCAGTCCTTAGCCTCTGGGACCACTATCCAGTAAAAAAAAAAACAAAACAATTATCCAAGGGGGCCACAGGAAAAGAAAAAAAAAAAACACAACAAGCCCTTGGACCACCAACTGACTCGTTGATTTGGGGTCACCCACTCCTTAGCCATTCCAGAGTGTCTGTACCCACTCCTAGAACGGGACTTACTTCACAAACTTCAAGCAAGAATTTCTTTCTGTGAGAGTCAGGCTTGCCTCTCAATTCCTCCTCCCTTGGAATCAGGGCCACCTTGGCAAATCCTCATCACCTGAGCTCTGTCAGACGAGTATCTCTTGCAGGAAACTTTATCCTCAGAGACAGATCAACTGCCAACATCAGACCTCCTCCACCAACTCCAAGAGAATATACCTGGGGTGTGGGCTGAAACAAATTCCCCAGGCTTGGCAAGTCACCGTACCCCAATCGTGATTCAGTTACTGGCAATGGCAACTCCAGCCCAGGTATGAAAATATCCCATGAGCCAGGAAGCCAGATGGGGAATTGCTCCACATATAACCAGACTCCTAAGAGGAGGGATACTTACTACCTGTAAGTCCCCCTGGAATACCCCATTGCTCCCCATCTTAAAACCAGGCACAAAGGACTATCAGCCTGTACAGGACTTAAGGGAGGTAAACAAATGAGTGGAAACTGTCCACCCTACGGTTCCAAATCCATTTACCCTCCTAAGTCTCTTGGGCCCGGAATACCATCATTACACTGTCCTGGATCTCAAGGATGCATTCTTTAGCATCCCACTGGCCCCTATTAGCCAGCCCAAATTTGCTTTTGAATGGACTGACCCCGATACTGGGGTTTCAGGGCAACTCACTTGGACAAGACTGCCTCAGGGGTTCAAAAACTCCCCTACTCTGTTTGATGAGGCACTTAGCCGAGACTCGGAGTTCCCTGAGTGTACCTTTCTCCAATATGTGGATGATTTACTATTGGCTACAAAAACCCAGGAGGCCTGTAAAGAGACCACCCAGTCATTATTAAAGACCCTACAGACTTTGGGTTACCAGGTCTCAGCTAAAAAGGCCCAACTCTGCCAACCGAAAGTTACTTACCTGGGCTATATCATAGAGATGGACAACCGGGCACTGGCACCTAGCCGAGTCCAAGCGGTGCTACAAATACCCACCCCTAGCACGAAACACCAAGTTTGAGAATTCTTTGGGGCTCTAGGGTACTGCAGGCTATGGATTTTGGGATTTGCTGAGATAGTCAAGCCCCTGTATGCCTGCGCTGGAGGAAATCAGCCCTTGACATGGACAGAGATAGAGCAACAGGCTTTTGACAAGCTTAAGACTGCCCTGACTACAGCCCCAGCCTTGGCCTTGCCAGACACCTCTAAACCCTTCCGGTTGTTTGTTCGTGAAAAACAGGGAGTCGCTAAGGGGGTGCTCACTGAGTCATTGGAACCATGGTCCCGGCCAGTTGCCTACCTTTCAAATAGACTTGATCCCGGCCAGGTGTGGTGCCTCACGCCTGTAATCCCAGCACTTTGGGAGGGCAAGATGGGTGGATCACGAGGTCAAGAGATCAAGACCATCCTGGTCAACATGGTGAAACCCGGTCTCTACTAAAAATACAAAAAATTAGCTGAGCATGGTGGTGCATGCCCGTAATCCCAGGTACTCAGGAGGCTGAGGCAGGAGAATTGCCTGATCCCAGGAGGCGGAGGTTGCGGTGAGCCAAGATCACGCCATTGCACTCCAGCCTGGGTAACAGGAGCAAAACTCCGTCTCAAAAAAAATGGCCAGCTTGTCTGAGGTCGGTGGCAGCTACAGCCCTGTTAGTCAAGGAGGCAGACAAATTGACCTTGGGGCAGGAGTTAAACTTAGTGGCACCACACGAGGTGGAGTCACTACTCCGTGGAGCTCCTGGAAAATGGATGTCAAATGCCCGCATTGTTCAATATCAGGCCTTATTTTTGGACCAGCCCCGCATAAAATTTTTAAAGGCTACAGTTTTAAACCCCACCACACTGCTACCAGACAGCGAGCCAGAGGAGCCAAAACACAACTGCCAACAGACAATGGACATCCTCTATGCAGCTCGACCAGACCTCACCGACGTCCCCCTGCAGAACCCAGAGGAAGTACTATATACAGATGGCAGCAGTTTCATGGTCGACAGAATCAGGTATGCTGGGGCAACTGTAGTCACCCTAGAGTGGGTTGTCTGGGCCCAGGCTCTTCCACATGGAACCTCAGTTCGAAAGGCAGAACTCATAGCTCTGACAAAGGCCTTAGACTGGGCGGAGGGAAAAACTGTCAACATCTATACAGATAGCCGATATGCTTTTGCCACGGCCCATGTACATGGAGCCATTTATAGAGAAAGAGGGTTGCTTACCTCAGAAGGAAAAATCCTCAAAAACAAAGAGGAAATCCTCGCTCTACTAGAAGCTATATGGAAGCCCAAGGCAGGTGCATTAATACACTGCAAAGGATACCCGAACGGAGATTCGCCAGAGGCAAGGGGAAATAGGGCAGCTGACTTACAAGCCAGAGAGGCAGCCTTGGGACCAGTGAAACCTCTGACTCTTCTTGTGACTCTGCCGGCCCCAACCCTGCCCCCTACCCCTACATACTCACCTGATGAAGAAAGCTTTGCTAAGGAACAGGGGGCACGACAAGATTCCACAGGATGGTGGACTCTACCGGACACAAGGATTGTGCTCCCCGAGGCTCTAGGACAGACTCTAGTTAAGGACACACACCAGGCCACTCACTTAGGACAAACAAAACTCACTGAGCTGTTGAGGGCCAGATACTTCATTCCACATTTACATGAGATTGTTAGGGAAACTACTACTTTATGTGATGTATGTGCCAGGGTAAATCCAGGAGGCAGTAGCTCTAGTCAGGCAGGGATAAGACTTAGGGGTACTAGCCCAGGGGAGCACTGGGAGGTAGATTTTACTGAAATAAAGCCCCCAACGTGCAGCTATAAATACCTCCTCGTGTTTGTAGACACTTTCTCTGGATGGGTCGAGGCTTTTCCTACTAGGTCAGAAACCGCACTGGTAGTAACAAAAAGATTGTTACAGTACCTGGTTCCTTGGTTCGACTTGCCCCTGACACTGGGATCAGATAATGGCCCTGCATTTACAGCACAGGTTTCTCAGGGCCTATCCAAGGCCCTGGACATATCCTGGAAACTACACTGTGCCTATTGCCCCTAGAGTTCAGGGCAGGTTGAAAGGATGAACTGGACCATAAAGGAGACTCTAACAAAATTCATTCTAGAGACCGGTGAAAACTGGGTCAACCTGCTTCCTTTTGTTCTTCTCCATACCCAATGTACTCCCTATAAGAAAGGCTTCACTCCTTTTGAAATTATGTTTGGAAGGCCCCCTCCCTTACTCCCCAAACTTGTAGACACCATTCATGCTGAAGTTCATAACCACACACTCCTTAAGTCCTTACAGACACTCCAGTCTGTTCAGTCCCAGGTGCACCCGCTCATCAGGGGAACTCAACCCACTCCAGTGGAGCTCACTGACCAGCCGGTACACCCCTTCCAGCCAGGGGACAAGGTCCTGGTAAAGAGATTCACAGCCTCTGGCCTAACTCCTCACTGGAAAGGACCCTACACTGTGATCCTGGTCACCCCCATGGCAATCAAGGTGGATGGACTAACTGCCTGGATTCATCATTCGTATGTCAAGACTGCCCCCCTGGATAAAAAAAATGGGAGGTGGTTCCATCCTCAATGGACCCCTTAAAGCGAAGACTATTGCACCGTTATCGGTCATCATCCTAATCTCCCTGATTCTTAAAGGAAGGAGGGCTGTGCACCACACTTGGCGAACAATGTTGCTTCTACGCAAACAAATCCGGGCTCATTCGGGACAGCCTTGCAATGGTTAGGCAAAACTTAGAAACAAGAAAGCAACTTGGAGAGGCCTCAGAAAATTGGTACCAAAAATTATTTTCATGGTCTCCTTGGTCAACATCTCTGCTCACTGGACTAGTGGGACCCTTAGTCCTAATGATCTTAGGGTTAATATTTGGACCATGCCTTTTTTTTTTTTTTTTTTGAGACGGAGTTTTGCTCTTGTTACCCAGGCTGGAGTGCAATGGCATGATCTCGGCTCACCGCAGTCTCCACCTCCTGGGTTCAGGCAATTCTCCTGCCTCAGCCTCCTGAGTAGCTGGGATTACAGGCATGCACCACCATGCCCAGCTAATTTTTTGTATTTTTAGTAGAGACGGGGTTTCACCATGTTGACCAGGATGGTCTCGATATCTTGACCTCGTGATCCATCCTCCTTGGCCTCCCAAAGTGCTGGGATTACAGGCTTGAGCCAGCGCGCCTGGCCTGGACCATGCCTTTTAAACATGCTCCTTAAATGTATCCGGGAAAAAATAGACTCGGTAAAGTTGATGGTTTTGAGATCCAACTATGGGCCCTTGTGCCAAGAAGAGGAAACCTACTAAAGATTTAATACATGTTAAAAGAACAGGGGGGAATGTGCTCTAGCTGGAACCTGAACAATGCCATTTTATATACAAGTCAAAGCTGTTTTCCAAAAATAAGTTGTAACGTCTGCCCCATTCTCCTCACAAAGACTGCTAACCTTGGCTTCTGTAAATAAAACTGCTAGCTTGCTGCAAAATGCCCACTGTGTAAAGCTGCTTACCTTTTCTTATCAGTAACTGCCAGAATTGCCTTTGCTTACCAGTAATGACCAGAGTAAGCAGCCCAAGCTAATTCCATCTTGGTCCCAGCGACTTGTAATAAGTAACTAAGATCTGTAATTTCCACCACTGCCCAGATGATGTGTAAACTAATGCTTATCTTGACTTCTGTAAACCACTTAGGTAACAATCGAAGTGACAAGTCCCCTAGCCCTTGGAATGTCCAGAGACCCTCACCCTGGGAGGTGGTTTAAGGGCATAACAAGGTCTTGTCACCCTCCTTTTGGGGCCACGGGTTGGAGAGACGTGAGTCCTCTGTGGTCGCTGGTAATAAAGACCCTGCAATTTGGCATACTTTTGTCTTGGTGCTAATTTTGTACTCGATCTGAATACTTCATGGGGCTACATAGAAGAGGCTACTGCACTGATGAGGATATGAGATAAAGCCTTGGAAATGGAAATGGGTGGTTATCTTGGTTAAAGTCAGTTGTGCATTTGACTCTTCTACTGGTACCCAGCCTCACTCTTGTCTCCTTCCCACTCAAAGTCAATTCATCCTTCTTTTCCTTCAGCCCCTAATTAAGCTGTTTGCTGACTTAAACCTAGCTTCCTCATTTCCAGTAGTCTCTCTAATGAAGCTTTGCATTTTCAAAGGGAATGCCTTTGAAATGCTAGCTATAGGCCAGGCGGGGGTGGTGGCTCATGCCTATAATCCCAGCACTTTGGGAGGCTGAGGTGGGTGGATCACGAGGTCAAGAGATCGAGACCATCCTGGTCAAGAAGGTGAAACCCTGTCTCTACTAAAAATACAAAAATTAGTTGGGCATGGTGGTGCATGCCTGTAGTCCCAGCTACTCAGGAGGCTGAGGCAGGAGAGTTTCTTGAACCCAGAAGGCAGAGGTTGTGGTGAGCCAAGATTGTGTCATTGCACTCCAGTCTGGGTAACAACAGTGAAAAAAAAAAAAAAGAAATGCTAGCTATGCCTTCAGCAGCCTTGATGGATGACAAGAGGTGCTACTCCCCATGTCATAAAAAAACCCTGCAACTTCCCTGCAAAGGAACTGAATGAAAGAGAATTAGCCACACCATCTCTGAAAGATTATTAACTTCTGTTTTTTACCATGTTCATAAAATAGGATGATGATAAGGATATGCCAATCTAATTTATTTATTTGTTTGTTTGTTTATTTTTAATGAGCTGGGGTTTCACTATGTTGGTCAGGCTGCTCTTGAACTCCTGAGCTCAAGTGATCCTCCCACCTTGGCCTCCCCAAGTTCTGGGATTACAGGCATCAGCCACCATGTCTGGCCAGTCTTAGTTTATTGTTATTTTTATTTTCCTTTGAGATGGAGTCTTGCAATCATAATTCACTGCAGCCTGAAAATTCTGGGCTCAAGGGATCCTCCTGCCTCTGCCTTCTGAGTAACTGAGACTACAGGTGCATGCCATCATGTCTGACTAATTAAAAAAAAATTGTAGAGAAATTGTCTTGCTATGATGCCTAGGCTGGTTCCAAACACCTGACCTTAATAGATCCTCCTGCCTCAGCCTCCCAAAGTGCTGGGATTACAGGTATGAGCCACTGTGTCTGGTCCTTGATTTATTTTTAAGAGGTTTCTTATAGAAGATAAAATTACTCACTTACAAAAAAAAATTACTGACTTACAAAACTTAAGATTAAATTTCATTTATTAAGTGACTACAATGTGTCAAGAATTGTACATGGAGCTTCACATATAATATTTCAATTATCACAACATCTTTGAAAAGTGGTTAATATTAACATTTATATTTTACAGATAATTAAACTGAGTAGTTGAAAGTTTCATAGTGTAGCATTTGCAATCTAACTAAAGTTCATATTATATCAAAATCCATTCTCTTTACACAACCTTATAATATCTTTGTGTGTAGATGTGCTGATTGTATACTCATATGTTAGGTAGGTCTGTTCACTTTGAGGTGCTGACTCATATTTGTAATTACACTTCCTTCTAATTAATTTCTGATTGTCCCTAGACATTAGAATTATTTCACTAAGCATTCTTTTTCTTTTTTCTTTCTTTCTTTTTTAAATGGGGTCTTGATTTGTCACCAGGCTGGAGTGCAACAGAGTGATCTTGGCTCACTGCAACCTCCGCCTCCCAGGTTCAAGCGATTCTCCTGCCTCAGCCTCCTGAGTAGCTGGGACTACAGGTGTGCACCACCATGCCCAACTAATTTTTGTATTTTCAGTAGAGACAGGTTTCACCATGTTGGCTGGGATGGTCTCGATCTCTCAACCTCATGATCCACTTGGCTTAGCCTCCCTAAGTGCTGGGATTACAGGTGTGAGCCACAGCACCCAGCCTCACTAAGCATTCTTTAATGAAAGAATCATATGATAATTTTTCGGGTGTGGTGGCTCATGCCTGTAATCCCAATACTTTGGGAGGCCGAGGTGGGTGGATCACTTGAGGTTGGGAGTTTGAGCCCAGCCTGATCAACATGGAGAAAACCCATCTTGGCCAGGCTCGGTGGCTCACGCCTACAATCCCAGCACTTTGGGAGGCCAAGGCGGGTGGATCATGAGGTCAAGAGGTTGAGACCATCCTGGTCAATGAGGTGAAGCCCGGTCTCTACTAAAAATAAAAAATTAGCTGGGCATGGTGGTGCATGCCTATAATCCCAGCTACTCGGGGGGGAGGCTGAGGCAGGAGAATCACTTGAACCTGGGAGGTGGAGGTTGCAGTGAGCCAAGATCATGCCATTGCACTCCATCCTAGGCAACGAGAGTGAAACTCTATCTCAAAAAAAAAAATCATATGATAATTTTTAATCTTTATATTTTACTTTGATAATATTGTACTATGCGAAAACTCAAACTAATTGATTTATAAATTAAAATTCTTGGTGATGGCATTATCTCAAATTATGTTTATATAAAATTGTATTAAGACTGTGTGTGAGTGTTGATTTACACCGACTGTAGGTATAACTTGGGATAAATTTTCTGGAGAACAGTTTGGCAAAATGTACCAAAACTTGAAAATGGCTATACTTTAAAAAAACCTAGTTATTCTAGACTATTTCAAACATATACAAAAGTAGACAGAATACTATAATAAATCCTCCTGCATCTATCACTGACATGGTTTTTCTGTCTCTCCATCCAAATCTCATCTTGAATTATAGTTCCCATAATCCCCACATGTCATGGGAGGGACCCAGGGGGAGGTAATTGAATCATGGAGGTGGTTACCCCTGTTTTGCTGTTCTCATACTAGTGAGTGAGTTCTCATGAGATCTGATGGTTTTATAAGGGGATTTTCCCCTTTTGCTCACCACTTCTCCTTGCTGCTGCCATGTGAGGAAAGATGTGTTTGCTTCTCCTTCTGCCATGGCTGTAAGTTTCCTGAACTTTGCTTCTCCTTCTATCACGGTAGTAAGTTTCCTCCGCCATGCTGGGGAGTTTCAGGAAACCTCTTTCCTTTATAAATTACCCAGTCTTGGGATGGAGACAGCAAAGCACCATGGCCTGTGTACCTATGCAATAATCCTGCAAGATCTGCACATGTACCACCGAACTTAAAGTACAATTTAAACAAAATACCCAGTCTTGGGTATGTCTTTATCAGCAGTGTGAGAATGAACAAATACAGTAAATTGGTACCTGAAGTGGAGCGCTGATGTAAAGGTATCCAAAACTGTGGAAGTGACTTTGGAACTGGGTAACAGGCAGAGGTTAGAACAGTTTAGAGGGCTCAGAAGAAGATAGGAAAATGTGGGAAAGTTTGCAACTTCCTAGATATTTGGAAGGCTCAGCAGACAGGAGATGTGGGAAACTTTGGAACTTCCTAGAGATTTGTTGAATGGCTTTGACCAAAATGCCAATAGTGATATATAGTGATATAGAGAATAAAGTCTAGGTTGAGGTGGTCTCACATGGAGATGAGGAACTTGTGGGAAACTGGAACAAAGGTGACTCTCGTGCTTTAGCAAAGAGACTGTTGACATTTTGCCCCTGCCCTAGAGATCTGTGGAACTTTGAAATTGAGAAAGATGATTTAGGGTATCTGGTGGAAGAAATTTCTAAGTGGCAAAGCATTCAAGAGGGAGCAGAGCATAAGTTTGGAAAATTTGCCATCTGACAATGCAATAGAAAAGAAAAACCCATTTTCTGGGGAGAAATTCAAGTCTGTTGCATAAATTTGCATAAGTAATGAGGAGCCAAATGTTAATCACTAAGACACTGGGGAAAATGTCTGCAGGGCATGTCAGAGAACTTTGTAGCAGCCCCTCCTATCACAGGCCTGGAGGCCAAGGAGGGAATAATGTTTTCCCGGGCTGGGTCCAGGGCCCCACTACTCTGTGCAGTTTGCATCCCAGTTGATCTAGCTCCAGCCCTGGCTAAAAGGGGCCAAGGTACAGCTCAGGCCACTGCTTCAGAGAGTGCAAGCCCTAAACTTTGGCAGCTTCAATATGGTGCTGGGCCTGAAGGTATGCAGAAGACCAGAATTGAGGTTTGGGAACCTCTGCCTAGATTTCAGAGGAAGTATTGTAGTGCCTGGTGTCCAGGCAGAAGTCTGTTGCAGGGGTGGGGCCCTGATGGAGAATCTCTGCTAGGGCAGTGTGGAAGGGAAATGTGGCACTGGAGCCCCCACACAGAGTACCCACTGGGGAACTGCCTAGTGGAGCTGTGAGAAGAGGGCTACCATCTTCCAGAACCCAGAAGGGTAGATCCACTGACAGCTTGAACCTTATGCCTTTGAAAGCCACAGACACTGAATGCCAGCCTGTGAAAACTGCCTAGAGCTGGGCTATATCCTGAAAATCCACAGGGGCAGAGCAGCCCAAGGCCATGGGAGCCTACCTCTTGCATTAGTGCGACCTGGATGTGAGATATGACATCAAAGGAGACAATTTTTAAACTTTAAGTTTTAATGACTTCCTTATTGAATTTTAGACTTGCGTGGGGCCTGTAGCCCCTTTGTTTTGGCCAATTTTTCCCATTTGGAACAGTTGTATTTATACAATGCCTGTATCCCCATTGAATCTAGGAATTAACTAAATTGCTTTTGATTTTTTTTTTTTGCTGGAGTTTTGCTGTTGTTACCCAGACTGGAGTGCAATGGCACGATCTTGGCTCACCGCAACTTCTGCCTTCTGGGTTCAAGCAATTCTCCTGACTCAGCCTCCTGAGTAGCTGACTACAGGAACGCACCACTATGCTCAGCTAATTTTTGTATTTTTAGTAGAGATGGGGTTTCACCTTGTTGACCAGGATGGTCTCGATCTCTTGACCTCGTGATCCACCTGCCTCAGCCTCTCAAAGTGCTGGGATTATAGGCTTGAGCCACCACACCTGGCCGTGCATTAAAAGTAATTTTTTTCTGGTGGCATAATTATGAATGATCTATTTTCTTTTTAATTTTAACTGTAGTTCCAGATTTATCTATAATGGACAGATTATTTACACAGCAAAAAATTAAAGTGTATCTCTAAAGTGGTTTTATTTCATAAAAAAGAATGGAGATGTCAACATTTTTCAACAGCTCCATCTGCTGGCTGCTAAATAACGCTATTTTTAAATATCATGTTTTAACTAGACGAGATAGCCGGGAGAACAAATAGAATTCCTGTTAGAACAAAGGATGCTTCCTACATATCCATGAAGAGTAAGCATTAGGAGTCAAGTTAATTTACTTGGGATAAAAAGTGATACAAACTTGGTTCAATACAGAATGAGCTACTACTCTATGCTCAAAACCAGGCTGCTTGCTTAGAACAGAAACGTAAAACTGAAAACTTGTTTTGGAGCTTTTGGCCATCTTACACTGGAATGCTAATTTTTAAATTAAAAACAAAATTTTTTGGAGGCAGAGTCTTTCTGTGTTACCCAGGCTGGAGTACCTTGGCGTGATCACAGCTCACTGCAACCTTTCCCTCATGGGCTCAAGTGATCTTCCCAACTCAGCCTCCCCTGAGTAGCTGGGACTACAGATGCATGCCACAATGCCCGGCTATTTATTTTTTGTAGAGGCAGGATCTTGCTATGTTGCCCTGGCTGGTCTCAAACTCCTGGGCTCACACTATCCATTCACCTCAGCCTCCTGGGATTAAAGTAATGAGCCACCGTGTCCAGCCTGCTGATTTTTTTAATAGTGCAAAAGTAAAAAACATTGACTAGTGATTGCATGTGAATATATGTGAAATGTATTATATCGAAGGAATTTATATGCCTTTGCACAAATGTTCCAGGCAGTAGTCTAAATTCTTCTTTGTCATTCTCATTACTTTTCAAGTGAAATTGCTCTTGGTTTCATATCTCTTTATTATTGCCAGAGGTTGAACTGAGTGACAAATGCTTTCTTAAACCCAAATCTCTCTTTGAATGATAATGCAAGGTGTGATATTTTGTGTAAAAATTTCTGTCATCTATCTTTGGAACTCTTTTAAAAAGTTAAATCTATCAAACATATTCCAATATAGTTTCTGAATATCTAGTTTGCAGAAATTTCTCAGATGATTTTTGTATTCTTCCATTCCACTCCAGTTAAGAATCACTACTCTGGGACTGCAGATCAATGTGGCATCCTTTCAGGAATATTTGCATTGTAAAGAGGATCACCTGATGGGCACAGTGCCTCATGCAGGGGATTTTTTTTTTTTTTTTAAGAAAGAAGGAGAGAAAGAAAGAAAGAAAAAGGAATGAAGGAGAGGAAGACAGAGGAAGAAAAAGAGGGAGAGAAATCAGGAATGTTGTTTTATTCTAAAAATGGGTATTGAAAACCTCTTATGCCAATAACTGTGCTTAATAATGGCTGATCAATATTTCTATTTTTATTTTATTTTTTTGAGACAGAGTTTCGCTCTTGTTACCCAGGCTGGAGTGCAATGGCACGATCTCAGCTCACCGCAACCTCTGCCTCCTGGGTTCAGGCAATTCTCCTGCCTCAGCCTCCTGAGTAGCTGGGATTACAGGCTTGTGCCACCATGCCCAGCTAATTTTTTGTATTTTTAGTAGAGACCAGGTTTCACCATGTTGACCAGGATGGTCTTGATCTCTTGACCTCGTGATCCACCCGCCTCAGCCTCCCAAAGTGCTGGGATTACAGGCTTGAGCCACCGCACCCGGCTCAATATTTCATTTAAACCTATGAGTAGGTGTGATGTGATACTGATAAGAATGTATATTTTGTGTATTTAAAGTGGAGAGTTCTATAAATGTTTATTAAGTTTACTTGTTCCGGATCTGAGTTCAAGTCTTGAATATCCTTATTAATTTTCTGTCTCATTGATCTATCTAATATTGATGTTGAAGTCTCCCACTATTATTGTGTGGGAGTCTAGGAAGTCTAAGTCTCTTTATAGGTCTTATGTATCTGGGTGTTCCTGTATTGGGTGCATATATATTTAGGTCTTCTTGTTGCATTGATCCTTTTACCAATTGTTGCTTTAAAATCTATTTTATCAGAGGTGAGAATTGCAACTCCTGCTTTTTATTTGTTTTTGCTCTCCATTTGGTTGGTAAATCTTCCTTCATCCCTTTGTTTTGAGTCTTTCTGTATCCTTGCATGTGAAATGGGTCTGGATGCAGCATACTGTTGGGTTTTGGCTGTATTTTTGATTGGGGGATTTAGTCCATTTAAATTTAGGATTACTGCCATTTGATGTTAGCTGGCTGTTTTGTCCATTCATTGATGTAAATTCTTCATTATGTTGATGCTCTTTACTTTTTGGTATATTTTTGGAAAGGCTAATACTGATTGTTCCTTTCTATGTGTAATGCTTCTTTCAGAAGCTCTTGTAAAGCAGGCCTGGTGGTAATAAAATCTCTGAGTACTTGCTTGTTCATAAAAAAAATTTATTTTTCCTTCAATTGTGAAACTTAGTTTGGCTGGATATGAAATTCTGGGCTGAAAGTTCTGTTCTTTAAGGATGTTGAATATTGGCCCCAATTTCTTCTGGCTTGTAGGGTTTCTGCTGAGAGATCTGCTGTGAGTCTGATAGGCTTCCCTTTGTGGGTAACCTGACTTTTCTCTCTGACTGCCCTTAGTATTTTCTCCTTCATTTCAACCCTGGTGAATCTAATGATTATGTGCCTTGAGGTTGCTCTTCTTGAGGAATATCTTTGTGGTGTTCTCTATATTACCTGGGGTTAAATATTGTCCTGCTTTGCTAGGTTGGGAAAGTTTTCCTGAATAGTATTCTGAAGAGTATTTTCCAGCTTGGATTCATTCTCTTCGTCGCATTCAGGTATACCTATCAAACGTAGATTACGTCTTTTCACATAGTTCCATATTTCTTGGAGACTTTGCTCATTCCTTTTGATCCTTTTTTCTCTATTCTTGTCTTCTTGTTTTATTTCATTAAGTTGGTCTGAGCTCTGATATCCTTTCTTCTGCTTGATCAATTTGGCTATTAAAACTTGTGCATATTTCGCGAAGTTCTCGTGTTGTATTTTTCAACTCCGTTAATTCATTTATATTCCTCTCTATATTGACTATCCTTGTTAGCAGTTCGTCAAACCTTTTTTCAAAGTTCTTAGTTTCTTTACATTGGGTTAGAACAAGTTCTTTTAACTCCCAGAAGTTTCTTATCATCCACCTTCTGAAGCCTACTTCTGTTAATGGAACACAGTCCTTCTCCATCAGGTCTTGTTCTGTTGCTGATGAGGAATTGTAATCCCCTATAGAGGGAGAGGCATTCTGATTTTGGGAATTCTCAGCCTTTTTAGGCTGGTTTCTTCCCTTCATTATAAATTTATCCATCTGTCGTCTTTGCAATTACCACCTTTCTAATTAGGTTTCTGAGTGGACGTCCAATTTATTGATTCCCAGCGCCGGAATCTAAGCAACCCAGTGCGCCGGCCAAAACAGTGGCGTTAAGACTGATGGTGCTCTTCTGCCTGGGAATCTCCAGTCTAGCTTCCTTCTTGAGTATGTAATAGGCAACTCTGCCTTCCTGGAACTCCAAATGTTGGTCAGAAGGGGAACTGGTCCCTTTTACTCTGCACCAAGAGCCGCTGTGCCGAGGTGCCAGCAAAACTGCTGTGCTGGCCACAAGAGTCATACTGGTGACCCATGGGGCTCCTTTGCTGAGAATCTTCTGGTTTGTGAGTGACAAAAATTTGTCCAAAAGTGTGGTGTCCTCTTGTTCTCTGTGCTTTCACTGGGAGCTACAATCCCGAGCTGTTAGCGATCAGCCACCTTGGATCTCTCTCTCATGCAGGGGATTAATTGCGGAGGAAGAAATTTGATGCACCAAGGGCTGTGTCTTGCATGAGGGTGAAGGAAAAGAGCCTTTATGCTATCTTTCAGCAGTAGCAATGTTACAAATGAAGGATCAGCTTCAGGGACTTGGAGTTTATCATAATGACTCACGTGATTGCCTAATGCCTAAAATATCACAAAGCTAATTTCTATTGGGCTTAGTCTCTCCTAATGGATACAAATAGGTTAGTGTGTTATCATTTTTTTTTGTAAAATGGAGTCTCACTCTGTTGCCCAGGCTGGAGTGGCGTGATCTCGGCTCACTACAACCTCTGCCTCCCAGATTGAAGCACTTCTCTGCCTCAGACTCCCAAGTAGCTGGGATTATAGGTGCCCACCACCATGTCTGGCTAATTTTTGCATTTTTAGTAGAGACGGGGTTTCACCATATTGGCCATGCTAATCTTGAACCCCTGACCTCGTGATCCACCTGCCTCAGCCTCCCAAAGTGCTAGGATTACAGGCGTGAGCCACCTCGCTCGGTCTATCTTTTTCAGGTAACACAACCACATTCCAACATGTTTTCTGAGAATCCAATGCCTTGACCCAGTAAATTAGTCTAGTGGGAATTTCGGCACTGTTGCAGGCTGATAGGGATCATATTTGTGGCCTGACATACCTTAAATTACGTTGAAGAGGTAATGTTTGTCTAGGTAGGGCCCAGTCTCCTGATTTACTAATTGGCTGCCCAGTGTGCTATACTATGTATAATATGATAAATATGTTATCACCATGCTGTAGTGTAGCAAGGCTGCACTCAAAATGCAGCAGGGGCCGTGGGGGTATATTTAGGACCATCCAGGTTAATTGTGTGCATTCCTGATGTCTTCCAAATTCCTAACCTCTTTAACCTCAACTTTAGACTGTATTTTTAAAAAGCCCAGGTAACTCAAATATGAGTGATGTGGCAGGCTGAATATTGGTCCCCCTGCAACATCCATGTCCTAATCCCCAAACCTTTGAATGGATTATGTTACATGGCAAAGGGGAATAAAGATCACTAACCAATGGACCTTAAATTAGAAAGATTATCCAAGTGGGCCCAATATAATCACAAGGGTCTTGAAAGTGAATGAGGGAGTCAGAGGAAGAACTATGATGACAAAAGCAGGTCAGAGAGACACCACAGGACTGGCTTTGCAGATGGAGGAAGGGGTACACGAGCCAGGGGATCTGTGAAGCCTCTAGAAAAAGGAAATAGTAAGAAAATGGATTATCCTTTGGAGCCTCCAGAAAGGCACACAGCCCTGCCAACACCTTGATTTTAGCCCAATGAGATATGTGTCAAACTTCGGCACTCCAGTGAGATAATAAGTTTGTGCTCTTAAACCACCAACTTTGTGATAATTTGTTGTAGCAGCGATGTAAAATTAGCAGAGGTGGGAACTACATTTGTGATTCTTCATAATCAAAGACAATTCTCCTAACCATTTCTGTGTAAAACCAGGATTTGGACATAATTCCCACATAATTTCTCTTTCTTGGAGTAGAAAGCATTTACAACTGAGTTTTGAATGGCTCACACTCTTAACTATCTTAAATTATGTCACATTCAATTATGTTGCTCCTAATGACTTGCAACTTGGCTATTTTTATTTTATTTTGTTTTATTTTATTTTTTGAGGTGGAGTTTCACTCCTGTTATCCAGGCTGGAGTGCAATGGTGCGATCTCGGCTCACTGCAACCTCCACCTCCTGGGTTCAAACAATTCTCCTGCCTCAGCCTCCCGAGTAGCTGGGACTACAGGCACCTGCCACCATGCCCAGCTATTTTTTTTTATTTTTAGTAGAGATGGGGTTTCACCATGCTGACCAGGATGGTCTCGATCTCTTGACCTCATGATCCACCCGCCTTGGCCTCCCAAAGTACTGGGATTACAGGCGTGAGCCACCGTGCCCGGCCAACTTGGCTATTTTTAAAAGTCCTAAACACAGATTATTTTTGTTCAAATATCAATTTTAGATTTTAGTTTTCCTAAACAGTATTGTTTTAAATGAAGGTTTATGTTACTGATTTCTGTAAAGCCACTTGCAGTCATATAAAAGTATATTCTATCATTACAAACTATGCTTCATTGAGGTTTTAGAGTTTTTTGTCTGTCTGTCTCTCCTAATGGCAATTGCCCCATTGACCCTTACCATGTAGCTCTTTTGAGGCTATCTCCTTTCTGCTCACTCTTTTCTTGGGCTTAATCCTGTGGTGTTAGCAGCCTATGGTGGGCAATATGTTTTCTGGGCTTTATTATTGAAACTCATGGCACCATTTCATAATAGAGAGGGTAAATGGTGAAACCGGCAAAACTAACTGCTCACAAACTTGATGTGACACCTTTAGCAGCTTCAGGACTCACTGCCATATACAAGACATAGAGTGACAAACAATTCATACATTCAACAAAATATTTACTGAGGCTTCTGGGTGTGAAATGATGGGGATAAGAGCACTGAATAATTTATACAAAAGTTCTTGGCCGGGCCTGGTGGCTCAGGTCTGTAATCTCAGCACTTTGGGAAGCTGAGGTGGGCGGATCACGTGTCATGAGGTCAGGAGATCGAGACCATCCTGGCCAACATGGTAAAACCGCGTCTCTACTAAAAATTATCGGGGCGTGGTGGCACACACCTGTAGTCCCAGCTATTCAGGAGACTGAGGCAGGAGAATCGCTTGAACCCAAGAGGCGGAGGTTGCAGTGAGCCGAGATCGCACCACTGCACTCCAGCCTGGGCAACAGAGCGAAACTCTGTCTCTGTCTCAAAAAAAAAAAAAAAAAAAAAAAATTCTTGCCCTCATCCTGCTTTTCTTCTGAAACTTTCTTGCTCCCTGGCTTTGGAGATTTGGGAAGAGAAGAAAATAAAGTAAAAAAGATAATAAAAACAACAAAAGGGTTAGTTAAGGTTTTTCTAGGTCTAGATATCCTGCTCTCTTCTTCCGTGCAAGATTTATGTTGGTGGAACAACAATGTAAAATAAGAAAATTCCCTAGATAATTCTAAAAAGAGGGCAGAAAAAACTCAGTAGACTTCATGAAGGAATGTATAAAATGGGTAGCACCTGGAGTATTCAGTGGCAAAATCTTGGATAATGTAATACATACAATATACTGGTCTAGCAAGCACTGGCGGACACTGAAGCGGAATTGTCCAGGGGATCTCACAAAAATGGAAATGAAGAGGTCTCAGTAACTCTAGGTGCCCTGGCCCGATGGAATACCAATGGACACACCTTTTCTTTTTCTTTTCTTTTCTTTTTTTTTTGAGACGGAGTTTCGCTGTTGTTACCCAGGCTGGAGTGTAATGGCGGGATCTCGGCTCACCGCAACCTCCGCCTCCTGGGTTCAGGCAATTCTCCGGCCTCAACCTCCTAAGTAGCTGGGACTACAGGCACGCGCCACCATGCCCAGCTAATTTTTTGTATTTTTAGTAGAGACGGGGTTTCATCATGGTGACCAGGATGGTCTTGATCTCTTGACCTCGTGATCCACCCGCCTTGGCCTCTCAAAGTGCTGGGATTACAAGCGTGAGCCACCGCGCCCGGCCAGGACACACCGTTTCTAACACAGTAACAATAGTTTATACATCATCATTACCTGTCTTTTTTTTTTAGTTGATAAATATCCTACTGTCATCCATTCATTCACTCTTTGCTTGTTCATTGTTGAAACAAATTCTCCCTGGAACAAAATCCTAGTAACCATATACATCCTATCAGGAGAAACTTCCTTACTGCAGGGATGGGAGTAAAGTAAAAAGAGGAGGCAGTCCCTTCTTTAGCTCTGGCATTATCCTGGCTGGGGAGGAAACCTTCCCCCGAGGTAGGTGACCGGGCTAAGCCCACTACAGCTGCAGGAGGGACTGCCATCTCCTGGAGGTAAAGCGGGAGGAGACCCATCTCCTGGAATGTGTCCCTGTGGTTTCTAGATGATTTCTTCCTCTAACAAGGACAATTCTGCCAAAGGAATGGGATGCTTCGTCACAGGCTGAATTACTGTGTGTCCTCCCAGCCTACCACCTATATACAATTCCTCAAATTAGGAAAGTGGGGAGATTTAATAAAGACGTAGCAAGTAGAGTGTAGGAACACTATTTGTATGGCATTCCGAGACGAAGGCAGAGTTAACAAGGAGCAAAGTAGTTAATTCGAAGTCTGTTTACCCAGCACAACATCAGTGCGGAATGTCAGTGTTTAAAAAAATCTCCCACCCTTTTTCTAAAAAGATGGAGCTACATAACAATCCGTGTGTTTTTTTTCGGTAGAGGTCTAGGAAGCCGCAGGGGCAGTGGACGCCTTGACAGCTGCCCGTCTCGCGGCCCCCGGGCGGCGTGCCCGTGTGGCTGCGTGCGCGCGGACGGGGCGGGGCTGAGGAGGGCCGTGCGCGCGCGCGGACGGGGCGGGGCGGAGCTCGGAGGGCGGGCGCGCGCGGGGCCATCTGGTCGGCAGGGGGCGCTGCGCACCCATGGCGCGCTCTGGCTGCCCCCGGGT
The DNA here is from genome assembly GCA_031835075.1 of Saguinus oedipus. Lineage (NCBI taxonomy): Eukaryota > Metazoa > Chordata > Mammalia > Primates > Cebidae > Saguinus > Saguinus oedipus. The sequence goes on from CM063173.1 coordinate 163,468,714, forward strand.
GCTGTCCGCCGCGGTTCGATTGGAGCAGCCGCCGAAGAGCGCTTGGCGCCATTTTGAAGCGGAGAGGAGGAGGAACGGCCGGGCTGGCTGCGGAAGGGGAGGGGGGGGAGAAGGCGATTGGATGCGGCGGCGGCGGTGGATCCCGGAGAGCCGCGGAGTGAGAGGAGTAGCGAGTCGGGCACCCGGAGGTAGGAAACAATTCAGTTAACGGAAAGAAAATGTCTCTTCTCTCAGGCCGCGGCGCTCCATTTTTCAGCGGCCGCCACCGCCGCTCTGTGTGTGTGTGTGTGTGTGTGTGTGTGTGTGTGTGTGTGTGTGTGTGTGTATATATATATATGTGTATGTGTGTGTGTATGTCTCTGTGGCGGGGATGAAGCGCCGCCCGCCGGGCTGCCAGGCGCGACTCGCCTCCCGGCATCGGGGGCTGCAGCGGGCGGCTGCCTGACGGCGGCCCGGGGCGGGGGTCGCGGGGTGCGGGCCAGGCTGAGCAGTGGGGGTGGGGAGGGCCCCGCGCCGGCTCGCGCCTCCACGCCTCGGGCTTTGCGGCAGCCACTGGAAATTAAACTTGCCGCCCTGATCCCGGCCGGGGCGGCGGCGGCGGCGGCGGCGGGCGGTGACCTTGCGCGCGGGCGGGGGTCCTGGGGCTGACCGGCCGCCCGCGCCCTCTCGCCGCCGCCGCCGCGCCCCTCCCCCCGCGCCCCGGCCGGGCGGCCGGCGGCTGTTTCCCGGGCGGCAGGCGGGCGGCGCGGTGCTCCTGTTGAATCCTCCCGCGGGCGGGCTTCTCCCCCTCCCGGGCGAGGGGCGGGCGGGGAACGTGGGTCGGGGCCGCGGGCGCCCTCGCCCCCGCCGCCTGGTCCCGGCGCGCCGCCCGGCCTCCGCTCGGGGCCAGGGAACGGGCTGAGCGTGACATTTTTACACTGTTCCTCGCCACTCGCCGCAGGGAAATCGCGCTCACCGCGCCGCCCTCAGCGGGTGCTCCAGGAACCTGAGGACCCAGTTGAGGAAGAGCTCAGCGCTGGCGTGGAGGGACTCCTCCCAGGCGACAACTGGGTTCTAGCTTTCCTTTCGGAACGGCGGGGAAAATGGTGTGCAGTTGTGACTCGTTAATGTTTTTTCGCTGTTATTTTATTGCCACTTTAAAAGTTTCAGTTTAGAGAAAAGCCTTGTTTGCTGCTGTTGTTGCTGGTGCTGCTGTTGGTTTTTGGTAGAGACGTGAAAGCTAACTCTAAGTAGCTCGACAGTTATTTGGAGGAATGACTGAACCCTGAAACGCCGCCCCTCGTCTTCGGAACTGCAGGCTCCTGCGTTCCTTGCCGCGGACTGGGTGAGCTCCGGGAAGGGTTGAAAGAGCAGCTACGCACCCACTCCACTCGCGTCTTCAACATTCTCTCTTCCCTAGCAAGGGTCAACCCTTTTTTATGTCGAAGAAAGTGCTTCTCGTACTTTTATTATGAGGTGATGGACGGGCAGTGGTGTCCCTACTGATCCTACCTTGTTGATTAAATAGTTTCAGAAACTTTGGATATAGCCTAAATTTAGAGGGTTGGTCTGCGCTGTGCAGAGTTGGATAATCCTGTATCATCCTAATAAACTTTAAAAACTAAAGTTGTGTTTACATACAGGAGGCGAGCTGTAAATAAATTGTAATTACCTAATACTTGAATGGCAGTAAGTCATTGTTCTCAGTTAACACATCCAGACAGAGTTCCCAGACAGAAGGTTTTTTAACTCCTGTAGTGGTCAGGTAAAGTAGTTAAAAACCACAGACATGCACTTGAAAGACAGCTCTTCATGCAGCATACATGTCAGAGATGTTTCCATCTTTAGGGACAATAAGATGAGTATTCACGGGTGTATACAGGTCAGTTTGTGGAACAATTAATCTTGTATCTCATGGTGATAGCAGAAAACCTATTAAAATGTATATAGTGGTGAATAGGTGAAAGTTACATGGGACCTTTTATGTTAAGATAGATTTATTCTCATAACTGTAAAACACATCTTAAGAACATTATACATTTACAAACATATATTAAAAATGCACTTTAGACTTTATAAAAATTACCAGAATAGTGACTTTTGCCTCTTTTTTTCTGATGGTTTTAAAAATTGTCCTCTTCTCAGGTGGCTTTTACTTGAAGGTGTATTTTAAATGGGAAGGTATGTTTGTCTTAGCCTTTTTCTTTTCTTTTCTTTTCTCTTTGTTTTGGTTGAGTCTGATTATCCCTATATTAACTTTTCTTTTACTGTAGCTTTTGTTACTCTTGTCACCTTTATTCTCTCAGGTTATGTCTCTCCCCTCTAACTCCCCTTCCTGCCCCCCCAAATTAGAGAGACATGTCATGATAGTGATTCTTGTCATGAGATGTTTGTATTAAGCTTGTTTGTAATTAGGTTCTACTGAGCTGGCTGTTGGATGAAAGCTGGTTAAATTGTTGTGCAGTTTTGTTTAACAAAGTAATATTTTGAGGAGAAGGCCTAAGATAAAGTGATACCCTGTATTAGACAGGCTTGCCCTGGAGAAGAATGCAATGATAGAAAATACTCAAAACTGTGGGGAAGGAATATTTTGGGAAGTTGTATTCTTTCTGCTTATTTCTCTTGGAAAACTTAGAGATTGCCTTAGAACTAACAGAAGTAGTGCTCACTGTGATTTGGCTTATGGACTCTTGAATGACATGGATTGTATATAACTTATATTAGAAAAGAATACATTTGTGTTTCCTCTGTTAGTGTTAGAGAGCAACAAGAAAACTGATGATCTCCAACTCATACATGAGAAATTAGGTTCATATTGTAATTTCATTGATTTATCTAAGTTCATAGTCATACTCACATGGTGGAATTCGGACAGCCCTTAAAGATCCTGGAAGCTTAGAAGTTTTCCCATTGTCTTTTTTTGTTTTATTCAGGATTTAGCAATATTTATTAATAAAATTCAGGGTAGCATATTACCTTCCATCCCCTTCCCACCTTTGCATTCATTTAACCAAGAATAAAGTTTTATGGCTGGCCATCTGTTTCAGTGTCTGGTTTTTAATAATTTTTGCTCGGGATTCAGTCTGTTTAGCTTGTCTCAGAAGATAACCTCTTTTAAGATTCTGTCTCCTGGAGCTTTCTGCTCTTTCATTATGTAATTACCTGACATGGCATTTATTTATTCTTTGTGAAACTTCTAAGTGTAATTTGGAAAAGTTAGTATTGACCTTTGTTTTGTTACAAGATATAGTGTGTGTTTGAGTGTGTATTTTTTAATTTTTAAACTAAGTTTGCTATGCAAGTCATCTGTCACTTCCAGTTACAATAGGCACTTTATTTGTTTTTTGTATTCCTGTTCGGGAATGTTAAAAATTCCAAAAATACTTAGTTTAAAAATAAACCCAGTGATTTCTCTGAGAGTGTATTTACTTTTTAAGCTTATTTAAGAAGCTGCCAAATGGTTCACAGTTCTGACTCCTTGGAGAGTAGAGGTCGGCCCTTTCCTCACACTATTCTGTTATAAGCCACCTGATTATAACCATTTCTTCCCATTACTTGAGAAAGGTTTTAGAATCCTTTCATGCTGCGAATAAAAAAAAAAAGAAAGGTTTTAGAATCCTTTCTCATTAATTAGTTTAGAATTAAGAATAAATCTGCTGTGTTGAGACTGTAATTGTTTTAGCTGGCATGAGTGAGAAAATAATGATAATAAAAGTTAGATGAATAAAATTTAGTTGTTCAAATTTTAAAGCCATTAATTTGAGATTTAAAAAATACCCATAATTGTTATTTCTAATAGACAATAATTAGTAATTGAAAATATTTGGTTTAGCTGTGTAAAACCTAAAAACTAACAGGTTACAACAAAGCCACAGCTCATATGAAGAAAAAAAAAAAAACAACTAACAGGCATGGGGAAAGACTGATTAAAGAAACTGTTTTGAGGCATCTTTATAAGGCCTAAAAGTATTCTACTAGCCTGCCACCCTGTCTTTTGACAGATCATGCTCCGACCTGATTCCATTAAAATGAACAGATACTGAGCTTCCATATACATACAGTGCCAGGGATGATGCAGTAAACAGGACTGAGACACTGTGTCCTGTAGAAGTGTAGAGTAGTGGTTGGCCACCTGCAGCAAGGTAATGAGAGCTGAGACAGACCAGAGCCGTAGGATCTCTGCTGTTACTTAGTTCTGGAAGGAACAGGCTCCTTCATTTTCAGTGACAGTTGAGGTTCTCTTCTTTATGTGGGAGAGTGAAATTAACTAAGATTAGATCCCATAAGGAGGAGGAGGGATATTATAACCAAGACCATTGTCTTTCTCTAGAAGAGAATGGTTAGGGACCTGAAAAGAAATGAGAGCTTGTGGTTCCTTAGGTAGGATAGGATTCTTTCTCTCTTCTTTCACCTCAGAGGTGATTTTACGGAAGTAATTGAAGAGATTTTAAAGGAAAGCTCCATATCTCCAAAATATATCCCTTAGCAGCTGAAATTCTACCAGGTAATTTCAGCTAGCTTTCAGATATGGAATGGTTTGGGTTGGGTTCGGGGGTAAGAGTTGCAGGGGCAAGAGTGGGGGTTAACGTTAGGGGAATAGAGTACTTAAAGAATAGTGTATTTTAAGTTAAAAGTTACACAGACTTATGGTAAAAAATATTTTAATGGTACATGGAGTACAAAATGTTACTTTTCTCTTCCTCCCACAGGTAACCCACTGTTAACAGTTTCTCAAAAGTTTACTTTAAAAAAAATTATACAAAGAGTATTGTTACACTGTTGTACTGTGATTTACTATTTTATTAATTAATTTATTTATTTTTGAGACAGAGTCTCTGTTGCCAGGCGCCAGGCTGGAGTGCAATGGTGCCATCTCAGCTCACTGCAACCTCTGCCTCCTGGGTTCAAGCAGTTCTTCTTCCTCAGCCTCCCGGGTAGCTGGGACTAGAGGCATACACCACCTCGCCCAGCTAATTTTTTTGTATTTTTAGTAGAGATGGGGTTTCACCATGTTGGCCAGGATTGTCTCGAGCTCTTGACCTCGTAATCCACCTGCCTCGGCCTCCCAAAGTGCTGGGATTACAGGCTTGAGCCACTGCACCTGGCTAATTTACTATTTTATTTGTTTATTTTATTATCATTATTTTTTGAGATGGAGTCTTGCTCTGTTGCCCAGGCTGGAGTGCAGTGGTGTGATCTTGGTTCACCACAACCTCTGCCTCCCGGGTTCAAGTAATTCTCCTGCCTCTCAGCCTTCTGAGTAGCTGGGACTATAGGCGCGTGTCACCATGCCTGGCTAATTTTTGTATTTCTATTAGAGATGGGGTTTCACTATGTTGGCCAGGCTGGTCTCGAACTCCTGACCTCATTATCTGCCCGCCTCAGCCTCCCAAAATGCTGGGATTACAGGTGTGAGCCACCGCGCTTGGCTTACTATTTTATTTTTTAACTGCAGTTTACTTTTTTTCTTAGTTAAGTCGAAATCTCTTTTCATACTGGCACATATCTCTTTTCATACTGGCACATACAGATCAACATAATTAAGAAATGATTAGAATATTTTATTATAATTTTTTTCTGACTCCTGTTGAGTAATATTATGTTGTAACAATTTATGTTAACCAGCAGTGTGTGAGAATGTCTGTGACATGTGTTTACCAACATTGAACTTTAAAAAACTATATTGCCAATTTGATATGTGAAATTCGTCTTATTTTGGGTTTAATATTTCTTTGTGAGTGAAGGTAAACATTTGTTTATATGCTTATCAGAGGGAGGTCATTTGCAACATATTCTTTAATCAAGTGGTTTAATGGTAGTTTAATTTACTTGCTGCTCCCACTCCCTACCTTGACCCTTACCTAAGAGCTAAGATGGTCTGAGAGTGGTGGGACTTTTAGGAGAGGAAACAGATTTTGGGGCTGTGGCAACTTGACAGGGAGCAATGCTGTGAATGGAGAGGCTGTGGTGCCAGGCTTTGAACAACTTTGGGTAAGTGTGAGAGTATTGAAAGCCCTTGACTTGGTGTCAAGGTAGAAGAGAAGCAGAAACGACAGACAGGAAGGGAGATTTGAGAGTCGGGGCAAATAAATTTTGCATAGAATCAGCCCTACTTTGTACCATCTGCTTATCCTGCCTCATCACTCCTCCCTCAGACCTTCAACTATCATTTCATTTTTAATCATACTGTCATTTGGTTTTCTTCTCTTTTCCTGTCAGGCGTGGCAGCCTGGACCTGGGTATTTCAGTTGCCACCGAGATGATAGATGCTTAGTTTTTGTTTTTCTTTTTTCTTTTCTTTTGAGACGGAGTTTTGCTCTTGTTACCCAGGCTGGAGTGCAATGGCGTGATCTCGGCTCACCACAACCTCCGCCTCCTGGGTTCAGGCAATTCTCCTGCCTCAGCCTCCTGAGTAGCTGGGATTACAGGCACGTGCCACCGTGCCCAGCTAATTTTTTGTATTTTTGGTAGAGATGGGGTTTTGCCATGTTGGCCAGGCTGGTCTTGAACCCTAGGCCTCAGGTGATCCACTCTTCTTGGCCTCTCAAAGTGTTGGGATTACAGGTGTGAGTCACAACGTCTGGCTTAAGTAGAAGCTATAGAGCACTTTCCCCGCCTCTCTTTGATACCATTCTTTTCAGCTTTTGGTTCTTCCTGGCCTTATGGGGTAACATAACTAGGTCAAGTCTTTATAAGTGTAGTTGGAATTTGGAAGGTCCCTGGCATTTAAGACTTGAACATTCCTAGGAGCTTGTCAGTTGTGATGTATGCTTCTATGATATATCATGATGTGAGTTTTGATAAGTGAGATCCCTTTCTAAGGAATGCAGAAAGAGCATGGTGGTTAATTTAAGCATATAGACTTGAGAGTCAAGCTTGGGTGTTTATCTGCTCTAGCTAAACAACCAATTACTTAATCTTGCTAAATCTCAACTTCTTAATCTGAACAGTGGTACTAATAGCAGAAACCTCATTTTTCAAAACAGCTTTATTGAGATAGAACTCACATACCATAATCCATTGAAAATATACAATTAATTGTTTTCTAGGATACTCACAGTTTTGTGAAGCCATCATCACAGTCTTATTTTGGAACATTTTTGTCTCTTGTGAAAAATGCCAAACCAAATGTAAATTAGTATAGCCATTGCAGAGAACATTATGCGGGCTTCTCCAGAGGTGAGAAGGGATAGAGAGAGGTTGGCTAAAGGCTACAAAATTTACCTAGATAGGAGGAATACATCCTAGTATTATACTGGTGACTATAGCCTTGAACAGTGAAGGGGTTAGGGGGACCAACCCCTGTGCACTTGGAACTCTACATATAACTTTTATTCCTCCAAACTTAACTAGTAATAGTCTACTGTTGATTGGAAGCCTTACTGATAACATAGTCAATTAACACATGGAGTGCAGTGGAACGATATTGGCTCACTGCAACCTCAGCATCCTGGGTTCAATTGATTCTCCTGTCTCAGCCTCTAAAGGTTGCTGGGATTACAGGCGCCTGCCACCAAGCCTGGCTAAATTTTGTATTTTTAGTAGAGATGGGGTTTTGCCATGTTGACTAGGCTGGTCTCAAACTCCTGATATCAGGTGATCCGAATCCTTCCTGAAGTGCTGGGATTTTAGGCGTGAGCCACCACACCTAGCCTACAGACTGTATTCTTAAAGCAAGCTAGAGAGACGACAATGTTATTAAAATCGTAAGGAAGGGAAATATATTTGCTATTCATTAAGTGAAAATGGATCATCATAAAGGTCTTTGGGCTTGTTGCCTTCCTGTTGAGTAGGTTGAGGAGGAGGAGGAAAATTAGGGATTGGCCTTGTCTCAAAGGTGGCAAGGTAGAAGAGTTGGAGGAGGTGGAAGAGGAGGCAGGAGGGGCAGGCACACTCTTAACTTTTACTGGAAAAATTCTGTGTATAAGGGAACCAGGACAGTTCAAGCCTGTGGTGTTATATATTTTCAACTAGCTAGAAGAGAGGCTTTTGAATGTTCCCAACACAAATAAATGATAAATGTTTGAAGTGATGGATATGTTAATTACCCCAATTTGATTATTACACATCATATGTATTGAAATGTCGCCATATACCCATAAACATCTTCAGTTATATGCTGGTTAAAAAGTATAAAAATTAAGTAAAACCTGCTCACTGTCACTTTCTATCACCCCTTATTTTATTTGGGTTTGGGATAAGCCAGGTCAAATGCTTAGCTTGGTACCAAGATGTAAGTACACAGTAAAAAATTAGTTATAACTTTTTGCAGGGGGACTGTTTGTGACAAAGTCCATTTACATAGTTTTAGAAAACGCAAAAATGGAATAATTACTGAAAGGATGTTTACATACTATATTGTGCAAGTATATCGTTGCACAGTGCTGGCTAGAGATATAAAGATGAAAGAGGTTCAGTCAAGAGATGTATATTCAAGTGGGAGGAAAGAGGCTGGTATAAAAATAATTATAAAATAAGTGAGACTACGGTGGCTCACGCCTGTAATCCCAGCACTTTGGGAGGCTGAGGTGGGTGGATCAGGAGATCCATCCTAGCTAACATGGTGAAACCCTGTCTCTACTAAAAATAACAACAACAACAAAAAAATTAGCCTGCTGTGAGTCTGTAATCCCAGCTACTCGGGAAGCTGAAGTAGGAGAATTGCTTGAACCTGGGAGGGGGAGGTTGCAGTGAGCTGAGATCATGCCATTGTACTCCAGCCTGAGCAACAAGAGCACAACTCCATCTCAAAAAAAAAAAAAAAAAAAAAAAAAAAAAAAAGTGAGGATATTGTTAATGTCTTCAGGAAGCTGTCAAGAAAATATTTGGAATTGGAAACTTGACAAATGGAGATTAATCATGTTACTCTGAGAGTATAAGAACTATGAAAAACTTTGAAGGAGCGACCCTTTTGACCAAGTCTTAGATAATGAAAAGATGGGGTTTCTGGCTTTCATGAAGAGTACTTGAAGAATGTTATGCTTTTTGAAGTCTTAAATTTTTTGTTTTTGTTTTTGTACCCTCGTGCTGCTGCCAGATGATTGCCTCTGGAAGCTATTCCTATACCTTTCTGATGTTTCTAATCTATTATGAACCTGAGAGACTAAATTATTAAATAATCTTTTAGTGAGAGCCTGATGCCTGTAAGAAAAGGATATCAATATATGGTCTTACACTGTCATTTTGAAATAGTTCCTTTTTTAGTTTATTCTGTGGGTTTTGGTTTCATCCCTATTAATTGGTCTTATAGAATAAGTAATTCCTAGATATGTTAGCCTCATATACACATTTTCTTCTCCAAGGTTTTTAGTAACAGCTATGTCCCCTGACCATTCTTCTGAATTTCCCATCATCTTTTTCTAGTCCACTGTTGGACACAGCTCCTCCAGTATAACATGTCCCAAACTGAGCTACCTTCTCTTACTCATTAACATCTTTTCAACTTTTACCTTGATTAATAACAGTTTTTTTTTTAATAAAAAAAAAGTTGTAGAGGATGACTAGATTTATCATCATGTAAGATACCTGGGAGTCATCATGACTTCTCCATCTACCCTACCTCTCACATTTACCATAGTATTTTAAAAGGTTATTATTATTTTTAATTATATGCACATATGACCTTCAAAAGTAAGGAGACAAAAAGAAAAAAGATAAACAATAAAAGATCTCTAATTCTTTCCCCATCTGCCTCATTCTCGGACCCCTGCAAAAGTTTATATATGTTAATGAGATCTTATATCCTTCTGGGGATTTAAAAACATGACCATATACAAGGAACCACATACTTAAACAAATAATAACACACAATATGGAATTTCCACAATAGAGATATACACAGGGTCTGTGAGGAGAAGAAAGAAGCACCTCACATTCCCTAAAAGAAGAGTTACATATTGGAAAAACCTTCCTGTTAGGTTCTGAATAGAAGATGAAAAGCAGAACTTTGGACACTTGAACAACCCAAACTGAGTTATTAATAAGCAGAGAAATATCAGTTGGAAAGACACAGAGACAAAGGACCTGACGATAGGGAGCTGGAACAGTTCATTGTTTGGTTGGGGGGCGGGGGTTCAAAGGACCTATAAGGAAATAAGAGAAAATGATGGCAGCCACACACAGTGGCTCATGTCTGTAATTCCAACACTTTAGGAGGCTGAGGTGGGGTTCTTGAGGGCATAGACTTGCATTTATTTTGGGATCTGTCAGAGAGTTCAGCACATTGTAGATGATAAATATTTATTGAATATGCTTAAGAACATGCGAGTATACACTAAGCATGTGACAGCCCAAGAAAAGGAAAATTAATATAACATTAAGCTCACAGATTTATTTAGAAATTTAAAATTTTATTGAGGTGTAATTAAAATACCACAAAATGTGCAGATCTTAGCTGTTCACTTTGATGAGATATGATGATTATATACATGTAACCAATAACCAGAAGAAGATGTAGAGCATTTTTATTACCCCCCAGAGTTCCCTTGTTGCACTCTCTGTTCAATTTATCTTGCCCCCAAACACTCTTTGATTTCCAAATGTAGATTAGTTTTGTTCTATCTTCATACAGTGTGTGCTCTTGTGTATCTGGCTTCTTTTGTGTAACATATTTTGAGATTCATCCATAGGGTTGGATATATCAGTAGTTTTTATTGCTGAGTAATATTTCATTGGGTAATATTCCACAGCTTATCTTCTGTTGATGGACAGTTGGATTGAATCCAGTTTTTGACTATTATGAATAAGGCCTATACGGGTCTTTTTGCAAGCATGTTTTTTCATTTCTCTTGAGTAAATACTTAGGGATGGAATTGCTGGTTTATAGGTATATGTGTGTTTAATTTTACAGGAAACTAGTTTTTCAAAGTGATTTTCCTTTTTATATTCCCACCTGAATATATGAGTGTTCTAGTTGTTTTACATCCTTACCAACACTTGGGTAGTCAATCTCTTTAATTTTAGCTATTCTATTGGGTGTGGAATAGTATCTTCTTGTGGTTTTATTTTGGATTTCCTTGATAATCTAGTGATGCTGAGCACTTTTTTGCATGGTTAATGACAGTGTGTTTTCTTTTGTAGACTGCCTCTTCAAACTCTCCATTAAAAAAAGGATTATCTTTTTACTATTGATATGCAGGAATTCTTTTTTTTTTTTTTTTTGTTGCCAGTCTGTGCCAGTCTGGTTGAGTAGGGGACCAAAAAATGAATGACCGCGAGATTTTTTTTTTTTTTTTTTTTTAGGAAAAGAGAGGAAGAAAAAAAAAAGGGAGAGAGAACAGGAATATTGCTTTTAATGGGTATTAATAATGGCTGATCACCATTTTGTGTATTTAAAGTGGAGAATGTATATTTTATTTATCTAAAGTGGAGAGCTCTATAAGTGCTTATTAAGGTTTCTTGTTACTGATCTGAGTTCAGATTCTAGATATCCTTATTAATTTTCTGTTTCGTTGAGTCTGAATCTCTTTATGGGTGTTATGTATCTAGGTGTTAGGATGTATTGATCCTTATACCACTCTACCTTTGTTGGTTTAAAATCTGTTTTATCAAATGCATGGATTGCAACTCCTTTTTGTTTATTTATTTGTTTTTGTTCTCTATTTGGTTGGTAAATCTTTCTCCAACCCTTTGTTTTTAGTCTTTGTGTATCTTTGGATATAAAATGGGTCTGGATATAGTATACCGTTAGGTTTTGGCTGTATCTTTTAATTAGAAAATTTAGTCGATTTCAATTTAAGATTACTGCCATTTGATGTTAACTTGCTATTTTATCCATTTGTTGATGTAAATTCTTCTTTATGTTGATGCTCTTTACTTTTTGGTATATTTTTAGAAAGGCTAATACTGGTTGTTCCTTTCTGTGTGTAATGCTTCTTTCAGAAGTTGTTTTTTTTTTTTGAGACGGAGTTTTGCTCTTGTTACCCAGGCTGGAGTGCAATGGCGCGATCTCGGCTCACTGCAACCTCCGCCTCCTGGGTTCAGGCAATTCTCCTGCCTCAGCCTCCTGAGTAGCTGGGATTACAGGCACACACCACCATGCCCAGCTAATTTTTTGTATTTTTAGTAGTGACGGGGTTTCACCATGTTGACCAGGATGGTCTCGATCTCTTGACCTCGTGATCCACCCGCCTCGGCCTCCCAAAGTGCTGGGATTACAGGCGTGAGCCACCGCGCCCGGCCAGAAGTTTTTGTAAAGCAGGCCTGGTGGTAATAAAATCTCTGAGTACTTGCTTGTTCATAAAAGATTTTATTTTTCCTTCAATTGTGAAGCTTAGTTTGGCAGGATATGAAATTCTGGGCTGAAAGTTCTGTTCTTTAAGGATGTTAAATATCGGCCCCCACTCTCTTCTGGCTTGTAGGGTTTCTACTGAGAGATCAGCTGTAAGTCTAATAGGCTTCCCTTTGTGGGTAACCTGACCTTTCTCTCTGGATGCCCTTAGTATTTTCTCCTTTGTTTCAACCCTGGTGAATCTAATGATTATGTGTCTTGGGGTTGCTCTTCTTAAGGAATATCTTTGTGGTGTTCTCTGTATTCCCTGAGGTTGAATGGTATCCTGCTTTGCTAAATTGGTAAAATACTCCTGAAGAGTATTTTCCAGCTGGAATTCATTCTCTCCATCACATTCAGGTACACCTATCAAACGTAGATTAGGTCTTTTCACATAGTCCCATAATTCTTGGAGACTTTGCTCATTCCTTTTTATCCTTTGTTCTGTATTCTTGTCTTCTCGTTCCATTTCATTAAGTCCGTCTTCGACCTCTGATATCCTTTCTTCTGCTTGATCAATTCGGCTATTCAAACTTGTGCATATTTCACTAAGTTCTCGTGTTGTATTTTTCAACTCCATTAGTTCATTTATATTCCTCTCTATATTGTCCATTCTTTTTAACATTTCGTCTAATCTTTTTTCAAAGTTCTTAGTTTCTTTACATTGTGTTAGAACAAGTTGTTTCAATTCCCAAAAGTTTTTTACATCCACCTTCTAAAGCCTCCTTCAGATACTGGAACACAGTCCTCTTCCATTAGGGCTTGTTCCATTGCTGATGAAGGAATTCTTAATGTAGAGTATTAAGGATATTTTCTCCTGTTTTGTAGCTTGCCTTATCTTTTGTGTATTTTCATGAGTGGAAGTTTTAAATTTTGATGAAGTCCAGTTAACTTTTTGTTTTATGGATTGTGCTTTTGAGTTCTTTTTATATTTTATTTTTTTGAGACAGCATCTTACTCTTCCAGGCTACAGTTCACTGGCATCATTATAGCTCACTGCAGCCTGGAACTTTTGGGTTCAAGCCACCCTCGAGTCTCAGCCTCCTGAGTTGCTGGGTCTACAGATGAGTGACATCATGGCTGGCTCATCTTTTTTTTTTTTTGTATTTTTTATAGAGATGGGGTTCACCATGTTGCCTTGGCTGGTCTTGTACTCTTGGGGTCAGGTGATCCTCCCACCTCAGCTTCTGAAAGTGCTGGAATTACAGGCACTGTAATGAGCCTGCGTGCCTGGCCCTTTAATTTCTTTTTCATATATTATTGCAGTATCTACAATCTTGACTACAACATTGAAGAGAAATAGTGAGAATGGCTGAGTGTAGTGGTATGCTCCTGTAGTCCCAAATACTTGGGAAGCAAGAGGATTGGTTGAGACCTTGTCTCTTTTTTTTTTTTGAGATGGAGTTTTGCTCGTCACCCAGGCCGAAGTGCAGTGGCACGATCTTGCCTCCTGGGTTCAAGTGATTCTCCTGTCTTAGCCTCTTGAGTAAGTTGGGATTACAGGTGCATACCACCACGCCAGGCTAACTTTTAAATTTTTTTAATTTTTATTTTTTTTTGAGATGGAGTTTCACTCTTGTTACCCAGGCTGGAGTGCAATGGTGTGATCTCGGCTCACCACAACCTCTGCCTCCTGGGTTCAAGCAGTTCTCCTGCCTCAGCCTCCTGAGTAGCTGGGACTACAGGCGGGTGCCACCGTGCCCAGCTAATTTTTGTATTTTTAGTAGAGACAGGGTTTTACCATGTTGACCAGGATGGTCTCGATATCTTGACCTTGTGATCCACCTGCGTCAGCTTCCCAAAGTGCTGGGATTATAGGCGTGAGCCACGGCGCCTAGCCCTAATTTTTGTATTTTTAGTAGAGACAGGGTTTCACCAGGTTGGCCAGGCTGGTATTAAACCCCTGACCTCATGATCTGCCCACTTTGGCCTCCCAAACTACTGGGATTACAGGTGTGAGCCACTGTGCTTGGCCTATTTGATTTTTAAGGCTTTTTCACAAAATTTGGTACATCTTAGACATTACTTAAAAAAAAATACCTTTTCTGCCCATTCTGTTTTTCCTCCTGAGATTCTATTTACACATTCCATGAGTATGTACTAATTTTTTTCAATCTTTCTGTTTTTCAGAGACTCTTTTAAATGTTTTATCTAATGCATAGTGAAGCCTGTTTTCAACAAATGCACTCTTCAGTTATGGTATTTCATTTAAAATATTTCTGCTGAGATTCCTCATTGTGACCATATTTTTCTTTAAGTCTTTGAATGTATTCATAATAGCTGTTTTGTAGTCCTTGTTTTCCCTTTATCTGTATTAATGGACTTTTGACTGTTTTTCCCCCTTGATAGTAGGTCACATTTTCCTGCTTGATTTCATGAATAGAAAATTTTTGTTGTGGAGTGAACATGATATATCATATCTCTAAACTCTTTTTATCTTCCCTTGATGAATGTTAAAATTAGTAGCTGATTATATTGAATTTGTGGAATCTTGGTCTTCTGTTTTAAGATGGGTCTATAGAAAGTCTGAGGTATTGGGTGGGTGCAGTGGCTTATGCTTGTAATCCCAGCACTTTGGGAGGCTGAAGTGGTTGGATTAGTTGAGGCGTCAAGAGTTTGAGACCAGCCTGGCCAACATGGCACAACTCTGTCTCTACAAAAATTCAAAAATTAGCTGGCTGTTATGGTGGTTACCTGTAATCCCAGCCTCTTGGGTGTCTGAGGCAGGAGAATCACTTGAACCTGGGAGCGGAGGTTGCAGTGAGCCGAGGTCATGCCACTACACTCCAGCCTGGGCAACAGAGTGAGACTTGGTCTCAAAAACAAAACAAAACAAAACAAGTCTGAGATGTTTACTAAGCCCTTCTTTTTTTTTTTTGAGACGGAGTTTCGCTTTTGTTATCCAGGCTGGAGTGCAATGGCGCGATCTTGGCTCACCGCAGCCTCCACCTCCTGGGTTCAGGCAATCCTCTTGCCTCAGCCTCCTGGGTAGCTGGGATTACAGGCATGCGCCACCATGCCCAGCTAATTTTTTGTATTTTTAGTAGAGACGGGGTTTCACCATGTTGACCAGGATGGTCTCGATCTCTTGACCTCGTGATCCACCCGCCTCAGCCTCCCAGAGTGCTGGGATTACAGGCATGAGCCACTGCACCCGGCTACTAAGCCTTTCTCACTTGTCCAAACTTCAGGCTCATGTCTCCTCTGCAATGGGCAGTAGCTGAAATTGCTGCTGAGTTCTTTGAGCTTTTTAGTTGTTTTCTTCTAGGCTCCTTGGAATCTTCCCTGAGCATATGAAGTTCAGGGGTCAGCAAATAATTTGGAGTTTATATTAGTATTTGTGGCTTCCCTAACGTAACTCTCTCCTTTTCTGAATTTCCCCTTTGATTTTCCAGCCACTTTGTAGCCTTGAATTTCAGTAAAACAGCATTTTGTGGCTGGGCGCGGTGGGTCAAGCCTGTAATCCTGGCGCTTTGGGAGTCCGAGGCAGGTGGATCATGAGGCCAAGAGATCGAGACCATCCTGGTCACCATAGTGAAACCCCATCTCTACTAAAAATACAAAAAATTAGCTGGGCATGGTGGCGCATGCCTGTAATCCCAGCTACTCGGGAGGCTGAAGCAGGAGAATTGCCTGAACCCAGGAGGCGGAGGTTGCGGTGAGCCGAGATCGAGCCATTGCACTCCAGCCTGGGTAACAAGAGCGAAACTCCATCTCAAAAACAGACAAACAAAAAAACCAGCGTTTTGCTTGAGTTCTATCAGCCCGGTGCTGCTGCAAACTGGGAGTGCTCTCAGGAGTAATGCTGTACAAATTTGAATCTCCTCCAGTGTATTTCCCTTCTTTCATGGTCAGATTTCCAGGTTCTACTTGCTCTTGGTTGCTTTCCTCTGTTTTCAAGTTATACTTAAAAGTATTTTACCCAGGGTTTATAATTGTTATTTGTGGAAGGGTTATTTCACTGAGTCGCTGAATTCTTCTCCACCATATCCAGAACTGTTCACACTCATTTTCATTCATTTTAAACTGGGCGTCAAACACAGTACTCACTTAACACACACCATGTTTTAGAATAAGATAGCAACTCAGTATTGTTTCATTCACACACGCTTGATAAGAATAGGTTATTTGGTGGAAAGCTAAGAGCTAATGAATATTTACAAAGGCTAGTGAAAGGGATAGCCGTATTTCTACTGTTGTCTCTTTTTTTTTTAATTTTTATTGCATTATAGGTTTGGGGGTACATGTGCAGAACGTGCAAGATAGTTTCATAGGTACACACATGGCAGTGTGTTTTGCTGCTTTCCTCCCCTTCACCCACACTTGGTATTCATCCCCAGGCCATCCCCCCCAGCCCCCCCCTGCTGTCCCTCCCCCATTCCCCCCAACAGTCCCCAGTGTATAGTAGACCGCCTCTCTGTGTCCATGTGTTCTCATTTTTCTCACCCACCTATGAGTGAGTATATGCGGTATTTCTTTTTCTGTTCTTGTTGGCTCTTATCCTCTTTATTAGCAGCAACCTGACAGACAGCAGTGGGACACATGGTACAGATAATACTGGAAGAAAATATTATTTTTCAGCCTTCTTTGACCTTTACCCCTCTTGGTATTTCTACTCTGAGGAAAAAATAAAAAATGTAATTGTCTCAACTATTTCTGTCTAAAAATAGAGTTGTTGGACATGCATCTTTAAATGGTTAGGTAGGACCAGCTCAAGTCCAAAGGACCCTTTAGGATCATTTTACAAAAATTTGTTTATGGCTCTGACTTTAGCTAACCAGATTAAATAAAAGGTGTGTTCAAGAGGGAACTAGATTGAGTTGGTTTTAGAGATGGCACATACATCTTTTAATAAGTTTATTCTTTTGTATTGCTTGCACAAGTGTAAGGGTAACAGTGTAGTTTAAATGCATTTATTAAAGTGTGTTGATTTTTCTTTTGAATTTGGACGGTGCCTATTTTGTTTTAATGTAAATGTAACTGTAAGAGGTTAGGTTTTAAAGTTTGAACTTGCTCCTTTAGGACGTAAATGCATTAAAAATAGTGTTTACTAACACTTAAATTCTTAAGTGTTTTTGCTGGTGGAAGGAAAGCCAGGTGCTTGATTATCACAGAAGGGTTGAATATGTTCACCTGCCTCTTTTCTACCTCGTGTAACCCAAACTAACTTTTAGCAACTTTTACCTTCTTTTTTTTGAGACGGAGTTTTGCTCTTGTTGCCCAGGCTGGAGTGCAATGGCGCGATCTTGGCTCACTGCAACCTCTGCCTCCTGGGTTCAGGCAATTCTCCTGCCTCAGCCTTTTGAGTAGCTGGGATTACAGACAAGTGCCACCATGCCCAGCTAATTTTTGTATTTTTAGTAGAGTTGGGCTTTCACCATGTTGACCAGGATGGTCTTGATCTCTTGACCTCATGATCCACCCACCTCGGCCTCCCAAAGTGCTGGGATTACAGGCTTGAGCCACTGCGCCCAGCGTTTTCTTTTTGTTTGTTTGTTTTTGTTTTTTTTTGAGACAGAGACAGAGTTTCACTCTGTTGCCCAGGCTGGAGTGCAGTGGCGCAATCTTGGCTCACTGCAACCTCTGCCTCCCATTTCAAGTGATTCTCCTGCCTTAGCCTCTGAGTAGCTGGGATTCAGGCTTGCACCACCACACCCAGCTAATTTTGTTTTTAGTAGAGACAGGGTTTCTCCTTGTTGGTCAGACTGGTCTCGAACTCCCGACCTCAGGTGATCCGCCCACCTCGGCCTCCCAGAGTGCTGGGATTACAGGCGTGAGCCACCGCACCTGACCAACTTTTAACTTTTAAAAGTCAGTTGGGGTTATGTGAGGTAGAGAGGAGACAGGTGGACATATTCAGCCCTTTCTGCAGTAGTCTAACCCTAAAATTACAGTTCCATCTCTATCAATTAGGATTTGATTAGAGAAGCAGAATTATTATGTGTTTAAGAGATTTATTATAGTAGTTGATCAGAAATATTTTATTTATTTATTTATTTATTTATTTATTTTGAGACGGAGTTTTGCTGTTGTTACGCAAACTGGAGTGCAATGGCACGATCTCGGCTCACCACAACCTCTGCCTTCTGGGTTCAAGCAATTCTCCCTCCTCAGCCTCCTGAGTAGCTGGGACTACAGGCGCGCACCACCATGCCCAGCTAATTTTTTGTATTTTTAGTAGAGATGGGGTTTCACCTTGTTGACCAGGATGGTCTTGATCTCTTGACCTCGTGATCTACCCGCCTCGGCCTCCCAAAGTGCTGGGTTTATAGGCGTGAGCCACCGTGCCAGGCCTTTTTTTATTTTTTAACCAATTGTAGGCACCATTTATATGCTCCTGAGTCTGGTGCTAGACTTGAAATTGGTAGGGCTGGTAGTTGGGAAGGTAAGATAGACATGAAGTGGGGGAGGGCATGGTTAAAGTGGAACCTATAGATGTTTGCAAGTCATGGAAGTGAGCTAACCCATAAGCTCAAACTTGAACCTGCATTGCTGTCTCACTGCTTCTAAACCTGCAGCTTTGATGATGTGGGCAGTAGATATGGCACACTTTACCATGGAACTGCACACAAACTGGTACCAGAAGATTTTGGAGAAATTGGAGAATGAGATCTGATAGGCACTAGACGAGCTGTGAGCCCACTTGCTACCCCATGCCACTGAAGGTGAGCCAAAACATCCGTGACAACAGGTGAGAAAGTGGCAGTGCCTGATCTTATGTTGATCTGTTGAACACAAACGTGGCTACTGCTTCACTTTTGTCTTCTAAATCTCATGGAAATTGCTTTTGAGGCCAACCCTAACTCACACCCATTCACAGAACAGAATTTAGAGAAGGGTAGTTGCAACCTAGCTAGATTGATATAATCTAAAGCCCTCACAGTTCACCCCCTTGTCACCATGGCATCTATGTACACCTCTTTTTTTTTTTTTTTTTTTTTTTTTTTTGTCAGAGTCTTGCTCTTTTGCCAGGCTGGAGTGCAGTGGCATGATCTCGGTTCAGTGCAGCCTTCGTCTCCCAGATTCAAGGGATTCCCCTGCCTCAGCCTCCTAAGTAGCTGGAGCTACTGGTACACACCACCACACCTGGCTAATTTTTTTTATTTTAGTAGAGACAGGGTTTCACCATGGCCAGGATGGTCTTGATCTCCTCACCTCATGATCCGCCTGCCTTGGCCTCGTAAAGTGCTGGGATTATAGGCTTGAGCCACTGTGCCTGGCCTTTTTTTTTTTTTTTTTTTTTAAGATGGAGTTTTGCTCTGTTGCTAGGCTAGAATGCAGTGACACGATATTGACTCACTACGACCTCCAACTTCCTGGTTCAAGCTATTCTCCTGCCTCAGCCTCCTGAGTAGCTGGCATTACAGGCGTTCGCCACCACGCCCAGCTAATTTTTGTATTTTTAGTAGAGATGGGGGTTTTGCCATGTTGGCCGGGATGGTCTTGATCTCCTGACCTTATGATCCACCTGCCTTGGCTTCCCAAAGTGCTGGGATTACAGGCGTGAGCCACTGCACCCAGCTGCACACCTCTTTTGATCATATTTAATTTGCAAATAAAGACAGTTGGAAAAATTACACTTTTGCTGTGCATAATGCAACTATCCTTAGTTCAAATAACACGTAAATCCTTTCCTTAAGAGAGGATCCAAATCCCTTTATCTGTTGTTGGATTACTTTTTCTTTTACCTAAGTCACATTTTATATTTAATTTAAATACTGAAATATGAGGCTAGCTACTACTAGATGGTTGTAGAAAAGGAGAGAAAGAGTAAATTGGTTAATTATATACATAGTTTTTTTTTTTTACATTAAAATTAGAGGAAAATACTTATTAGAGTTCTTACTTCTGCATCAACTTATATGCTTGTAGTTTTTATCTGTAATTACCTTCTTCCTCTGCCATCCCATGTTCCCTCTGTATTTGGCTAGCAACTCAGTTAGTTGTGGTTTCTTGTCTGGTGGGGTAACCCACGCTTGCTTGCATTCATTCATTCATTCATTCATTCATTCATTCATTCATTCTGGACCATTAGCAGTCCTGCCTGGATTGTTTCCACTGACTTTAACCACAGTCCATGGAAACAGTAAGTGGTGTCCCAGAGGAACTCCTGCATTCCAGGCATACTTTTTTGTTAGCCCCCTTGTGTAGTAGCAACCCAGTTTCCCCTTGATAGCAAGATCAGTCACTCTAATCAGTTCTGTAATCATCTTTTTTGTTGTTGTTGGTTAATAGTCATGAAGAGCCCAAAGTGGCTGGGTGGAAGTCTTAACTTACAGTTTAATGGAACCATTGCTACATCTCTTGGTGTTTCTTCCTTGGGAACTAAGATCTTTAGCAGAGGCTAAAATTGTGGAGATGGGAAGAAAAAAAGAAATAAAAAACACAAAAGAAGTGAGAATACTTTTCTATGCTAATGGCAATACAATTTAGTAGAGCC
This sequence comes from Saguinus oedipus, assembly GCA_031835075.1. Taxonomy (NCBI): domain Eukaryota; kingdom Metazoa; phylum Chordata; class Mammalia; order Primates; family Cebidae; genus Saguinus; species Saguinus oedipus. The sequence goes on from CM063173.1 coordinate 163,489,401, forward strand.
AACATTTGAACCAAAAATTTGTTTTTTTTTTGGCTTTAAAAATCAAAGTTTTTCCTTTGAGATATAGTATAGTGGTTAAAAATGTAGACTCTGGAACTTTACTGTGTTTGAGTCCTGCCTCTCCCCTTACTAGTTGTTCAGCCTTGAGCAAATTATTTAACCTCTGTGCCTCACTCTCAGGAAACCAAATTATTTAACCTCTTTGCGCCTCACCTCAGAGTTGTTGGTAGGGATGAAATGAATTAATACATATTAAGTGGTTAGAATTTTGAGCACTGGGTAGATGCTCAGTGTTACTCCTCTCCTCTTAGTACCATGCTGCCTTTAGTTCAGTCCTTTTTTTTTTTTTTTTTTTTTTAAGTTTAGACCTTTTAAAACCTTTCTTAGTTTAAGTGAGGCTAAAATTACCACACTTTTTTTCTTAGAGCCATCTTTTTTTTTCTTCCATAAAGTAGTATTAATCTTCATGATTAAGTTCCCTAATGTTATAATTATGAATTTTACTTATGTGAATTGTTTACAAATAGGGACATTTCAGTTGGAGAAAAACTGCCCCACAGGATTGTCTTTTTTTTTTCCACCTCCTTTCTAAGCCTTTTCTGCATAGTCATTCATTTCCATGGCTTCCGTTATATGTTGGTTACTCCCAAATCAGCATCTGACGTTTTACCTCATTTCTCATTTTCATTCACTGATTTCTTTTCTTCTTTCTTCAATTAGTCACTAAATTTATTTTTTCTATTATCTCAAATCCTTCTCTATGCCTGTTGCTTTCAGTTTACTTGAAGTTCTTATTATGATTTTTTCATTCATTAGTGTAGTAGCCTCCTAACTGGTCTCCCAATTCCAGTCTTGTCTTCTTCTGCTCCATCCTTCAGTAAGTGTTAAAATAGTTTCTGTGAAAGACATTTGATCATTTTATTCTTTTGATTAAAAAAAAATTTTTTTTGAGGCAGGGTCTTACTGTTACCCAGGCTTGAGTCATATAACATGATCTTGGCTCACTGCAGCCTCTGCCTCCTGGCCTCTAGTGATTGTCCTGCCTCAGCCCCCTGAGTAGCTGGGACTGCAGGCACATACAACCACTCCCATCTATTTTTTTTTTGTATTTTTTGTGAAGACAGGGTTTTGTCTCATTGCCCAGGCTGGTCTTGAACTCCTGGACTCAAGCGATCCTTCAATCTCAGCCTCCAAAAGTGCTGGGATTACAAGCTTGATCCACTGTGCCTGGCTTCCACTGCCTCTGCCTTTTGTTAACTTCCCACTGTCTGCAAGAAAAAATAAGTTTGATCATTCAGGGTTCCTGATACATCTGTGTCTGCTTCCCTCTCCAGCAGAATCTTTACTTTCTAATTTTTTTGTAAAGTTAAGTTTTAAAATTTTTTTTTTATTGCATTTTAGGTTTTGGGGTACATGTGAAGAACATGCAAGATTGTTGCATAGGTACACACAAGGCAGTGTGATTTGCTGCCTTCCTCCCCATCACCTATATCTGGCATTTCTCCCCATGCTATCTTTCCCCAACTCCCCACCCCCTGCTGTCCTTCCCATGTTTCCCCCGGACAGACCCCAGTGTGTGATGCTCCCCTCCCTGTGTCCATATGTTCAACACCCACCTGTGAGTGAGAACATGCGGTGTTTGATTTTTCTGTTCTTGTGTCAGTTTGCTGAGAATGATGGTTTCCAGGTCCCTCCATGACCCTACAAAGGACAACAACTCATTGTTTTTTGTGGCTGCATAGTATTCCATGGTATGTATGTGCCACATTTTCCCTGTCTAGTCTCATTGATGGGCATTTGGGTTGGTTCCAGGTCTTTGCTATTGTAAACAGTGCTGCAATGAACATTTGTGTGCATGTGTCCTTATAGTAGAACTATTTATAATCCTTTAGATATATGCCAAATCTTTACTTTTCAACAGAATTTCTGTTCTGGCTATATGAAGCTGTTGAATATGCTCTTATTTAATACTTTTAATTTCATATAAAATCTACCTGGGTTTGTTCTATGGGCAGACTTTGAGACTGTGCATCTTTTTAAATATTTAATTGGTGTGATTTCTCAGGGAGTTTTCCTTACCTCAGTGCACACATATTCGGACACCTGGAATCTACCTGCATTGGTATATGCCTTTATTATAGCATTTATCATATTGTTTTTCATTTTTTTATTTTTATTTTTTTGAGACCGAGTCTTGCTCTGTTGCCCAAGCTAAAGTGTAATGGCGTGATCTTGGCTCGCTGCAACCTCCGCCTCCCAGGTTCAAGTGATTCTCTGCCTCAGCCTCCCTAGTAGCTGAGATTACAGGTGCCAGCCACCATGCCCAGCTAATTTTTTTTGTATTTTTAGTGGAGATGGGGTTTCACCATGTTGGTCAGGCTGGTCTCAAACTCCTTACCTCAGGTAATCCACTTGCCTCGGCCTACCAAATGCTGGGATTTCAGAGCCACCGTGCCTGACCCACACTGTTTTTTAAGAATGGTTTTATTTAGATATCATACTGTATTATTCACTAATTTAAAAGCTGTACAGGTCAGTGGTTTAGTATATTGACAGAGTTGTACATCCATCACCACAATCAATTTAGAATGTTTTCATTACCCTCAAAAGAAACCCTGCACCTCTTAGCCAGTGTCCTTTGCTATGGTTTGAATGTGTCCCATAAACATTCAGAAGTGAATAATGCTGTCTTCTCATATGATGGAAGGAAGGTGGAAGGGCCAGATAGCGAAACTCTGGCTGCTAGGAGTCGGTTTTATAAGGGCCTAATCCCATTCATAAGGGAGGAGCCCTTGTGGCCTGATCACTCAGGTCCCAGCCTCTCAATACTACTATAACATTGGTTAAGTTTCAACATCAGAATTTTGGAGGGGACACATTCTACTAACTTGAACTCACTAATTAAAAAAAAAATCAGTTTTGTGAGTTGCAGATACAGTAGTCCTATCTGAGGTTTTTCTTTCAGGGGTTTCAGTTACCTGTGGTCAACTATGGTCTGAAAACATTAAGAGGAAAATAGTTAGAATTAAATTCCTGTTTTAAGGTACCCACTGTTCTGAGTGGTATGATGAAATCACGTGCCATTCTGCTCCATCCTGTCCAGGACATAAATTATTCCTTTGTCCGGTTATCCGTCCAGTGTAATACTGCTAGCCCATTACTGTGTAGAAAAAAAAAAATGTGTATATAGGGTTCAGTACCGTATGTTTTGGGGATCCACTGGTGGTCTTGGAGCATATCCCTCATGTACCTTCTCTCTTGTTGAAGTTAATAATTTCACTTTTTTCGGTGTCTTGTGAAAAATAGTCTTAATGCAGTAAGGTCTTTTTTGGTTTATGTGAGCATTCATGTATTTAGTTATATTTACTTTTGTTTAAGAAGTCATCTCTTCAAACTTAGGTAATAAAAATAATCTCCTGTTTTAAAGCTTTGTTTTTTATTTCAGTACACTGGGGATGCTTTATTTTTTCTTTTTTCCCCACCAGTAGTGGAACAGGGGTTGAAATTTATTTTTTGCCATAAGGATAGTTTCACAACCTTATTTTTTAGAGTCCATCTTTTCTGCAGTGATGTGCAGAACAAACTCTCTCATAGTCAAGTTTTCATATACATGGGAGTCTGTTTCTGGGCTGAGTTCTGTTTTGTGGCCTAATTGTCTTCACTGTCATACCACAGTGCTTTTATTATTATAGCTTTATACAAGTCTCACTATCTGGTAGGGCACATCCTCCTACCTTGTATTTCAGAAGCTTTTTTGGCTCTTTGGATACCCAAATGATATAAAAATTTGGTGCTAAGGTCTTTGAGGTACGCTGTGGGGGAAAGTTGACATCTTTATGATATTGAGCATCTTTATGATATAAATATAGTAGAGTTACATGTCGCTTAACAACAGGGGTACATTCTGAGAAATGCTTCGTTAGGCAATTTCTTCATTATGTGAACATGGTAGGGTGTACATAGACTATATGGTGTAGCTTATTGCTCCTAGGGCAAAAATCCGTGCAGCATGTTACTGTTCTGAGTACCATAGGCAATTGTAACACAATGGTACTTGCGTATCCAAACAGAAAAGGTACAGTACAAATACAATGTAAGAGATAAAAAATGTAGAGCACTTATGAATGGAACTTGCACGACTAGAAGTTTCTCTGGGTGAGTCAGTGAGTGAGTGGTGAGTGAATGTGAAGGCCTAGGACATTACTCTATACTATTGTAAATTTCATATGCACTGTACAATTAGGCTATGTTAAATTTCTTTCAAAAAATAAAGTATGATATGATGGTTTATGATGTCACTAAATGATAGGAATTTTCTATCTCTCTTATAATCTTATGAGACCACCATTATATATGGTTTGTTGTTGACTGAAACGTTATGTGGCTCCAAAAATGTAATGATTTTCTCTATGTAGGTCTAAGACATCTTTGGTTAGTTGTTTTTTTTTTTTTGAGATGGAGTTTTCCTCTTGTCACCCAGGCTGTAGAGCAATGGTATGATCTGGCTAACTGTAACCTCTGCCTGCTGGGTTCAAGCAATTCTCTTGCCTCAGCCTCCTGAGTAGATTACAGGGGCCTGCCACGACGCCCGGCTAATTTCTGTATTTTTAGTAGAGACAGGGTTTCACCACGTTGGTCAGGCTGGTCTCAAACTTCTAACCACAGGTAATCTACCTGCCTCGGCCTTCCAAAGTGCTGGGATTACAGGCATGAGCCACTGTTCCCAGCCCTAGTTAGATTTTTTTTTTTCCTGAAAAAGAAAAATTTCATTTTAATCTAGACTTACACCCACATATGTGTTTCACACAGATCTTACTTTTTTTGTCTTTTTTATTCTTCTTAAGACCTTATTTTTTAAACAGTTTATTGTATTTAATACATTATAAAATTTGAAAAATTGTAGAAAAGCAGCAAATTTGAACTGGAGCAATTCTAACAAGGAATAATTCTGGCCCCTTGGCAAAACTGATCAGTTTGAAAACAAAGTAAAGTTCACATCTATGAGGCGGACAAAAAAGTGTGACTTCTGTACAAACTACATTTAAAATTTCACGTCTAACATCTTTCCAATGCAATGTGCTCATGAGGGTTTTTCTGAAGTCCTGCCTGGTCCCTGCGTAAAGAGAGACATGGAACTTCCATATACAGAGAAACTCGATTCAAGGTGTTTTTTTTTTTTTTAAAGAAAAAAGAAGTAACAGATGGCTGTTGGCAATGGAAACTGGAAGGAGACTGTGTCCTCATGACTCATGGCTTGTTTATTGGTCAGAGGCCTCAGGAGGGAGGCCCAGGACACTTCACGGCCATCACAGCACCAGCTGCAGCTATCACCTTTTTTCCTCTTTTTTCTATTTCATACCTTTTGACATACATACATATATATATATATATAATATAAATATAAACATATTTATATTTATAAAATGCATATAAATATTTATATTTATGTTATATATATATATATATATTTTTGCACCTTGAGGATATCACTATTCCAGTTGTTCCCATATGAATACAGGTGTGGTCACTGTTGGATATAAATGTGTATTTTATTCAATTTTAGGTCCAGGACTTTGTTTGCTGTCCCAACTGCACATATATGTCCCCCTTTTTTTTTTGTTTGAGTTACTGGTTGTGTGTGTTTTCCTTTTTGCCTAAGAAATATGTCCGTTTAGTCCAGAGTCTCTTGCTTTGTCTGGATGATGGAGGGTACACGGGGTGCCTGCCTCAGTTCCCGCCTAAGGACATATTTGCTGAACTATGGGATGAGTCTGTGCCTCTCCCACAGGAGCCCACAATTTCAAATCCTCTTTGCTGCAACCTCTCGAGGACCTGGACTTAGTTGAGGTGACACAGTAGCCATTTAGTGGAAACCTGATGACGTGCATCGAGTCATGATTCCAGCCTGCATTGACAGAGTTACACATCACATTGCAGATCTCTGGAAATACTTCTATCAAGGATTTGTCACCGCTTAGCATGATCCTTTCTCTGAGACTTGGGGCCACACGCACGACGAGGCACTCACAGGGCCTTGAAAAGTGACCAGTTTCTCTGTCCTGCTTCCATCTTTCCATCTCCAGCAACATGGGCTGAAGCTGAAAATATTTTGCCTCTTCATGTAATAAAGTGTAGTCCTTGAAATCATCAGGATTGAGGAGTTTGGATGTTCGTAGAAAATTCAAGGTATATCTGAACATCTGTCCATCTCTGTCAGTGAAATAGTGCTGTTTGAGACTATCTAAAACAATGGGCTCCATACCATGAAAAACTCTTCTGATTCTAGATTCAGGGTATTTGATGAGGGTGGCCAGGCTGCTGGTGTACATGTGGCTGCCCACATCAATGTGGTAAGGCGCATTTAATTTTGTGAGTTGTGCTGGAGTAGGGATGCCTTGGTTGTTCAGTGGAGATTCAGGGGATCTAGTGGTCAGAGGTCTTGACATACTGGGCCAGCTGTCCCTCTGGCAGAGAATTGGCAGGCCTGGGCGGGAGAGAGGGAGGGTCGGCGGGTAGGCGGAATGGTCTGGCGTCTCTAAGTAATGCCCGAGGAGCAGTGCCCCTTCCACTGCCCCCTCGTTGCCCCCCAGAGCTGGGGGCGTCGAGGCAGCGGCACAGGGCCAAGGGTGCTGCTACGGGAAGCCCGTGTCTGGGGCTACCTGGTTAAATTTTTTAAAATGTATCTTATAATAAACTTTGATTTAAAATTACATTTTCACCTGCTTTGGCTGGTGTATGGAAATCAAACAGATTTTTTGGCTCACCTTGCTAAGCTTTAATTTTCATAATACTTTTTGAGTTTCTGTATAGACATTACTATCACCTGCAAATAATGAGACTGTAGTTTCTTTCCAATCCTTATGTTCTTGATTTCTTTTTCTTTTCTTAGTGCTGGCCAGGGTCCTTTGGTAACTGCTAAAAAGTGATAGTGATAATGGGATTTTGATTGTTTCTAGCTTTAGAGGAAATGCTTGATGTGTTTCAACATTAAGAATGATGTTTATTGTTAATTTTTGGTAGATAACCTTTGTCAGATAAACATGTTCTTTTTCATGTTTTTAGCAAATGGGTACTGTTTTCTACATCTGTTGACATAGTTTTCCTTCTATCTCGTGGTGTAGTGAATGATAATAAAATTTTCTGATAATAAACCAACTTTGATTGATTGATCCAAGATGGCTGATCGCTAACAGCTCGGGATTGTAGCTCCCAGTGAAAGCTCAGAAAACGTGAGGACGCCACACTTTGAGACGAATTTTCGTCGCTCACGGACCAGAAGATTTCCAGTGGAGGAGCCCTGCGGGTCGCCAGCGCGACTCTTGTGGCCGGCGCAGCGGTTTTGCCGTCACCTCGGCGCGGCAGCTCTTTGTGCACAGTGAACGGGACTGGTTCCCCTACTGACTGGTGTTTGGAGCTCCGGGAACGCAGAGCCACTTGTTGCGGACTCAAGAAGGAAGCCAGACTGGAGATTCCCAGGCAGAAGAGCACCATCAATCTTATTGCTGCTGTTTTGGCCGGCGTAGTGGGTTGCTCGGATTCCAGCACTGGGAATCAATAAATTGGACGTCCACTCAGAAACCTAATTAGAAAGGCGGTAATTGTAAAGACAGCAAATGAATAAATCCACAATAAAGGGAAAAAAACAGCCTAAAAAGGCCGAGAATACCAAAAATCAGAACCCCTCTCCCTCTACAGGGGATTGTAGTTCCTCATCAGCAACGGAACAAGCCCTGATGGAAAAGGACTGTGTTCCATTATCTGAAGTAGGCTTCATAAGGTGGATGATAAGAAATTTTTGGGAGTTGAAAGAACTTGTTCTAACCCAATGTAAAGAAACTAGGAACTTTGAAAAAAGGTTTGATGAAATGTTGAAAAGAATGGACAATATAGAGAGGAATATAAATGAACTAATGGAGTTGAAAAATACAACACGAGAACTTAGTGAAATATGCACAAGTTTGAATAGCCGAATTGATCAAGCAGAAGAAAGGATATCAGAGGTCGAAGACCAACTTAATGAAATAAAGCAAGAAGACAAGAATAGAGAAAAAAGGATAAAAAGGAATGAACAAAGTCTCCAAGAAATATGGGACTATGTGAAAAGACCTAATCTATGTTTGATAGGTGTACCTGAATGTGATGGAGAGAATGAATCCAAGCTGGAAAATACTCCTCAGGATATTATCCAGGAGAATTTTCCCAATCTAGCAAAGCAGGACACTATTCAACCCCAGGTAATACAGAGAACACCACAAAGACATTCCTCAAGAAGAGCAACCCCAAGGCACATAATCATTAGATTCACTAGGGTTGAAACGAAGGAGAAAATACTAAGGGCAGCCAGAGAGAAAGGTCAGGTTACCCACAAAGGGAAGCCTATCAGACTTACAGCAGATCTCTCAGCAGAAACCCTAGAAGCCAGAAGAGAGTGGGGGCTGATATTTAACATCCTTAAAGAACAGAACTTTCAGCCCAGAATTTCATATCCTGCCAAACTAAGCTTCACAATTGAAGGAAAAATAAAATCTTTTATGAACAAGCAAGTACTCAGAGATTTTATTACCACCAGGCCTGCTTTACAAAAACTTCTGAAAGAAGCATTACACACAGAAAGGAACAACCAGTATTAGCCTTTCTAAAAATATACCAAAAAGTAAAGAGCATCAACATAAAGAAGAATTTACATCAACGAATGGATAAAATAGCCAGTTAACATCAAATGGCAGTAATCCTAAATTTAAATGGACTAAATCCCCCAATCAAAAGATACAGCCAAAACCTAACGGTATACTACATCCAGACCCATTTTATATCCAAAGATACACAAAGACTCAAAACAAAGGGTTGGAGAAAGATTTACCAACCAAATGGAGAGCAAAAATAAATAAATAAACAAAAAGCAGGAGTTGCAATTCATGTATTTGATAAAACAGATTTCAAAGCAACAAAGGTAGAGTGGTAAAAGGATCAATGCATCCTAACACCCAGATACATAAGACCCATAAAGAGATTTAGACTCAATGAGACAGAAAATTAATAAGGATATCCAGAACTTGAACTCATCTCTGGAACAAGTAAACTTAATAAGTACTTATAGAGCTCTCCACTTTAAATACACAAAATATATATTCTCCACTTTAAATACACAAAATATTGATCAGCCATTATTAATACCCATTCATAGAATAAAGCAATATTCCTGTTCTCTCTCCCTCTTGTTCTTTCTGTCTTTTCCTCTCCTCCTTTCCTTTTTTTCAAAAACAAATAAAACAAAAAAACACCAACTTTGCATTATTAGAATAAACCAAGCTTGATTGTGATATAGTTACACTGGCCAACATAGTAACCACTAGCCATATTTCAAGTGCTAATTGTGGTTATGGCTATAACATTGGAAAAGCAGAAATTACAGAACATTTCCATTTTTGTGGAAAATTCTGTTAGCCCTGTGGTACAGTTGTCTTTTAAAATACATTGCTGAAATTATCTGGCTAATCTATGTATGAGTTTTCATGTCAAATTTATACTTGCTTCATTGAAAGAGATGGAATGGCCAGGTGCAGTGGCTCATGCCTGTAATCCCAGCATCTTGGGAGGCCAAGGTGGGCAAGATCACTTGCGCCAAGGAGTTTGAGAGCAGCCTGGGGAATATGGCAAAATTTTATCCCTACAAAAAATAAAATAATTAGCTGGGTGTGGTGTTGTGTGCCTGTAGTAGTCCCAGCTACTCGGGAGGCAGAGGTGGGATGATCGCTTGATTCTGGGAGGCATAGTTTGCAGTGAGCCGATATTGTGCCACTGCACTCCAGTCTGGGCAACAGAGCCAGACCCTGTCTCAAAAAAAGAGAAGGTGGAAAGTATTCTCTTTGTTTCTGTGTTCTGGAATAGTTTGTATAAGATGGAGACAGTTCTGTTCTTTTAAAATTTAGAACAACTCATCAAGCCTGATGTTTCTTTTTGGGAAGATTTTAACTTAGTTTTTTTAATGATTACTGCTTTATTCAGGTTTTAAATTTCTTCTTGAATAATTTTGGTAATATATTTTTTTCTAGGAAATATAATCTAAAATAGCAAATTTATTGGCATAAAGCAGGATTCAGGAAACTGTGGCCCCAGGTTGCCTGCCTCTTTTTCTAAATAAAATTTTATTGGAGTATAGCCACACCTAGTCATATTGTCTGGTTGCTTTAGTGCTATAAATGCAGAGATGAGTAGTTATGACAGAAGGTATGAGCCCCAAGCCAAAACCATTTACTGTCTAGTCTTTTAAGAAAAAATTTGCCAGTCTCTGGATTGAACTATTCTTTATCATTCTTTCACTATCTTTTAATCTTTGTATTTAACATCTCATTTTTTTCCCCCAATGTTAGTCTTATGTTAGTCTTTTTTGTTTTTCCTAAATCATCCTCACTAGAGACTTGATAATTTTGGGCTATTTAGATGCATTCTCTTATTTAACTAACTAATTTCTGCTCTTTTTTTATCTTCTTTCTCTGTTCTTTGAATTCATTTTTATTTTATTCTTAATTTCTTTCCTCGCTTTAGTTTGATGCTTAGCTTATTAGCATTAAACTTTCTTCTTTTCAGTATAAACATTTAAGTCTATAAATTTCCCTTACTGTACCACTTTTCTTAATTCCTACAAGTTTTATATATATATTATTTACTAATCAGTTATAATTATTTGTGTGTTTTTACATTTCCTAATATAGAAATGAGTTTTTGTTTTTTTACTGACTTAATTATACTTTAGTAAGGAATATGTGGTGGGTGAGATTTGGATTATTTTGAATTTCTTGAGACATGGCTTATGTACCCAAATTGTCATTAGTTTCATAAATGTTATATGTGTGCTTGAAAAGACTGTGTAAGTTTACAAAGTTCTGTAAATGACCAACAAAGCATATTTGTTAATTATCTTATTTAAGTCTTCTATGTCTTTACTAGTTTTTCTGGTGTATATCTATCAGTCGTGGAAAAAGTGTGTTAAAACTTTGGTACTGTGTTGGTGGTCATGCTGGTTTGTCCCTCTGGGTCTGTCAGTTTCTGTTATTTTCATGTTGTTTAGTAGTCAATATAAATTTAAAAAATTTCTGATAATATGAATCTTCTAATTATTTTGTGATGGCTTCTGTATGTGTTATAATTCTATGTTTTTAAAATTTGTTTGGTCTGATGAGAATGTAGGTACCTGTTACAGCCCATTCAGGTTCTTGCCTGCTGCACAGAAAAATCCAGTACACTAAGACAAACAGGTATTGCAGCAGAGAACGACTTTAATCATAAGGCAACTGAGTGAAGAGAATGGGAGATAGTTCTTAAATCTGCCTTGCCAAGAATTTGGAGACTAGGGTTTTAAGGATGGTTTGGTGGCAGGGGTCTAAGGGAATGAGTTCTACTGATGATTGGTTGGGTTGGAAATGAAATCACAGGGATGTCAACTGTTCTCATGTGCTGAATCAGTTCCTGGGTGAGGGATGCAGGACCAATTGAGTCATTTTCTTGGTATGGGTCACCGGCCTGCATGACATCAGTTGGTAGAACAGAATGCGAAGTCTGAAAAATATCTCAAACATTAGTTTTAGGTTTCACAGTAGTGATGTTATCTATAAGAGCAATTGGGGAAGTTACATGTCTTGTGACCACCGGCTACATCATTCCTGATCAGCAAGTAATTATAAAAAAGGGGGTTAGGGAACAATGACTGGTACTATTTATGCCTGTATCTTAGTAGACTTGGGGGAGAGAGATGGTGTTCGTTTTACAAAGTTGGATTCAGTCCCTGAACAAGGAGGGGTGGATTAGTTTTGGGAAGGGAGGAAGCGTTATCCTCCTTGCTTTAAAATTAAACTATAAATTCCTGCTATAGTTAGATGTATAGGAATACGCAAAGGCAATTTGCTTGTGAGGTTAGAAGCAAGGTGGAGTCAGTTATGTTAGCTTTCTCTCACTGTTCTAATTTTGCAAGGGAGATTTCATACCTACCTTTCTTGTTATAAATTTCTTTTTCTTTCTTTTTTTTTTTTTTTTTTCTGAGATGGAGTTTTGGTCTTGTTGGCAGGAGTGCAATGGTGCAGTCTCGGGTCACCACAGCCTCTGTCTCCTGAGTTCAAGTGATTCTCCTGCCTCAGCCTCCTGAATAGCTGGGATTACAGGCATGTGCCATCACACCTGGCTAATTTTTTTTTTTTTTTTGAGATGGAGTCTTGCTCTGTCACCAGGCTGGAGTGCAGTCGTGGTGCAATCTCGGCTCACTGCAACCTCTGCCTTCTCGGTTCAAGCGATTCTTCCGCCTCAGCCTCCCAAGTAGCTGGGCCCACAGGCACATGCCACCATGCATGGCTAATTTTTGTATTTTTAGTAGAGACAGGGTTTTTCCATGTTGGTCAGTCTGGTCTCCAACTCCTGACCTCAGGTGATCTGTCTGCCTCAATCTCCCATAGTGCTGGCATTACAGACGTGAGCCACCATGCCTGGCCATAAATTTCATTTTCTACTTGCCTTATTTTTTCTTTTTCTTTGCTTGAATTTTTTGTTTTTAAAAAAGTTTAGTTACTTTCATTTTTCCAAAATCCATTTCTTTTTTCTTTCTGTTAGGGAAGTTACCATTTATAATCTATTTCTAACCTTTAAAAAATATATTATTGCACATAAAATTTTACCTTGTATCTGTAATTCTTTAGCCCTTTGCAAAATTGACACAAAGGCTGTTTTACCAATCTGGTCAACACTTCCCTTCCAACTTCCATGTTGATGTTGCCTAGCATTTTATTCTCCCTTTTATCCCCCAGATTATACTTGGGATTGTGTATTTATATTTTGCTCTCATGTTTAGAGTTTCTTTATTTTCTCTTACTGAGATTTCAAAGTTGCCTTTCTGTCCTCCAGCTTCTCCTAATTTCATTTAAAATTTTTCATCTGTTTGTCTCTTGGCCCTGCATTTTGGGTAGTTTCTTCAAGTTACTAATTTTTATAAAACTCTAGACATGTTTAATTTGCTTAACCTGTCTATTGAGGTTTTGAAATGAATAATTAATTTTTATTAAAGCATTTCTGTTATTGTCCAGTCTCTCTTGTTATTTGCAGCAGCCTCTTGTTGCTTGCTGATTTTTTTGATATCATTATTTAAAAGTTTCTTTAAACATTCCTATTTTATGTTTTGGCAATGAAATTTCAGTGTCTGAATTCATTGGGGCATGAATCATTCTTGGTGTTTGGTTTTCTTATGTGTTTGGTGGTTCTTGGGAAGGACTCATTCATGTTTTGTTGAGCTTGATGTGTGGAAAATTTGGGAGCCTAAATCGAGGATTTTTTTTTTTTAACTCCACAGAAGACTGGCATTTGCTTCTACTGAGAAATGGATTTGTCACCTACCTGAGGACTTTCTAGGGTTCTAGCTTAATTGGCATATCAGCATTTGCTCTTTTGCATCTCTAAGTACATACTACTTACTGTTTGGGTTTCAATTTACCCTGCTTTTGTGTAGATGGGAGAGAGATGGTGAGTGTGGAAATGAAGGTTGGGTGTGGATAGGTTCTTGTAGATCCTTACCCTCTGTGAGCTCAGCAATGTGACAACAGTTTTCTGCTGGATTTATTGGGCTCTTCAGGATAAATAGTATTAATATGTATACTACTGGAAATGGATGTTCAATTTTTAAGCCATATCCATTCATTCATAATATTCATTCATTTTGAGACAAGATCTCACTCTGTATCCCAGGCTGTAGTTCAGTGGTATGATCACAGCTCACTGTAGCCTTGACCTCCTGGGTTCAAGCGATCCTCCCACCTCAGCCTCCTGAGTAGCTGGGACTATAGGCTGTGAGGTGGCGAGGTCATAGCTCTCTGCAACCTTGAATTCCTGGGCTCAAATGATCCTCCTGCCTCAGCGTCCCGAGTAGTTGAGACTACAGGTGTGCACTACTATGCCTCGCTAACCTATTTTACTTTACATATACAAATCTCTGGACATTTCATTGACACCGTTAAAAGTAAAAAAAAAATTATTTTGTGTTTTTCTGTATTAATGTTTAATTTTATGTTACCTGTTTGTTATGTTTCTCAGTTTGTGCACCTCTTTTGGACTATTTGAGTCTCCTGATGTACTTGTTGATTTATCCTTATGGTGTTTTATGTGTAAGTGGAATTTTATTTTATTTTAATTAATTAATTTTGGGTATTTTGAGAAGTCATTGAGATAATTTCTTAGGCTAGAATTTGTAAATTGGGTTTCAGTTAAGGTAGAAAACCTCAGAATGAGGTACACACAGGGTATTGTTTAATGAGACTTTTTTTTCCCCCAGTGTATTTATGTACTAGGTTGTGTTGCAGTAAAAAAAAAAGAAAAAATGTTTAAAGTCATTGTCCTAGCTTTTAGTCTATGAATTGTAGCCCAGACCAGTATTCATTTTTTTTATTTTGTTTTTTTTTGAGACAAGGTTTCGCTCTGTTGTCTAGACTGGAGTGCAGTGGCACGATCTGGCTCACTGCACCCTCTGCCTCCTAGATTCAAGCGATTCTTATGCTTCAGCCTCCAGGGTAGCTGGGATCACAGGCACGCACCACCAACACCCCTCTAATTTATGTGTTTTCAGTAGAGATGCGGTTTTGCCATGTTGAAATCCTGACCCCAAGCGAGCTATCTGCCTCAGTCTCCCAAAATGCTGGGATTACAGGCATGAGCCACAACACCCAGCCTCAGACCAGTATTCAAATGAGATGTTTTATAAAGCTGAGCTGCTGTATTTGAACTTCTGGGGCACCCATAATCCCTTCCCTACTGAGTTGTTGAAGTGCTAGAGGCCCCTGTGAATGCAGTTACAGGTGTGGAGGGAGATAAGCCAGACTGTGGTCCTGTGATTCTTCTCAACAACAAACAGCGCTTTGCTTTTTCTGTATTTTGTAATTTAGAATTTAGTGGGAGATTTGGCTTCAAAAGAGGGCTCATCTGCTAAAGAGTTTAGGAAAACCAAGATAATCAAGGCTTTAGGACTGAATTAGACCTTGACTTTAAATAAACCATTAAATAAACAACATTTGGGATTTTTTTCCTCTAATTATTGTAGTCAGACTTTAGTTTTGCCTCCTGCTTTTCTAGAACAAAATGTGATGATGAACATCCTGTCACCATCCTACTTATTTTTGTCATGTTTTCAGTCTTGATGGTTTTTTTTTTTTTGGTTTTCTTTGCCCTGTCTGAAGTGAAGAAAGAGTATAGATGTTGTACAATACTGCAACTTACAAACATCTGTGAGAATCCCTTATAAATATACAGTGAGAGATTTTCCAGTGTTTTTCTGTTCATGGTGTCCTTAGTGTCTCATCATTTTTTCATGGAGCCAAAATAGAATATAACAGTTCTCTTTTAGTTAGATACAAGTAGCCTAATAAGTATTTATGGTTTAAAAATTATACATTCAAGTAAAAACATTTCCTTTTTATGCTTAAATAATAACATATACTTAATGATCCGATGTGTGTGCCTGTTGGGCATATGCTAAGTTCTTAAGTCTTGGAATCAGATTGAACACTGCCACCTTTGTTTCCCACTGATTTCTGTCTAGTACTTTTTATCACATCAGCTGCCCTCAAACTCAGCTTCTCAAATATATATTACTTTCAAAAGGAAGGTGGAACAGTGATCTCATGTTCAGATGGAACTACCTTGAGCTCGTAAGTTTACCTGGTGTCTGAGAGATCTTGAAAACAGCTGTATTTTCCTTGAGAACTGAAAATATCCCTCAATGCCTATGAATTTGCTGTGCTATCTGGGGGCGTTGTATAGTTTGTAACTGCAGGTGCAGTGCTTTACAATCTGTACAGTAATGAAGCAGATTGTACATTTTATAGAAGATTCTACATTTTATAGAAGAGATAATGGAGTCAACTTTGTAGACTTAGTTATAGATACTTGTACAAAGCTGCTCTATTGAGTTATTTGCATCTCACAAGGCAGTATATATTTTATGTTTATTTCTGATTGGTACTTTTAAAAAATACAGTTCATTTCTTGTGTCTGTTTTTACTTTTTGAGGAACACAGTTTTTAATTTTTTTATGTTTGCATGGGGTTTGAAAAGAAATTTTTTTTTCTAGGAAAACCATTTTCTATATTGCAGTTCTTTCCAGTGAGTTTGTTTTCCTGAGAAAATGAAGGAAAAAAGAGAAAAATTAATTTGCAAACTAGTAATTGCAGTGATTACATTAATTGATCTGTAAAGAACAGATTATATTTAATGTTGTTGGAGTGATAAGTATTAAGGATTGCCAAAAACTGCAATACGTGATATAGTAAGATAATAGAATTGTAGAGTTTTAGATCTGGAAGAGACTTTAGGTGGGATGAAGATGGAGATGAGGGTTGGGCCATCTAATTGAATTCTTCTGTACCATTTAAGATCTTATAGCGGGAGGTGGAGGAGAAAGAAGGGAGAGAAAGAGAAGGCGGGGGAGGAGGAGGAGAGAGGGTGATATTTTGTGATTGTATTCGTTAAAGGCAGAAGCACTTTTGACATCAGAATATTTACTCTCTTGGCTCCTGCCAGAGTATGTAATTTAGAATATATCTATTGGCCAGTCTTCATTTAAAGTTCAGTTTTAAGGGAAAAATTGTTAATAGAGAAAAGTCTTGAAGGATAGGCAGTCCATAATACCTATAGATTATTAGTTTTCTTTTTTTAAGGATTGCTTTTAAAAAATGCTTTATTACATATACTTTGAAATAACCTATCTATCTATAAGAGATCTATCCTTTCTTCCATTCTATGCTCAAATTATTTCTATATTCTATTTTTACATACTTGAAATAATACAGTAATACTGGGCTGGGTGTGGTGGCTCACACCTGTAATCCCAGCACTTTGAGAGGTGGAGGCAGGCAGATCACTTGAGGTCAGGAGTTCGAGACCAACCTGGCCAAGATGGTGAAACCCCATCTCTACAAAAAAATACAAGCTGGGTGTGGTGGCAGGTGAGCCCCGCTACTTGGGAGACTGAGGCAGGAAAGTTGCTTGAACCTGAGAGGTGGAGGTGGAGGTTGGAATGGGCTGTGATTGTGCCACTGCACTCCAGCCTGGGTGAGACAGCAAGACAAAGAAAGTCAGAGAGAGAGAGAGAGAAAGAAAGAAAGAAAAAAAAGAAAGAAGGGAGGGAGGGAGGGAGGGAAGGAAGGAGGGAGGGAAGGAAGGAGGGAGAGAAAGAGAGAGAAAGAAAGAAAAGAAAGAAATTGTATTCTATACTTCTCATTAATTCTTTACATTTTGTATGTGTGTGTGGGTGCGTTTTTTTTTTGCCCCATAGGTACTTTTTTGGTGAATGTTATAGTAGTATTTATTTTACAAAAAAATTATTAAACCCACACATACACACAAGTATAATGCTTTTCCCACTTGTTAGTACATTAGTATTATTGGCTAATACTATTATAATTTTTCCTTTTGATGACTGCATAATATTCCATGGCAAAGATTTACCACACTTCATGTAGCTGTTCCCTTTTTTTTTTTCCCACTTGTTGTAAATAGTGCTGAGGCCAGGTGTGGTGGCTCACGCCTATGATCCCAGCACTTTGGGAGGCCGAGGTGGGTGGATCACAAGGTCAAGAGATCGAGACCATCCTGGTCAACAAGGTGAAACTCCGTCTCTACTAAAAATACAAAAATTAGCTGGGCATGGTGGCGCGTGCCTGTAATCCCAGCTACTCAGGAGGCTGAGGCAGGAGAATTGCTTGAACCCAGAAGGCAGAGGCTGCGGTGAGCCAAGATCGTGCCATTGCACTCCAGGCTGGGTAACAACAGTGAAACTCCGTCTCAAAAAAATAAAAATAAAAATAAATAATGCCGAAATAAATATTCTAGTACCTTTGTATTGACATTTTTATTCCTGTGAGAATTGGAAGAGGATTGCTGGGTTGAAGGGAATGTGTCATTAAAATTTAATGGATATTATTAATGCAGTTCTTTTCAGAAAGGCTGTAATAATTCACATATCCAATAACATCTGGCAGATCACTGGTTTTCAGATTTTTCTCTGTGGACCTTCTCGACAAGAGAAGTTGGGGACATTGGAATACCCATCACTTAATTCAGCCAGAGCAGCTCTCTTTTAACCTGTTTGATATATTGTACATTGTTAAAATGTTTTGGTTAGAAGAGTGTGTTTCATGATTAAAGTAAGTTTGAAGAATCATTGTTCTAAGTTGTTTGATTTTTTTTTTTTTTTTCCTTTTCTTCTAGGTCAAAGCAGACATTGAGATGAGATCATTGGCTTTTTTAGATACCTTGTGTTGTCTCCCATTCCTGTAGAATTGTTTCTACTGAATCATACTTTAAGTACATACTTTGAATTGTACTTTGGCTTGCATTGAGGGATAAAAAGGAGTGACTAAAACTTCTGTGTTTATTCTTGATAGAGTTATCTGTTACATTACTTACTGACACATTAGGTTTCAGCAAGGATGCAGATGTTACATAAAGCTTCACTTCTCAGCAGCTCTTAGTGTTAATCTTAATGGTTGATATTTCTGCATTTCTTATTCATCTTATGCCCTTTGATTTATTGGTTTTGTACCTTACTTACAGTGCTTTTATAGTTTATTTTTGAAATAAACTAAGAAGTTGGGTGTGCCTCTATGGCTATGGCCATTTCCAGTCATATAACCATGTAAGCAAGTATGGTATAGTTCTAATTCTGCCATTTTGGAACTTTCTGATCTTGGGCAAAATCAGCGAATTTCTCTTGACCTAATTTTCTTCATTCGTTAAATATGGATGATAATAAAACCAGGGTTGATGACTTTCCAAAAGCATCTTTCAGTAAATTTTGTGACTAGTTTTATAGGCTAATGGGTTACTTAATGAAAGCCAAAAAGAAAAGAAAGAAGATATCCAAGTGCATTCAACTCACTGAAAGTGAATATGTAGGGGCCAAGACAAATGTAGCTCACATTTGAAGTTTCCAGTTGTTGTTCTTTAAGACCCTTGAGATATTAGAAGCAGTGTTCCTTAATTTTCTTTTTGCACTGTAGATGTTAGAGGATACATCATAAGCTCTGATCCTTCTCCCCAGAAAAAAAGTACATTATTGTATGCATGCGAACTTTATGTACTCTTTTTTTTTTTTTTTTTGAGATGGAGTTTTTGCTCTTGTTACCCAGGCTGGAGTGCAATGGTGAGATCTTGGCTCACCGCAACCTCCACCTCCTGGGTTCAGGCAATTCTCCTGCCTCAGCCTCCTGAGTAGCTGGGACTACAGGCACGCGCCACCACGCCAGCTAATTTTTTGTATTTTTAGTAGAGATGGGGTTTCACCATGTTGACCAGGATGGTCTCGATCTCTTGACCTCATGATCCATCCCCCTCGGCCTCCCAAAGTGCTGGGATTACAGGCGTGAGCCACCGCACCCAGCTGTGTACTCTTTTAGATGACTATAGCTGGTTCATAGACCTCCTGAAGACCATTTATGGGTTTCCTATGTCGAACCTGAGTGTAAAAACAGACCTAGAACAGTAGTTCTCAGTGTAGTATGATTTTGCCCTGCAGGGGACACTTGACAATGTCTGGAGACATTTTTGGTTGTCACAACTGAGGATGGTGATGATTGTGTGTGTGCTACTGGTGTCTAGTGGGCAGAGCCCAGGAATGCTGCTGAACATTCTACTATACACAGGTGCACCCTGACCCCTATCTGCAATAAAGCAGTTTCGGCAAAAAATCTGAGAGTGCTGAGATTGACAAGCCCTGATCTAGAGGAAGAGATGAATGGGAATTCTTTAAAAAATGCTTCAGAAACATAATTGTTCTCTGACTTTCTTTGATAATAGTTGCGTAGTGGTGCAGGGTTAAAATTTTTCTGCCTCACTATGTCTTGAGTATTCGTTCCTCAGGTATTTGCATGGTTTATCATCATTCTTTTTCAGGTTGCTGCTCAAATGTCACCTCATCATAGAGTCCTTTCCAGTCTTTGCCAGGTAAAACAGCTCCCTTTCCTACTTTTTTTTTTTGAAGATGGAGTCTCACTCTGTCGTCCAGGCTGGAGTACAGTGATGCCATCTCAGCTCACTGCAACCTCTGCCTCCTGGGTTCAAGCCATTCTTCTGCCTCAGGCTCTTGAGTAGATGAGATTACAGGCGTGTGCCACCATGGCTGGCTAGTTGTATTTTTTTTTAAGTAGAGACGGTTTCACCATGTTGGCCAGGCTGGTCTTGAATTTCTGATCTCAAGTGATTCACCTGCCTCGGCCTCCCAAGGTGTTGCAATTACCGGCGTGAACCATCATGCTTGGCTACCCCTACTTACTCTTTTTCTGTTTTTTTCAAAATGGGGTTTCACTCTGTCACTCAGGTTAGGGTACAGTGGTGGGATCGGAACTCACTGCAGCCTTGACATCCTTAGGCTCAGGTGATCCTTTCACCTCATCCTCTCAATTAGCTGGGACTAATGTTTTGCATATTTTTTGTAGTGGTGGGGTTTTACCACGTTGCCCCAGGCTGGTTTCGAACTCTGGGGCTCAAGCAGCCCACTCACCTTGACCTTCCAAGGTGTTAGGATTACAGGCATGAGCCACAGTGCGTTACCCCTATTTTTCTTAACATTTCACATTGTCTAAATACACATTGACATTTCTTGTCTGTTTTTCTTCAACTTAAATATGTTATGCCATGAGAACAATAATCTTTGCCTTTTTCTACTGTTGTATTCCCCAGTCAGCAGTGCCTTGGGTATAATAGGTACTCAATAAATATTTGTTGTTGAAAGAATGAATGATAGGAGTCTGTATTGTGGCAAGTTTGATTGACAGAGCCCTATGTTTTAGAGATCAAAGGTGCAGTGAAGTTGACAGCTTTTTGTGATAATTAAGAGTTCTTACCTAAGTTGTCAGCTGGATATAGTATAGGCTAAGAATATGTATCTGAAGGCAAAGCCAGGATTTGAGGGAAAAACAGAATTCTTTGTCTGCATTTCAATATGAATTGAGCACCTGAAGTTGTGTTCTAAACTGTTTTCTAAACTTGTTTGACCATAGGAATTGTCTGAGACATTCCTTAAAAATGACAGAATCTGAAGCTTCTCCTTACACCTACTGAATCAAAATTTCTAGATAAGGAACCAGGATATCCTTATTAGAAACAAAGAAGGAAAGAATAATCCTCAACAGATGACACTGGGACAACTGGATTTCCACATGCAAAAGAATTATGTTGGGCCTCTACTTCACATAGTAGATAAAAATGAGCTCAAAATGATCAGTGATGTAAATTCAAGATTTAAGCCTATATAGTTGTAGAAGAAAATGGAGGAGTAGAATTTTATGACCCTGAATTCATTAGCACAAACAATAAAAAATATAAGTTAGGGCTTTATAAAAATTAAAAACTTTTGTGCATCAAAGGACATTATCAAGAAAATGAAAACACAACCTACAGAGGGAAACATTTGGAAGTCGTATCTCTAAGAAGCATTTAATGTCCATAATGTATTAAGTCAATAACTCCTATAAGTCAATAACAAAAACACAACCTAATTTAAAAATGAGCAGTGATCTCGAATAGACATTTTTCCAAAGATACACAAATGACCTATAAGCACATGATAAGATACTCAACACCATTAATCATTAGGAAAATGAATATCAAAACCATAATGAGGTTACACTGCATACCTAGTAGGATGACTATAAACAAAACCAAACCAAACCGGAAGAAACTATTGGAGAGCATGTGGAAAAATTGGAGCCCTCATTTGCTGGTGTAGCTGGCTGCTGCTGTGAGAAACAGTTTGGTGGTTCTTCAAAAAGCTAAACATAAAGTTACCATAAATTTAGCAATTCCACTGCTAGCTATATATTGAAAAGAATTGAGCAGGGACTCAAATGGGTATTTTTACAGCAGTGTTTATTGCAGCATTGTTTGCAATAGCCAAGAATGGAAACAACCCAAGTGTCCACCAGCAGAAGAATGGATAAACAAAATGTGGTTTATACATATAATTTTCAGTCATAAAAAGAATTGAAGCTCTCTGATACATGCTGTAACAGGGATGAACCTGAAAATATACTAAGTGAAATTTGACAGAAAAGGACAAATAACTGTGATTCTACTTGCATGCAAATTCATAGAGACAAAAAGTATGTTAGAAGTTACTAGGGGCTGGGGAAAAGAGGGCATGGGATGTTATTGCTTTATGGTTACAAGTTTCTGTTTCGGGTGATGAAAAAGTTTTGGAAATGGTGATGGTTGCACAACATTGTAAATATAATTAATATCACTTAATTGTAGATTTAAAAATGGTAGATTTTATGTCACATATATTTTACACAAAAAATTAATGTAGTAGATCTAAAACTATTGAATTGTACATTCTAAAAGATGAATTACTTGATATGTGAATTATATCTTAATAAAACTGTTTAAGAAAACAGAAGCGAAACCAGCTATCTGTGTTTGGATGACATGGTCACAAAACCAAGTTGATTTTAGCCAGGAACCCTATAAGGTAGATGTAATCAGTGAGACTAGATTTAGATTAGATTTGGTAATATTAATCCTTATGCATTCCCTCAAAATCAGTGTCTTTCAGGAATAAATCAAGTGTTTATGTACTATAATGATTTCGGTAAGTTTTCCCATTATAGGGAAATTTATTGAGAAACTTATCAAATTAAACTTTTTGGTGGACTTGACATCCTAATTTTTCTTGTAACCCCTCCCCCCAGTTTACTCATTATTAATATTTTATGCACAAGGTATGTAACTTTGTAAGAAGATTTGTTAATTAAATATTTATTATCATGGATACTGTGTTATTTTTAGTTAGGTAGAATTAACAGTTGTACTCTAATTTGCCCTGTGTACAGTATGGTACATTGGGTCCTTAGATATTAATATGGGTGGTATATTTATGCCCAGTTTATTGTTATCTTAAAGAGATACATTGTAGTGTTATGTAGTGACTACTGGATTTTACTTCTGTCTCAACCTCTTTCTCTTAGTAAACTATACTTCTCTCCTGTTTTCTATTATATCCTCTCTTTGAATATTTTTACGTTGTCTTCCAATTGTTCAGAGCTTCCTGTTACTGCTTCAGCGAGCCCTTTGCAGTTCCTCATACATTCCCATAGTCTTCCTATGTTCTAGCTGGTATGTCTTTCTTTGTCTTTGGAAATTCTCTTTCTAAAATACCAATCTAATTGCTCTTTATATTTCTTAGAAAAGAAAGAGAGAGAGGAAGGAAAAGGAAGGAAGGACCGACGGATGGACAACTTCCTTATGTGATAATGACCAAACCCCTTACTCTCCTTATCAGAGACTTAAAGCCTTAGATTAACTGGTCCCACGGTTTTTTATAACACCTTCACCAATATGTGTACATGTATATGTACATGCATAGAATCTAGTTGAATCACTTTTGTTTCAGTACTGTTTTCCTTTTTATTCCAGTTAGTATCATTTTTTTATCCATTCACCAGTTAATAGACATTTGGATTGTTTATACTTTTGGGATATTATGATTAATACTGCTCTGAATATTCCAATAAAAGTCTTTGTGTGGATATAGGTTTTCTCTTGGATGGACACCTAGAAGGGGAATTGTTCGATCATATGGTAAATTTACATTTAACTTTTTCAGATACTGTCAAATGTTTTCCAAAAAATGGCTGCAGCATTTTACATTCCCACTAAATATGAGGGTTCCAGTTTCTTCACAACTTCAACAATACTTGTTACTGTCTTTTTAAGAGGCAGGCTGGAGTGCAGTGACTCAATCATAGCTCACTGTAGCCTTGAACTCCTGGGCTCAAGCCATCCTCCTATCCCAGCCTCCTGAGGAGCTAGGACTACAGGCATGCCCTACCATGTCCAGCCAATTAAATTTTTTTTTTTTTTTGGGAGAGGCAGGGGTCTCACTGTATTGCCCAGGCTGGTCTAGAATTCCTGCCCTCAAGTGGCCCTTCTGCCTTGGCCTCCCAAAATGCTGGGATTACAGGTGTGAGTCACTATGCCTGGTCTTTCTTTTTAATTAGTGCCATTCTAGTCTTCTAATTAAGCTAAAATATCTTTGTGCCTTGAGTTTCTGTATGGGCTAACATTTTTGTTTCTGTTCAGTTCGCTCAGATTTTTCAGTATTCTGATTCTTAATTTCCAATTCAGCGTCCCCTAAAGAACCTGAAGTAGAAACCAGAAAACTTGATCTCTTGTCTTTGCTGTGCCACTTACTACAGGGTGACTGTATGCAAGTTTATCAGCTTTCTGAACCTCTCTGAACTTCATTTTCTTTATCTGAAAAATGAGGATAATTCCTATTTTTATAGAATTTTGGAGAAAAAATGTGTACTTGAAAGAGAGTTGAAAACCACGATCTATTTTAAAAAATTTAAACCTGTCATACCTATGTATATAAAGTATCAGAAATGCTCACAAGGATAGTGGGCAGAATTGGCAATATATTGTAATGTTACTAAACTTTGCATGTAAATTTCCTCATGGAGCTTTTTTCATATAGAAGTGTTTGGGTCTGATTATTAGAGGATTCAGCAGTGTGCCAGAGATTGGAAAATCATTAGCTTAAGGGAATTTAGAAATCAGATATGGATCAATTTCAGTTTAGTGGTTGATAACTTTAGCATAGTTATTTAACCTCTTTGAACTGAACCTCAGTTTTCTTGTTTATAAATGGTCATAATTATATAGTTCATCTTATTAAGAACATTTATTCAGCTTTTGCTTTTTAACCAGCGCTGTGTTATGAATTAGGGATGTAGCAGTGAACAAATTAGGATCCCTAAACTGTTCTTTTATAGTTCACAGTTCATAAGGGGAAATACATTAGATAATTTATGTTTACATTTATGATAAATTCTTTGAAGGAAAAGTGCAGCGGTGGCATGATAGCCTATAGTAGAGATTTTATTTAGACTGAGTAGATTTGGGAAGGCTTCCCTGATTGACATATGAGACTTGAAAGAGCAGTGTTAGCCAGGCATGAGGGCTAGAGGGGAGAAAAAGTTTCTTGAAGCAGAAGGAATAGCACAGCCTGAGACAGAAGGATCTTGGTTTAGTGTCTTCAAGGAATAGAGATGTGACTGGAGTGTAATGAGCAAATGGTCAGATTAGTATATTTGGAACTTATTTGAAGGGCAGTGGGAACCTGTTTAACAATTCTAAGTAAGGCAGTGATATGAGGAGATTAGCTTACTAAAATCATTCTGGTTGCTCTCTGAAGAATGAATTGGATGTGGCATAGATTTATGTTGTGGCAAAGTAACGGCTAAATAAGGGCAGATTTCATTTACATTTTGCAAGGTAGCATTTACACGACTTGATTGTTAATTTTAAATGTTGAAAGGGAATAGCCAAGCTTCATTCCTGGAGAACTGGGAGAAAGAAATGGGTACATGAAGGCAACACACACTGAAGAGGGAGAGGATTGAAGAATCAGGATTTTTTTGGAGGGAGAAAAAAATTGGGAGACATTTTGTTTAGTTTTGAGAATCCTAAGTTCATGGTATCTTTGAGAATACCCGAGTGGAAATGTTAAGTAGACAATTGTATATGCGGACTGGAGTTGAAAAGAGAGATCTTTGTGGAGTATGTATTAAAAGAAAGCTTAGGACAAAAGCCTTGGAAGAAAAACATAAACAGTAAAAAGAGAATTGAACTCTGATGAGTTACTGATACTTGGAGGTTGAGTAGAAGAGAAGTCAACAAAGGAGATAGGAATGACCAGTAAGGTAGGAAAAAAATCAGGCAAAGGTAAAATGTAGTAGAAACAAAAGGAAAATAATGTTTCAAGGCGGAGACTGTGGTCAACTGTGTATCATACTGTTGGGATCAATAAAATAAGGATTAGAAAAAGGTTCACTTCATTAGGCAACATACAGGCCAACTGATGACTTTTAGTTAGCTTTTACTGCATTACAAATCACCCGAAGACTTAATTACTGAAAACAGCCGTTCCCAGTTCTGTGGATTGGTGATTTATTGGCAATTTGGGTTTGGCTTATCTGGGCAGTTCTACTGATCTGGGTCAGGTTTAGCTGATTTTAGCTAAGGTTGCTCATGCATCTGCAGATATGCCTCTGCGGTCACCTGGTGGTTTGGCTAGGGCTGGTTTGTTCATGATGACCATGGCTGGGACAATGCACCTGCCTCTGTCCATATACGTTCTCATTTTCTGTTGAGATAGCTTGGACTTGCTCACATCTTTGTAGCAGAATTCCAAGAGCAGTAGGTGAGCTAACCCATAGCACAAACACTAAGCTTCTCAAGGTCCCATTGGCCAAAAGATTCCTAGACCATTTCAGATTCTAGATCTGAAAAAACACTTTTATTTCTTGATGGACAACAAAGTCACACTGTAAGGGTGTAGATAAAAGGAATGGAAAATTTGTTGCCATCTTTTGCAATCTGCCACGGTGACTGCGGCAAAAGCATTTTGTTGATGAGGCGGAGTGTGGGGGTGGGGAACCGTTTGGAAGCTAGATTGGGTTCATATGAATAGTGAATGGGAATTAAAAGTAGATAATATAAATTACTTTTTGAGAAGCTTGTCTGTGAAGGTAATTTGGGAGAGAGGACAATACCTGTCTAAACAGGTATGTTGTATTTTCTTTCCCTTCCTGCCTGAATGTCTTCTATCCATCCAATAACAGAATATATTTGAATGCTAAGATAAAGTATCTAGTAGACACACAGGATGCTGATACAGGGGAAAGAGGAGATAACTGGTCAAGTAAAAGTCTCTGAGAAACCAGTAGAGGATGGGATTTTGTGTACTTATGAAGGGGTTAGTTTTCTGATGTGAGGAGGGCTATTTCCTTTCTGCTATCAGGGAAGGAGGGAGGGAAGCAAAGTAGGGAGGGAGGGAGGGAATGGGTGCAGATGTACATAGGCATGTAAATTTGGTGATGAGAGGCTGAGAAAGTTTCTATTTGATGGCGCTTCTGTTTTCTCAATGAAGAAGCAGCAGTCTACCGAGAGGGGGGTTGTACAAGAATGTGTGTTTGAGATTTGACGTGAATAGAAAGAATAATTTTATTTGCCCCTGCCATGGGTTAGCGAGTTGACTACTGACCAGAGAAATACTAATCACTCAATGAATGAGAGATACTATCACTATTAATATACAAGAATTACTTTAAAGATATTTAACAGAATACTTTCTGTGCTGTTAGAAACTGATGCAGGTTGAGATATTCTAGGGCCTGGGGATCCTTTTCTGTTTGAGCCAGTTAAACTTTACTGTCTTTCATAACATTGATGGTCCTTAAAAAATGATGTAGGCGAGTGACCATGTTTGCCCTTTTACAAATAAACATTAACAAAAATATGTACTCAAAGTAAGGGTCCAGTTTCTCAAAGAACTTCCTATTCTTACCAGAAAACATGAGGAATAATTTAAATACACTTATTTTGAATTAATAAAGATTAATTCAGGCTGCATGGTGGATTAGTCATAAAATTGTATATTGAAAAAGCTTTTTGTTTAAACAGTTGGGAAATATGTAAACATGGACTTCAAGTTACATGCTTAGGGGAGAATAACATAATTTACTTAGTCTTTTTTTTCTCTTAAGAAAAACTCCCATTAGATTTTTGGTTATCCCTTGATAAGAATAAGCCTAACTTCTTACACTGTTTAATTACTGTGTACTAAAGAGTTGTCTTTATGGAGGGCACCATCTGCTGGTTGTAAGAGGTACCAGTTGTGAAGAAGACTGCCTTCTTCAGTTATAAGACTCTTCACAAAATTTTATGTTTTTCCTTGAATTCCACCTCAAGCCTGGAGTTAAATCCCAGAAGGAAAAACAGCTTTTAATTAACATGGCCAAGTATGGATTCTAGTAGTGATTTGATTTGATTTCTGTGACTGTGAATTTAATGTCACTCTGTGAATTTTTAAGAAAAATCAACATGAAACTGGCAGATGCCAGTCTTTATTAGTTGATTTGGATGCCTAGATCAACTAAAAAATTGGATTGCTTATTGTTATGACTGCTCATCAATACTTTGTTTTCCTTTTCCATTCAATGAAAAGATCTTACAATTTTTTACTGCAGTCTCTTTAGTTTCACCTATGAACATTTGTTTATGTCTGATAATACTAAAGAATGAATATTTCATTGATTTTTCTTCCTGATACTCAGTGTGATTCAGAGATACTCTTATTTTTCCTTTAATTAATGATTATTTCATTTGAACCTTTTAAAAGCTCTTTAGTATTAGAATATTTTCTTTTTTTTTTTTTTTGAGATGGAATCTCACTCTGTCACCCAGGCTGGAGTGCAATGGCAAGATCTCAGCTCACTGCAACCTCCACCTCCCAGGTTCAAGTGATTCTCCTGCCTCAGCCTCCCAAGTAGCTGGGACTACAGGCATATGCTACCATGCCCAGCTGATTTTTGTACATTTAGTAGAGATGGGGTTTCCAGGCTGGTCTCCAACTCCTGACCTCAGGTGATCTGTCCTCTTTGACCTCCTAAACTGCTGGGATTACAGATGTGAGCCACTGTGCCTGGCCTAGTATTAGAATATTTCTTATGCTTACTGTTCATACTGGACATAAAAATGTAAATATAATACTATGCATATGATAATTTTTAAACTGAACCGTTTTCTGAAAATCCTTGTTTTTAAATAACCCTTTGAAAGTAGGGAAATTCTAGGTTATCATAGTTTTACTATAAAATGGTGGTAAATTAAAAATTTGTATTTTTTAAATGGAGAAATTGCAAAATCATCACATTGTTCATAGCATGTAAAATAAAGTCTGATATAGGTCAGTTTTATATAACTGTTTTCGAAGTGCAGTTATTTTTCATTTTTTGTTTGCTCTACCATAATAGTGAATATTTGAGATTCCCCAAAGATGAAAGGAACTATTATATGTCAAATCATTTATTTGGCATTCTATTTAAGAAGCAGCTCTGTATCAATACCTATTTCTCATTGACTTAATGATTGATTCCTCTTCCTCTGCATTGCTCCTTTTCTGCTGCTTCTTTTTTCTTTTCACCTTTTTCTTATCTTGTAATTTGGTATTCATTCCCATCATTCTCTGGACAATTTTTTGTCAAAGATCATCCTGTCAAGTTCAAGGGAGTATTTGCTGAGGTCGTTTCATATGTTTTCACTGAGAGTAATTGGTATGTATCACCCCTCCATCTTCAAATGTTTTTATCACCCCTCCATCTTCAAATGCTTTTTGCCTAGGTTTTTGTAACATCACTATATATCACCCCTCCATCTTCAAACAATTTTTCCCCTAGGTGTTTGTAACAATTATTGTCATTTTTCTAAAGAGATTTTCTTGACTTTCTTCTTATTTTCTTCTTTATCTCCCCTGTGGGCTCCCACCACCCCAATCACTATAGGTATTTTTTTAAGGTTTAGTGTTGGTGTCTCAGCTCACCCTACTCATTTTCTTTACTTAACTTGTAAACCGATATAGCATGAGCAATAAATTGTTCTAAAATATTTTCTCATTTTAGATTTTTTTTCCCTAGAACTTTAGATGTACAGTTGCCTTCTAGAGCAAACTTTATTTTTCCCAAGACTTGATCTCTTTCTGGGTTTTCCCTGTCTCCATTACAGTGAGGGCGGAGCTCTTTCTTGTACATTTGCTCATCATTGCATTCCTAGTACTTAGTATATTGCACCAAGTAAATTATCAGTAAATATTTAAATAAACGATTTTCTAGGAACAAAGATTTTGAATCTTATAATCATTTCTGCTTCTCTATTATCATTCATACGTCTTTGAATCAGTTTTCTTGTTTGGTAGTCATTGCCTACAGTTAGTTTCTCATTACTTCTTGGAATTTTGTAGTAGTTTCCTAACTTGTTTTAATTTCTCCTATGTTTAGCTCCACTTTCTGTTGTAACCATAATTTCTTAGAATAGTTCTGGCATTCATTCATTCAGTATTTCCTGAGTGCTTACTACTAATAGTAGCTATTATATTTGATAGATGCTAGCATAAATATTATATGCTACTTTTCTTAAGGAGCTTGTAGTCTAGTGGGAGAGACAAAGATAGAAATAAGTACAATAGATACAATGTCATAAATGTTAATTGTAGTAGATTCAAAGTGTGACTAGCTATAGGGGAGGAGCCTAGCTCCTCCTGGTTGAGGTTAGGGAAAGTTAAAATGAGACTTTAAGGTCTGTAGAGTTTGCTTAGTAGACAAGAGCCAGTATGTTTTACTCGGAGGAAAATAGCCTGTGTATGTTCATAGTATATTTTACAAGGTCACTCTGTCTACATTATTTAGCTGTGGTCTGTGGCCATATTCATGTATATGGGATGATGAACAGCTTTTGTCTCTGAGATAAGGCAGAGAGAATTTCTTCCACTCCAGACTTCGTGGAAGAAAAGCCTATCACATTTATCAATCTTTTCCTGGAGTGCTTCGTCCTAGGCATTGGCTGATTATCTTCTTTAGTTGAAGGAACATAATTATGTACTTGGTTCTTGCTAGATAGTGTTTTTCCTAACCATAAGTCATGCAACTATTCTCTTATATTCTAAAAGCTTTTAAGAATTTACCTCTGTATTTAGGTTGTTACTATACCTGGAATTCATTTTGTATATGGTGTGAAATATAGGTACAGTGTCCTTTTTAAAAAATATAGATATGAAAGTATCTTCAGAACTTGTTATTGTATTCTCCCTGTTCTTTCCTTACTGTCGTCCCTACCACTTTTTTTCATATACAGTTGCGTACCACATAACAACTTTTCTGTCAGTGATGGACTGCATATATGATGGTGATTCTATAAGCTTATAATACTGTATAGAAATATTTAGATACACAAATACCATTGTGTTGTGGTTGCTTACAGTATTCAGTGCAGTAACATGCTGTACAGGTTTGTAGCCTGGAGCAGTAAGGCTATATACCATATATTCTAGGTATGTAGTAGTCTATCCCATTTAGGTTTGTGTAAGTACACTCTATGTTTGCACAACAATAAAATTCCCCAACAACGTATTCATCAGAAAGTATCCCATCATTAAGTAATGTATGGCTATGTACAGGAGGAACACAGTAGATTTTTGGATGTTAATCTTGTATCCTGCAACCTTGATAAACTAATAGTTCATTTTTTGTAGATTCCTTTGGCATCTTCTATGTAGACAGTCATGTTGTCTGGATCTAGGGACAGTTTCATCTCTTCTTTTCCAGTATATATGCTTTTTATTTTCTGTTTCTTGTCTTTTTGTGCTGCGTAGGGTTTCTAGCATTTTGGACTAAATGCTTGAAACATTTGGACTAAATGCTTGAGCTTTAGGAGTTCAAATCCTTGAACTCCTTGGCTAAAGTGATCCTGTCACCTCAGCTTGGCTAATTTTTAGTCTTAATAAATGAAGAAACCCTATGCACCTCAGCATATTTATGTTGAATAAAAATGCTGCGAGTAGACATCCTTTCTTTGTTTCTGACCTTAAAGGGGGAGCTTTTAATCTTTTACCATTAAGCATTTGTGTTACCTGTTGGTGGTTTATGTTTGTATGGATGTCCCTGATGGTTTGACTTACAGTTTTTTTTTACTTTATGATGGTGTGAAAGCCATATACATTTGGTATGCTCCTTGACATATGATGGACATGCACTTTTGACTTAATGATATTTTAAATTGACATTGGGCTTATTGGGACATAACCTTATTGTAAGTTGAGGAGCATCTATATATTGATGTTTTTACTCTTCATCCTTGCTAAACTCAGTCTTACTAATTCACATGTTTTATCTGTAAATCCTTTTGAAGTTTTTATGTACATAAACATTTCATCTGTGAATAACAGCTGGCTCATTTTTAATCCTTATACCCTTTATTTCTTTTTCTTTCCTTCCCTTGTTAATTAGCATCTTTATTGCAGTGTCAAATTAAAAAAAAAGTGATGATAGCAGGTATATGCCTGCAGTTCCTGATCACAAATAAAAAGATTTCAATGGATTGTCAGTGAACATTATGCTATAGGGTGTTTATAGCACCTACTTTTCTCAGATAAAGGAAACTTTCACCCAATCCTTAGTTTACCAAACTTGTTTGTTTCTTTTTTGTTTTACAGTAATGAGTTGTTGAATTTTACCGAATTTTTCTTTATTTATTAAGACTAAAAAAAGTCTGTTTAGTATATAATTTAAATATGATTTTCCTTTTAATCCTGTTGATGTAATGAATTTAACCTTGCCTTCCCAGGATAAACACTTTTTAAAAATATATTGCTGCATTTGGTTTCCTAATACTTTGTTTGTGAGTTTTGCACTTATGAATAAGATTTGTCTGTGATTTATTTTCTCTGATTGTTTTCTCCCTTTCTTTTCCGTTTTTTAGATACAGACTCTTGCTCTGTTGCCTAGGCTGGAGTGCAGTGGTGCAATCATAGCTCACTGCAGCCTTGAACTCCTTGGCTAAAGTGATCCTGTCACCTCAG
Organism: Saguinus oedipus; assembly: GCA_031835075.1. NCBI lineage: Eukaryota > Metazoa > Chordata > Mammalia > Primates > Cebidae > Saguinus > Saguinus oedipus. The sequence continues at coordinate 163,521,838 of CM063173.1, forward strand.
CTTGGCTAATTTTTTATTATTTATTTATTTTGTAGAGGCGAGGTCTCACTTTGTTGCTCAGGCTGGTCTTGAACTCCTGGCTTTAAGCAATCATACTGCCTCAGCCTCCTAAAGTGCTAGGATCACAGGCTTGAGACATTGTGCTTGGCCTCTGACTGTTGTCATTAGGTTTTGGTATAAGAGTTATGCTAATTAGTTGCTTAAAGTTAGTTGGGAAAGGATTCCCTTGTTTTTCATTTCTTGGACCTATTTGTATGACAAGGGAAATATTTCTTCCTTTAATTGTTAGGACTCACTAGTAAAGCCATGTAGAATTGGATATTTTTCCTTGTGGAAAGATCTCTTGATGATTGATTTTGTTTCTTCTTCTTCTTCTTCTTTTATTTTTTTTTGGAGATGGAGTTTCGCTCTCGTTACCCAGGCTGGAGTGCAGTGGCGCAATCTCGGCTCATTGCAACCTCCGCCTCCTGGGTTCAGGCAATTTTCCTGCCTCAGCCTCCTGAGTAGCTGGGATTACAGGCACATGCCACCATGCCCAGCTAATTTTTTGTATTTTTAGTAGAGACAGGGTTTCACCATGTTGACCAGGATGGTCTTGATCTCTTGACCTTGTGATCCACCTGCCTCAGCCTCCCAAAGTGCTGGGATTACAGGCTTGAGCCACCGTGCCTGGCCTGATTTTGTTTCTTAATAGTTTTCTTTTTTCTTTCTTGAGTTAGTTTTGGTAATAAGATATGTAGTTTCTCAGTTTTGTGTACATATTCAAATGTTATATTATCAAATTTGTAAGTTGGCCTGTGATTTTTGACTTTGTTTATCCTACATTTGTTTTCTTTTGATTCATTGATTATTAGAAGTGCTTTAAAAAATTTAAATGTCTGGAGCTTTTCTTAACCATTTTGTTAACCTTTTTGTTGAAGTAGAACATACTCAGAAAAGTGTAAAAAGTATGTCTTTAGCTCTGAGACTACACAAAGTGAAAATACTTGTGTAACTAGCATTTCAGAAAGATCTTTCCCCCTCTTTCCATTAACATCTGTCCCCTAAAACATCACTATCCTGACTTTTTTTTTTTTGCCAATCAGAGCTTGTAAGGTTGCTCAGGTTGGCCTTGAACTCATGGCCTCGCCTTCGCAAGCGCCATGACATCTGGCCGGAGCCACTGTGGGCTCCCACTATCCTGACTTTTACCACCTTGGGTTAGGTTTCTCTGTTTTTGAGCTTATGAGTGTAATCATACTCTTATGTAGTGTTTTGTGTCTGGCTTCTTTCACTTTCGTGTGTGTGTGTGCGCGTGCGTGTGTGTGTGTGCATGCATGTGCGTGATGTGTGTTGAGACAGGGTATGCAAGGTCTGCTCTGTCACTTAGGCTTGAGTGCAGTGGTGTGATCATGGCTTACTGTGGCAATGACTTTCTGGGCTTAACGCAGCTCTTCCACCTCAACTTCCCGGGTAGCTAGGACCACAGGTGCACACCACCATGCTTTGCTAATTTATTCTTATTTTTTGTAGAGATGAGGTCTCACTGTGTTGCCCAGGCTGGTCTTGAATTCCTGGGCTCAAGTGATCTACCTGCCTTAGCCTTCTCAAATACTGGGATTACAGGTGTGAACTATCATGCTCATTCTGATGTTTGTAATGTTCATCCATATTATTGTGTGAGGCAATGATTTCTTCACTCCTCATGACTGTTTTTTACCCCCATTGTATGACTATACTACACGTTGCCATTCATTTTAGTGTTTGATGGACATTTGTGTTTTCTGTATTGGCAACTGAATGGTATTGCTGTGAAGTTTTTTTCACATGTCATATGGTGGACGAACTATACGTTTCCATTTAGTAAATACCACAGAGTCAGTCCTGGGTCCTATTTATCTTTTTTTTTAAATTAACTTGATATTTAGTTTAACTGATTTTAGTGTTTGCATGGCATATTCTTCCATCCTTTTACTTTCAGCATATCATATCTACATTTTTCATTGTCTTTTAAGGTCTTTATATTGAAATTTAAAAATCTTGTTCTTTTAACCTGATTGTGTATATTATATACACATATAGTACTTAGTATGTGCTAAACAGTGTTGTAAGTACTTTAGATATTCTTACACCTCTTAATTTTCATTTGGCTAATTTGTCCTTATTTTACTCTGTACTTAAAAATTATACTCCTAGGTCGTGAACTTTAGATTTGCAATTATATTCTTTCCTCACTTTGGAGATAACATTTTGCTGTTTTTTGGCTTATATTGTTGGTGTTGAGAAGTCATCTATTTAAATGCTATTCCTTTCAGGGTACTGTGTGTGCTCTAAGATTTTGTTTGTTTTCTGGAATTATTATTGTCTTAAATTTAATCCTGTTTGGCTTATTGAATTTGTAGATTGGTATTTTATGATGTTCTCTGTAGGTAATTGGCTTCTGCTTCAATCTAGTCCTTCTGGTACTCTCATGAATGCCATGTATGAATCCCTCATTCTTCTCCCTCTGTAACTTCCATGAATTGTAGGCTCCATTTAGGCCTTTCTATTCTGTATTTCAGTTGTATGTTTCTCTGCGTTGCGCTTCAGATAATTTCTTCTGACCTTTCTTTCAGTTCATTAAATCTAATTTTTTTTTTTTTTGAGGCAAGATCGAGTGGAGTGGCGGAATCCAGCTAACTACAACCTCCGCCTCCTAAGTTCAAGCAATTCTCCTACCACAGCCTCCCTAATAGCTGGGACTACAGGGTGTGCCACCATGCCTGGCTGATTTTTATATTTTTTGTAGGGATGAGGTTTTGCCATGTTGCCCAGTCTGGTCTTAAACTTCTGGCTCAATTGATTTGCCTGCTTGGGCCTCCAAAAGTGCTGGGATTACAGGCATAAGCCATTGCACCTGGCCTTTAATGATTAAACCTTTATATCTGCAAATACATTCACCTGTTGAATTTTCAATTTCAGTAATAGTATTTTTTTAATTTTTAGAAGCTCTATTTTTTTTTTTAACTTTTAGTTTGTTATTTATATATTTTTTATTTCCTGCAGATATTTTTGGAATTGTCTTTATTTTTTTTTTTGAGACAGAGTCTTACTTTTTCGCTCAGATTGGAGTTCAGTGGTGTGAACTTGGCCTACTGCAACCTCCGGCTCCGGATTCAAGTGATTTCTCCTGCCTCAGACTCCCGAGTAGCTGGAATTATAGGCGCCTACCACCATGCCCAGCTAATTTTTGTATTTTTAGTAGAGACTGAATTTTGCCATGTTGACCAGGCTGGTCTCAAGTTCCTGACATCAGGTGATCCACCTGTCTTGGCCTCAAAGTGCTGGGATTACAGGCGTGAGCCACACCTGGCCGTCTTTTATTTCTTTAAGATTATAGTAGTTTTGCAATCTTTGATAGTTACACTGTAAGAAAAATTGTGAGTCTGTTTTGGTTGTCTGGTGTTTTTGTTGGTTCTCCCTCATAGTTGCTTGGTTATTTTTGACTTGATATACTGCTCATTGTTCTAGAAACATCGTCGTGGGCATTCTTTGATACTTAGGATGAAGGCACCTTTCTCTAGGCAGGACTTGGATTTACTTATGTTAGGTGCTTGGGGCCATTATTAACTGGGGGTCTCTGAGTTCACGATTTGAGAGTCTCTGGGCCCTTTAGGTCATATGAACCTCAGCAAGTGTGCAGGCCCATGGTCAAAACTAATTACCTGTTCTTTCCCTGTATTCATATTGCCTTTCTTTGTTTAGCACCAAAGCAGCCTTCTTAGCGGTTCCCTGAGTTGGGGGGAGGCTGGGAGAAAGAGGTGTTCACTTCTAGTTTACCCTCTCCTTTGCAGATATATCTTTCTTTGGGTAGGGTAGTGGTCTACATTAATGCCAGGAGAGTTTCCTATTTGACTCTCTGCCTTTAAAGATACAGGTTTATTTATGTTTCCCTTGCCCTATAAGACCATCAAAACTGAATCCCACATTTGTCAGAATTGACAAATGCTTTCAGAGCATAAGTAGCTATAATGTTCCAGTGTTCTGGATTCCCATTTTCTCTTAGGTTCTAGTTTGGGTAGTTTGTGGTGCTTTCAAAAAGTATTTATTTTTGATTGATTCTTTTTCTCTAGCATATGTAGTTTTTTTTTTTTTTTTAAGTTGGAGAGTTAGGGAAAATAGCATAGCTTGCCACTGAGGAAATAAAAGTAAAAATAAGTTTTGTTTTTCTAAAAATAATTTTGGGAAATGTTCAGTATAGTGATTTTCATTAAATGGTAAAGTAGATTACTATAAATTAGGATGTAGTTATAAATTTTGGTTGGTGGGGAAGGTTACCATTCATGTTTGTTAAAAATGTTTATTTTTTGGTTTTGTTAAAAGTGTTTATTTTTTGGTTTACATCTAATAGTTTTCTTGTTTTAGGGGTAGAAATATTTCTGTCATGGCTCACTCAAAGACTAGGACCAATGATGGAAAAATTACATATCCGCCTGGGGTCAAGGAAATCTCTGATAAAATATCTAAAGAGGAGATGGTGCGACGATTAAAGGTGAGTAAAATTATGTTCTTTTGGACATCTGTGTAAATCTGTGTAAATCATATGAGGCTATAATATATTTTGTTAGGGTAACTTAAAAAAGCAAAGCAGCAAATGACATAGGATATAAGGGAGTAGGGTATATAAGGAACAGTGGAGATTATTTGTCTGTGATTAATGGGACAGCAGTTAGAAAGGGTGAAGCTTAGATTTTCTAGGATCTCCTGTACTTGATTATAAAGAACAGGTTTACAATACTCTTACATTTCTATTTGTCTGTACAAAGTTGTCTCCTTTCTCTAATATATCATTTAGTTTCTAAAGACAACCACTTTAAGGGAGTTTGTATACTGAATAATCAGACTTTATACTGATTTCTTGTAAGTTATTTTCAAAGTAGGTCAAAGAGGTTCACTTTTAGCTTCTCCCTCTGCTTCTGACATGTAGTAAGTTCAAGATTGCTGGTGAACTTCTATAGATGAAGCTAGGTTCTCTTCATATGTGTGTGAATAATACTTTCACCTTTTCCTTTAGGGTGGTGATGGTCTAATTGTTAAAGTGGATAAAGGAGCATAGTGTCCAAGGAGAATGTTAAGCTGATCAGTTAGTTTAGATGGTCTTCATTTTTGAGCATTTTGTTCCCTTCGAGGTTGTATCTACCTAGATATGTATGTTGCTTGATATATTACTATTTACCTGCATGTCAGGGCTGAAAAACTTACCTAAATTAATCATTGAAGATCCGGGCTAAAAACAAATACTCTTTTTTATTGCTACATGGTGTATAGGAATTTTTATTTTATTTATTTATTTATTTTTGAGACGGAGTTTCGCTCTTGTTATCCAGGCTGGAGTGCAATGGCACGATCTTGGCTCACCACAACCTCCGCCTCCTGGGTTCAGGCAATTCTCCTGCCTCAGCCTCCTGAGTAGCTGGGATTACAGGCACGCGCCACCATGCCCAGCTAATTTTTTTTTTTTGTATTTTTAGTAGAGTTGGGGTTTCACCATGTTGACCAGGATGGTTTCGATCTCTTGACCTCGTGATCCACCTGCCTTGGCCTCCCAAAGTGCTGGGATTACAGGTGTGAGCCACCACGCCTGGCCCAAGAATTTTTATAAGAAAAAAAGATGCAAATACTATCGTACATTTCACATAAAGTCTTAATATTGTAATATATATATTTGTTCATAAAGTATTGGAATGTCAGATACCAGATGTTTATTATTCAAAGGAAAATCATCTTTGAGCAGATTCAATTTACTAATAGGTGTATATTTTATCTAGTTGGGGACTTGTGTATATTTTATTAAGAATGGCCAAGCTATAAACCCCTTCTGCATGTGACATGCTTCATTTTCTATGTATTTACCTTCTCTTGACCTATTGCATTTTTAGAGAAACTAATACATTTGTTAGCTTAGATTTGTTTATACTGAGAATAAGTGAACATTCCTGTTGTTTGCTGAGAAACTAATCTTGAACTCAGACAGTGCCTACACTTACAAACTGCTGATTAGCATTAGTGTCCTTTAGAGATGTTTTTTTCTCAGACATCTTTTCTAGTTTGGAGGACTCTTGAGTTATTAATCAGTTTTATAACAGCATTCTTCACTACTGTATACAGTAGTGAAGAATTCTCGTTTTCTGGACCTTTAACAAACTTTGTGGTTATTGTTGGTGGAATGATTGCCTCAGTACTCACATTTAGTGTTTGTAATATGCTTTCATTATTTTCTGGATATTTATGTCTGACAGTAATCCAGTTATACTTTTTTCTCATTAATTTTCCTAATTTATTCTTCCTATTATTTTTAACATTCTCCTCCTTAGAAAAATATAAAAAGAAATTATGTGGGATGATATGTACAAGTACCCGTGTAAGATTTATACATTATAACAATTTGTTAACATGTAAGGTGACACTATAAATTTTTTTTCTTGTGATGTTTTATTCAAAATATGCTTAATCTCTTACTCTTTCGTTAAAAGATCTACAGAAATAAATAGTTCCACGCACATGCACGTAGCTCTTTTTTTCTCCTTTGTGGTTTTTCCTAAACATATAGGCAATCACTACATAAATCCTAAAAGTAATAAAATAAAAAAGTTATAAGACCTGTACATCATACCCTTAATCTGATTGTAGTGCAAGGTCAGAAGGATTAGTTTGCTGTTGGTTCTGGTATCTGGCATAATAGAACTGAGAGGTTGCTCTGTGAGGAACAGTGTTTTCTACAGCTGCTCTGAGAATTCAGTATGAAATTGAGCCATTATTCAGAAGCCTAGCTTGATGGCAAGTGGAAATCCTTGCAGCATAAAGGACCAAGACATTCAACATTGATCCTTTGTGGCCAGTCCCACTTGTTGCCTAGTATTTGCAGCACCACCTAGTGGATGCTAGATGGTTACCTTTCCATTGGAGTTGTATTTAAATCTTGGTTCCTGTCAAGTTAGGCACTTTTTGTTTCATCTGAAGTAGGAATAGTGCAGACTGAGGTCATCATTGTAATTATTAATGTTGAAATCAGAGAAAGCTCTTCTCAGAATGTATACTGTACCATTCCTCACCATTCTATTTTCTGTTCACGTTTTATAGAAATATTTTGAAAAAAGAACCATTTCTTATAGCTTTCTCGGGCTTAACTCTCATGTGCCACTGAATTAATAAATTAACCATCTCATATTCTCTTTTACTGCAGCACAAGAAATATTCTGTTGGATGCTATAGTAGTTACTTCATAGTAGCTTTTCAGTGTTTAGGGATGCGTCTTTGACATCCTTTCTTGAATAAAACCATGTGACTGGAGTGGTTTAATGGCTTAAATGGAAAATTGTCATCTTAGGGTTTTCTTTTTTTCTTCTCAAGAAAGGATTAGAAATATTATTTTTAAAAAAGATGGTATTCTTAAGGACATACTCCTGTTAGCCCAGTTTTACAAGTGAGACCAGAAGTTTCCACAAATATTCTATTGGAATTCTTCCAATAATGACTACTACATAGGCTAATTTAAACTTTAAATATCTAGTTAGCAAATATTTTGGGTAAATGAAAAAATATTTTCATCTTTTAAAGAAGAGATTACCGTTAGTTTTAGGAGGATTATGTTCTCTCAAATAGAGACTTTCTGCAGAAAAATGAAAGTATATTCATTTGAAGTTGACCTTAGCAATTAATATAACCTTTAATTCACATGATTTATACATGGAGCATTTCATTATTTGATTTTTTTTTTTTTTTTGCATAGATGGTTGTGAAAACTTTCATGGATATGGACCAGGACTCTGAAGAAGAAAAGGAACTTTATTTAAACCTAGCTTTACATCTTGCTTCAGATTTTTTTCTCAAGCATCCTGATAAAGATGTTCGCTTACTGGTAGCCTGCTGCCTTGCTGATATTTTCAGGATTTATGCTCCTGAAGCTCCTTACACATCCCCTGATAAACTAAAGGCAAGTACTGATTTAAACAACTGTGAGATTGACGGATACTTTGATTTATCTTTCTAACTAAAATAGGAGGTAAGGCATTTAGATGATTTCCTTGGGTTCTTTGACATTAGCTACAGTAATCTTTTACTAAACTTCATCTCTTTGTTTTTAGAACTTTTCAAAAACTGTTTCTAGTCTTGAGGTTAGGAAGTAGATTAATGCGGTGTATATGTGTAATGTTTTTAATATTATGTTATCCTTAGCTCTGTTTCTTTCAATATAATTTTGGGGGAAATTTCTTTTCACTTTTGAAAATCCATATTCAAAATCATGGCCATTATTTAAAAGAATACCTAGTATAAACATGAGTCTATAATATATAATCCTGGTTTATTTAGTGGAAGATGTGATAAAAATTGTTATGAAGAAAATACAGGCCAGGTGCAGTGCTCAGGTCTGTAATACCAGCACTTTGGGAGGCTAAGGCAGGAGGATTACTTGAGTTATCATGAGTTTGAGACCCTCTTGGGCAACATAGCAAGGCCTTGTCTCTAATGAAAAAAAAAAAGAAAGAAAAATTAGCATTGTGTGGTGCTGTGCACCTGTAATCCTGGCTACTTGGGAGGCTGAGGTGGGAGGATTGCTTGAGTGCCCTGAGGGCAGAGGTTGCAGTGAACCAAGATCGCACCACTGTACTCCAGCCTGGGCTGAGTGAGACCCTGTCTCTATTTAAAAAAAAAATTCAGCTCGCCGCCGCCGCCGCCACACTGACGGCGGTTGCCTGCGCCTCAGAGTTACCAATTTATTCTTGAGACTCCTCTACTCTCATCTATCCTCATGGATGAACTTCAGGATGTTCAACTCACAGAGATCAAACCACTTCTAAATGATAAGAATGGTACACGAAACTTCCCGGACTTTGACTGTCAGGAGCATGACATAGAAACAACTAATGGTGTGGTCCACATCACTATAAGAGGCTTACCCAAAGGAAACAGACCAGTTATGCTAACATATCATGACATTGGCCTCAACCATAAATCCTGTTTCAATGCGTTCTTTAACTTTGAAGATATGCAAGAGATCACCCAACACTTTGCTGTCTGTCATGTGGATGCTCCAGGCTAGCAGGAAGGTGCACCCTCTTTCCCCACAGGGTATCAGTACCCCACAATGGATGAGCTGGCCGAAATGCTGCCTCCTGTTCTTACCTACTTAAGCCCGAAAAGCATCATTGGAATTGGAGTTGGAGCTGGAGCTTACATCCTCAGCAGATTTGCACTCAATCATCTAGAATTTGTGGAAGACCTTGTGTTAATTAATATTGACTCTTGTGCTAAAGGCTGGATTGACTGGGCAGTTTCCAAACTCTCTGGCCTGACAACCAATGTTGTGGACATTATTTTGGCTCATCACTTTGGGCAGAAAGAGTTACAGGCCAACCTGGACCTGATCCAAACCTACAGAATGCATATTGCCCAAGACATCAACCAAGACAACCTGCAGCTCTTCTTGAATTCCTATTATGGACGCAGAGACCTGGAGTTCAAAAGACCCATACTTGGCCAAAATAATAACAAATTAAAAATATTAAAGTGTTCTACTTTACTGGTGGTAGGGGACAGTTCACCTGCAGTTGAGGCCGTGGTCGAATGTAATTCCCGCCTGAATCCTATAAATACAACTTTGCTAAAGATGGCAGACTGTGGGGGACTGCCCCAGGTAGTTCAGCCTGGGAAGCTTACCGAGGACTTCAAGTACTTTTTGCAGGGAATGGGCTACATACCATCTGCCAGCATGACCCGGCTCGCCTGATCACGAACCCATTCAACCTCAAGTAGTATTGGCTCTGGAGAAAGTCCCTTGAGCCGATCTGTCACCAGCATTCAGTCAGATGGAACTCAAGAATCCTGTGAGTCCCCTGATGTCCTGGACAGACACGAGATCATGGAGGTGTCCTGCTAAACAGATGCTCCTCCCCTGGATCATTGCAAGTCCATCCTTCTTCAAATGACCATTCCATAATGTAACATTTCATCCAGTAAACTGGCCCCTACTTTCTTTAACTCATGCATGGCCACTGAACCTCTGTCTAGTAGCCTGGATTTATTCTCTCTGCCTGCCCACCCCTTTTTTGTATGTCCCAAAACCCACTTCCATGCCATACTGTAATATTCCAACATCTTTAGCTGATCAGGTCTCTTCATATCCTCTATTGCCAGCTTTTTTCCGTGCTCCCTTAGCTATGTATCAGATAAGATTCTTTGATCCCGACTCTGTGTGTGTGCAAGCACGCATGTCTGTGTTTGTGTGTGCATAGTTCCGTGGTTTTAGACATGCTTTCTTGTAGTGCTTCTGCAAAAAACGAAAAAGGGACTTATTTTGCATTCTCAATGGTTTTTTTAAGGGAATTAGGCAGAACAGATTTCTAGGTCGGATAGGCCAACTGCATTATCTTTTGTTTGCAAATTGGTCAACAGAATTTGTAAAGTGATTTCAGGAGAGAGCATCTCTGAGGAATGTGGAAAATCATAATTACTGCCTGGACCATTGATTGATTGTGACCAATAGTAGAAGGCTGCCTGTTACATAGAGAGACTCCTTCTGTCCAAATGAATTCCTGTAAACTATTCTATAAATAAAAGGGAGGAATATATTCTGCTGGAAGCCCATGAACCATCGGTGAGGTTCTGATATAACGTAAGAGTTGTTTCCAAGGAGTGAGTGGACTCACTTTGCACAGGAAGGTGGAAAACAAAATGCCAGGCCTCTGCTCTGCAGGAACAAAACTGCTATTGCTGCAGTATCTGATGCCAGACATCCACATATCCACAAGAAGTGCCTCTTAGGTCTATGATGAGAGTATGTCTCCATTCCTCACTTCCCAGAAAGGGGAGAGGGATGGCTTAAAAAGTATGTAGATGGTAGAGAAATGGGTGGGGGGAGAGGAACAGCCATTAACATTGTATCATGTTTAATAAGCTTGATTTCAGCAGCCATATGGAATCCAAATTAAATTAATATAAAACTAAAAAAAAATTCAGTGAATAAAATTTTAAGGAAAGGTACAAAAGACATGTAGTACTTGGTTACAGTAATTTAAGTAAAACCGTATGAATGTAGGATCTTTAAAAGACCAGAAGAGAAGGGATATAGCATGAGTAATGTATTTAGGAAAATGCTGGTAGAAAGCATGAAGGAATTAGAGCTGTGTAAATGATACTGAATGTTTATAAGGCAGGTCAGGTGGGAATTAAAAACAGCAACAATAAAAGATAATTGCGGAGACCTGTAATCCCAGCAGTTTGGGAGGCCCAGGTGGGTGGATCACTTGAGGTCAGGAGTTTGAGACCAGCCTGGCCAACATGATGAAACCCTCATCTCTACAAAAAATATAAAAATAAGCCAGGTGTGGTTGCACATGCTTATAATCCTAGCTACTCAGGAGGCTGAGGCAGGAGAATCACTTGAATCTGGGAGGTGAAGGATGCAGTGAGCCAAGATTGTGCCACTGCGCTCCAGTTTGAGCAACACAGCAAGACTCTGTCTCAAAAAAAGAAAGATAATTGTGGAAACTATGGGTTGGAGAATGAGTCTATAGAAAGATTATTAATTCACAGTGTGAAAAAATACAGACAGTGTATGTTTATTTCACTTAATAAGTCTTACTGTTACTTACATGTCAGGAACTGGATTTACAGTGGTTAAAAAAAAACAGGCATGATTCTCAGACTCACGGAGTTCTTGATAATTGAAGTGAGGAATGTGCTTATTTGATCAAGTCTACCAATATTCAAGTAGAGAATGTGGAACCAGTTTTGGGCATTCTTGTTTTAAATTTTGATTGGTGAAAGAATCTTAGGATGAGGGAGGAAGAGGGCAATATTTGTTATTTAAACGTGGAATTGAATTGTAAGATTTGAGAATGGTCAGAGACTGTAAAGTAAGTAAATAATACAAGCTGGTCCATGTAGTTGTGTACCTAGGTACTGGCTTGATTTCTAAATGTGAACTTCTCATTTGCAGATACTTAATCTGTCTAAGGAATGATTCCATTTTTTGGCTGTAGGCTGGGGCTCTCCCTTAATAGATGTTTTGTTGGCATTCTCATGACAGGGAAGTCTAACTTAAGACTGCTGCTATACAATTTACTTACCTCTCTTGGGGATCTTTGAGTTTGCATGATCTGTGCCCTATTTCAGGACTTAGGGGGTAATGAGAAGTTCTCCCTAAAAAATAGCTGCATATCTGTTCTGTTTATAACAGAACCGGTTATGAGAAGACTATAAAATAGCTGAAATTAGGGCCTTTGTGCATTATTGCCTAGCTGAAAAAATTTTAAGTATTTAGTTTTTCTGATGAATTTTTTTTTTTTTTTTTGGAGACAAAGTCTTGCTCTGTCTCTGGTGCATTCTCGGCTCACTGCAACCTCTGCCTCCCAGGTTCAAGTAATACTCAACCTTCCAAGTAGCTGAAATTACAGGCATCTGCACCACGCCCGGCTAATTTTTATACTTTTAGTAGAGATGGGGTTTCACCATCTTGGCCAGGTTGGTCTTGAACTCTTGACCTCATGATCCAACCGCCTTGGCTTCTCAGAATGCTAGGACTACAGGCAAGAAACCCTGCCCCTGCCTGAATTTTTGAGTCTTATTCTAAATGCCTCTTTTTTCTTTTTCGGGGACTGTAAAATTATTAAAATTGTTCTTTTTTTTTTTATTGCTCTTCTCAGCACCTATTTGTTTTTTATTATTAGAAAGAAAGAAAAAGAGAAAGAGAAAGGGGGAGAGAGAATAGGAGTCTTGCTCTATTGCCCAGGCTGTAATGCAATCTAAAAATAGGTATTAAAAACCTCTTTTATGCCGATAATTGTATTTAACAGTGGAGACAGGAAGGAATAAGGGAAGAAAATAACAAACAGCCAACCAGTGTTTCATTTAAGTCTGTGAAATGCTATGCAAATGCTGAAGAGTTATTATTTACTTCCAATTATGTCGTCACTTTCGAAACAGGTGTAACGTGATACTGAGAAAAATGTATGTTCTATGGACTTGGGGTGAAGAATTCTATAAATATTCACTGAGTTTACTTGTTCCAGGTCTGAGTTCAAATCATAGATGTCCCTGTTAATTTTCTATCTCGTTGATCCGTCAAATATTAACAATGTGGTGTCAAAGTCTCCCGCTATTATTGTGCGGGAGTCCAAGTCTCTTTATAAGTCATTAAGAACTTGTCTTATGTATCTGGGTGTTCCTATACTGGGTGCTATATTTATGATAATTGACTCTTGTTGTTGCATTGATCCTTTTACCATTATGTAATGTCCTTCTTTGTTTCTTTTAGTCTTTGTTACTATTAAAGTCAGAGACGAAAGCTACAACTCCTGTTTTTTTTTTTTTTGCTCTCCATTTGATTGATAAGTCTTCCACCAACACTGTTTTGAGTCTTTGTGTGTCCCCGCTTATGAGATCTGGATACAGTGTACCAATGGGTTTTGATTTTTTATTCAATTTGCCTGTCTGTGTCTTTGATTGAGGCATTTAATACATTTAAATTTAGGATTAATATTGATATTTGTGAGTTTAATATTGTCATTTAATGCTAGCTGGCTATTTTGCCCATTAGTTGATATAGATTCTTCATTGTGGAGATACTCTTTACCTTTTGGTAAGTTTTTGGGATGACTGATACTGGTTGTTCCTTTCTGTGTATAGTGCTGCTCTCAGAAGCTCTTGTAAAGCAGGCCTGGTGGTGATGAAATCTCTGAGTGCTTGCTTGTTCATGAAAAATTTTATTTTTCCTTCATTTGTGAAGCTTAGTTTGGCTGGATATGAGATTCTGGGTTGAATATTCTTTTCTTTGAGGATATTGAATATTGACCCCCACTCTCTTCTAGTTTGTAGGGTTTCTCCTGAGAGATCTGCTGTGAGTCTGATAGGCTTCCCTTTATGGGTAACCTGACCTTTCTCTAGCCTCCCTTAGAACTTTCTCCTTTGTTTCAACCCTGGTGAATCTAACAATTATGTGTCTTGGGGTTGCTCTACTTGAGGAATATCTTTGTGGTGTTCTCTGTATTACTTGGAGTTGAGTATTGTCCTGCGTTACTAGGTTAGGAAAGTTTTCCTGAATAATATCCTGAAGCATATTTTCCAGATTGTATTCACTCTCTTCATGACATTCAGGTACACCTATCAAACGTGAATTAGGTCTTTTCACATAGTCCCATATTTCTTGGAGACTTTGCTCATTCCTTTTTACTCTTTCTTCTCTAATCTTGTCTTTTCGTTTCATTTCATTAAGTTGGTCTTTGACCTCTGATATCCTTTCTTCTGCTTGATCAATTTGAGTGTTAAAACCTGTGCATACTTTATGGCGTTCTCGTATTGTATTCTTCAGTTCCATTAATTCACTTATATTCCTCTCTAAATTGTCTGTTCTGGTTTGGATTTCATCAAACCTTTTTTCAAGGTTTTTAGTTTCTTTACATTGGGCTAGAACATGTTCTTTTGACTCACAGAAGTTTCTTATTATCCACCTTCTGAAGCCTAATTCTGTTAATGGAACGCACTTGTTCTCCATCAGGCCTTGTTCCCTTGTTGATGAGGAACTGTGATCCCCTGTAGAGGGAGAGGCATTCTGATTTTGGGTATTCTCAGCCTTTTTACGCTGGTTTCTTTTCATCATTGTAAATTTATCCACCTGTCGTCTTTGTAATTACCGACTTTCAAATTACGTCTCTGAGTGGACGTCCAACTTGCTGATTCCCAGTGCCGGAATCTGAGCAACTCACAGCGCTGGCTAAAACAGTGGTGTCAAGATTCATAGTGCTATTCTGCCTGGGAATCTCCAGTCTGGTTTCCTTCTTGAGTCCCTTTTTCAATCAGCTGAATAGGCGACTCTGCCTTCCCAGAGCTCCAAATGTTGACCAAAAGGGGACCCAGTCCTGTTTACTCTTTACCAAGAACTGCTGCTCTGGGGCACCAGCAAAACTGCCATGCCAGCCACAAGAGTTGTGCTGGCGACCCATGGGGCTCCTCTGCTGGGAATCTCCTGGTCCATGAGCAACAAAAATTCGTCTGAAAGTGTGGTGTCCTCTCGTTCTCTGTGCTTTCACTGGGAGCTACAATCCTGAGCTGCCATCTTGGATCTCTCCTAAAATTGTTAATTATTAAACATTAATGACTTTGAGGATGCTTTCTAAATATTTAAGAGATTTCACTTTGTTTTGATTAGCATCCAAATTCATATATATGTATATCTGTCTATATTTTGTTTATAGTAGTGTTAAATACATATTAGAAAATTGTGATATTTGAGTCTTACCTTTCCACTTTCAGTTTGTTATTGTCATCAGCAAACCCCTTTTGTACAATTGGTTCATGTTCAGATGGTAATTGAGGTTGTAAGTGACTCTTCTTTCCATTGCCATATAAGGTCAGTATAGCATGTATTCTCTTTTAGCAATCCAGGAAAGGTTCATTCATAGAGAACATATTTTCCACAGTACTACTGTCAAAGTAACTTTTTTGTTTTAAGTAACCTTTTAAAAAAAAACTCTTAGGTTCAGGGGTACATTTGCAGGTTTGTTATGTAGGTAAATTGCATGTCATGAGGGTTTGGCGTATAGATTATTTTGTCACTCAGGTAAAAACTTGGTTCCCAATAGGTAGTTTTCCTATCCTCACCCTCCTCCCACCCTCCACCCTCAAGAAGATGTTGTTGACTGTTCTGTTCTTTGTGTTCATATGTACTCAATGTTTAGCTCCCACATGTAAGTGAGAACATGTGGTATTTGGTTTTCTGTTCCTGCTTAGGATAATGGCTTCCAGTGCCATCTGTATTGCTGCAAAGGACATGATCTCATTCTTTTTTATGGCTATGTGGTATTCCATGGTGTATATGGAATATTTTCTTTATCCATTCTACTGTTGATTGGCATTTAGGTTGATTTCATGTCTTTGCTATTGTGAATAGTGCTGCTATGAACATACACATTCATGTGTCTTTATGGTAGAGTGATTTATATTCCTTTGGGTATACACTCAATAATGGGATTGCTGGGTCAAATGGCAGTTCTATTTTCAGTTCTTTAAGAAATTGCCAAATTGTTTTCCACAATGGCGAACTAATTTATATTCCCACCAGCATTGTATCAGCACTCCCTTTTCTTTGTAGCCTTGTCAGCACCGTTTTTTTGTTTTTTTTTTTAAAGCTTTTTAACAATACCCATTCTGACTGGTGTGGGATGATATCTTGTGGTTTTGATTTGCATTTCTGTAATCAGTGATGTTGAGCACTTTTTAATACGTTTATTAACCATACATGTGTTTTCTTTTGAAAAGTGTCTCTTCATATTTTTTGCCCCCTTTTTAATAGAGTTGTTTTTTGCTTGTTAATTAAGTTCCTTATACATTATGGATATTAGATCTTCATTGGATGTATGGTTTGCAAATATTTTCTCCCATTCTGTAGGTTGTCTCTTTGTTTTGTGATGCAGAAGCCTTTTGGTTTAATTAGGTTCCATTTGTCAATTTTTGTTTTTGTTGCATTTGGTTTTGTCATCTTCATCATGAAATCTTTGCCAGGTCCTGTATCTAGAATCTTATTTCTTAGGTTATTTTCCAGCGTTTTTATAGTTTTAGGTTTTACATTTAGGCCTTTAATCCATCATGAATTGATTTTTGTTCATGGTGTGAGGAAAGAGTCCAGTTCTGCATATGACAAACTAGTTATCCCAGTACCTTTTATTGAATAGAGTCCTTTCCTCATTGCTTATTTTTGTGGTTTTGTTGAAGATTAGGTGGTTGTAGGTGTGCAGCATTATTTCTGGACTTTCTATTATGTTCCATTGGTTTATGTGTCTGTTTTCGTATCAGTACCATGCTATTTTTGTTACTATAGCCTTGTAGTATACTCTAAAGTTGTGTGATGTGATGTCTTCAGCTTTTTTTTTTGATTAGGATTCCCTTAGCTGTTTGGGCTCTTTTTTGGTTCCATACACATTTTAAAATAGCTTTTTTCTGATTTTGTGAAGAAGGTCCTTGTGAGTTTGATAGGATTTGCGTTTAATTCTGTAAATTGCTTTGGACAGTATGGCCTTTTTAGTAATATTGATATTTCCTATTCATGAACATGGAATGATTTTCCATTTGTTTTTGTCATCTGTGATTTCTTTGAGCAATGTTTTGTAATTCTTGTTGTGGAGCTCTTTCACCACCCTTGGCAGCTGTTTTCCTAGGTATTTTATTCTTTTTGTGGCTATTGTGAATGGAATTGTGTTTTGTGTTCTTTTTCCTTTTCCTTTTCCTTTTCCTTTTTTTTTTTTTTTTTTAAGAGATAGAGTCTGGCTCTGTCACCCAGGCTAGAGTGCAGTAGCACAGTCTTGGCTTACTGCTCTCTTTGCCTCCTGGAATCAAGCAGTTCTCCTGTTTCAGCCTCCTGAGTAGCTTGGACTACAGGCCCACACCACCACACATGGCTACTTTTTGTATTTTTTAGTAGAGATGGGGTTTTGCCATGTTGGCCAGGCTGGTCTTGAACTTCTGGGCTCAAGTCATCCACCCACCTTGGCCTTCTGAAGTGCTGGGATTACAGGCTGAGCCACTGTGCCTGGCTGGGATTGTGTTTTTGATTTAGCTGTCAACTTCAAAATATGTGGTCATCATTATGTAGCGAATCACATCTTAAAAATTTGCTGAAGAGGCTGGGCACGGTGGCTCAAAAGCCTGTAATCCCAGCACTTTGGGAGGCCGAGGCGGGTGGATCACGAGGTCAAAGGATCGAGACCATCCTGGTCAACATGGTGAAACCCCGTCTCTACTAAAAATACAAAAAATTAGCTGGGCATGGTGGCGCGTGCCTGTAATCCCAGCTACTCAGGAGGCTGAGGCAGGAGAATTGCCTGAACCCAGGAGGCGGAGGTTGCGGTGAGCCGAGATCGCGCCATTGCACTCCAGCCTGGGTAACAACAGCGAAACTCCGTCTCAAAAAAAAAAAAAAAAAAAAAAAAAAAATTTGCTGAAGATTGTTTTATGGTTTATTGTGTGGTCAGTTTCAAAGTATGTGCCTTGTGCAGAGGAGAAGAATGTATATTCTGTTGTTTTGAATGAAGAGTTCTGTAGATATCTCTTAGGCCCATTTGGTCAAATGCTGAGTTCAGGTCCTGAATATCGTTGTTGGTTGTCTCTGCCCCAATAATCTAATTCTATCAGTGGAGTGATAAAGCCTCCCACTATTGTTCTGTCGTCATCTATGTCTCTTCATAGGTCTCTAAGAACTTGCTTTATGAGTCTGTGTGCTCCTTTGTTGTGTGCATATATTTTTAGGATAGTTAAGTTTTCTTGTTGAATTGAACCCTTTATCAGCATGTAATGTTCTTCTTTGTCATTGTTGGTTTAAAGTCTGTTTTGTCTGAAATTAGAATGGAAGCCCTTGCTTTTTTCTGTTTTCCATTTGCTTGGTAGATTTTTCTCTATCCATTTACTTTGACTCTTTCAGCATCATTGCATATGAAATGTGTCTCTTGTAGACAGCATGCAGTTGGGCTTTGCTTCTTTAACCAACTGACCACACTGTGCTTTTTAATTGAGGCATTTAGCATGTTTACATTCAAGGTTAATATTGGTATGTGCTGATTTGGTTCTGTCATCATGTTGTTAGCTGGGTATTATGCAGACCTGATTGTGTGATTGCTTTATAGTGTCAGTGGTCTGTGTACTTAAGTAGCCTTTTTGTGATGTGCAGTAACAGTCTTTTCTTTCCATATTTGCACTTAAGGACCTCTTGTTAGGGAAGTCTGGTGGTAACAAATTCCCTTAGCATTTGCTTGTCTAAAAAGAATCTTATTTCTTCTTCACTTACAAAGCTTGGTTTGGCTGGATTTGAAATTCTTGGCTGAAATTTCTTTAAGAATACTGAATATAGGTCCCCAGTCCCTTTTGACATATGGTGTTTCTACTGAAAGGTCTTCTGTTAGCCTGATAGGGTTCCGTTGTAGGTGACCTGCCTCTTCTCTCTAGCTGTCTTTAGCATTTTTTCTTTCATTTTGACCTTGGAGAATCTGATGACTATGTGTCTTGGGGATGGTCATCTTGTATAGTGTCTTGCAAGTTATCTGCATTTCCCAGATTTGAATGTTGACCTCTCTAGTGAGGTTTGGGAAATTTTTGTAAACTATACCCTCAAATATGTTTTCTAAGTTGCTTGTTTTTTCTCTCTTTCTTTCAGAGATGCCAGTGAGTTGTAGATTTGGTCTCTTCACATAGTTTCATATTTCTTGAAGGTTTTGTTCATTCTTATTTATTCTTTTCTCTTTATTTTTGTCTCACTGAATTATTTTAGAGAACCAGACTTTTAGCTGTGGGATTCTTTCCTCAGCTTGTTTGATTCTGCTGTTAATACTTGTGATTATGTTATTAAATTTTTGAAGTGAGTTTTTCAGCTCTGTAAGTTCAGTTTGTTCTTTCTTAAGTAACCATTTTTGAAGGGTGTACTTTTGATAGGACTTTTATTGAAAGCTGCTGAGTTATTTGCATATTTTTTCGTTTAACATATGCTTATTATTTTACTTCTAGGGAAATGTTTTTGTTTTTTTTCTTATTGGTGGCATGCTTCCTTTGCAGCATTAGCTTTAAAAGTTTTTTAAAACTTTTTGAGAATATCATCTACATTTCTCTTGAAACTTATTTCCACAAAATCTTAACTCAGAGTGACATTGAATGTGTCTTTACCCAGGTACAAATGCAGATACAATAATAAATCAAAAACATGAGATGGGAATAGATTGAGGAAGGTGGGGAAAAGCAAGTAATTACAATGATTAGTAGGAAGCTTGACAAGTTGACTTCTAAGAGTATGAGCTTCTCTGTGGTATCTATTGTATTGTCATTTGGCAATTAAAAAAAAGTTTTGTTTCCTAAACCGCTCTTGCTATATAATTACCATGTATTTTGCTGTTCCAGGAAACCTGATCAACTTTCAGTCATTGCAACATTTTTTATTCTAAAAATAGCATAAATCTTAGCTGGCTCGGTTTTTAGGTCTATTTGTTTAACTTTTGCTATAAGATTAATTTTTTTGACTTTAAGATTGTGGTAAATGATTTATGTTTTTCCATGAAGGATAGTAAGATATTTAATGTTGTTCATATAAAGATGTACTTTTAAAAAATTTTAGCCAAATAAAAAATTTTTTCTGATTCTTTATAGTTTATTTTGATATGTACACATGAGTGCTGAATAAAATCTAGGAGTTTCATGGATATTTTCATTTAGTGTTCATAATCTAAATGGTACTTTGTCTTTTTTTTAAAGGATATATTTATGTTTATAACAAGACAGTTGAAGGGGCTAGAGGATACAAAGAGCCCACAATTCAATAGGTATTTTTATTTACTTGAGGTAAGCAATATCTTGTATCTTGAGGTGACATTTTAAACTGACCTTTTGTGTTTGTATATTTTTACTAATCAGAATGTTTACCTTTCACTTTTTTTTACCTCTTATTTTTAGAACATTGCTTGGGTCAAGTCATATAACATATGCTTTGAGTTAGAAGATAGCAATGAAATTTTTACCCAACTATACAGAACCTTATTTTCAGTTATAAAGTAAGTTTATTTTATTAAGTGTATAACATTTAAAAAAATGTAAAGGTAACAAATTTTGAACTTGCAGGTGGACCTGCATAAACTGTTACAATGAATATTAGAAGGGTATGATGAATATTAGAAGAGATGTAACTTTTAACACATTTAAATTTATTTTTATAGATGTTTTAAAAATGAATAGAGCTTAAGTTTGTATTATATGGAATTATTGGTTAGAGGAGTGGCGTAAGGCCAATATAAATTTTTTTTGGATTACATTATTTGTCTATTGAAAATGTGTATTGACTTCTTAATGCATGTGGCTATTTGAGCTTTTTGTGTATTCTTTGAAATTATTTACTAGAATTAACTTCAAAGCAATTCTGTTTTCTGAATTTAAGGCAGAACTGAAGTTGCTTTGGATTGTGAGACAGGTGAAAATTAGGGAAAAATCTAAGAAATGTAGTTAAAAATATAATTTTTATACTATTGTATGCTGTGGGAGAGAGGGAAGCTTTAAATGAATTTACGTAGAATTCTATTTAATATTTTAGTATTATTTTTGTAAAGTATAATGCTTGTCAGTATCATCTTATGCATAAATTTTTATATCTCAGTCGTAATTGAAATGAAATCTATTTTGAATTACAGCAATGGCCACAATCAGAAAGTTCATATGCACATGGTAGACCTTATGAGCTCTATTATTTGTGAAGGTGATACAGTGTCTCAAGAGCTTTTGGATACAGTTTTAGTAAATCTGGTACCTGCTCATAAGGTGAGTAACAATATATACTGTAATGTGTCTAATGCCCATTAATATTAAGGCTTATAATTTGTGCTTAGGTTCTAAATATGGTATATCCTGCTTTAACCTTAGTTTTAGAGATCCTGTTGGTTTAGTTATATTAATAGATGTTTATTATGTTTAATGTGTAATAAAAAGATATACTTGTTAATCACTAATAAATCATCAATTTAGTTCATGTAATAACATTTGTGATAATTCAGTTTTATATAAAATGTATTTCAGGGAATGAATTAGTAGCTACTTAGATGCTGTTATATAACTTATCTGTCAGAAGATGGAACCAAGTAGGGCCATAACTTAAAGTCAGTGGTAATGTAATAGAGAGGACTGGTAAATTTAAAGTCTCTGCTAAATGGGAGAGAAGTGATAGTTGGTGACACTGTCTCTTGCCTGTGTGATGTTAATCAAGATGCTGTGTGTGTGTGTGTGTGTGTGTGTGTGTGTGTGTGTGTGTGTGTGTGTTGACTTTTGAAAATGATTGAATCTCCAGTTAGAAATAGGGTTCTGTAATTTGGAAGGGGTTTGGATTAAGGAGAGGAGCACAGGAATCACCAGTGTAGTTATCTGTGCAAATATAAGACCTCTCTGGCAAGACACAGTCTCAGTGTAGAGCTATACAGCATTGTCACAAATAATGCTTCAGTGAAAATGATCTCATAATTAAAAAATTCCATACTCTTAAAGAAAATAGTCTCCAGGCTGGGCGCAGTGGCTCACGCCTGTAATCCCAGCACTTTGGGAGGCCGAGGAGGGTGGATCACGAGGTCAAGAGATCGAGACCATCCTGGTCAACATGGTGAAACCCGTCTCTACTAAAAATGCAAAAAATTAGCTGGGCGTGGTGGTGCGTGCCTGTAATCCCAGCTACTCAGGAGGCTGAGGCAGGAGAATTGCCTGAACCCAGGAGGCGGAGGTTGCAGTGAGCCAAGATCGCACCATTGCACTCCAGCCTGGATAACAAGAGTGAAACTCGGTCTCAAAAAAAGAAAAAAAAGAAAATAGTCTCTAAATCCTGAGACTTAGCACACACAACAAATAGCAAGATTAGAACTCAGAAATTCAGATAATATATTTATTAAATAAAATCCACAGGTTCTGGTGTGCTGGGGGTTCCTAGTCAGCTGCCATCTTGCTCCTCTTCCCACCCCTCACTCCTTCCAGCTGCACTGTGTGAATGCAGCTCACCATGTCCTGACTCTACCAGACCAGCCTCACTTCGGCTTCTGGTAACTGCAAGAGGGAGGGGGGAAGCTGACAAATAGACTTTCAGAGGCTTGTCCCATTGTCTCCTTCACCTTGATGCCCACATCTAGTTAACAATTGCCGTTAATTCATTTTATTAAGTAAGCTGTAAAAATCAGCCTGGGCCCAGCTACTGACTTCCCCTGGGCAAATGAACACCTGGCCTGTTGCCACAAGCTCTACTGTTTGTGTGCTCAGCTGAGAAGGCAGGGGTCATGAATCCAGCCACAAAATGCTGTAGGGAGGAAGGTTGAATTCCCAGGAGAAGACCTGCTAAGCCTTTCAAATAGGCGGTGCTTGACTGGACTCCTAGTTCTCTGGAACCTCACCCACCTGTCAACTGTGCCAAGACAAACTCTCCTAGACATAAACCAAGTATCTACGTTGGCTTTCTGCAGTGAGCAGCTGCCTACCAGAGGCATCTGAGGTCTCCATCCATCAATTGTCATGGAAAAGACTTTGTTGGGGAAAATAAACTCCCCTTCCTGAATGCACATTTCTCCTTGGCCTTGTTATAGGGAGAGGACTTGTAGGTACTTCCAGAAACTGGAATCATAGCATCTGCTAAACTTCCTGTCTATAAGTATAGGAGCTGGAATCTTTCCACCAATTACTTACAGATTCAATCTTTTGCTTAGTCCATTTAGCTTAGGGTGGAAATTTCTCAAGGCAATTACTATTTTGCAGTCCTTTGCATAACTTTAGCTCCTTGCACTTTAGTGAATGACACTGAATAAAACATTCTGACAAAGTTTTTTAAGAAAATCATAAATACTCTTGAAAGGATTAATGATAAAATGTTTAAGAGTTAAAAAACATAAAAACTAGACATATGAAAAGAAAATTAGGAGAAAAACTCATTAGGAATGAAAAATGGCTGGGTGCAGTGGCTCACACCTGTAATCCCAACACTTTGGGAGGCCAAGGTGGGTGGATCACCTGAGGCCAGGAGTTCAAGACCAACCTGGACAACATGGTGAAACCCCTTCTCCACTAAAAATACAATGGTTAGCCAGGTGTGGCAACCTGCGCTTGTAATCCCAGCTATTTAGGAGGCTGAGGCAGGAGAATCACTTCAACCTGAGAGGCAGAGATTGCAGTGAGCCGAGATCGCACCAGTGCGCCCAAGCCTGTATGACAGAGTGAGACTCTGTCTCAAAAAAACAAAATAACAGAACAGAACAATGGCTATCAAAATAGACATCCCTTTTTTTTTGAGACGGAGTTTCGCTGTTGTTACCCAGACTAGAGTGCAATGGCACGATCTCGGCTCACCACAACCTCCGCCTTCTGGGTTCAAGCAATTCTCCTGCCTCAGCCTCCCGAGTAGCTGGGACTACAGGCACACACCACCATGCCCAGCTAATTTTTGTATTTTTAGTAGAGACAGGGTTTCACCTTGTTGACCAGGATGGTCTCGATCTCTTGACCTCGTGATCCACCTGCCTCGGCCTCCCAAAGTGCTGGGATTATAGGCGTGAGCCACCATGCCAGGCCCCAAAATAGCAATCTTGATTGAATTATATGTAAAAGATATTTAGAGAACTGGGATAGATGTCAGGAAATCATACAGACACAGTGAGATGAAACATGAAAGATCAGGTCGGACATATTTAATAGGAATTTCAGAACAACAAATAGAGAATTGAGAAGAGAGGATATTCAAGTCGAAGTTAGCTTAAAATATTCCAGAATTGGTTAAAGCCGTTAATTTATGGATTAGTAAGAAAAAGTACCATGACTAGAGTAAAAAAAAAAAATAAAAAGAGGAAATCCCTGTCCAGGCCTATCCTGAAATTGCAGAATACTGAACGAGGAATCATGTACAAAGCACCCAGAATGTAAAGGCATGGCCCTTACCAAAGAATGAAGGCTAAATTGATTGCTGACTTCTCAATTGCAGTGTTAGAACATAAGTGTAATTTTATGTAAGATAGAGTGGTTTAATGGAATTAATAAGTGATGTTATTCTGGGATGATCAGCAGTATTTGGAGCTCTTGATTAACTTTGAACTTTAAATGAACCATTTATGTTAAAATTTTAAGGATTATTAAAAAAGGAAGAGTTACAGTAAATGTAAATGGCCTAAATTTACCATGTAAGACAGATTCTCAGATTGGATTGAACATAATCTGGGTGGTTATTGTTACTAAGAAATACAACTAAAACACATTCACAAAAGGTTGAATATAAAAGGATGGAAAAAAGACTTGCCAGGCAAATATAAATGAAAAGAAAAGCTAAATAGCTTATATTAGACATAGTAGTCTTTAATGGATAAAGAAGAGCTTTATATAATAAGAAAAGATTCAGTACTCAGGAAGATATCTAATATCTTGTATGCACATAGGCTCAAAATATATGAAGCACAGATTGAAAGAATTATGGACAGAAAGAAGCAAATTCACCTTTTGTGTTCCATTTTAGTGTGTTTTAGTGATTATAAAGCAGGTAAACTGAGTTTATAAAAATATTGAGAATTTGAAACACAAAACTAATTTAATATAGCAAGCATAACTAACAAGCAAATTCAGTATTCATGTTCCATTTTAACATGTATTTTAGTGATTATAAATGAGGTAAATTTAGTTGATAAAAATGTTGAGGATTTGAAATACAAAACTACTAATTTAATAGCAAGCACATAATCTGACAAAAACATTAAGTTATAATGGCAATTAAAATATTTAGAAATGATAAGTGATACATATTAAAGCTTGCAGGATACAGTTTAAGTGTAACTTTATGGCTAAATACAAGGAGTAATAAAAACATTATCAGAATAAACAAATTAGGCAAGGAAGAAAATAGTGAAGAAATGAAATTAGTGAAATAGAAATCACAGCGACATTCCACCAAAACCCAAAGTTAGTAATTTGAAAAATGTATTAAATAAGCAAATGATTGGAAAGTTAGATCACAGAAAGGGAAATGGTATCTATGTACAGTTTTAGAATGAAATGAGGAACAGTAGACATGAAAAAGAGCAAAAGACAATTCCATGAGCAATATATTATGCTAAAATATTTGAAATTAGAATAAATTTCTAAAAAATATAGCCTGTCAAATTTGTCTTGAGAGAAAATCAGACAAATAGTTTATAAACAATACATTTAATCGGTTTTAAAACCTCTACCTATAAAACAAAACTCTTCTTTTCAAACAGTAATAGCAATGATAACAGCAGCAATAATAATAGCAGCAGCAGAACTCAAACCAACAACAAAAGAACTTGTAAATCCTTTACCAGGAGATTTCTGTTGATCATTTAAGTGGCAAATATTCCTAATCTTCAGCACATTTCCAAATTATAGAAAGAAAGGACTACTCCGTAACTCATTTGATGAGCAGAGAATAATCTTCCTAAGGAAACCAGGTGCAAACCAAGCAAAGGAAAAAAAAATAGGCTAATCGATTTCCAATATAAAATAGTAATTTCCAGAATGATATAAAGTACTGTTGATAATCATCAAATTGACTTTATTTTAGAATTACAAGGATGGATTAACATTAAAAATGTTAACGATAGACTAAGATTAATTTGTTTAAATTAATAGATCAAAGAGAAAAATTTTAATAGAGAAAAAGATGATAGAATTAATTATAATTTATAACTTAGCAAATTTGAAATAGAACTTAAACTAATAAGGAGATATGTATGAAGCTGTATTTAATGGTAAAATGTTGAAGCATTCTCTTTGATGTGAGGAACACTGTAAAAATACTGCTTCTACTCAGGTGAAAAGGCAAACATGCTTTAAAAAAAATTTGTATTTATATTTAAATATATATTTTTAAATTTCATTAACTTACGGGGTACAGGTGGTTTTTGGTTTCATGTATTAGTTATATAGTGGTGAAGTCTGAGCTTTTAGTATCCCCATCACCTGAGAAATGTACGTTGTACCCAATCTGTAATTTTTATTATCTCTTGTCCCCTCTCTGCCTTCTGAGTCCCCATAGTACATTATATCACTCTGTGTGCCTTTGTGTATCTGTAGCTTAGCTTCCACTTATACATCAGATCATATAGGATGTGATTTCCTATTCCTGAGTTACTTCACTTAGAATAATGGCCTTCACTTCCATCCAAGTTGCTGCAAAAGACATTATTTCATTCTTTTTTATGGCTGAGTAGTATTCTATCACCATGGAAAACCACATTTTCTTTATCCACTCATCAGTCAGTAGGCAGTTAGATTGGTTCCATATCTTAAGCATGCTTTTTAAAATTAGCATTATAGTAGTAGGTGTGTTACCTTAGTGGAATAGGACAAGACAAATGTAATATAAAAGGATTAGAAAGAAGAAACTAAGCCACAATATGATTGCCTGTGCAGAAAACACAAAATAGTGTACAGATAAATTTATAGAAAATAGAAGAACATTCTAGAATGTTGCAAGACATAACATGGTATAAAAACCTGTCGCATAATTTCAAAAATTTTCATTTGTAGCTTTAATGAACATCTAAGGTACTTGGAAGTTTAACCATAATGTGTATCACCTTTATGTTGAAAATTATTATAGTTGACTGAAAAGCATAATAGAAGACTTACATATGTTGAGAGATTTACTGTTTATGGGAGACTTGGTATCATAATGATGTCAGTCTTCTGCATACTGATCAGTAATTCCATCAAAAATAGAAATAGGCCTGGCGCAGTGGCTCTCTCCTGTTATCCTAGCACTTTGGGAATCCGAGGCAGGAAAATTGCTTGAGCTCAGGAGTTTGAGACCAGCCTGAGCAAAATGGCAAAACCCTGTCTCTATAAAAATTAGCTGGGCATGCTGCTGCATGCCTATAGTCCGAGCTACTTGAGGATGAGATAGGAGGATCACTTGCACCAGGGAGGTCAAGGCTATAGCGAGCGGTGATCGCACCACTGCCCTCCAGCCTGGGTGACCAAGTGAGACTAAAAAAAAAAAAAAAAGAAACCGATAGCATGTGCTCTTGTGTGTAATTTGACAAGCCGAATCTAAAATTGACATGAAAGAGCAAATGACCAGTAATAGCCAAACAGTTTTGAAGAAGAATAAGAAAGCAGGGATCTCCTACTCTTGACATTATTTTCATGTGTCCCTCTGACTATAATCAGTCAGTGATAGACAAAGGGGCATATGGAAATAATGGAGAATTTCTGAGTGGAAGCATCCTTACGTAGAAGCTGAGAGAGTGAGTATTACAAGTTATAAAAGGGGGAATAAGAAATTAATGAATGGTTTTAGGACAGTTTACCACTTACATGGAAAATAATAAAAATTAGATACTAATTTCAGAACATACATAAGAATACATTACAGGTTGAGAGAAATCTAAATGTGAAAAGTAAATTTTTAAAATTTTGTTTGAAAATAAATAACATCTTTACAACCTCAAGATAGGAATGAATTTCTTAAGAAAGATATAGAGAACAAAGCCGTGTAAGAACAGATTGATAAATTTGATTATATTAAAAATAAAAACTATTTGTGATAGCCAGTATATGGAATTGACCTGTGTCTATCAATGGATAAGTATATAAAGAAAATGAGGTGTATATATACACACACACACGAATATTATTCCAGCCAGAAAAAAAGAAAATTAAATCTTATCATTTGCAGCAACATGGATGGAACTGCTGGGGGTTATTATGTAAAGTGAAATAAACTGAGAACAGGAAGACAAATATGTTTTCACTCATGTGGGGCTAAAAAAAAAAAGCAACAGGTCTCATGGAAGTAGAGAATAGAATGGTGGTTACCAGAGGCTGGGAAAGGAACTGGGGAGGGGAAGAATGAAGAGAAGTTAAGGTTTTAAAAAATAAAGTTAGATAGAAGGAATAGTTCTTTCTAGTATTTTGATTTTTGTTTTTTTTGAGCTGGAGTCTCGCTCTGTCGCCAGGTTGGAGTGCAGTGGTGCAATCTCAGCTCAGTGCAACCTCCGCCTCCCAGGTTCAAGCAATTCTCCTGTCTCAGCCTCCAAGTAGCTGGGATTACAGGCATCTGCCACCACGCCTGCCTAAATTTTTTTATTTTTAATAAAAAATTTTTTATTTTTATTTTTAATGGAAACAGGGTTTTGCCATGTTGGCCAGGCTTGGTCTCAAACCCCTGACCTCAGGTGATCCACCTGTGTCTGCCTTCCAAGGTGCTGGGATTAAAGGTGTGAGCCAAGGCACCCAGCCTCCTTCTAGTATTTGTTAGTACAGTAGGGACATTATAGTTAACAATAATTTATATTTCAAAATAGCTAAAAGAGAAGATTTGTAATGTTCCCAGCACAAAGAAAACATAAATATTTGAGGTGATGGATATTTTGTGTACCTTGATTTGATTATTATTTAATGTATACATGTATCAGAATATCACATGTTCCCCCAAAATATGCATAGTTGTTACATATCAATTAAAAAAATGAAAAAACATCACTGTACTTTAAGACATTATAAACATTGTGAAAAGACAAATATAGACTAAGGTATATTATACATGTACAGTTTCTGACTTAATGGTTTGACTTACTTTATGATGGGTTTATTGGGGTATTAAATGCATTTTGGGTTACTTACTTTGGGTTTATTGAGATGTAGCTTTACCATAAGTCAAGGAACATTTATAATTGACACAAGTTTAGTCCATAGAATTTTTGGAGAAAATCTAAAAATAAAAGTAAGACCAGCATAACTGAAAAATGGCAAAGATAGAATTTACAGAAAATTACCTCTCATATACACAAGGAGACTTGTATAAGACTTGTACAAGATGTATAATTTAATGTCTATGAGTAGGAGAATCAGTAAAGAATCTGTAGTATAT
Organism: Saguinus oedipus; assembly: GCA_031835075.1. NCBI lineage: Eukaryota > Metazoa > Chordata > Mammalia > Primates > Cebidae > Saguinus > Saguinus oedipus. Next base: position 163,551,209 of record CM063173.1, read on the forward strand.
CTTATCTAAACAGCAGTTAGTATGGAAGAAATAATAAAGTTACAAGCATTAAAGCAGGTAAATCTAAAAATATGCTGAGTAAAGAGTATGAGTTTAAGGATATATACAGTATTCCTGTTCTCTGGAATATGTTTAAACTGGAGTAGTGACTCCATTTTTGATCTTTACTTCCTTGTATCATTATCAGAGTCTCTTAGAAACATATTTTTCTTATGATATTTTTTCTTAACTTCCTTTCATACTTTACTATTTATTGTACTTCTGTTGTATCTTTCGACTTACCTGTGCTCTGAAATGTGTTTGAGTAATCTCCTTTCCCACAGCTGCCCCAAAATCCTTTGTCCTTCCTCACCTATGGGATTCCCATTGCTGTCCACACTAGAACATAGTTCATTCTCTTAGTGTATTTTGCTTGTTTTGGACCTGAAGTAGAACAGACTGTATTTGTACTTAACAGATTTGATTTTTGGACTAGGTTTAGAATGATTTAAGTATCTCTTCCTCTATCTAATAAGCATTTATTGACCATTTCTATGTGGTTTACATTATGTCATGAACAAAATAGGAAGAGAATATAATTATCCTTACATGGAAGGAATCTTAGATCCAGTAGACCGGTTAGTCCCCCAAAAAAAGAAAAATGGCTTTGCCTTCACTCTTTTATTCTAATTGAGTCTTAGATAGTTTCATTTACTCAAGAGTAGCATTTTAAATACAGGTAATATTTTGCTTTTCATAGTTAGAGATATATAATATAGATATTATTTATGTTTTTCAGAATTTAAACAAGCAAGCATATGATTTGGCAAAGGCTTTACTGAAGAGGACAGCTCAAGCTATTGAGCCATATATTACCAATGTAAGTCTGACTTGTAATTGGTTGTCAGAAGGATTAAACCGAAAATTTAAAGACTTGCTAAATTTCGTCAGATAGTGTATAGTTTTAAAAACAAGAAATTTGTTTTGTTTTAACGCTTAAGTAATGTGTTTTCTTTCTCCTTCTTAAAATTATTCTTGCTAATATTTTCGGGAAGGCTTGCTCTCATCCTCCTTGTTCATTATCTTCTTTCAAATTGCCTGGGAATTTAAACAGCTTTTTTGTTGGTCAGCAAGATACTTTCTTTGTTTCTACTGATAGAAATAGAGTTAAATGTAATTAGATAAAACATATGGAACTTTTCATTATTCAGAGACGTTGCTTACAGGTTTTTGGAGATTAAATTGATTTGTACTAGAAGAAGATATGAAATAATATTAAGACCTAGAAGTTGAAGGCAAGTATGAATAGCAGTAGTGATTTAGTAAAAGTTGCTTATCTATTGCTATTACTGGGGTACATTCCGTATAAATCTGTCTTTTCTTAAAAAGAGGAAGAATTGTAATGAAATGAGCCCTTTCAGTATCACCCCAAATCTACATACTTATGATTCACTGTCTTCTTTAGCTGCTAGGTTCACTGATAGAGCTTATGGTAAGTTTTGTTTTCGCTCCACACAGTGTTAATGGTGGCCCTTGAATTGTGTAACAGTTCAGTCCCTCCACGTGCTTTTCAGTTTCACTCACCTCCAGACAAGTAAAGGATATACATATGTGTTTCTGAGTAAAGAAAGAAAGAAAGCCTTTAATGATTACTTATGCATTCTACTAAAATTTATTGAGGGAGAGTTTTTCTTATAGTATACACAGATTTAAAGTCAGTGTATGAAATACATCATGAAATAATGTACTTTGAAAACTAACATACTTCATAAAACAGTACCTTAATAAATCCCAGCTTTTGTTTCTGGCTTATAGCCTTAGAGAATCCTAAACATATGACTTGAAAAAATTAATTTAATTTGTAAGGAAATTGTTTCGAAGGGTAAACTTTCAGAAGCTGTGGAATCAAATTCTGTAATCTAACTTAGTAGCTCCAAGATTGTCAGGGAACTCCAAATGTTGGTTTTTGCGGTTTTGTAAGTTATGGGTATTGGCTGAGATAACTTGGTTAGGTTGAGTTTTTTCATCATGGGCTTAGCGGCGCTTGAAGTGTGTAGACCTAGACTTAAACATTCTGTAATTACTCTTTTCCCTTGCTTCAAGTACTTCTAAATTACTATTTCCATGGCCCATAAGAGCACACTAGGTGAGCTCCTCCTGGTGGCCATTTATTTTAGCTCTTATTGCCAAGCTAGTTTTTTATTTATTTATTTTTTTTTAGGGGAACACTTACCTTATTTTGATTTCTTTTTCTGGCATAAAAATAAGAAGAGAACACTATGCCATATTGACATCTCCTGTGATTGGGGAAAATCAATATTAGATTGGGGCAATTAAAGGAAAAAACCCACAATTAATGATGTTACTTGTTAGAGTTAGTTGATTAGGTTTGTTATACTATTCTCTCAAATGTTGTGTGTTTGAAAATATTTATACTGGAAGTTAAAGAAAGAAAAAAAGGCTGAGGAAATGTTTTTAACAGTCCCAGAATACATCAGGGTAAAAACATTTCTTTATTATTTATACCTTGTGTTAATTTCATGTTTGTTATTCTTGCTTGCACAAATAGAATCCTTCCCCCCTGAACTACCTTAAACTTTCATATTATCTCTATATCAAAAGCTGGGGAGCAGGAGCCAAGCAGAGTGTTCTGAGTACGCATTCAGAGCTGTTACATACTTTTCTCACAGTACGTTGCCCATTATTTTCTTATTTCTCCCTGTTTTCTTGTTCTGTGCCTTATTTCACATTTAGCTAAGAAATATGAATTTCTTTTTTCCTCCCTTTAATTTCTTTATGTCTACTTATTTTTTCATTTCAAACCTTTATAATTGCATGTAAAATCACTTTCTAGTAAACTTAATTGTCTTGTAGTAGGGCAAAATTAGTTCAGTGTTAGAAATCATTCTTAGCCCTTTTGGACTTACATTTGGAACAGCCATTATTTACTTATTTTCCTAGTTGAATCAGCAAGTAAAAATAGGCGTAAGATACTGAGATAATAACCCCACTTCTCTTTCTTTTCTGTTTCTTTTTCATTCACACATACAGATATATTATTCTTCTTTTTTTTTTAATAGATAGTGTTTCTTACATATAAAGACTCAAGAAATCACTGTGGTGGTATAGGTTATTTTATTTATTTATTATGTTTTTCTCTCTCTCTCTCTCTTTTTTTTTTTTTTTTTTTTTTTGAGACAGAGTCTTGCTCTGTTACCCCAGGCTGGAGTTCAGTGATGTGATCTTGACACATGGCAGCTGAGCCTCCGAGGCTCAAGTGATCCTCCCACCTCAGCCCCCTGAGTAGCTGGGACCACAGGAGTGAGCCACTGTTGGCAAATTTTTCCTTTTTAAAATATTTTTTATAGAGACAGGGTTTTACCATGTTGTCCAGGCTGTTTTTGAACTCCTGAGCTCAAGCAATCACCTTGGCCTCTCAAAGTACTTGGATTGTAGTCATGAGCCACCATGCCTGGCTTAGGTTATTTTTTAAAGTTTGTTTAAATTTGTTTTAACACAACAACCCAGTGAAGCTAAATAGTACATATATACATATTTGTTTTAAAGGTAAAATGGAGCATTAATAACAAAAAGTACATAGTGGTAATTCTAAAAATTATGGATCACTTTTTAATGATATTTTTTCACCAGTTCTTTTTTATCACAAATTTTAGGATATGGCAAAAAATTATTTTGTTGGACTGAAAATACATCAAATCCTTTTTGGAATAGGTTAAATTTGGTTAAATTGCTTAATTCCACTGAGCCTCTGTTTTTTCACTTGTAATGCTTGGGTGGTGGTAGAGAATGTGTTACTTAATGTGAAAGCACTTTGTAATTAAAATTAGCCATGTAAATTTAAGGTAGAATTTATTACTGACTGGTGATTTCTTTTATTAGAAGGCAATTGCTGTGCAAAAAAAATTAATTTGTAGTATGTAATTAGTTACCATTTGTAAATGAAAGAATTTTTGGAAGGAAATATTTTAGTCAAATCTAAATCTACCTCCACTAAATTTTCAGCCCTTATAAAGGGGTTGGATTGTTTTACCCATATTTGTATCATACTATCTTTTGCATATTTTTTATTCATTTACCAACATAATATTCTGTTGTGTCAGGCACTGTGGTACGTAGGCTTTACACATTGGAGAAGACCAACTTGGTCACTGCCTTTTTGGAGATTATAAAAGTGTTCAATACATGTTTTTATGGAATTTGTGAGAAATTAAACCAAGGAATGTTTTTTTTCTTAATTTTTCAAATAAGTTTTTCCCATACTGTTAGAAGAAGGTGATGGTTTGACCACTACGGTGTTGAATTTGGAAAGGATTATTGTTCTTTGTTAAGGGAAAGTAGTTTGGGAATTATTTATTTTACTATTTTTTAAGCAGGAGAAAATTTGTGAATAGAAGCAAAAAAGCCACTTTATTTTGAACCTCAATAAGAATTTAACCTTTGATGTTATGAAGTTCTCTTCACTTAAAATTGATAAATTGGAAGGACAAATAAGTTCTTTTTAAAACCAATAAAGAACGAATAGAAAAATAGAATTTGTTCTTCTTTCTTCATGGTTAGGTAGTCTGTTCTGTTCATAGACCTAAAAAACTTTACATAAAAACAACCCAAGAAGTAAAAGTAAGCAGAAATGACATAGAAATGTGAAATCTTCCACAGTATTTTCAATGTAGAAAGCTAAAGCCTAATTAAGCCAGTTGTGTGTTAACTGTCTCAGAAGAGATTAGGCCAGCTTTTATGGTATAAAACAATTCTTGACCCCTCCATTGAGACTCAGGAAACTATTGAGGATACATGGAGTATGCTTTTGGTTAATTTTTAATGTTTTTGGAAGATTTTAAATAGAAAGAAACTTGACAGTTAGGTTATGCATCTTTACCAAGCATCTTTACCAATTTTAGTAATAATATGATAAATGAACTGAGTATGGAAATGCGTCAGAGCTAGCTATATGGTAGGGAAAAATTGTTTAAATTTGGATTTTCCTTGTGTTTTTGTGTTCTTCTAGTTGGATTTTAATTAGTGTTGGAAACTGTGTAGATATGTACACGGAATGTAAAAGAAGACAAAGGATTGGAAAGAGGTAGTTTTTCATTAAAAAATTACATATTTGAAACAGAATTGCCTTCTATGAAAATGTAAGAAGGCTGCATCTATGGGATGATATTGTTTCCCATATGTACTAAGGTGAACAAGCTGTTATCCCTCACCCTTGGGGAGATTAAGACATTGTATTAGTCAGTGTTTTCTAGAGTAACAGCCAATAGTGAGTGAGTGTATGTATATACAGAACCACATATACATATATGTGTGTGTATATTCACACACTAAGTGTATGTATACATACACACAGAGACACATATGTACGTATGAGGGAATTTATTAGAGGAATTGACTTACAAGATTGTAAAGTCTGAGAAGTCCAAGAGTAGGCTGTCTGCAAGCTGGAGAACCAGGGAAGCCAGTGGTGTTATTCTCAGAGGCAGAAGGCAAGGCTTGAGAACTCAGCAGGGGACCAGGCCCATGGTGCAATTCCTGAAGTCCAAAGGCCGGAAAACCTGGAGTTCTGCTGTCCAACGGTAGGAGATGAATGTCCTAATCCAGAAGAGAATGAATTTACTTTCCTTTGCCTTTTTGTTCTATTGGGCCTTCCAGCCTATTTGGATGATACCTGGGCAGATCTTTCCCACTCAGTCTACAAGCCAATCTCTGCAAGCACCATTGCAGAAACACCTGGAAACAATGCTTTACTAGCTCTCTAAATATCCTATAATTAAGTCAAGTTGACACATAAAATTAATCATTCAGAAATATAAACAGATAATAATGTAGGATAGAATATAGTCAGTATCATAATGGGGAACACAGTATATTTGGAACGTAGTATGTTTATTGAAATGTTCCTATCTGTTTTATTGTATACAAGATGGATTCCATGTTTTATCTTTTCATGTAGCCTGTGTTGGTTTCCCCTGTAATGTTAGAAAATATTTTGATATGCCTAGTTTGACTTTGTATAAAATAATGATGAACTTGGTTGAATAATTAAGATTTTAAAACATTCATCTTGTCTCTGGTTTTTCTACTAATGATAACTTTTCTTTCTCCTCAAAAGTTTTTTAATCAGGTTCTGATGCTTGGGAAAACATCTATCAGCGATTTGTCAGAGCATGTCTTTGACTTAATTTTGGAGCTCTACAATATTGATAGTCATTTGCTGCTTTCTGTTTTACCCCAGCTTGAATTTAAATTAAAGGTAACTTGTAGAAGTAATATAATTCTACCAACCAAGTTAGCAAATATCATTATTTATAGCTTTTTGATTTTTATAGTAGTTTTCAGTGAATGTAAGAGATGAAGGGGTATATTACTTTTATTTCTTCACATATTTGTACCTTGTCTGTCTGTGAATCTCCAGTGCCTGGCAGGTGCCTAGTAGATAGTAAACTGCTTAATAAAGATTAGCAAGATGGTATTTTTCTCCAGATATTTTCCAGATAAATTCTAGGATTTGACTGACTTTTGAGGTTTTAGCTATATATATCAAGCTTATGTTTTCAAGACACAGTTTATAGTAGTTCCCTTGACCACTTAGGCCATAAAGATAGTTTAGAGTTTGTTATCCACATAGCGTGAAATGCTTTCCCTTTATGCATATTATTTCATAGATGCCTATGTTGAAGATTTGTTTGCTTTTTATATAGTTCTGTGAATTTTTTGTTTTTTGGTTTTTTTGAGACAAGGTCTCACTCTGTTGCCCAGGCTGGAGTGCAGTGGTGTGATCTTGGCTCACTGCAGTCTGCACCTCTTGGGATCAAGCGATTCTTCCACCTCAGCCTCCCAAGTAGCTGGGACTACAGGCATGCGGCACCACCCCAGCTAATTTTTGTATTTTTTGATAGACTAAGTATCTCACCATGTTGGCCAGGCTGGTGTCAAACTCCTAACCTCAAGTGATCCACCTGCCTCGGCCTCCCAAAGTGTTGGTTTACAGGCATAAACCACCATGCATGACCCAGTGAAATTTTTTGGTAGAATGTTCTACTGCTTTGACATTAAATTATGTTGTAAAATTGAGCTTTATTTGCAGAACTGGAGAATCTAGTTTTCTTTTCAAATCACTACAATAAGATTAAGTAAACCTGTTTATTAATCTTTGTGGACCCAGAACAGTTCTTAAATGATTTCTGTGTTATATTTCTTGTTTCTAAAAATTTTGATTTTCTTTCAAAAACAAACAGCCCACATTGGTAATGTGAATATCCCAAGTAGCCAGTAAATAAGTATTCTTCCTGTATTCTGGAGTATGTTTCTGGTATATTTCTTAAATAAGCCATCAATTAACTGGTCTTCCTGTCCCCTTTTAATGTGATCAGTGATTTGGGTGAGGTAGCAGGTAGTCACACCTCTAATTATTTGTTGGCTTATATGATTTTCTCAAGTATAATTGAGTAAATGCTATGCATGTTCCTACACGCTATGAGAAATATAAAAATAAGGAAATTATCATCCCTGCTTTCAGCAAACTTAACATCTAGTATGAGAGGAAGAGGAAAAAAAATTCCAGATCTAATATGAGGCCAGATATTATAAGTGTCATAAGAGATACAAACAGCATACAATTGAAGCAAAGGAAACAGCATGCAGAAGCATATAGAGGTAGGAAGGTTCCGGGTGAATTTGTGGAACACAAAGAATTAAAACTGGAAGATAGCGTAAAGTAAGTTTAAGTCACTCCTGGCTGCATATTAGAATTTTTGCTGGTTAAACCTTAAAGAAATAGCTGTCCAGGCATTAAACCAGACTAACTGATTCAGAGTTTTGGGGAATAGAGTTTTGTTGTTGTTATTCTTGTTGTTTTAATTTTTTTTTAATTTAACTTTTCAGGTAATTCTAATGTACAGCCAGGTTTGAGAAATAATTACAGGAATAAAGAGAAATAACAGAGACAAGTTAGGTCATGTTGTAGAGGCTCTTGGCATGGCAGGCTGTGGCATTGGTTTAAAATTTAAAAACAATTTGTGTAGTGCCATTCATAGCACCTTGAATATCAATGCCTTTTGATATACCTGATTGCCACACTTTATGTTCAAGTATAGTATTGTGGCTGGCTCATTCACTTATCCATTGAGTCATTTGTTGACAGTGCCAGAATCAATAGTAAAATTAAGTTCTCATCCCCAGGGTGCCCCAGTGTAGTATATAAAACAGATTTTAGTTTTCACACGTTTGAGGCCTCTTCCTTTTACTGTTGAGCTCCTTTTAGAAATCTGGTCTATGTGGATGAACTATCTTACTGGGAGACTTCAGTACATACTTATTTCTTAAGGAACTAAGAGGTATGATCTCACAGTTTTCTGTAGGCCTGGCCTCTACCAGTGTCTGTTCTGAAAAACAGTGCAAAGTTTTTAAAGGGGTCCTGGGTACGTCTTATGAGAGTTCATTTTTTATTTTGACTCTGAATAGAAATATACCTCAATTGTAGGAGGGGCCTCTAACATTGCAACAAACTTTAAAGATGTATTTTCATGAAAGGGTACTTCTTTAATGGAATTTGAGATGCTTAGAGCATTTATGTTGACATTTAATTTTGTGAAAAGTATAGTGATCATTTTTATGTAATTTTTTATTTAGAGTTCATGACAGATTTTCTGTGGAACTGGAGTATCAGGGAAATCATGGCAAGGAATGGGCAGCCTTATTCTGAATATCTACTGCATGGTTTTAAAGCTGTGATTGTGTTTTATTTTAGAGCAATGATAATGAGGAGCGCCTACAAGTTGTTAAACTACTAGCAAAAATGTTTGGGGCAAAAGATTCAGAATTGGCTTCTCAAAACAAACCACTTTGGCAGTGCTACTTGGGCAGGTATATGATTTTGGTTTCCCATTTAAAAGTAATATGTGATTCTACTGACCACTTTTTTTTTTTTTTTTAAACATTATCCGCACTTAAACTGTGTTTTCTGGAATCATAAAAATGAAGGATTTTATATGTTGAAATTTTTGAAAGTTGTTAATGACTGGGTATATTTATAATTACTCTTTTTCATCTTTATCCTTAGTAATTTTTAAAAGATAATACATTTTAAAGCTATCTCTTATGGTATTATGACCATGAAGTTAATATTGTTACTTCAAAGTAGTGATTAATTCCAACTGAAAATACCTCTTTGAGAGACATAGCCCCTCTACAAATTAATTACAGTTAATTAGATTGTTTAGAGATATTGACAGGATAAAAGTATTCACAGAGTGAATAAAGAAATGACTATTTATATTTCTCTTCCTAACTTCTTTTCCATGTTTCTCAGTTAAAGGAAATGATGGCCTGGATTCCTTACATGGTTTAAATGATGCACAAAATCCCTGAAATGGTTGCACAATTTTGAGTGTGTTTGTGTATGTTACTTTTCTGTGAGAGGTATTAATTTTATTACCTTTTCTAAAGAAATCCCTGACCTGCAAATATTAAAAGCCTGAGAAGTGCTTTGGCTGAAACCTGCTTTGACTCAGACAAAAAAAGGATTCCCCCCTCAAATTATCCTCATAACAGATAATGCAGTTAAGTCATAAACAAACATGTAAGATTTAAAGAACCTGATTTTAGGCCGGGTGCGGTGGCTCATGCCTATAATCCCAGCACTTTGGAAGGCCAAGGTGGGTGGATCCACAAGGTCAAGAGATCGAGACCATCCTGGTCAACATGGTGAAACCCCGTCTCTACTAAAAAAAAAAAAAAAAAAAAAAAAATTAGCTGGGCATAATGGCAGGTGCCTGTAGTCCCAGCTACTCAGGAAGCTGAGGCAGGAGAATCACTTGAATCCAGGAGGCAGAGGTTGCAGTGAGCCGAGATCGTGCCATTGCACTTCAGCCTGTGTAACAAGAGCAAAACTCCGTCTCAAAAAAAAAAAAAAAGACCCTGGTTTTATTTTCTTTGTGTTGAAATATTTGCATTGGTTTCACCACTTTCTTTACATTTTATAGCAACTGTCAGTGATTACAATAAATTTAATATTTTGGTCTCATTTTTCTGATTTGTTTAATGAAGATACAAGTTGTCATTAATGTTTATTATGTTTCAGATCTCCAGTCTGATTTCTTGATTCTTATTTAGCTCACTAATTATATTTAGTGAGTCAAGTTAAGCCAACTTTTTTCTTTTAAATACAATGGAAAGATTTTAGACAGCAGGCAAGAATATCAGTTTAAATTATGCAACTCAATTTAAAGTTTATTAATATTTTAAAGCAAAAATACTTTTAACATATATTTATTATATCTTTAAATTAAGAGTTGGATTAGCCAGACTGTATTTTATTGGATTGGAGAAATCCAAATGGAGCCAGACTGTATTTATAAGGATTGGAGAAATCCTAATGTAAATGTATATGTCATGTTTCTATTATGTTGTAATTTTTCCTTTTAATATTAATGACATAAAACTTATGCAGTATTAAATATTACCAGCTTTAAGGAGTTAGTTTTTTAAAAGACATCTTAGTGTATTTATTTTTAATTGTTGTAAGGTGCATGTTTACCTGAGAAATGGTAACGTATATAGGATTGAGTATCTGAATTCAAAACATTCAGGAAGCTATATGGGACCAGAGGCTAGATTTTATAACTTTTGGGAGGGGAGATTTACTTCATAGAGCATATGCTTTTTTCTAAATTGTATGAGTAATTTAGTGCTGATTTTGAAGACATTTTCCCCCTCCTTTATACTGCCAAATTTCGTTTCTTAGGTGTTGAGCGATGTAAGATTTGGGAGCCTTTTGATTTCATAGAATTAAGACATGAAAATATTGAATGGAAAAATGTTGGCTTCACTTTAATTTTGTTGATACTTAACATATGTTAAATTACTATTTTATATTCTGTGATAAAGTAATGTATACAGACTTCGAACATCAGTGGTTGAGAGACAGCTAAATACCATGTGTTTCTTGACAGAAGAACACAGTTGCCATCTATGGTATTTTGGTAGTCTGGCTAAAAAAAATTGACCCAAAGATGATCAAATTTTTACATCTAACTAAAAATTTACAGCATTTAGGAGAGAGATGAGCCTGTTAATTGACATCAGAATGATACAGTTAACAAAATCTAAATTATGGAATAAAACCGTATACACACACAGCAGTTGCTCTAACAAATTACAGAAAAAAAAAGTTGGAGGGAAAATAAAAGATTAAAAGAGGCTCAAGTGACATGTCAACCAAAGAATTTTAACTTTTCAGGGATACATATTTACGTATGTAGCACAAAAAGTGGCTTTGACATTAGTGGCAATGTAATAATTGTGCTGATTAATTGGATAGTAGTAATTTGGGTATAATTTTAGAGTCATGTAATATAAAATAGTATAGGATTTAGTGTGAGATCTCCCATACATTAGTGAATGCCCTATTTTTAAAAAGAAATACTTGAAGGAAAGTTTTCTTTCAAGCATAGTTTGGGATTTATGATGTTTCTATGAACTATATATACACACTTGCCATAAATAGATGTATTTGAAAGTATAATATTTATAGGAAATTTTTTGTCATTCTTATATTTGAACAAATTGTATGTGGTTTAATTAGTTTCCTTAAGATGACATTGTTGTCACAGGAGATTGCCGTAGTTTATATAGAGGTTCCAGAGCATTCAGATATACATGGTATATCAGAAACTTTGTTAAAATGGTTTGGTTCTACTTTGCATTTTCCTTCATAAGCTGTTTTTTTTTTAATTATAGAAATATGTATAAATTGGGTACAGATTTAATGCATGTCTGTTTCTCTTATTTTAAAGATCACTCTGTGCCATTATATTTTATCAGGTTTAATGATATCCATGTACCAATCCGCCTGGAATGTGTGAAATTTGCTAGCCATTGTCTCATGAACCATCCTGATTTAGCAAAGGATTTAACAGGTACTAAATATATGTAACAGCAAATATTCTTAAATGCTCTTCAGTGGAAAAAAATAAGTTTCATAGCGGAAAAATCCCTTTTTTGGGGGGTGGTAGGTGAAGTCTTGTTACAGTTCAAAGTCATGGAAGTTGTTCTCTGAAGGTAGATTTTTTTTCTTTTAAATAGCTACAAGGTCTCGCTATGTTGCCCAAGCTTGCCTAGAACTCTTGAGCTCAAACTATCCTTCTGCCTTGGTCTCCCAAAGTGCTGGGATTACAGGTGTGAGTCACTGTGCTCCGCCTGAAGCTAGAATTTCTACACCATAGTTCCTACTTAGACTGGAAGCATCTATGAAAATGTCTGTCTCCAGGAACAATTTGCTTTCTTTAAGGATAATTCTAAAGTTATTTTGGACATTTGGATTTGAACAGGTCTTGATTTTGACTAGATTATAAGATTAATGTTCTTTAAAATTTTAAGAACTTAGATGAGGCATGGTAAACTAATTTAGCCATGGTAAGTGGAGGTGTATCATTAGCGAAATATGTATAAGCATAAGGTAGTTCAGAACGTTGCATTTCTGTAGTAATGAGAATATGTCTATTACTATTCTGTTAAATTTCTTAAAATTACAAAATAGTTCAGAAAATACACACGATATAACAACCACTTATGTCTTCCTCACAAATGTTAGCATTTGCTGTGTTTTCTTAAGAGGGTTAAAAAAAATTATACTTGAAATGCTCCTTAGAGTTCTCTTTGCTATGTTTACAGGGGGCATCACTCTGCTGAATTTGGTCTGCAACCTGTTTATGTTTTTATAACTATGCCACATGTGTATCTGTCTACAAGTTATATTTACTATTGCCATGCATTTAAAAATTTCATTGAAATAGTATTATTTGAATTTGATTGTGTTGTACTTATTTCTACTGTCTTACGTGTTTCATTTTTTTCTTTGCTTCTTTTTTCTATTTGCTGCTCTTCTGTTTGATTATCTTATTTTTCTTTTTCTCAATGAGCTTAAAAGGTTACACACTCCTTTGTGTTTTTGATGTGTAATTAATGACATGTAAAGTGAATCAGAACTCTCTAGCTTTTTTTTTGAGTGATAAAGGACTAGATATCTTTAACTCATCATTTTCTCATCTTTTATATTGTTTCAGTCATTAGCTCTTTTTTAAACATTCTTAACTTATTGTACATTTTTAACTGCTGCTTTTTTTACAGTCTTCCTTACCATTGCTTTTTAAATTCTACTATTACTTCTGAGTTTCTGAAAAAATCACAATATATATCATTTGTGATATTTTAATCAGTAGTTTGTTATAGTAACCTTTCAGATTTGCTGAATTGTTATTTTTCAGATCTGAAACAGCAGATATTGGCTGGGTGCAGTGACTCACGCCTGTAATCCTGGCACTTTGGGAGGCCGAGGCGGGTGGGTCACCTGAGGTCAGGAGTTTGAGACCAGGCTGACCGATATGATGAAACCCTGTCTCTACTAAAATTATAAAAATTAGCCAGGCTCGGTGGCAGGCACCTGTACCCAGCTACTTGGGAGGGTGAGACAGGAGAATCGCTTGAACCTGGGAGGCAGAAGTTTCAGTGAGCCGAGATTGTGCCATTGCACTCCAGCCTGGGCAACAAGAGTGAAATTCGGTCTCAAGCAAAAACACAGCAGATATTTTACCAGTTTTATCCTTTGGAGGCATCCCACTTGGAGCTTTCTAATTTCCTACTCAAACCTGTACTGCTTAGACTGCTTGCTCTGAGCTTCTGCTATACAGCATTGATCTTAGGGTCATCCTTGCATCTTTGCTCTCCCCTTCCATCCATCTCCCTTCTTTTTCCTCTCCTTTCCTCTTCATCTGTCTGCGTTTATTTGTGTGTCTGTTTCTCCACCTCCCTTTTCTTTTTCCCTGTTACTTCAGATGTTCCTTTTTCTTTAGCATCCTTTTCTTGTGTTGCTAATACAGTATTTTCTCTCAGAGTGTCAGTTTTTTGGGGAGTTTTTCTTTTTCTTCCAAAATGTCTGTTTCTGCTAATTTGTTTTTTTTTTCCACGTTTTATTTGCTTTTGTCTTTGTTTTCCATGTTAAAGCCTTTCCTCAAATGATATGCAATCCGTGGCCATCTGCTCATTTTTAAGAGTTGAGGGGGCTAAATAAAAAGCTGTTTGGAAAGCCCTGAGTATATGCTTTCCTCAAATGATTGGCAGTCTGTGGCTTTCTGCTTGTGATTAAGAGTGGAGAGCTAAATAAAAAGCTGTAAACTGTTTGGAACACTCTGAGTATATGGTGGGTCTGTCAACTTTCAACTACACTTTCGGGTGATCAGGTTGAAAGTTTCATAGGGGAGCCCTTAGTTTAGATACTTCCTCTTCAACCTGTCAAATTTCGAATAGAAGAATATCTTTTTTTAAAAAAATGTTTTATTTTATTTTACTTTAGTTTCTGGGGTACATGTGCAGATCATGCAGTGTTGTTGCATAGGTGCATACATAACCAGGTGGTTTGCTGCCTCTATTCCCCCTTCATCTATATCCAGCATTTCTCCCCATGTTATCCCTCCCTGTTGTCCCTCCCCTAGTGCCTCCCCGCCACTGCCCCCAGTGTGTTATGCTCCTCTCCCTGAGTCCACGTGTTCTCATTGTTCAACACCCACCTATGAGTAAGAACATGTGGTGTTTGGTTTTCTGTTCTTGTGTCAGTGTGCTGAGAATGATGGTTTCCAGATTCATCCAAGTCCCTACAAAGGACACGAACTTACTGTTTTTTATGGCTGTGTAATATTCCATGGTGTATATGTGCCACGTTTTCTTTGTCCAGGTTCCAGGTCTTTGCTGTTGTACGCAGGGCTTCAGTGAACATGTGTGTGCATGTGTCTTTATAATAGAATGATTTATAGTCCTTTGGGTATATACCCAGTTAATGGGATTGCTGGGTCAAATGGAATTTCTATTTCTAGGTCCTTGAGAAATCGCCACACTGCCTTCCACAATGGTTGCACTAATTTCCACTCCCACCAACAGTGTAAAAGTGGTTCCATTTCTCCACATCCTCTCTAGCATCTGTTTTCTCCAGATTTTTTAATGATTGCCATTCTAACTGGCATGAGATGGTACCTCAATGTGGTTTTGATTTGCATTTCTGTAATGACCAGTGATGATGAGCATTTTTTCATATGTTTGTTGGCCTCATAAATGTCTTCTTTTGTAAAGTGTCTGTTCATATCCTTTGCCCACTTTTGAATGGGTTTTTTTTTTTTTTTTCTTGTATATCTGTTTTAGTTCTTTGTAGATTCTGGATATTAGCCCTTTGTCAGATGGGTAGATGGCAAAATTTTTTTCCCATTCGGTTGGTTGCCGATTAGCTCTAATGATTGTTTCTTTTGCTGTACAGAAGCTCTGAAGTTTAATTAGATCCTATTTGTCTATCTTGGCTTTTGTTGTCATTGCTTTTGGTGTTTTATTCATGAAGTCCTTGCCTATGCCTATGTCCTGAATGGTTTTGCCAACATTTTCTTCTAGAGTTTTTTATGGTGTTAGATTTTATGTTTAAATCTTTAGACCATCTGGAGTTAATTTTAGTGTAAGGTGACAGGAAGGGGTCCAGTTTCTGCTTTCTGTGCATGGCTAGCCAGTTTTCCCAACGCCATTTATTAAACATGGAGTCCTTTCCCCATTGCTTGTTTTTGTCAGGTTTGTCCAAGATCAGATGGTTGTAGATGTGTAGTGTTGCTTCCGAGGCTTCTGTTCTGTTCCATTGGGCTGTGTCTCTGTTTTGGTACCAGTACCATGCTGTTTTGATTACTGTTGCCCTATAGTATAGTTTGAAGTCTGGCAGTGTGAGGCCTCTGGCTTTTTTTTTTTTTTTTGCTTAGGATTGTCTTGGCTATATGGGCTCTGTTGTGGTTCCATGTGAAGTTTAAAGTGTTTTTTTCCAGTTTTGTGAAGAAGGTCATTGGTAGCTTGATGGGGATAGCATTGAATCTATAAATTCCTTTGGGCAGTATTGCCATTTCCACAATATTGATTCTTCCTAACCATGAGCATGGAATGTTTTTCCATCTGTTTGTGTCCTCTCTGATTTCATTGAGCAGTGGTTTGTAGTTGTCCTTGAAGAGGTCCTTTACATCCTTTGTTAGTTGTATTCCTAGGTATTTTATTCTCTTGATAGCAACTGTGAATGGCAGTTCATTCTTGATTTGGCCCTCTTTTAAGTCTGTTATTGGTGTATAAGGATGCTTGTGGTTTCTGCACATTGATTTTGTATCCTGAGACTTTGCTGAAGTTGCTCATCAGTTTAAGATTTTGGGCTGAGACGATGGGGTCTTCTCAGCCCAAAATCATATACCATCATCATATACCATCATATACCATGATGACATATACCATCATGTCATCTGCAAATAGAGACAGTTTGGCTTCCTCCTTTCCTAATTGAATACTGTTTATTTTTCTTGCCTGATTGCTCTGGCTAGAACTTCCAATACTATATTGAATAGGAGTGGTGAGAAAGGGCATCCTTGTCTAGTGCCAGATCTCAGAGGGAATGCTTCCAGCTTTTGCCTGTTCAGTATGATATTGGCTGTAGGTTTGTCATAAATAGCTTTTATTATTTTATGATATGTTCCATTGATACCTAGTTTATTGAGACTTTTTAGCATGAAGGGCTGTTGAATTTTGTTGAAGGCCTTCTCTGTATCTGTTGAGATAATCACGTGGTTTTTGTCTTTGGTTCTGTTTATGTGATGGATTACGTTTATGGACTTGCATATGTTGAACCGCCTTGCATCCCCGGGATGAAGCCTACTTGATGGTGATGAATAAGCTTTTGATGTGCTGTTGCATTCAGTTTGCCAGTATTTTATTAAAGATTTTTGCGTCAGTGTTCATCATGGACATTGGCGTGAAGTTTTCTTTTTTTGTTGAATCTCTGCCTGGTTTTGGTATCAGGATGATGTTGGTCTCATAGAATGAGTTAGGGAGGATTCCCTGTTTTTGTACTGTTCATGTAGTTTCAGAAGGAATGGAACCAGCTCCTCTTTGTATGTCTGGTAGAATTTGGCTGTAAACCCGTCTGGACCTGGACTTTTTTTGGTTGGTAGGCTATTGATTGCTGCCTCAACTTCAGCCCTTGTTATTGGTCTATTTAGGGTTTCAGCTTTTTCTGGTTTAGTCTTGGGAGGGTGCAAGTGTCCAGGAATTTATTCATTTCTTCCAGGTTTTCTGGTTTATGTTCATAGAGCTGTTTGTCATAATCTCTGATGGTAGTTTGTATTTCTGCAGAATCAGTGGTGATATCCCCTTTATCATTTTTTATTGCATCTATTTGATTCTTCCCCCTTTTCTTTTTTATTAGTCTGGCTAGTGGTCTATTTTGTTGATCTTTTCAAAATACCAGCTCTTGGATTTATTAAATTTTTGAAGGGTTTTTTGTGTCTCTATCTCCTTCAGTTCTGCTCTGATCTTAGTTATTTTTTGTCTTCTGCTAGCTTTTGAGTTTTTTTGATCTTGCTCCTCTAGCTCTTTCAGTTTTGATGATAGGGTGTCGAATTTAGATCTTCCCTTGTTTCTCATGTGGGCATTTATTGCTATAAATTTTTCTCTTGACACTGCTTTAAAGGTGTCCCAGAGATTGTGATAAGTTGTATCTTCATTCTGATTGGTTTCGAAGAACATCTTTATTTTTGCCTTCATTTCATTGTTTATTCAGTCGACACTCAGAAGCAAGTTGTTCAGTTTCCAAGTAGTTGTGCAGATTTGAGTGAGTTTTTTAATCCTGAGTTCTAATCTGGTTGTACTGTGGTCTGATAGACGTTTTGTTATGATTTTGGTTCTTTTGCATTTGCTGAGGAATGATTTGCATCCATTTATGTGGTCAATTTTAGAGTAAGTGTGATGTGGTGCTGAGAAGAATGTAAATTCTGTGGATTTGGGGTGGAGAGTTCTGTATATGTCTGTTAGGTCTGCTTGGTGCAGCTGTGCATTCAAGTCCTGGATGTCCTTGTTAATTTTCTGTCTTGTTGATCTGTCTCATATTGACAGTGGAGTGTTGAAGTCTCCCACTGTTATTGTGTGGGAGTCTAAATCTCCTTTTAGGTCTTTAAGAACTTGCTTTATGTATCTGAGTGCTTACCTGGAAGTTAAAGGCTAGTTACTAATGTGTTTGGGAAAAGAATGATGGGTTTTGCATTCACATTTCAGATTAGTTTTCATATAATTTCCTTTGGGTTATGTTATCCATGCCAGTTGTTTAGTGCTACTGTTTATTTTATTCTATTTTTTTTTTTTGAGACAGTCTTGCACACCCGGGCTGTAGTGCAGTGGCACCATCGCGGCTCACTGCAGTCTCTGTCTCCTGGGTTCAATCAATTCTCCTGCCTCAGCTTCCAGAGTAGCTGGAACTACAGGCATGCGCCACCACACTTAGCTAATGTTTTGGTATTTTTAGTAGAGACAGGTTTCACAGTTTTGGCCAGGATGGTCTAGATCTCCTGACCTTGTGATCTGCCCGCCTCGGCCTCCCAAAGTGCTGGGATTACAGGCGTTAGCCACCGTGCCTGGCCTATTTATTTATTTTTATAGAATTTATCTCCAGACTTCTTTTGGTGTAGAATAGGGATAATCTCCTAGATGACTTTCTCAAACAGCTTTCGCCCAATCCTTCCTTCTCTTCCTTGTTTTAAGAGCCAGAGTGACTTGTTGCTAGTCCCTATGCCTTTTGAAGAGTGTAGTATATTGAGTTGGTTCACCTGTTTTTCCTCTACTGGCATAGGTTTTTGTTTTCTTGGGAATGCAAGGTTGGTTGTATTTGTTCATCTGTTTTTCAGAGCCTATTTTTTTTTCTCGTTGTCTCTTACTTGTTTATGCCATTCCAGTGGATTTGTTCTCCAAAGTATTTAGGTGTGTTGTATCTCCAGAATATTTTAAATTTTATCATTCATCTTTAAGGAGCTTAATGAATTTTAAGTAATTCAGTATGCAATAATTGTTCACATTTCTCTTAAAATTTATCTTTTCTAGAAAATAACTTTAGTGATGTATAATCAAAATGATAATATTCACACTACATTATTATTTTCATGCTTTCATTTTAGATTTTGAGTTTTTTTAAGAGTAAGGTTTATTGCTTAGTTTTCATTTTAAAATTGTTTTTTAAGAGACAGGGTCTTACTGTGTTGCCCAAGCTGATTTTGAATATTTTTTATTGAAATATTTAAATCATGTTTTTCACTTATTAAGTAAAAGCAGACCCCTGTGTTTTTGCTGTTGCTAACGTGTAGCAGTGTGCACCATTTTGATTTGTACATGGCTAAATAGAGTTTCTCTTTCATTGAACTTGCTGTCATGTTAGGTTACATAGGCCAAAGGATTTATACTGACTGAGTAGGAGAGAGGTAATGCTAGGAATATCCTGCCAGTGTATACCTTTCCTTCTTAGGCTCATTTTGGTTTCCCGTCTCCTCTTTCCCAGTAGCCTTAGAGAGTCAGTCTCCTTGCTTTTTTACTTCTACTATCTATTACTACAGATGACAGTTTGCTTATCTTTCTGTTATCTTATTCTATAGAAGATTCTTTCTCCCCCACCTGAAATATGGTGGCAGGTTTCAGAGGTTTTCACTGCTAGAGAAAGTGATAAAAGTGTAAGACTAATAAAGCCAACCTTGCTTTTTTTTGAAAGAGTGATGCTTGAGGCCGGGCATGGTGGCTTACGCCTATAATCCCAGCACTTTGGGAAGCTGAGGCAGGCGGGTCACTTGAGGTCAGGAGTTTGATACTAGCCTGGCCAACATGGTGAAACCCTGTCTCTACTAAAAAATACAAAAATTAGCCAGTCATAGTGGTGTATGCCTGTAATTCCAGCTATTCAGGAGGCCAAGGCAGGAGAATTGCTTGAACCCAGGAGGCAGAGGTTGCAGTGAGCCAAGATTGCACCACTGCCCTCCAGCCTGGGCGATAGAGCAAGATTCAGTCTCAAAAAGAAAGAGTGAGGCTTTGATTTTTTATCAGTTGTAATCACATCTTCAGTTATTTTGTTTTAAACCTCATAACACCCTGTTCCATTTTAAATTCCTCCAGCTTCATTCCTGACTAGCAGAATCATTTCACTTTCTCTATGTGAACCTTATAACTGTAGTGCTTCTCAGCCTCATCAGACCAGTAACTCCCCTTTTAAGCAAATAATTTGTAATTCTGCCTTCGAGATCTTTAAAGTGGATAGATAAAACGGTTCACTTAAAAAACCTAAAAAAAAGTTAATTGCTCGTATTGTAGTATACAGGAGAAGCAAAAGGGAAGTAGTTTATAATAAAGTAGCATATATTTTGCTATTTAAATGTTTGGATATGACACATAGAGATAACAGATGCCTCCACAAGTTTCTCACTTAGTTATTCTATGCCACAGGGGGAATATAGAAAGCTCTCTGAATCCTAATTGGTAGGTTATTTGGATGACTACCTGAACTGCTAACCCAGATTTATCTATATTTTAGAGAAAATATCAGTCTGTTCTACAGTCTTTTTTTTTTTAACTTAAGAAAAGAAGTGTAGTTAACTTAGATCCTCAGTGTTCAGTTTGATATATTTGATGAGACAGTGAATTTCCATGATGCCAAAAAGTACTCCCATATCCCTTTCTAGTTAGTTCTCTGACCACTTTTTTGATTTCTAAATCTGTAGGTCAGTTTTGCCTGTTTTTGAATTTCATATATGTTGAATTGTACAATGTATTCTGTTCTTTTTGAGGATGGGGAATGTAGAGAGTTCTGGGTGCTTTCACATAACGTGTTTTTGAAATTTATCCTGTATTGTTAATTTATTCTTTATTACTGTTCTGTTGTATGAATATACCGTAATTGGTTTACCCACTTCTTTTGGTGGTTGTCTGGGTTATTTTATATTTGGGGCTATTAATAGTGTTACTGTGAATAGTCTTGTGTAAGTATTTCGGTGGACTTATGTTTTTATTTGTTTTTGAAAACAGTAATGAAATTGCTGGTCGTAGTGTACATACATGTTTAACTTTATAAGAGACAATGAAACAGTTCTCCATGTTAGTTTTACTATTTTACGTTTGTACCAGCAGTGAATGAGGGTTCCAGTCATTTAGCATCCTTGACAACATTTTGTATTTTCTGTCTTTTTGTTTTTAACCATTTTTATAGGTTAACTATTTTAAATGTTTTCAGTGTTTTTTCAGGAAATAAGCTTGTTTATTGTTTTCCTTCCCATTTGCGTTTTATCCTTTTTCTTTGTCCTGTGACATTTACTAGTTGTCCATCTGCCAAAATTTTGTTGACACATCTTTTGCTATGATCTCTTCTCTTGTGATCGCTTCTCTTGTTATTTGTCCCTTTTAAAAAACATTAAAAATTCTTTTTTGGAGACAAGAGTTTCACTCTGTCACCCAGGCTGGAGTACAGCGGCATGATCTTGGTTCACTGCAACCTCTGCCTCCTGGGTTAAAGCGATTCTCCTGCCTCAGCCTCCTGAGCAGCTGGGACTACAGCTGTGTGCCACCACATCCGGCTAATTTTTTTTTGAATTTTTAGTAGGGATGGGGTTTCACCATGTTGGCCAGGCTATTCTCCTGGCCTCAGGTGATCCACCCACTTCATCCTCCCAAAGTTCTGAGATTATAGGTGTGAGACACCACACTCAGCCTTTTAAATGTTTTTTTTTTTTTTTTTTTTTTTTTTTTTTTTGAGACAAGAGTTTTGTTCTTGTTGCCCAGGCTGGAGTGCAATGGCACTACCTCGGCTCACTGCAACTTCTGCTTCCTGGGTTCAAGCAATTCTCCTGCCTCACCCTCTGAAGTAGCTGGGATCACAGGCATGTGCTACCATGCCCAGCTAATTTTTGTATTTTTAGTAGAGATAGGGTTTCTTCATATTTGTCAGACTGATCTTGAACTCCCAACCTCAGGTGATCTGCCCTCCTTGGCCTTCCAAAGTGCTGGTGTTACAGGTGTGAGCCACCGCACTGGCCTTAAAGTTTTTTTAAATGGGAGTGAGCAGAGTTAAATATGTGTGACATAAACACACTTTTGTCTTACTTTTTGCTCAACAGTATGTTTGTGAGATTCATCCTTGTGCCTTGAGCCAAAATTTAAAGGACATAGCTGTATTGTGAATATTATGTAGATGCTTTGTCATGCTAACCTCTGAGAATTTGATCTTTCTTCTCTATTATCTCTTCTCCTTACAGTTAATATCTGTGCATTAATAGCTCTTTGTATACCTATTTAACATGAGTGACTAGATTTAGGGAAATTGGGATGTATCTTAAAATTGGTGTATCATTTTTTTCCCTTTCTTAGTGACACATAAAATAATACGTATTGCATTTGAAACAAGTACAATGATGAACTTGATCTCTTTAACATGTTCCATTTGAAGTCATAATACTAAAAACTTTCTGTACTGGGTTAGGTAAGATAACATTTGTGTTTCTTTAGAAGATTTTTTTTTTTTAAGATCACAAGATTTTTTTACTTTAAGAATAGTTTTAACAATAGAGAATGCTCAAATTGAAGGGGTTAAGACCTGGGCAGTAGTTTTATGGTATTTCTGTTGTAATTATCTGTTAAGCTGTTAATTTACAGAGAAAGTAAATCTACTCCAGTTATAAGCAGTGTTGATATAGATAGGCATGACTGTTTTTGTTAATGCATATTCAAACAACCAAATTTTATCTTACTGATCCCGTAATAAAAGATGAATAATATTTTATTTGTTAAATTTATGCTTAGTTGTGGTTCCTCTTCCTTAAGCTTAAGATAACATTACTGAAGTTAATGTCCCTCCTTTCACTCAGTGCTATGTGAAAAACTCCATGTTTTTGGTTTTAACAACTTCCTTCAATCACTCATAATTGTTACATCTTTTTCATTTTTTTCCTCTCTGCTCTTTGCTTTCTTTTGGTTCAGTTAAGTGGAACTGCCTTATGATTTTAGTGTCCTATTTCTTGGCAGCTAGTGTCTCAATTTTATTCTTTCAGTAACCTTAATCTGGGTTGCTCTCAAGGTATAGAAACTTGAGTATTCTTTTCCCAGTAGCACACTTGGCTTGAATATTGTATCATTTTAAATGGAAAAAAAAAGTCAATATTGATACATCTCTCAGTTCATTTATATCTTTTGTTTAATTAATGAGGTTGGTGAATTTTTTTTTTTTTTTTTTTTTTTGGAGACGTAGTTTCACTCGTTGCCCAGGTTGGAGTGCAGTGGCGCAGTCTTGGCTCACTGCAAGCTCTGCCTCCTGGGTTCAAGCGATTGTCCTGCCTCAGCCTCCCAAGTAGCTGGGAGGATTACAGGCACCTGCCACTATGCCCAGCTAATTTTTGTATTTTTAGTAGAGATGGAGTTTTGCCATGTTGGCCAGGCTGGTCTTGAACTCCTGACCTCGGGTGATCCTCCCACCTCTGCCTCCCAAAGTGCTGGGATTATAGGTGAGAGCCACTGTTCCTGGCCAGGTTAGTGAATTCTTTAAAGTTCCACATCTACCAAGTGGGGAAGAGGCTCTTACTACTCAATTAGATATCACCACTGTGTTTTGACTGAAGAACTCATCTTCATTCTTTCTTCCTTCTCTTTCTTTCCTGGCTCTTAATTTTCTTGATACTTCTCCTTAGGTACTGTTTTGCTAAGGCTCGTTTTCAGAGGTGTCATGCAGTCTTTTAAAAACATTTTGGTTGTTAAAGTTTCCATTGTAATAAAATAAAATCTTATCTTTCAGAGTATCTTAAAGTGAGGTCACATGACCCTGAGGAAGCTATTAGACATGATGTTATTGTGTCAATAGTTACAGCTGCTAAAAAGGATATTCTTCTGGTCAATGATCACTTACTTAATTTTGTGAGAGAGAGAACATTAGACAAACGGGTAAGTACGAATAAGTAATTATTAATAAGTTTTCATTTTTAATACTTGAAGTTTAACAGTATTTGAAAATATTGAGATTTAAATGTAATTAGCTTTTTTTTGGGGGGGGGAGGCATTTTAATATTTAAAATTAACTTCATGAGGTTTTACTTTTTGTTAAATTGTATCAGTTTTTCTTTATTAAGATATTTGTTCCAATTCTAACATAAGACAGCTCTTAATGGTAGTCAGATATTTAGCCTGTATACCAGTGTTAATGATAACGGACTTTTGTAAAGGCCTGAGACACAACTTCTCTTACATTGTTGACTCTTTTTTCTTTCTCCTTTCAGGGCTGTTATTATATTAATATGAATTGGTAGTTGTCTAACTGGTTGTATTATAATTAACATGGAATAGAAAATGAAAGATGTTTTCAACTTAGCAAAGCTAAACTCAGTAGAGCACCATGCTTCTAGCCTATTTTCTGTTATTTCAATCCAGCTTTTTTGAATGAGCACCCACTAGCTCCACTCATTTATCAATAAACTTCTGAAGAGAGGACTGTGTCTTGTTATGTTTTTGTTTCATATTGCATGGAATGTATTAGGTGCTCAGGAAATACTTTAATAAATGTTCATTCTGTTCCCCTCCTGACTGCCATAATGGCATCTAAGCCTCATTTAGGCAGAAGAGTAATTTTATGCCTAAGTAGGATTAGAGCATTTAACTTATTTAAGCGCTAATTAGCAAAGAAAGTGGGAGGCCTTGCCTATTGATTGTTGGAATAGCTTTGACTAGGTAAATTATTCAAGACATTGTAACAGGTTGATTGTGCCATCTCCCTTGTTAATACTGTCCTTGATAATGCTGGTTGTGGGTGGAGGATAAATGGGCCAGAAGCACATGGTTTTCCCTTCAAATCTTTATGTCTCCAGAACAATTTATTTTAACTGATAAATGTAGACTTCTCTTTATTGAATATTTCGTTGTGGTATTAATCAGTTAAAAGGGCCAAAAGGCATGAAGAGGGAAGGATATTTGCATTGCTCATAGGATAATAGCCTTCTAAATAACCTTTTTCTCAGCTAGGCTTAGAATTATTTTTGTTTATTGTTGGGATCATAACATATATTTTTATTCATCATGTTATGTTCATTGTATGGTTGCTTGGTTCATTCATATAAAAATTGAGCACTGAAAAATAATTGCCTATATACATGTTCTTGACAATATTAGAATATGATGTATCTTTAAATTCTGTTTGAAGAAGAATTAAAAGTTTGATATAACATAGGGAGTTAGAGATACAAAGTTTATATAAACAAATTTAAATCTTATTTATTAAAAATTTATTTAAAAAATAAATAAGATTTAAATTTGTTTATATAAACTTTGTATCTCTTGTCACCCAGGCTGGAGTGCAGTGGTGCCATCACAGCTCATTACAGCCTTGACTTAGGCCCCAGCAGTTCTCCCACTTCAGCCTCCTGAGTAGGTGGGACTACAGATGCGTCCCACCATGCCTGGCCATTTGTTTTCCTCCCTCCCTCCCTCCTTCCCTCCGCCTCTCAAAGTGTTAGGATTACAGACATGAGCCACCACAACTGGCCTGAAATCTTATGAGACTTTTAGAAGTCTTTTATTTCAGTATGTAGTTGGTGGATGAATGAAATAAGAGCTATTCTTAATATACTGTAATTAAGTGAAAGAAAAACCAAGGGAATAATTTGTTGCTATGAATGACAGACCATAGCAAAGAGAAAAGGACCACAAAGGAAAAAATTAATAATCTCTGCAAATTCATGATATTTTCAACATTACCAACTTCCTTTTGATTACAGTGCTGTGTTTATGTAAAATTAAAGAATGAACTTATTCGAAGATAATTAGTGTCAGATACACTCTAACAAATACATACTTTTTTTAAAAAAAGTTGAATACATTTCACTTACACTTCAACTCATTTCCCAGAGTTGACCAAATGAACCACTGATGATAAGTGTCTTTACATTCAGCATTTGATAAAGCCAATATATATATACCTTTAATACATCTTCATTACTATTATTATTTGTAATAGTGTAAGTATGTTCAATATAGACCACAATTGAGAAAAAAATTATGAGGGATAGGTCACAGTTTATCCTTTTAATACTCTCTTTCCCTTTTAATGTTTGGTTGCTTGAGCTGGCTGCAGTGACACATGCCTGTAATCCCAGCACATTAGGAGGCTGAAGTGGGAGGATCGCTTGAGGCCAGGAGTTCGAGACCAGTCTGGGCAACATAGTGAGACCCTGTTTCTACAAAAATAAAAAATTAGCTAGGTGTGGCATTATATGCTTGTAGTCCCAGATACCCGGGAGGCTGAGGTGGAAGGATTGCTTGAGCCCGGTAGTTCGAGGCTTCGGTGAGCTGTGATTGCAGCACTTCACTTCAACCTGGGCAACAGAGACCCTGTCTCTAAAAATGCATGAACAAAAAGTTTGGTAGCTTGTTTTTCCTCACCAATTTTAAGTAACAATATGTAGAGTGTGATTAGCTTTTGTTTTCAGGCATAGGTGATAGGTTTAAGACATTAAAGCATTAAAGTTCTTTATACATGTTGATTTGTTTCCCGTACTTTACATAGTAGAAGTATGTATGTGATAGTTTTGTGCTTTTAAAAAATAAATATAGTAATTATAAATTGATATTCAGTATCTGAGACTTGAAAAAATGTATAAAGGGAAGGAAGACATAAGACTAGGAAACTAGAATTTTCCTTAATTTATATAATAGAAGTATAGAAGTATTTTTACATTATAAATAAAACTAATTTTGTTTTTAAGTGGAGAGTACGCAAAGAAGCCATGATGGGACTTGCCCAGATTTATAAGAAATATGCTTTACAGTCAGCAGCTGGAAAAGATGCTGCAAAACAGATAGCGTGGATCAAAGACAAATTGCTACATATATATTATCAAAATAGTATTGATGATCGGTAAGTTAAGGATACCATAAATATTTGGTGACTTTGAATGTTTATAACTTGATTTATGCCAACTATTTTCTTTATGATGTTACACTCTTTCCTCAGTTTTTAGTACTAGGTAATGGTAGTGAGTGACTGGGCTCATTCCCACCAACGCCATAAATGAAGCAGTAACGTACATACAACTTTAGGGATCGGCACAGGTTTTACGTTCATTTTTATACACTGTATTTGAACAGTAATATCTAAAAGTAGGAATGTGTATAGTTACAATTTTAGTTTATAGGTAATTGTGTTACAAAGACTTCATTAGTTTTTTTCAAATAAAACTTTAAAAACATGTTGGATTTTAGACACTTAAAAACAATTTCAACTGAAAGCTAAAAAACATTTTATAGATTTATATGAAAACCCATTATCTGAATATAATTGTAATACTTTTTTCATTCCAGGCTAAGATTGGATCTTGTATGGACTGCAGTCATTTATTAGTTATTAGAGCTCTAAATCCTGGTCATAGTCTGAAATGATTTCAGAGGTTATTCAGGTCACACTATAATTTTAAGAGGCATAGATACTAAAAACTGAGTGTCTTACTTTAACATTATCTATGAAACTTCATAGTTGTTTTTATAAAATTGAAGCTTTTATGCTTTTTGAGGGTATGATATCAGTGCATAAAGATATACGTTATGATTTGGTAGGACTTTTTTTTAGTACTTTTAACCAGGTCTGTTTTCATGATGATGCCCCTGAAAATGCAAAAGAATCTTAAAAATTTCTTTAGTTTTGACTTAGAAGTTTAGAGCTTGGCATTTGAAAGGACTTGGTGTATTTTAAAATTCTGTATTATATTACAACTATATAATTTTTTAAGGTTCAAATTAAAGAAAATTTTGTATTATATTACAACTATATAACTTTTTAAGGTTCAAATTAAAGAAAAGCCCCTGATACATAATGTGCCCAATATCCTGAAGCTGATAGTTGTCTTAGCTGTGGGTGTAGGGCTGTTTTCAGTACATCCTGCTAAATCTTGTTTTGGTCCCTTTCTTTCTACAGATAGAAGATTTTGATTTGGAAATCTCATTTCCACCTATAGCAGCAGGAACTTCTTTAATATATGTTCTTTACATAATTTTGGAATTTTATATGCGGATTTAGAAAATTACAAAAAGAACAATACAATGCCTTCTCTGCTTTTTTGTAGATTACTTGTTGAACGGATCTTTGCTCAATACATGGTTCCTCACAATTTAGAAACTACAGAACGGATGAAGTGCTTATATTACTTGTATGCCACACTGGATTTAAATGCTGTGAAGTATGTTTCAAATATCAAACTCTGTTTTTTTCATCTTTTGCAATATATTGGATTTTATGGAAAAGAAACCATGACACCTGGTTTTAAAATGTAAACTCTGTAGTGTAAATATTGTTTAAAGGGTCATGTTATAATATAGTACTTGGCTATTTTTTCAGAAAGTACCACTTTAAACATGAGATTAAGCCATTGTAAGCAATTGAAAAATAGAGCTGACTGACATGAAATCTTTTAGGATTTGAATTTTCTATTCATATTGTTGGTGTCTCAAGAAATGTTGATGTACCTATTGTTTGTTTGCTTTCCTTAAGGCATTAGAAGCATTCGTGTTATGAAAATACTACCTTTTTGTTCTCACTTGGTGTACTGATTTGTGCTATGGTGCAGAGCAGCAGGCTACAAATTTTGTGCTGCATAGCCTGAGCAGCACAGTGTTACAGTTTGATATAAGAATAAGCACAAATATGTTTTTTCTGCCACATTTCATTCAAAAAGTTCTTTTGGGTGTTTAGGTAAAGTGGCATTGGCATTTTAGACATGGAAAAGATATTGCTAGTCTAATTGAATCATATTAAGGGTTAGGAAATTGAGGTCTTAGAGATTTGCTTTAGGTTTTAGGAAATGTAGACCCTTAGTATTCCAGCAAATAGTTTACAACTATTGGGGATTAAATGTTGAGAAATTGGAGAGATCTAAGGGGCTATATGTAATTTTCATTTGTACCACTGTTTAATGAGACTTTTGACTTCGTTTCTTCCATGGAATTAATTGTATTTTCTTTTTATGTTTTATACAGAAATATTGAGGAAAAGTTTCTAGAAGGGAGAAATACACATTTTTTTTTTCCTGCCTGCTGTATTTCAGGCACTGAAATTTGTGTCATGTATAGCTGGTTTTGTGCTACAGTGGAAAAATATGTTGAAAAAGAGAACTGATTGCCCACAAAGCTTAAAATATTTACTGTCCGGCCTTTTCTAGGAAAACCTTGCTAACCCTGGTTTAAGTGATATTTTTCCTGTTTTACACATGATGAAATGAATCACACAGATGTTAAGTTTCACAGGAATCACACAAGGAGTAAGAGGGAGCCAGGATTTGCAGTCAATCCTGCTTGGTTCCAGAACTTGTTCTTTTTCCACTACACATAGTAAAATACATTACTCTTATATTTAATTTTATTACTTGTAAACTTTTCTCTGGAATCAGAATACATCCTAAAGTTCTCAGTTTGTCGTAGCCTAATTGGTGGCTCTTTTCCTCATGGCAAATTCAATTGATGGCTTCTTAAATTGGATGAAATGCGATATTTATATCCTATTGAAACAACCTATTGGATATCATAGTAAATCTAGACTTCTCTACTCAGCCCAAGTATCTTTCAAGAGTAAAAGTGAAGAGACACTTTTAAGCAAAAATGAAGAATTTGTCATTCCTGCTTGAAAATATTACTAAAGAATAATTTTTTTTTTGGCAAAAAGGGAAATGAAATCTATAAAGAAGTAATAATATACAAGAATTTGAAACACTTCTATAAATGTAAATAATCAAGGACTCTAAAAACAGTAATAATACAGTTTTACTTGCAAGGTGTGGGAGTGTGGATTAAAAAGTAGGTAGCATGTAGGCCAGTAGTTAGCCAGTACCATATACCACTGCAGTACTTACTATATGAGGTTTCCTGAATGTCCCTGGAACCCTCCTTCCTATGTCCCTACCATGCCTGGGCAGGGCTGGAATGTCTCTAGGACCTTCTTCCACTGCCCACGGTTCTGATTGGTTGATGCTTTTGTGAAAAATTTTGACTATAGGTGGGTCTTATTGGATAACAGCATATAAGGTGATAGGTAAGTAATGAGTATGAAGGTGTTCCAAGGTTCTTTTATCATATTAGTGATAGTGATTACTGAATAATTATAAGTGCATTTAACAGTCACCTCTAAAAGCAGTTAAAATGTATAGTTTCCAAAGATGGAGGAACAAAAAATAATTAATGAAAACTTTAATACCAGAAACAAAATAGAAACAAGAAAAATAACAGTAAATAAAAATAAAAATTTTAAATAGCTGTTATAAAACTAAGCATGTCAGATATCACTCATCACTTAAGTGATAAGTATATTTGATTGAATTCAAAAGTGAGAGTGATATTCGCAAGAGATATATTGAAAAATAATGCCATTGAAAAGT
Source organism: Saguinus oedipus (assembly GCA_031835075.1). Classification (NCBI taxonomy): domain Eukaryota; kingdom Metazoa; phylum Chordata; class Mammalia; order Primates; family Cebidae; genus Saguinus; species Saguinus oedipus. The sequence goes on from CM063173.1 coordinate 163,581,460, forward strand.
TGAAAGTAAATTCTAATCTGGACCAGTACTCAAAAGGAAAGGCTTTGATTCTACAAAAATGTTTGGTGAATGATTGGATATTTATCTGTTTTAAGATAAAATATTTAAGGTATTCGTATATCATTTTTTAGATGATTTTCACTTTACCCAACAGCTGACCAACTTATACTTACTAGTATTTTAGTACTTTATGTTTATCTGTGGTTGTTCTCTCCAAAACCTGTTACATTTTTTATTATGTAATAATTAAAAAAAACAGATACGTATGTTACGAAGTTTAATAATAAAATAAAAATATCTTTGAATCTATTACCCAACCTGTAAACTTTTCTCCCATACATCTTCCTCCCAGAGGTAACCTCTACCCTTGTTTCTTGTTGCCTTTAAAAAAAAAATTGTAATATATCTATGTGTATTTGTGTGTGTATTCCTCAGTAATATATTTTTGCTTGTTTTTGAACTTTATAATAAGGTGAGACAATTATGTATATAGTTTTATATGTCTTTTTTTCTATTCTATATCCAAGACTCATCCATAATGTTATACATAGCCGTACATCATTCATCTTTTCAATTTAATATGCACATGCAAAGGTTTCTCTAAGGTATGATTATGAGTGATTCTCAAATTTAGCTACTTTATTGGAATCACCCTGGGAGGTTTAAACAATTGACAACTAAGTTCCTCCTTCAGCGATACTTACTTAATTTGTCTGGAGAGTAGTCTTGAAATTGAACTCTTTAGAAAAGCCTTTCAGGAGATTTTAATGGGCAACCAAGGTTCATATTCACTAGTGTATAGCTAGAAGTGGAGTTTCTGACGATAGGCCTTTTCGTCAATGTAACTAGTGTTAAATTATTTTCCAACATGATTATACTAGTTTATACACCTACCAGTGGTTTATGAATTTCTACATCCTCCTGTATATTATCAGACCATTAGATTTTGTTAATCTTCTGAGTATAAAATTTTCTTATCTTTAATTTTCCTGAAAACGGATAATATTGATCGTTTATACTTTTATGGTCCATTAAAGTTCTGATTTCACCATACTCCCCACCACTCTGTATTGTAACACCTGTTTTAATGTAATTACATTCTAGCCCTGAAGTCATTTCAATATATGACTTTGACTTAGTTTGAGAAGGACTTAAAAATAGCTGCTTGTCTATTTTTAGGTGAGAACTTGTTTGGTAAGGATTGTCTCTTATTGTTGAAAGAGCCGTATATTTTATTCTCTGACTACTTTTCTTTGGGGAAGACAAAGTATTTCTTAGACTTCAGACTTTTTTACGTGAATCTGTGTTTGGTTAAGGTCCTAAGTTAATGAAATATCTTGATTATTGAAAAAAGAACAGAGGTAGTCTTGAGTGCTTCTGACAGCAGTGTGTATAGTTCTGCCTCTCACAAGTTCCCCAGAACTTCTATTAGTGAGGGTTTTTGTTGTGATCTCTTTTATTAAACAAATTTGCATCTAGATAGGTTTGTACTTCTGAGTCTGAGGGGTGATTTGCCCAGCTGGGAGCAAAAGGTTGGAGGACAGGTCCTCCTCAACATTTCGACAGGCCACTGACTGAAACCTGGTGGTAGCTTTCTTTTTCTTTGAGTTGTTGCAAACTTGTGGTTTGGTAACAAGGAGAATTCAGGGAACTAATTGTCTATTTAAAATGTCAGATAACAAGTATAAGAATATCCAGGCTCTAACTAGAGTTTTTACGTTTACTTAAGAACAGAACTGCAATTCAGACTAAGATGAAATAGAGATTTTTCTTCTATTGTAATGTTGCTTCTCCTAGTATAACTTCTTCCCCTCATTTAAAGAATTATTTAGAAAGGTAATATACAGGGACAGATTGCCCCACTGGTTAATAGAATTTTATTAAAATACTTAAATGGACGGTTTCTGTTAACATGTTAAAATACAAATTCCTAGAGGTGATCACTTTTTGATTTAAGCTATAGCCATAATAGTTTATAAGGGGCTTTAAAATAGCTTGAAATTTCATCTTTAATGAATAACTGATTGTAATAGGTAAAGTAATTTCCTCTTTATTTTAAGTGAAAGCAAGCTTCAAAATCTAAGCCTTTCGGAAGTTATAATGATTAAGTGTATAGGAGAGAGAAAATACATTGACTTTGGAGTTCAGAAGTAATTTTACAAATGACTACTCCATTTCTTTGACAATTATTTTAATCATAAAACTCTTGTTAGAATCTTAGTCCTTTGGAATACGATCATGTTGCTTTCAATGTTCTTAAACTGTACTTATGAAAATTTATAGAACTAGTAACTTGAAATTAATAAAGTATAGCTATTTTAAATATAACTTCTAAGATGTAAATGTCCTAATAGTATTGCTTTTGCCATTTTGACATGACTATTGTAAAAGAATTCAAGTGTCCTATATTTAAACTAGTTTGTCTCCTTTAAAAAAGTCCAAAGGTATTTTTTTAAACATACTGTTAAGGGGGAGAATTAAAATATCAAACAGTGTTCTTGGTTTATTAAAAGGGAAAGAGTTTTTTATATGCATCTGTATTACTGCTTTTGGGCAGTGCTTCATATATGTGGTAATGGAGGTTAATGGAAGTATAGAATAATTGAAAACAAACTGATGAAAAGTAGTCCTTGTTTTTGGAAATTTTCTTAAAAATTTTTAAATGTTTGGTTCTAATCTGTAATCAAGTATTTCAATAACATTAATTATTCTATATATATAATATTCTTCATATAATTTCTTAAGTACCTGTATAATTTTTTTAAATTTAAATATCTGCCTCAGAACAATACAACTATTAAGAGGACATCAGAGTTTTTGACATATAAAAATAATATTCACTTATAAATAACTGCAGACTGTTTAAAATTTAAATAAGATTTGTGTAATATATATTTCCATTCTCTCATAACTAATTCTTTTTATGACTTTGATTCCATTTTGTCCTGCCTGCTACACCTTACTCTGTCAGTTAATTCCTTTATTTCTAAAATTTCTGATTTCTCCAGGTAATTCCTACCCTAATACAACCACTGATTATTTCTTTTGATTCTGCTGTGTTGTATTCGATTCCATTCTTTTCCTCTACACATTATCATTTGCTTAGTCCTGTGAATTTTACCTCATTTCTGTCATCCCCTTTTATAATTTGAACCTTAAAAAATTATATAGTTGTAATATTCTAGAAAGATTTTTATCCTGTTTTGTTATTTAAATGTGTATGTTTGTGTTTGTCAGGGCATTGAATGAAATGTGGAAATGTCAAAATCTGCTCCGACATCAAGTAAAGGATTTGCTTGACTTAATTAAGCAACCTAAAGTAAGAATTTTTTCCTTCAATGTTTTTTAAACATACGTATTTTAATTGCTATTTACCATTGCTGCTACGTGTTAAACAATTTGTTCTGTTTGCTAAAGTTCTGACTGTAGAACTTAGGATTCCTTGCTTAGAAAACTCTTAATTTTTAAGACACTTACTAAATAGAAAATGATAAATGTTTTTATCTGCAAAGGTAATACCCACCATTAAAAAGAGTGCTTTTATGTACTCAAAATTAAGAGTTTTTTTCATAGCTTTAAAGACGTAAACAGTAACTCAGCTTTATTGAAAGCATAGAAAATAGAATGAAATTATGTTGCCACTCTAAGATGTTCCCTACTTTTTTGTATATGCTTGTGGTTTTAGAAAGTTTCAATAATTATGTAATTTTAGTTAGGTATCTTGATATTTTTACGTAAAATTAGTATTTATGGAAATTTTAATGTACTACTTGGTATTTATAATTTAATGGTGGTATTCATCCAGTGGCTGTAATTTTATTTTTGAACATTTAGAATGATTCTAAGATTTTCTTTTTTTTTTTTTCCATTGAAATGCTCTATGTAGACATGTGTAAAAGGCATATTCATCTAAAAAGCAGTGTTCCTGGTCATTTTAAATTGCCTTCAGTGAAAACATTGGTATTATTCTTTTTTCTTTTTCCGTTTCTAGTGCTCTTTCTCAATCTCCCTTCCACACATATACTTCATAGGTCAGAGGAGCACTGTTGTTTCATCTAAGGGGAGAAAATTTTCACTTTTTCCCTTGGCATAAATTCACCAGTTGCTCTACAAATCAGTTAACTCACACCATTTGTTTGAGTGGTTTATAGTGACCCTCTCACTGTTTTTTTAAACCTTCAGATTACTAGTAATAACGCATTTTGTACCAGTTGTTTGCTTAATTGAAGCTTACTTTTGAGTAGCATTTTTGTTTTATAGGCTAACAGTGACCTCTTTGTGTTTTATTGAACCTTTATTGAACATTTTTTCTGTGATTATTGAGTATATCTAATCTGTCAGAATATGTTTTCCTTTAAAATAAATGACTTAAAACTAATTTAGTGATAATGCTGTTTTCTTTCTCTTAAAGCCTGTTACATTAGTATGATTTAATCAGTAAGCATGTTTCAGTTGGTATTATAATGCGGTAAGCTAGTATGCTTTAGTTAATAATCCCTGGATAAAGTGCCTCTCTTTGCTACTTAGAGCTCTATATATTTACCTTTTTCTGGCCAAATGTGTAAGAGTGTTAATTATCAAAATCGTAATAGCATCCAGGTAGTATGCTAAGTGTATAAATCATATGTTGAACAAGCATGATGTGTGAGATTTAAATTAAATATTACCTTGTTTTTGATTCTCACTGTTCCTCTAAAATGTATGCATTTAGTTGGAGCTTCTTCATTTTGCCTGTTGTTAAAAACTGGGAAGGGTCTATGACTTTCCTGCTGAATCATACATGAAATCACTAAATACAGTCTCAATTCAACTAGAATGTTTAGTTTTCTACTACAGTGGAATTTTCTTTTTGCCTGTGTTGAAATAATTACCTAGTTGTCCATGTTAAAGATGGAGTTCTCATTCATGTGTGACAGGTTTGAAAAAGTAATAGAATGCAGAAGGATACCCAAGCACCACGTCATTTCCCCCAAATAAGACAGCAACTATAGCAATCTTACATGTTTCTAGACAGCTGTTCAATGCTTTAAATTCCAAATATTTGGGAATTCTTGAACTTTATTATGCTTTACCTCTTAGTTCCTCTTAGCAAGCTCATCCTCAATAGGGATAGTATGTTTATTTATTTATTTGATTTCCTTTAAGTTCAGTGTTTATTCAGCTCAGTACTTTAAACTTAATGACATTTTTTGTTTTTCTTGTTTAGAATAACACTACTCTGATGCATTGAATAATTAGCACTCTAAGAAATGTCTTATGCATATGACTTTACATGCAGCAGTACATGAATGTATTACATGCAGTATAATGTAATAAGTATATTAATTCACTGAAATAACACTTCCCTGATTGCAATCCATAACTAACTCTTAGAAACATCTTTTATACATGTCAGTCACGTTAATTGTGTCTCTCCAGTGTCTTCCCCATAAGCTTCATGACTATGCTTTATAATTCTCGGATCTAAACATTGTAGGAGTTTTCCCTGTTCTTTTAGCTCCAAAAGAAAAAAGCCCCAAAATATCTACCTGTTACAAAATGCAGTGCAGCCATCTGATTTCTTTTTGGAGGCTAACAAAACAGGGTGAGATAAGCAGTGATGTAAGTGGAGCAGGAGTTTACTTCCACCTCCTATCTGGTTTATCTAAAGTTTAAAAAAAATAGATAAAGAAGGAGATAGTAGTGGTAAGAGCATGGGTTTGGAGCATTTAGTGGGTTATGCTTTAATTTTTTGCAGAGTGTGATGAAGTTTTTTGTCAGGGAATTCTAATTTTGCGTTTTTTTGTGTGTGATTTACAGACAGATGCCAGTGTCAAGGCCATATTTTCAAAAGTGATGGTTATTACAAGTAAGTTATTTTAAAATCTGTATAAAATATGTTTTAATTGAAACATTTTTTATAATTTAAAGTGTTTCATGCAGTTTTGTTAGAGACTATGATGACATAGGAATTTTAAATTTTCTTTAGTGTCTTACATGAGCTAGAGCTGGAGAAAGGATTAGTACATAAATTTGTTTTTAAGAGTTTATTTCAATCATGTAAGCTTACTGTAAAAACTGAATCTGTGTTTAGTGTTGCTTGCTCTAATGTGACTCTAACTGAAGCTAATTCACTCCAAGCCAAAATACAAAGAATGTACCTAATAACTAGTTATTCACATTAAAGATGGAGTTCTAATAACTACATACATAACAGCTTCTTTGAAAAAATATTAATTTGCTTTTTTTGCTTTAGGTGATATTAGCAAAATGGTGTTTCATTTAACAGTAAATACGAAAGGATTATGTGGAACATCTCCTTTGTTCAGTGGAAAAGTAGGGAATAGTTGCTATTTTTGCAGGTCATTTGCTTTTCCTCCCATCTCAGAGGTCACCGTATATAGCATATGGATAGAGGGATAATCAGGAACACCTGGAGGAATGCTTCTGCTGAGCTTCCACTTGGTGATAATGAAGAGATCTTAAGATGGATCTGAGATGCTAAATATTCCATGATGTATGTGAAAGTAATGTTAAGACACTGAAGATAACAGTAAACATAACTCACTGGGTTTTGGATTAAGTAATGGAAGTTTTAGAATGAGTAGAACTTTAAGACCAAAATGTCCTTCTGTCCTGGGAAAACTATTCCAGTCCCTGGATAGCTTGCTAAAGCAAGTTGTTTTGTACTATTCCTTTTTTAAAAAAAAAATAATTTGAGTTTTAGAGATGGGATCTCACTCTTTTGCCCAGGGCTGGAGTGCAGTGGCACAATCATAGCTCACTGCTATCTTGACCTCCTGGGCCTAAGCCATCTTCCCGCCTCAGCCTCCTGAGTAATTGGGACTACGTGCACATATTACCACAATTGGCTAATTAAAAAAATATATATATATTTTAGAGACTACGTATTAGTATATTGTCCAGGCTAATGCTGAACTGCTGGCCTCAGGTGCTGGGATTACAGGTATGAGCCACTGTGCCTGGCCTGTTGCCTTTTTATAACCATCTCTTCAGTAGATTGGCTGTAGATACTGTCTCCTAAAAGAGAGCATTCCCTAAGTTCTATTTTTTTTCTATCAATTTTCTTCCAGTAAGTCCATTATTTCCCAGATTCAGCTTCAACAAATGCTATTATCCTGCAGGTGTTAATAGTATTATGAGAAAAAATGGTTTCATCGTCATACATGTTTATAGAATGCTAAATTAAAGGAGTTTTCTTTCTCCCTTCTTTTCCCTCCCTGCTTTTGCTTTTGTTTTCTGAAATAATAGGCCTTATTGTAGCCTTTATTATGATGCCCATCCATTATGAAGGGCTGTAAAATAACAGTTTCCAAAATTACTTGAAAAAAATACCTTTTCCTGAGCACTGTTAAACTCCACTGAACTGCTAGTGATCTTTGGAACACAGATTGCGAAGTGCTGCACTAGCAGTTTTCCAGCTTGCCCTCAGGTGCTTATGTAAACTTATAAACATTTCATTTATCTTCTATAAGTGATCATGTTTATCCGTTGTAGTATAATGTGGTTCTCCTTCTTTGCAGCAGATTTTTTCTATTATAGAAACATGAAAAGGTCATCTAGAAGTATTTAAGAGGATGAATATATTATTAGATTCTTAACTACATTAAGTCATTTAAGTATCTCACCAAGACATAAAATGGGATTTCAGAATTGTATGGGAACTTGAAGACTACATTTACTATATTCATATGTTGGGGTTCGTTTGAATTTCTACAACTATTTTGATAGTCCAAAGTTCTGGTTTTTTTTTTTGAGACAGAGTCTTGCTCTTGCTCAGGCTGGAGTGCAGTGGCACAATCTCAGCTCACTGTAGCCTTCACCTCCTGGGTTCAAGCAGTTATCTCTCTCAGCCTCCCAAGTATTGGGATTACAGGCACCTGCCACCATGCCTCGATAATTTTTGTATTTTTAGTAAAGAGGAGGCTTTCACCATCTTGGCCAAGCTCTTTTGAACCCCTGACCTCGTGATCCACCCACTCAGCCTCCCAAAGTGCCAAAGTTCTGTTTTATAATTTCTGTTATTAGAGATGCTATATATAGTCTGGTTCTCTACAGTAGTTAAGAAGCCAGAAAAATACCAGAGTCAACATTTTATTATCCTTCATAAGTATTTTCATACCTAGGCACATTAAGCAGAATAGTATGAAAATAATTTTTGATTCTACAAATAGTATGAAAATCATTTTGATTCTCATCCTTTCTCATGCAGTAATGACTTATTCAGCAGTAATGCCTGGAATAGGTTGCTCAGTATATGTTAGTGCTAGATGGCATGCATGTATATGTAAACTGTCTAGGTTGCTTTAACAGTAAACAGGGAAATACAGGAAAATAGTTTCTTAAAGGTAAAACTTAGTGATTAATCTGTTGCTTAAGTTGTAAGAGAACAATGTATGCAACATGCTCAAGGGGACAGTAATAAAATTCGCATTATTCAGGTTGACATTTGATGCCTTTAAATATTATAAGAGATTATTTAGAAGTAGCTATTTTACTTTTTCCTTGCATATATGTCCCTTCACAATGATCCTTTTTTATATTTCTAGAAAATATATTTTTATTTGTGAAAATTGATTATTGAAGGTGTTTCACGATTTATTTTGTTAAACTAAACTGAATTTGTAGGTAAGGATTTTAAAGCAATAAAAGGAATGAAAAATATTGATGTGTTATTATTTTAAAAATAAAAAAATCAACTTAAATTGAATTTTAATTTATTTTAAGGAAATTTGCCTGATCCTGGTAAGGCTCAGGATTTCATGAAGAAATTCACGCAGGTGTTAGAAGATGATGAGAAAATAAGAAAGCAGTTAGAAGTACTTGTTAGTCCAACATGCTCCTGCAAGCAGGCTGAAGGTTGTGTGGTAAGGAGAGAAAAGAGCTAATGTTTGAAAAAGACCCTAAACCTTCTTTATTGTCTCCTTCTTTTATAAAAGTAATTTATACTCACTGTATAAAATTTGGAAAATGTGACTTAACACAACAATGCAGATAAACTATAATTTCTCTGTAGAGACAGTTACTATTGTATATGTCCTTCTGAAATGAGATTATATTATACATAGAGTTTTCTACATTTTACTTGTTCATTAGTCTTTTTATAGTATTATATTTAATAGCTCCATAGCATACCATTGACTACATGTATGATAATTTATTGAGTAGTGCACTATGTTATATGTTTAGATTTTTTCCTAGTTTTTGATTACTATGAAGAAAGATATAATTAATATTTTTACACAGTCTTGATTCTTCTTTAGGATAAATTCCAAGAAATACAATTTCATGGGCTAACAGCTCATTTTTAAAGCTTTTAATGTGCATTGGCAAATTGCTTTCCAGAACTGAAGTAATTTTATGTTAATTATCAGTATTGAGAGTGACCATTTTCTCACAGATAACAATATTGATTAGTATTATTGCTGGAAACAAAACCCAAGTAAAAACAAACAAAAATGCAATTATTTTGATAATATTTAAATTTGTTAGTCGCTAGTCATCTGACCATTTTTTTCTCCTTGGGATTATCGGCCATTCATATTTCTTTTGTAAGCTGTGTTTATAATCTTTGCCTATTTTTATAGAAATGGTATTTGTCTTCATCTTACTGATTTGTGAGTTTATCATATGGCATTGTTTGTTAAGTTGCAGGTAATTTTCTGTCAGTTTTAGTTTACCCTTTTATTTTTTTTTTTTATGTTCTTTACATGCCATAGTTTATTTTATCTAGGTAAATCAGTATTCTCCTCATGGTGTTTGGCTTTGCTGTCTTGCTTATGAAATCCTATTCTGTTACAAGGCAATGAAAATATTTACTGTTGTCAGTGATTCTTAATCTGTTACCTATGTACCTTCTTAAATGCTTTTTTAGAGGAAGGTGAATCTTGACTGTATCCTATATCAACTAAATGAGAATCTTCAGCGTTAAATTCAGGAATCTGTAGTTGTAACAAGCTCCTCTGATAATTTTGCTTGCTCAAGTTTATGCATCCAGTGACTCTTGGTTTTTGGAATATTTTTGATGTAATATATGAGACAGGGACCTTACTTTGTTTTTATTCCAAATGTCTATCCAATTATTTCAATACAATATATTGACTAGTCTACCTTTCCCCTGATTACTTGAAATACTACCTTTTCATATTCTAAATTCTTAATTCAGTCTTTTTTTCCCCTGGATTTGTTCAATTCTTACTGATTTGTTTATTCCAGCAATTAAACTACATGGTTTTAATTATTGTTCATTCTTAATATTTTAACATAATGATTTGTTTAAATGTACTTTTGTAATACTGAAAAATATCTGTGTTACAGCGTGAAATAACTAAGAAGTTGGGCAATCCCAAACAGCCTACAAATCCTTTCCTGGAAATGATCAAGTTTCTCTTGGAGAGGATAGCACCTGTGCACATAGATACTGAATCTATCAGGTATTTGTATATAAAATACTAAGTTCTCATTACTATTCATTCATTCATGCATTCAGGAAGTCAGTCACTGTTGAGTACCTGCTATATACAAGGCACCGAACTAGCTACACATCTGTGTGTATTGTATACTCCTCTGTATATACTCTGTATATATCTGTATTTGTACACACACACACACACACAATACACACTCATCTGTATCTGTATATTTGTTGTTTTTCTTGTTATATATCTTAATTTTAAGGATTCTTTAAAATTGTGCGAGAAATTGTCAATATAAGCCTAATTTTAACTGTTAACAGTACACCAGACACTTTTTTATTAGCTTGCATAGGTTAGGTATTATGATATAAATAAATTTTATTTGTACCCTTGGGAAACCAGGTGGATCTGTTGCAGAGGAACAAATGATGCATTTTCACAGACATTTGAGAACTGAAATACTGTTTTCTCAAACAACCCTCATTTAAAGTTTCAGCTTTGATTCTACTTGTGACACAAGTTGGAAACTTATTTCATTTTATCTCTGCATTCCCTTTTGTGAAATGTGGAAAGAGGTTTTTTCCGTGAAATGTTTTCCACTGGTTGAAAAAGTAAAGTACTTACACAATATAGATAGGGCATGTTGATTTCCTAGTTAGTCATCAATAGTGTTCTTTGAGAGGTATATATTAGAAGCTAAAATAAATAATACTAATGATTTTTCATCTTGTACTCAATGAAGCCCTTTTGGGAATGTTTTGTTGGAGAGGGCTTTGGGCATAACTTTTGGTTATTGGCCCCTTACAAATAGAGAGACCCCACTTTGTTTACCTGTTAGTCACTTTGGACTCCTCTTACATCAGTTTTCATTTGAAGAGGTAGTTCTGAGGTTTAAAAAGCAAGACAAAAACTAGAAGGTTCTGGATTTGTAAAAGGGAGACTGAATCCAACCCAAATTTATTAGTCCACTAGGTAATCCTATGCCTTCTCTGTTCAAGGCACTACTGTTTAGGTGTTGGCAAAGCATAGTCTACTGTTCTACCTTCTGTCTAGTAGTGGAATAAAGATTTTAAATCAGGAGATTATATTGTACTTCAGTAAGATTATTGCAAATAGAGTTCAGAGGATTGAAAGAGGAAATCTCTAAGGGGTAATATTTTACCTAAGAGGGGAGAATGGGTAAGATTTTGTTTTTACAGAAGTGGGAGATTCTTGCCATTAAAGTTAACATAAATTAAGCTAACTTGATAGTAAAGAAGAAGGCTATTTAAAAAATGATTGCCATCTATTTATACTGTAGTATGGCATTTGTAGTGTCCCAACCTTAAAAAGCAAATTGGGAGCAGATTGTGAAAGCCTTTAACATTGAGCTTTCTTTTACTTTATCTGTTGAGAACTGTGGAGGGTTGAGATGATGGGTTGGAGGAGGGAAGTAGAAGACATAGATTGCAAAGATGTTTTAATTGTCTATGGATAGTAGTGGAATGGAAAGGAGATGACCTATTTGAGGGAAGTTTTAAAATAGCAACCTAGAAGATTTGCCAGCTTACTGGATATGGGGAATAAAGGTAAGGAAGAACCAGAAATACAGGATTCAAGTCCATATGATGTGGAGAATAGTAGTCCCTTAAAAAGAATGAAAGGAGGTGGTTTTGAAGGAGGTGAGAAAGGATGTACTTCCTATTCGGACATGACAGTTTTTTTTTTTTTTTTTAAATCAAGGCATGTCAAGTTTGATGTGAAACTGTGAGAATGGATTAATTTGCTCAGATTGTATAGAAGTAAAAAGATCATGGACAGAACTTTGGAAATTTTTTTTTTTTTAAACAGTAGAGCTATTACAGAAACGTAAGAAGACCAGGTTATTGTAATGTTTTGAGTTAAGATGGAGGAGGTTTTCACAAGTAAGGTATACTGTGGACAGAGAGAATGAAAACCAAGAATAGATTTTGGCTTTAGGAATCAGGATGTCATAGTGATCTAGAAGATAGGTCAAAACATAATAAGGACAGGTAGCAGTTAGTGCTTTGTAATGTGCCTGGTGTGATTCTAAGAATTTATGTTTAACTACTTCCTTAACTTCATGAGATAGGAACTATTATTATTCCCATTTTACTGATAAGGAGCAGTAAATTGCACATAGGGTGGGTAGCTTTCCCTCTGCTGGAGTGTGGAGAACAGTATTTAAACCTAGGAAGTCTGCCTCTAGAACCTACTTGGTTAACTACCACACTGTACAGAAAGATTCTACTTTTAGTCCCCTCTAATAGTCAATGCATGTCCATTTCACCTGACTGTTCCCAACAGTGGCTGTTAATCTTTTCATTCTTTGTCATTTTATAGGTGAATGAATGATGTATCCTTTAAACATTTTTTGTGTGTGTTTCAGATAGAAAAGTTGAGCATTTATTAATAAGGTTGAACTTTTTTTTTTTTCTTTCTTTATGTCTTGGCTAATTTTATCCCTTTGGGGAATGCCTTTTATTTTTCCATAGGGACTTAGTGAAATTGTCTTTTTCTTATTGATTATAAGAATGCTTTATAAAATAAGGCTTTTCACCCAGTTGAATCACCTTTTAAATCTGTTTGCAATTAATAAATATTAAATCATATGATTAAATGCCAGTCATTTCCTTTGTAGGGTTTATTTCAGTCTTTGATATCATATTAATAGCTCTGGTTTTTTTACATTTAAATCTGTAATTAGCCTGGAATTTAGTGTAATGTGGACACAGAGACCTAGTCTTTTTTGAATAGGTATCATTCTGTTGCCCAGGCTGGAGTGCAGTGGTTAGATTTTAGCTCACTGTAGCCTCCGTAGCCTCCGCCTCCTGGGATCAAGCAATTCACCTACCTCAGCCTCACAAGTAAGTGGGATTATAGACATGTGCCAGCACATCCAGCTTATTTTTCTATTTTTAGTAGAAATGGGGTTTCGCCATGTTGCCCAGGCTTGTCTTGAACTCCTGGCCTCAACTGATCTGCTTTCCTTGGCCTCTCAAAGTGCTGGGATTATAAGCACAAGCCACTGTGCCTAGCCTTTTCCCAGTCCTTTTTAAAGGCACATGATAGGTAGTTGTATCAACTCCATTTACTAAAAATTGATTCTCATTTGATTTGAGGTGTTCCTTTATTATAGCATAAATTCTTACATGGTTTGGATCCTTACTGGATTCTCTGGTTCTTTTGTCTGCTAAGGTTATGATACATTAGAGGAAGTTCTTTCATCCCTCCTCCCCTAAAATTTATTGGCTGTTCCCAAGCACTAATTAATTGTTCCATATGAGACGCATTCTTAGTAGCGTCTGTGGAATCTTGTCCCATATCAAATGACATACAGATTCTGTACATTAGAACTTTTCAGTTATTTTATATATTTTGATTTGTTATTGTGAATAGATTTCTCCTATTTTTTTAAGTAGCTTTTGCTGATACAGAAAAGTGCTATTGATTTTTGAGTGTTTTGTTTGTTTTGCCCCACTGAGTTCTTAGTATTTTACAATAGTTCAGTCGATTTTCTTTGATCTTTCAGGTAGATGCTTTCCCATAAATTTTTATATGACTGGCTGTTAGTAGTTCATTTGTTCTTCCTCAGAAATCCCTTTCCTAGTTACCCTGGCTAAAGAACTTCACTTGTCCTGGCCTTTTTTGTAGTAGTTCCTTTTGTTCTTTGATGATCTTTTTAACGTGTTTGTTTACTTATTTTTACTTTCTTCATTGGACTGAGAGCTTCATACTCTCAGTCATGGAAGACAATGATTTTACTTTTGGAAATATGATAGATTTCATTCCTGCAGTATGTCTAGGTTAAAAAATCTTGGGGCCACTGAAAATATGGAAAGAGAATTCAGATTGAAGATTTGTATTTCGGGTAGTTGGAGATAAGAGAATAAGTTGATTAGAGAAAATGAACAGAAAAAGACAAAACACCCTCAGAAATACCAACTGTTAAAGAGATAATCTATTTAAGGGGATCCTGTAATGGGGACAGATATATTTGACTCCTAACTTGACCTTAAATTTCAATATATAATAATTTTGTAGAAACATGTATTTACTAAACATTTTAAGGAACATTGAATAATTGAATTTTCTTGTATTTGTGATGTTTTGTTTTTTTCATAAAAAGAATAAATACATACCCATCAGTATAAATGATTGTTTTAGATAATTGTCAATGCATTACAAATGTTTATGTTTTTTTAGAGATGGGGTCTCACTCTGTCACCCAGGCTGGAGTGCAGTGGTGCATCATAGCTCAATGTAACCTGAAAGTCCTGGGCTCTAGTGATCCTCCCAAATAGCTGGGACAACAGGCATGCACCACCATGCCAAACTAATTTTTTAAATTTTATGTAGAGACAGGGTCTTGTTATGTTGCTCAGACTGGTATTGAACTCCCAGCCTCATGTGATCCTCCTGTTTCAGTCTCCTAAGTGGCTGGGTTTACCGGAGCGAGCCTCTGTGCCTGAGTATAGATGTTTATTTTAAAATAACATAAGGTTGGGTGGGCGCAGTGGCTCATGCCTGTAATCCCAGCACTTTGGGAGGCCAGGGTGGGCAGATAACTTCAGGTCAGGAGTTCAAGACCAGCCTGGCCAACATGGTGAAACCCCATCTCTGCTAAAATAGAAAAATCAGCTGGATGTGGTGGTGTGCTTCTGTAATCCCAACTACTTGGGAGGCTGAGGCAAGATAATCATTTGAACCCAGGAGGCGGAGGTTGCAGTAAGTCAAGATCATGCCATTGCACTCCAGCCTGGGTGACAAAGTGAGACTTCATCAAATAAGTAAATAAATAAATAAATAAAATAAAATAAAGCTTGTTGTTGTTAGAAGAAAGCTTGAAAACATCATGTTTCCTTTTGATCTATTATGGTTCCTTTTCTAATGTTCTAATGAGGTTTTATTTTCTATATGTTACCTAGGTATTTTTATACCTTTTAGGAGGAAGCCTAGGTATGTTTGACTAGTTGTCTGACTCTGACAACTGTGCCTCACACACAGTGATATTTGGTAAATGGTTTGAAAGTGCTTAATGACTTTTATCTTTTTTTATTTCAATGTTTATTGTTCTGTTTGCTGGACTAATAATCAGTTTTAGATAATTAAAAATAATTTATCATTTATGTGTTTGGGCTCAGACCTTCCATGGAAAAGACAATAAGAAAGATATTGATAGCATTAATAAAGAGCAAATTGAATAACATTTGACCTCATTAGAATGGACAAGGAAAAAGAACTTTTTGAAAAGAACCATCTGAAAATATTTTATTATAGTTGTTTTGTAATAATCTTAAACAGCTATCTCAAATTTGTATTTGGCTCAAACATGTATATATATGTATTTACACATGTGTATAACACTTAAGATTATTTTTCTTAGACATTGCTAGTAACATTTGAAAAAAAATGACTTTTTTTTTTGTCCTTTTAGTGCTCTTATTAAGCAAGTGAACAAATCAATAGATGGAACAGCAGATGATGAAGATGAGGGTGTTCCAACTGATCAGGCCATCAGGGCAGGTCTTGAACTGCTTAAGGTAAATATCTATTTAAAATTAAGTGGCTAGTTAGATATCTGTTTAACATATGGTTTATATTATTTGTTCTTGATGTTTGCTTCTTAAGTCATGTAATCCAAGGTAAAATTTTCTCAGTTGTTTTAGATGATCTAGAAATTGTATATTTATTCTAACATGTAATCTGATCATTTTGGGGTTTAAATACTATAATCTAGCCCAGTACTAATTATATTAAAATAGTGGAGTATAATTCAAGGTGTCATTAGTGAGCAAAGAAGGTACAACTCTACTGCAGAATGAGCCAAATTGTTTCTTAAACTATTTTATTTTTTTGTTTGATTTTCTGTCTTTTGCTGATTGTAAAAATATTAGTTCATTATTGACAACTTAGAATATATAAAATTATAAAAAACATTTATAGATTCATCACACATAAACATTGGTTTCTTTTGTTTCCTTTTAATCTTCAACAAATGCGTAGTTGGGATCATTGAGATCAAGCTGAATATACAATTTTGTATCCTGAATGATTTTCCCTTATTAAAGTATAAGCATTTTTCTCAGTGTTTCTCAAGAGTTGTTTTTTTTGAGTGTCTAAAGCAGATCTGATTTTTTGTTGGCTTTTAGTAGCTGTGTGTCTTTGATCACATTACTTGCCTCACTTTTTCATATGAAATGTAGATAATAATTAAGTACTTGTCTCACAGAGGACATTACGTCATGTACATGAATTTCTTAATATCTAGCTCATAGTAAAAACAATAAACATTTTTTGAAATGTGATTAGTTCATATTTGGGGTATCATGGCATCCTACTGAGGTAGGAGGCCGACCCAGCCCAGAGAAGGGGCTAAGACACAGGACCAATTAAGGACCAGCTAAAACAAGGGCGAGACAGAAGCAGCTTTCCGTAAGACACAGCCACCAATGTGCCTTGTCAGTTTACCATTGCTATGGCAATACCTGGGAGTTACTGCCCCTTTCCTTGGCAATGACCTGGTGATCCAAAAGCCACTTCTCTTTTCCTAGGAATTTCTGCATAAACTGCCATTAGTCTGTATATAATTAAAAGTAAGTATAAATATTACTGTAAAACTGCCCTGAGCTGCAACTCTTGGCACCCTACCTGTGGGGTAGCCCTGCTCTGCAGAAGCAGTCATAGAGCTGTAACACCTCTGGAGCTGTAACATTGCTGCTTCAATAAAGCTGCTTTCTTTTACCCTATCACTGGTTTGCCCTTGAATTCTTTCCTGGGCAGTGCCAAGAACCCCTATGGGCTAAGTCTTACTTTGGGACTCTCCTGGGAGTCTCCTTTCTCTTGATTGCTAGTGTTTTCCTATTGTTGAATATTTTGATTTTTCTACGTTTATTTTTACAAACAGCACTAAGGCGAATATTTCTATGTAAGGTCTCTTGGTAATGTCTTACTTTTTAGAAAACTAGGAGAGCATTACTGAATTAAAGAGAGTGACCACCTTCAAAATTCTTGGAGCAATATATATTTAAATTGCTGTACAAAGAAATTTTTCCCATCAGTAGTGTGTGAAGGAACCCACCTCCTTAACCTTTACAAAATGGAATATAATCCATTTTTAAAAGTTTTGCTTATCTGACAAGCAAAAATAATATTTTAATTTTCACATTTAATACTAGTGAGGACCACCATCCAAATGTTTATCAATTTGTGTTTTCTCTATGGTAAATTCATCATTTTTATCCTTTATTCATACATCTACCGACTTCTCTATCTTTTGTTTTTAACTGATTTCAATGAGCTTTTTAATTTCCTTTTCTTTTTCCTGGGACATATTTGACATATGTATAAACAAGTATTCTTTTATATGTAAATTATGAAGTATAGTAACCAAGTGAATATAGGTGAAAACTAAATTGAGTGTCAGATTAAAGTAAATACTTAAAATACTGTTCAAGTTCCCTGAGCAGTTTTTTTTTTCTCTCACTTACCCTCACCAGGTATTGTGTCCTGAATTTTGGATTTATTATTCTTTTAGTATCTTTATAGTTGTATCATCTATGTATATATCTCTAAATAACATGTTGCTTATTTTGATTATTGTAGAAATGTACAAATATGGCATTATACTTACTGTATTTTTCTGCTGCTTGCTTTTTTTTTTTTTTTTACATTCCACATTTGATTCCTTTTGTTTTATGCTTAAAAGAACCCTGTTTTGTTCAGAGCGTTTTTGTTTTTTTTAAATCTTAAACACAACTCATTTGAAATTTATTTTGAAGGTGCGTTGTGGCAGCAGGGGGCCTAATTTGGTTTTCTTCCAATAGCTATTCAGTTTTCCCAGGACTGTTTATTTTCTGTTGACCTCTTGTAATCTATTACAATTTATATAATCTAAATTTCTATATATTCTAGAGTCTACTTACTGCCTTACTTTTTCTGTTTCATGATTATTCTAATGTTTGTACCATCGTGATTTGATTATTGGAACTTTATAGACTTTTTCACTATCGAGTCAGTGTTTTGCCTCTTTCCCTACTTTACTCTAAAAAATATTCTTAGTCATAGATCATTAGTCTCTGCTAATGATCTTTTTTTTTTTTTTGAGACGGAGTTTCGCTGTTGTTACCCAGGCTGGAGTGCAATGGCACGATCTCGGCTCACCGCAACCTCCGCCTCCTGGGTTCAAGCAGTTCTCCTGCCTCAGCCTCCCGAGTAGCTGGGACTATAGGCGCGCACCACCATGCCCAGCTAATTTTTGTATTTTTAGTAGAGACAGGGTTTCACCTTGTTGACCAGGATGGTCTCGATCTCTTGATCTCGTGATCCACCTACCTTGGCCTCCCAAAGTGCTGGGATTATAGGCGTGAGCCACAGCGCCCGGCCTGCTAATGATCTTTATTGGGAAGATGAAAGATGTTTTATTAAATTCTCTTTTCATGTCCCTTTTGATCCTCTCATTCCCCACCAAAAAACTTGAACAATAATCAAAATCCAAATTATTTTGACTAAAATTACATTAACATGTAATTTAATTTTGGAAGAAACGACTTCTTTATATCATACAGTCTTCCTACACAGGAATATTTCTGTTTTAGATTTTGATTAACATAATTATTTTTGTATTGACTTTGATTTATAGTATTTATAATATGTAATATTTTGGATTTGTATTATATAGATGAAAAAGTTTTACAAATCATTTTTATGATTCATTTTATAGGTACTCTCATTTACACATCCTATCTCATTTCATTCTGCTGAAACATTTGAATCGTTACTGGCTTGTCTGAAAATGGATGATGAGAAAGTAGCAGAAGCTGCACTACAAATTTTCAAAAACACAGGAAGCAAAATTGAAGAGGATTTCCCACACATCAGATCGTGAGTTGAGTTTATTTTCATAAGTATTCTGGACATCAGTAAAAATTATCTCTTGATTTATGTAATAATTGGAATCTTTTAAGTTTTGAGGAAAAACTTATCTAGGTTATCTTAAGTCTGTAATGTTCAGTTTAGATTTTCCTTTCCTGGGAGAAAGCATTGATTATATAATACAATATACTTGATTGTACAATAAATATTGATTAAACAATACTTGAAGATTCATACAATACTTGTAGATTGTACAGAAGTATTGATTATACAATACTTGTAGAAGATTCCTGAATGTGGGGTATAAACATGACATATCTTTCTGATGCATCAGTTTAATAGTCCCTGGTATATTATGGCATAGAATAAACAATTCACATCAATTTAAGGTATAATGGGAAAATTCAAAGGAATTTCAGCAGGACTATCCGTAATATTCTTTAGTTTCCTCTGTGATTTACGGTACTGGAACAAAAAATTTCAGAAGCAGTGCTTTAATTGACACAGAGAAGCATGGTCAACACTAGTGTAATTTTTTCGGTGTTCCAGTATTTCCAGTAATTGGGAATTGAGCTGTTATACCGGGATAATCATTGTTCAAGATTTTATAATCAAAAGAATAAGTTGTCTTCATTTCTCATATGTCATTGCTTGCTTCTTTATGTGTATCTCTTCTTCTAGTTCTTGGAGAGAAGATGGAATAGGTGGTTGTTTACACCTGTACTTCATCACTTTTGGCTTAACATTAGCCTGGTTAGTTGTAATTGTAGTACCATGCTTTTTCATGCAGAAGAATTGCCTATTGCTCTTTTCCTTAGAGACTAGGAGCAAAGCTAGCTTGCTATTAGGTATAATTTTTGTTAAACCGTTCTGTTCGTGTGTACTTAATTCTAGAAACTGCTGACAAATAGGACAAAGGCATTATTATTATTTATATATATATATTTTGAGACAGAGTCTTACTCTTTTGCCCAGACTTGAGTGTAGTATGGTGTGATCTCAGCTTACTGCAACCTCCACCTCCCAGGTTCAGGTGATTGTCCTGCCTCAGCCTCCTGAGTAGCTGAGATTACTGGTGGCCACCACCACGCCCACCTAATTTTTTGTACTTTTAGTAGAGACAAGGTTTTGCCATGTTGGCCAGGTTGGTGTTGAACTCCTGACCTCAAGTGATCTCTCTGCCTCAGCCTCCCAAAGTGTTGGGATTACAGGCGTGAGCCACCATGTCTGGCTGGTATTATTTAAATGGTAACAGAAACATACTAAAATTTTATAACTGTAGTCTCTCTGGCAAGAGTAAGAAACCTTACTGTTTGGAACTGACTTCTTAATTTTTAAAATTATTATTATTATAATTTTAAGTTTTGAACAGAGTCTCATTCTGTTGCCCTGGTTAGAGTGCTGTGGGGCGATCTCAGCTCACTGCTGCTTCTGCCTCCTGGGTTCAAGCAATTCCCCTGCCTCAGTCTCCCAAGTAGCTGGAATTACAGGTGTGTGCCACCACGTTTGGCTAATTTTTGTATTTTTAGTAGAAATGGGGTTTCACCGTGTTGGCCAGCTGGTCTCAAACTCTGGGCCTCAAGTGATCCGCCTGCCTTGGCCTCCCAAAGTAATGGGATTAACAGGCGTGAGCTACCATGCCTGGCCCTGACTTCTTAATTTTTTTTTTTTTTTTTTGAGACAGAGTCTTGTTTTGTCTCTAGGCGCCAGGCTGGAGTGCAGTGGCACAATCTTGGCTCTCTGCAACCTCCGCCTCCCGGGTTCAAGCAATTCTCCTGTGTCATCCTCTGGAGTAGCTGGGACCACAGGCACGCGTCACCACGCCCAGCTAATTTTTGTATATTTTAGTAGAGATGGGGTTTCACCATGGTCTTGATCTCTTGACCTCATTATCTTCCCGCCTCGACCTCCCAAAGTGCTGGGATTATAGGCGTAAACCACTGCGCCCAGCCGACTTCTTAATTTTTAAATAATCTCAGAGCATAACTTTCCCTTTGGATGGTGCTGTGGCTCTCCTAGTCAGATCAGCTATCAGTTTGGTTGTATGTATGTATATGTGTGTATTTCTCACACATATGTAATACGTATACATACATACCCATTATATATAAACTGTATATAACTATATACCATTTGCTGAATGTCTACCTATTATACTATCTTTTTTAAACATTGTAACAATTCAGTAAAGTGTGGTTATTATTCTAGTTTTCCAAATGAGGAATCTAATGTTCAGAGGTAAATGGATCCAGGTCATATAGCTGGCAAGTGACAGAGCCAGGATTTGAATTTAGGCCTGTTTGGCTCCAGTGCCTATGGTACAGTATCTATTATGGCAGTTTCTTTTCTAATTAGAGCATTGACAAAGTTCAAGTTTGGCTTATTCCCTGGAGGTTTTTAAATTTTCATTCTAGGTTGTTTTTCCTAGTAACATTTATATTTTAAAGAAACATTGTTTGATACATTTGTAGAACCACAAGAACAAGATCAAAAGGTGGACATTTTAAAACATACAGGGGCATTTTAAAATGTATTGGTTTAATATGAAACTGAGTTACTTAAAATTACTTGATTTATATACTGAATATATTCCACATACCTCTCATGAGGAGAATTAACTCAGCTGATACTGAATTCCTGCAGTGTGCACACACTGTTCTGGATGAAATACTCATAATAATTTGTTCCAGGAGATAAACTATATATGTAGATTTAATGTTTTAAATTATTAAATTGGGTGAGTTGATTTTGAGGAAAAATGATTTAGATAAGAGAATGTTGACTAAACTATCTTACCTTGAATTCATCAACATAATTAAAAAGAACCTAAAGAAAAATGTATCTAAGTAGAAGCTACGACAAACTGGACAGAATTGGCACCAAATGTGCCATTTGGACTGTGTTGAATGTGACAACACTGACAAGGGATATGTATTGGCAATGTATTCTAAGTGTCCTATTATTTGCTAATTTAGAGGGAGGATATTGCTATATGGACACACTCTAAAAGAAAGAAAGAAAACCTGATTTTAGTTGTATTAGGACTTAAGGAGAGACTTTGTGGTCATGCTGTTTTTCTTTAGGTAAACCTTTTTACCAGGAAGAGAAAAGCTTAGTGATGAAGTAAGACTAAGGAAAATCTTTTTACCGATTTTACAGGAACAGAAGAAAATTAAACGCTTGACCCACTAAACAAAAAAATGATGTTATGGGGTTCTATCATGAGTTATATGAGTTCCATTCTGACTCAGGAGTCTGGCTCCCCTAACAGTAGTTAGATATGCTAAAACTGAGGGTCCGCTCTTAACATGCGATGTAGGCATAGCTGAAGTGACTGGTTCATATCCTGGCAAGAGTTTTAACAAACTTGTAGATAAATTACAGAGAGAGAAAAACGACTTACTACCTTTATTCCTAACTTTCATTCCTATGCTACTTAGCCATTTGATGAAGCAACTATAGCCTGAGTTGGGAGCTTTGATGTTAATTTTTTTAAGAGAAGTGTTTAATCATCTGGGAAATAGTAAAGCGAGAGAGAATTTTTCTTACTCAAAAATGAAGTGACAGAATACAGATAGGCAAGTTAACAAACACAATACCTATGTAAATATCTTAGCATTCAAAAGTAACTGATAAGCAATATGTAGAATTGGAATTTCTGTAGTATAAAAAGAAAGTCTTAGACAGTTATTTAAGCTGCCAAGGAAGATAAACAGAAAGTGACATGAGAAAAATGAGGTAACACATGAAAAAGAGCTAAGGATATTGATTATAGAATAAATGTAATATAAGTAGCAAGGAGCAGAATAAACAATATGGAAGATGGAATCAGTGAGCTAGAGATTTGGCTTGAGGAAATCTACATAGAATATGGAGAATCTGAGCAAAAAAAAATGGAGTTAAAGAGAATGAATTGCAGAAAAACCATAATTGACTTCTCTGAAGAAAACAGTAGAATAATGGGAAGTGGAAGATATTCAAGAGAATAATAATAAATTTGTTTTTAATGATTGATAATAAGAATCTGGAGATGAAGACTCATTTTAGGAAAATATACAGGTGAAGTTTGCTAAATATTCAGGGATTGCAAAAGTTATTTCACAAAAAAATCAATAAAAAATAGGTCAGTACAGTGGAAAATAATGAATTCTTTTAAAACCACATAAAATTTCTGAAGTTAAAGATTCAACAGCTGGAGAATTTTGATGGAAAAAACAGTGTAACTAAATAATTTCCTAGGCAGCCCTAGTTATGTTTGAGGAGGGGCAGATGAAGGATATTCTTAATTATACAGGACTCAGTAAATGTATCACCCCATTTTTTTATGAGGTTACCCTATCTACATAGTTGTATGCTTTTCTGTCTGAAATTCAGTTTTGCTTATGCCCTCTAAATCTGGCTTTTGTTTTCTTTTTGTTTGTCTCTCTCCGATTTGTCATCGCATATCATTTTATTCTAGTTATTTAACTTTTAGATATGACTGTGTAAATGTATTTGAAAACATGAATTTTTTTTTAAAGAATGATGTAAGTAAATTAAGCTCAAGATAAGGGAAGACAAAAACCTAACAGGCTATAGTTACAAAATAAATTGAAACATTATTCTCTAATTAAAACACCAGTGAAAATTGTGTCTTGAGGGAGATATTTCAAATCTACATACAAGAAACCAGGAATTCTAATTTCTGTAATTGTTTAGAGTATAGCAAAGAAAGCACTCATTGTCTTTAAGGCCAGGATAACTAACATGGATACTAAAACCTAACAAAGGATATACCTACACCCACCTCCCCCTCAAAAAAAAAGCCCCTAAGATAAATCTTACTAAATGATTTTTGTATAAGTAAGATATTAGCAAAAAGAGAATTTAAATAGTAAAATGAGAATATGTGGTGGGCAAAGATGGTTAATTTTAGGAGTATACAGAGAGGGTTGGTATAATATTAGTAAGCCTACTATTCATGTTTGCAGTTTATTATATAAGTAGGGAAAAGGGTACACAATAGATATTTTTGTTAGATGATGAAAGGGCTTCTGAGTTTTTTTAAAAAAATCAGTCTGTTTCTAATTAAATCTCATAAGATAGAAATAAGTACCTTCATAACATAATTAATATCTCTCAAACCAATAGGCAGCATCATGAAATAGAACACCAGAAGCATTCCCAGTAAAATCCTGAACAAGATGAGAAACCACACTATCTCTCTACTATTGTTTAACATTGTTTTGGAAGCATTAGCTAGTGTAATTATGTAAGAACATAAAATAAGAAATAAAAGTGACGGAAAGGAAGAAGCTTTCTGCCCTTTTATAATTTAGTGGGGATGAGAAATCACTATTTAGATAACAGCCAAAATCTTGAAATAAGTTGGAAACACAAATAATATGCTGGAAAACTATTTTCAATATATATTAGAAAAAGTTAACACCTGCAATGTATAAAGACTTTTTTTTTTTTTTTTTTCTTAAGAGACAGGGTGTTACTCTGCCCCCCAGGCTGGAGTGTAGTGGTGTGATCTCTTGGCTCACTGCAACCTCTGCCTCCCAGGTTCTAGCAATTTGTGTGCCTCAGCCACCCAAATAGCTGGGTTTACAGGCATGTGCCACCATCCCTGGCAATTTTTTTTCCCGTGTTTTTAGTAGAGAACAGATATTACTATGTGGGCCAGGCTGGTCTTGAACTCCTGGCCCTAAGTAATCTGCCTGCCTTGGTCTCCCAAAGTGCTGGGATTACCTCGCCCAGCCACAATGCATTATGTAAAGATTCTTAATGAAGGAATAACAAATATAAGTCTCATAGAATACTAGCAAAGAGAATGAATAGGAAATACATAAGCTGGAAGTCCTCTCAGCTTTCCAAATCATGAAAAGATGCTTATGTAATCAAGGAAACACAAATAAAAGCAATTACATGATACAACCAGTGTTAGTTAGCATTCCAACAGTGCTCTCTTGGTGGGAGTATAAAATGATGCTGTACTTCTAGATTGGTAATGTGGTAATATATGCAAACTTAAAATGTGTATAATTTTTGACTCTGCACTTTCGGGATCTTATCCTAGAGATAATTAGAAAAGATGTACATATAATCATCATGTACTTCAGAGTCTAGTGAGAGAAACAGAAATTATACTAGGTAAAGTGACATACTGCATAATAGTGTTTTGGTTAACAGTAGATCAGACGTGTGATGGTGGTCTTGTAAGATTATAATGAAGCTGCACTATTCAGGTGTATCACTGTTATCTTTTATACGTATTTTCCAGTAACTTTTCTATGTTTAGATATAGAAATATTTACCACTGTGTTATAATTGCCTATAGTATTCAGTACAGTAACATGCTGTACAAGTTTGTAGTCTAGGAGCAATAGGTCATACCATATAGCCTATGTGTGTAGTAGGCTATACCATCTAGGTTTATGTAAGTATCCTCTGTGATATTCTCACAACAGTGAAATCCTCCAGTGATGCATTTCTCAGAATGTATCCTTGTTATTAAGTGATGTATGACTGTATTTTAAACAAATTAATATGTATGTTTAAAGGACAAAAGAGAAAAAATTGTATTGATAATCCAGCGATATGGATTGGTGGAAGTAGCTACTACCCCTAGGGCTGGTGGGATAATTGGGAAGAAGTAGTGTTAAAAGGTGGAGGAGCCTTGTCAGTATCACCCAACTGACCAGCAAAGTATGATGCAGCCTGGCTGTTGCTAGAGAGCAGTGAAACTGCTGCTTAGAACGCCTAACACGGGTGCCATGGCTCACACCTGTAATCCCAGCACTTTGGGAGGCTGAGGCAGGCAGATCATGAGGTCAGGAGATTGAGACCATCCTGGCTAACAGGGTGAAATCTTGTCTCT
Source organism: Saguinus oedipus (assembly GCA_031835075.1). Lineage (NCBI taxonomy): Eukaryota > Metazoa > Chordata > Mammalia > Primates > Cebidae > Saguinus > Saguinus oedipus. The sequence continues at coordinate 163,607,611 of CM063173.1, forward strand.
ACTAAAAATATAGAAAATTAGCTGGGTTTGGTGGCATGTGCCTGTAGTCCTGGTTACTGGGGAGGCTGAGGCAGGAGAATTGCTTGAACCTGGGAGGCGGAGGTTGCAGTGAGCTGGGATTGTGCCACGGCATTCCAGCCTGGGCGATAGAGCCAGACTCTGTCTCAAAAAAAAAAAGAAAAAAAGAAGCTCTAGCGCCTCTTAGTGGAAGAAATTAATAGGAAATAGGTCCTTAAGGGCGTCTGAGCAAAGAATTTTGCAGATTTATAGCTACAGAATCTCAGAGCAGATTATGAAAGTGTAGGCTTAAAGCTCAGAGACAGTATGTAAACAACCAGCACAGGATATTCATGGTATTGTTAAGGTGTTTTTAAAATTTTTAAATCTAAAATGCTTTCAGTATGAGATTATTTTTGATATAGCCATACACTGTATATACACTAAGAGCTATGTGACTGTTAAAAAGAATAGTGCTTATCAATATTTGACAAATCAGGTTCTGCATACGTTGTTGGTTGAAAGAAATATGTTTCCAGACAGTATATATTTTATATCCTCACTTATTAATGTGTGTATAATAATATGTCTAGAGCAATTTTAGGAGTGTTCACCAAAATGTTGACAGTATTGTTTTAGGGTAGCGAGATGCTGAGTTTTTTCTTTTTTTTTTTCTTTTTGAGACGGAATTTCCCTCTTGTTACCCAGGCTGGTAACAATGGCGTGATCTCGGCTCACCGCAATCTCCACCTCCTGGGTTCAAGCAGTTCTCCTGCCTCAGCCTCCCAAGTAGCTGGGACTACAGGCGCGTGCCACCATGCCCAGCTAATTTTTGTATTTTTAGTAAAGACGGTGTTTCACCATGTTGACCAGGATGGTCTCGATCTCTTGACCTTGTGATCCACCCACCTTGGCCTCCCGAAGTGCTGGGATTATAGGCGTGAGCCACTGCACCCGGCCGAGTTTTTCTTTAGAGTTTTCATTTACTTTTCAGTTTGAATATTTGTGTGATTGTTATCAAGGAAAAAAACTTGAAGGAAGAAAGTCAGTTTAATAAAGGATTAAGAAAGTCTTTTTAATAGGAAAAGCAGTCAGCAAAGGTAGTTGTTTATATTCATTGACTTAGTACTGCAGAATTCCAAAAATTGTTTTTTCTCTAGGTTCATTATTTCAGTGTGTTTTCTGTTAAAATAACTGTATGTAACACATTGGATGAACTTAAAGTTTCACTTAACTATCTTTAAAAATCTCAGCTAAAGTTGCTTCTTGGATGAACTATAATTTTTCTCTTAATTATTGGGGAAAGAGATAATGGATGTTTGAATTATCGAATCTGGTTTGTGAGAAGATGGGTCTTATCTATGAAGTTTAGTTACTGAAGTAACCACAGAATAATAATCTTTTATTTCACAAAGAAGCCACAAACCATAGACTAAAAGATTAGTATTCTAGTTATATGAATTTTTTCTCCATGTTTTATTATTGAGAATTTCAAACATTACACAGAAGAAGAGAGAATACTATAGCAAATCCCCATGTATTCACCAACCAGCTTTAACAATGAATAAACTTATAGCCAGTTTTATTTTGTTTGTTCCTCTATACACTCCCTGTTCTCCTTATATTCGAAGGCAAAACTCAGATGTTGTTGTTTCATCTATATATCTTTATCCCAAACACAATTAACGCTAATGACTTAGTATCCAATTGGTTTTCTCAAAAAATGTATTATTGTTGTTTTTGTTGTTTGTGTCAGGGTCTCACTCTGTTGCTGAGGCTGAGTGCAGTGGTGCAATCATAGCTCACTGTGACCTTGATTTTCTGGGCTCAAGTGATCCACCTCAGCCTCTCAGTAGCTGGAGCCAAAGACACATGCCATCATACCTGGCTTTTTTTTTTTTTTTTTTTTTAAACTTTTTGTAGAGATATAGTCCTATTATGTCGCCAAGGCTGCTCTCAAATTTCTGGGCTCGAGCCATCCTCCTTCCTCAAAAATTGTTTGATTCAGGATGCAAGTAAGGTTTATACATTGTGATTGGTTGCTGTGTCTCTTATGAGTATCTTGTTTCTTGTGGACTTTCTCTTCAGCTCTCACTCTGCTTGCAGTAGGAATCAAGTGGTTTCTCTTGAAGAGTTTCCTGTAGACTGATTTTTGATAATTGTATCTCTTAGACATAATTTGATAGGTTGTTCTTTGTTACTGTTTTTGTTGTTGTTTTTGCGACAGGGTCTTGCTCTGTTGCCCAGGCTGGAGTGCAGTGGCGTGATCACAGTTCACTGCATCCTCGACCTCTGGTTCAAGCAGTCCTCCTACTTTAGCCTCCTGAGTAGCTGGGATTACAGGTGCGTGTCACCGTGCCTGGCTAATTTTTATGTTGTTGTTTTGTAGAGACAGAGTTTCACCTTGTGGCCCAGTCTGGTCTTGAACTCTTGGGCTCAAGCAGTCTGCCCACCTCAGCCTCTCACAGTTCTGGGATTACAGTTTTGAGCCACTGTGCCTGGCCATATTTCTTTATTTTCTCTAAAATGATAATTGAGTCCAGATGCCTGATTGGATTCCACTTCAACATTTTTAATTTTACAGGACTATTTTGTAAGACTGGTATGCTTTTCTGTCAGGTGGTGCTTAATAGCTGGCCAGCTCTCATTTATGATGTTTGCAGCTGTTGATATTAGTCTTGATATTCTTATTGTCATTCTTCTTCAATTCTTAGCTGAATACTTTTGTAAAAAGGAAATTCTTATCTGTTCTTTGGTTTCCCAATGTTATATTTGTTTAGGAAAGGTGGGATAAATGCTTGATTTTTTTTTTGTTTTGAATGTTATTTAGTAGTATTCAAAATAAAGATTGGGTTTACTAGTATCCTTCAAAGGTGACCAGTGATTGTTGTTTTTAAAAAGAATCATAGTAAACTCATGGATTTACACATATTTGTGTTTCAGTCAGTTACAGTGATCTCATGCATTGATACCCAGATTATTCCATGTATAATCTTGGGAGCCTCTTCAAGTTAGTCCCTGATTCCTTTGGAACAGTCTCAGTAATCTGTGTAATTTCTTTGCTATCTGGTATGACAAGCTATTCTAAGACCATCTTGTACTTGTTCTGTCCCAGACCTGGAATTGGCCAATTCTCTGAGGGGCTCTGGTTCCTTTTAATGTGAATGGTATTAATAAATCACAACATGAATCCTGTGGGTACTAATTGCTAATGGTGTAAGTCATTGTTCTAGTATGATTCAGTAGACATAGCTTTTTTGAAAGATGAAATTTATATTTGTTTATACTGATTCTTCCAGTTCAAATTCAGGATTACAGGGTTTTTACTGAACTTTAATTTTATGTTTGTATCTCTTTTTTCCCTCATGGCACAGGATTATAACACTATAATATTACAAAATAACTCAATTGCTTTATCCCATAATACATCCATAGCAGTCTCACCATAGCAATAGCGTCACCAATATGATTCCTAAAAGTAGTAATTGTTTACTTTTTCGGCTAGTTCTGTTTTTTGTTTAGCATGTATCGTATTAGAGATCTGCAGTCAAATTCCCATTTAAAGTTATTTGGAATACTTCTTTGGGTGGTTATGATACCACATGGATACATACCCTTCTTCATTTGTTTCATTCTTTTTGAGAGGTTGCACTTTTAAAATTTAATTTTGTTTTTTAATTATTTGAAATGTTAAATGGTTTTAAAAATACCTAAAGGAAGCAATATAAATTTCAGTAAGTCCTGCTTCTGTTCCACAGTTCTCCAACCTATTCCCTTCTTCCCCATAGATAAACTTTTAAAAAAAGTGCCCTTTCATATTTGTCTGCATATGTACATGTATGCACATTTGATAAATGAGCGATAAGATATGCTATATATACTTTTCTCCACCTTTTTTCTCTTTAATGACATGTACTGGCAATTATCGTATTTAAATTCAGGGAGATCTCCATTTATTGTGTGGTTGTATCATAATTTATTTAATCAATTCATTATTTACAGACATTTGGGTTGTTTCTAGTATTATAGTCTTACAGTGAATAGCTTTGTATTTGCACCTTTTGAGTTTTTTGACAGTTATCTTTGGGAGCAGTTCTTAGAAATAGAAGAGTAAATGCATATACAATTTTGCTACATATTATTGCATTCCTATTCATAGTGGTTATATGACTGGATTCTCACCAGCAGTATATTATAAGAATGTCTGCTACTCCACAGCCTTGCCAATAGACAGTGTTGTTATGAAATGTATCTCTTTCTAACTGGTTATCTTCCTTATTCTGCACGCTTTTGTGTAGCCATTTGTACTTTTCTTTGGTGCTAATGTTTGTAAAGCATATGTTTTTCCTTTCCGTTTTTAGTCTTCCTGGGACTTAGTATTTAAAGTGGCTGGCCTTGGTGGCTCACACTTGTAAATCTCAGTGCTTCGAGAATCTGAGGCAGGAGGATCACTATAGGCCAGGAGTCTTAGGCTGCAGTGAGCTATGATTGTACCACTGCATTCCATCCTGGGTAACAGAGCAAGACCCCAAAAAGACATATATATTTTATTTTATTTATTTATTTTTTTGAGACAAAGTGTCACTCTTGTCCCCCAAGCTGGAGTGCAATGGTGTAATCTTGGCTCACTGCAACCTCCGCCTTCTGAGTTCAAGCTGTTCTCTTGTCTCAGCTTCCCGAGGAGCTGGGATTACAGGTGCCTGCCACCATGCCCAGGTAATTTTTGCATTTTTTTTTTTTTTTTTTTTAATTTTTGCATTTTTAGTAGAGACAGGGTTTCACCATATTGTTGGCCAGACTGGTCTCAAACTCCTGACCTCATGTGATCCTCCTGCCTCGGCCTCCCAAAGTGCTGGGATTACAGGCGTGAGCCACTGCCTGTAATTTTTTAAAAATAAATGTCCTAGTTGTCTTTCCGTTGTTTTTTGTTTCCTTGTTTGCTTTTATTTTGGTTGTTTTTAATTCAGTTTGACAAACTGTTTCAAGGGGATGCTTAGAGTGTCTATACATAACTGTAATTATTGATATGGTGGGTTTCAATCTACCATCTTGATAGTTTTCATCTTTTCTGTGTTCTTCTTTTACTCTGTGTCTGCTTTCCTTGAGATTAATCAAGTATTATGATTTTTCTCTTTAGTATTGTTTTATCTACATCTAATAAAATTATACTAAATGTGTAAAAACTTTATAGCACTATACTTCCATGCCTATTTCCTCTAGTCTTTTATGTTTTGTTGTCTTGTATTTTGTTTTTATATATGTTATAAACTCCATGTTTTTGAGATTTTTACTCTAGTATATCTCAGATTAACAACAGATTTCTTTTACACACATAATAACCATTTCTGTCACTCTTCATTTGTTATCCATATTTTCATCTGGTATCATTTTTCTTCTGGAAGAACTCTCTTTAATATTTCTTGCTGTATAGTTCTTGATAGTGAATTTTATAGTGAATTCTGCTTATAGTTAATTTTTTGGTCTGAAAAAAATCTTTATTTTCTCCTTATTTTTAAAAGATAATTTTGCCTGGAATAGAATTCTAGGTTGACATTTAATTTTCATTTAGTATTTAAAAGATATCACTCCATTAGATTCTGATGAAAAGTGTCCTATCAATCATTGTTTCTCTCTATATATAATTTTTGCACTGTTTTTAAGATTTTTCTTTTTTTATTATTTTTTACCATATGAATAATAATATGCCTTGAAATGGTTTCGCTTTTTTCTTTCTGAGATTTACTGAGATTCTTGGATCTCTTAAGTTTATTTTAATCAGATTTGGAAAAAAATTGGCTGTTATTATTTTGAGTACTTTTTTTCTGTTCTTTCCATCTGCCTTGTTTTCTGGGGCTCCAATTACAAATATTTTTGACTACTTGATTCTGTCTTATACAGCACAGCGTTGTTATTTTTTTCTTGCCCCCTTTTCTCATTTTATTTTGGTAAGTTTCTATTACTACGTCTTCAAGTTCACTGATATCTTTTTCTTAGAGTGTATAGTCTGCTTTTAATCCCATCAGTTTATTTTCTGTTTCTATTTTATTTCTTATATTTAGTAATTCTGTTTGTGTTCTTTTTTAAAAATATTTTTCATTTCTAGCACTATATTCCTGATTTTCTCTACCTTCTTAAGTCTGTGCAGTATAGTGTGTTTTGAACATCTTTGTAACAGCTATTTTAATGTCTACACTAATTCCACTGCTTATGTCATTTCTGGGTCTATATCTATTGCATAATTTTTCTCCTGGTTGTATATTATAAGGGCTTTCTACTATGACTGGTAGGAATGAGTAATTACCCACCCTGTGTATGTTGAGGGAACTTTTTTGTCCTCTTACTTTCCATGGTCTTTTTCCTGGTCTCAAGTAGTTTTTGCCTCATAACAGGAGTGAGGATCATTTATCCAGTCAAAGACTCAGGGATAGCCTCTGCAGATTAGTAGAGTTCATGCTGTCTTTCTCTTTGTAACTCCTTCCTTTCTGGTATTGTGCTCTAGAAATCAGAGCTTCCTTGGCCTCCCTGAACTCTCATCTTTATCTCCCTCAACTCAGGCTCTATTTGGGTCACTTGTACTACAGCCTGGAAACTATTTAGTACTTCCATGCAGTAAGCTGGGCAGGTGTAAAGCTCTTCTAGTTCGTTTCTCATTTATTAGGGATAACATTTCTCTGCTGCCCATTCCATAGTGTCTGAAACTTTTAGCATATTTATCTCTTCTGGGTGTTTAATGCAGGATAGTAAATAGTCTTTTACACCATTGTAATCTGAAGCATCAATGAGTGAAGGCAAACATTTTTTCATACATTTTAAGGTAATTTGTATGTCTTTTTCTTTTTTAATTAAACGAGATTCTGGGATTATATGCAGAACATGCAGGTTCATTACATAGATGTACCGTGTATACCACATGGCCATGGTTGTTTGCTGCACCATCAACCCATCATCTAGGTTTTAAGGCCCACATGCATTAGGTATTTGTCCTAATGCTCTCCCCTTGTCTCCCGTCCCCCGACAGACCCTGCTGTGTGATGTTCCCTTTCCTGTGTCCATGTGTTCTCATTGTTCAGCCCAATTATGAGTGAGAGCATGTGGTATTTGGTGTACCGTTCCTCTGTTAATTTGCTGAGAACGATGGTTAGTATCAGGCAATGAGGAAGATATGGAAGTTGCTTTTGCTGTGAGATGTTTGTATAATAGTTGAACTAAGAGCTCCTTTATTCAGTATTCATTTAAAATTTTTGAGTTATAAAATGATATGATACATGAATGTTCTTCCAGGTAGCTACATGACATACTCAGTACCTCCCTCAGAACTGTGCTCACATGTTTATCAGGGAGATCTTCTGTTTAAAATTGTAATTCTCTTATACCTTCCTTCCTGTTTCCTATCTCTGTCCTCCTCCTTTTAAAAAATTTTTCTCTGTAGCAGTTCTCACAATTTAATATGACATATATTTTATTAATTTATATGTTATCATTTATCTTGACTGTAAAATGCTAGTGGCATGAAGTTAAGTATTAGAGCCTTTTAATAGTACCTGGCAAATAATACTGCTTAATAAGCATTGTTTAATCAGATTTTCCTTTATGTGGCTTGTTCTGGCACAAAATGAAAGTTGAATTGGAAGAGGCAGAGACTGGAGAAAGAAGAAACCGTGTCAGTTTTTAATACGTGTAGGATGGCAGAAGCTTAGCCGGAATGATAGCAGTAAGAATAAAAGAGAAAGACCTAATGGGAGCGACATTAACAGGAGAGTGTGGGTCACCAGCCTTGTTAGTTTGCTATTGCTGATTAAAAAGTAAAAAACGTAACAGTTGTATTTGGATTACATTTTTAATATAAATATTTATAAAGTAAAATCACAGGCCTTTGAAAGTGAATTTGAGTAAATTTTGATGACTTTTTTTTGTCCTCGTAAATCATTACTTAAAAATACAAATATTAAAATATCTATCAGAAGTCTTCTTGATTTTTCTGGTTTATTGTTTTGTTTTTCTTTGATTTTTTTTTTTATAGAGCCTTGCTTCCTGTTTTACATCACAAATCTAAAAAAGGACCCCCCCGTCAAGCCAAATATGCCATTCATTGTATCCATGCGATATTTTCTAGTAAAGAGACCCAGTTTGCACAGATATTTGAGGTAATAAGAAAAAAATTTTCTTGTTTCATATGTTGTAGTTAACAAAACAAATATTGATGAATTTATGGAATGTTCACATTTGGTGATGCATTAAATTGTCATATATTTTCAGAATTTGAATCAATAAAATCAACATTGATAAGTTAAAATATAAAAATATCTGAATATTCAGGTGTTTAATGATAACTCAGATTCAGAAATCAAGCATTATATATTTTTGTACATTATTTGGATTTGGAGACTATTTTTTGTTAACAGGGAATATGTAAAATCATAGTTACAGATAGTAGGTAATAGATGATAATTTTCTCAATTTACAGGATCAAAAAGTTTGAATTCTCTTTGAGAAACTATTGAAGTATAAGGTTTTGTAAATCAGTATTAATTGGCAATATACAGTTTATACTTTTATGACTGACCTAATTTTGTGTCAGATATAAAGTGTCTTTTCAATGTATATTTTATGCTGTTTTTTTCCCACATTTTAAATAACCTTGACCCAGGCATTGCGGTTTTATTGCTGTCTATTGTAATTAGGACCTAATGCTAATACTGTTATTGCAAATAAAAGCTAAGCAGAAAACTCATAAAATTCTAATTTGTAATTTTAGTTGAAGAGCCTTGAGTAAAGTCAAAACAATTGAGAAATCGTTCTGAATCTCCTTGCCATAAATACTTAAACTTAATATCTTTTTTTAAGAAACTCTTATGGTATTTTTGTCATATTTTCATGTATTATGTTAAAGACCTGAAGGAGGAAGAAAAGTAGTTTATCTTCTAAACACCATCTTTTCTGTAGATAGCAAATAATCTATTTTAATTTTTGTGTATTTGAGGACAGTGGTATTTTCTATAGTCTGTGTTTGTGTATGAGAATGGCTTCAATAAATTGATGTTAATTTCTAGGAAAGTTTTTTTTTCTTGGTTGCTCTTCTTTTTATTCCTTACAGTGATGATAAGAGTAACCATGATATAAGTTGAATTTCAAAGTAGTTTTGTTTTCATTTTGATATTGTATTTGCTATTTTATCTTTACAAGAACCTCTGTAGTCCAACTATAGCATGTGGTTGGCTGGCTTTCTGAGAAAAGGTTTCATAGAGATAACTGGCCTTTTTGAGGTTCCACTAATCTAGGGCGTGGCAATTAATTTTGCTTTTTATAAATGATTTTATTATGTAAAATTATCAAACTTACAATATAGTAATTGAAAAAACTACACTATGATATTTTTGTTTATAATATGAATAATAAGCTGGCAAGATGTGCAATGGAAGTATTGAGGGAAGTCATCAAGAAAAGCAAGAAGTAAACTCATTTAAACATATTTTTGACTAAATAAAGCTTCATATTGCCCTAATCTGTTGGGAAAGAACAGTTTTGCTTTGCCTTTCAAGCCTTCAATTCTTGGTGTTCAGTGTGGGAGAATAGAGCACCAGTTTTTCATTAAAATGTGGCATTAAAATGTCTAATAGAAAATATATTCATTTGCTTCAAAATCAGAAGGATGCAAAAAAGAATATACAGTGAAAAGTTCCCCACCCCCTGATATATCCCCAGCCACTTACTTTTCTTTCCCAAAGGCCGAACCAGTTTTATTAGTTTCTAAATGTACTTTTCCAGAAATATATTATTCATATATAAGTAATGGCATATAAATACGCACGTGCACACGCACACACACACAATTTGTTTCCCCCCTTGTCCCCTTATGCCAATGTAGTATTTTAGTCACCCTTCTAATTTCAAAAATTAAAAAATACACACACACACACACACACTCTCTGTCTCTCTCTCTCTCTCTCACACACACACACACACACAAAAAACAACAACAACAACAACAACAACAAAAAAAAAAACCACAGTGTTTGTTTCTTTTGAGATGGAGTCTCACTCTGTCGTCCAGGCTGGAGTGCAGTGGTGTGATCTCTGCTCACTGCAACCTCCGCTTTTCAGGTTCAAGCGATTCTTCTGCCTCAGCCCCCTGAGTAGTTGGAACTACAGGTGTGTGCCAGCACACCTAATTTTTGTATTTTTAGTGGAGATGGAGTTTCACCATGTTGGCCTGGCTGGTCTCGAACTCCTGACCTCAGGTGATCCGCCTGCCTCGGCCTCCCAAAGTGCTGGGATTACAGGTGTGAACCATGGTGCCCAGCCTTAACAATGTATTTCTGATATCATTTTGGATGAGTATACAAAGAGCTTTTTTATTTGTTGTGGCAAAATGCATATTAATGGTTGGGTTTCCTATCAGAATAATAAAAATCATCTTATTTGTTATTTAATATTTGATGCTATAATGAAGATTCCCCAAATTCAAGTGATTAGACATAGTAAAAGCTTATTTCTTGCTTCTGAAAAGTCCAGTGGGTATTTGAATGACCCTCTAATCAGTGACTTAGGGACACAGACTCATTCTGATTAGTGACTTCTCTCTAAATCCCATGGGATCCTTGGCATTAAGCCAGCCAGTGAGTAGAGCCTGTGGAGAGACACATTGCTCATACTTACCTCAGTGCATATGTGACATACTTCATTTTACTCCCACTCCCTTGACCAGAACTCATTCATATATCCTCACCTAACTGCACAGGAAACTGCAAGTGGAGTCATCCTTATCCCCAGGAAATAGAAGAGAAGTGGATATTGGTGAGCCCTAGCAGTCTCTAACATGTTCATATATATGGTCATAGACCATATGCTTCATAATGATTGTCCATGCTGAAATGTTTCTTTACCCTACCTTTAAACTGTGAATTGGGCAAAACTGAAAATGTTTGTACCTGATGCCTTCTGGACATAGATAACCTATACATAAATGTAAAATGTAATCTTGAGTTACTACTTATACTATATATATTTATTGAAATTTTTGTTTTTGTAATTTTTGTAATTTAAAATGAAATATGTAAACAGTTTATTTGCATATGTATAGAGTTGATATATTTTTCTTCCCTAATTTTCAGCCTCTGCATAAGAGCCTAGATCCAAGCAACCTGGAACATCTCATAACACCGTTGGTTACTATTGGTCATATTGCTCTCCTTGCACCCGATCAGTTTGCTGCTCCTTTGAAATCTTTGGTAGCTACTTTCATTGTGAAAGATCTTCTCATGAATGATCGGGTCAGTCATACTTTTTAGATTCATGTTCTTTGTAATTTTAACTTTTAGAATTTTGCCCAACAAGGAAAGAAGTGAAGTGATGTCAATAATACTTCCTTTTGACTGCCTTTATTTTAGGTTTTCCTATTGTAAAAAAAATAAGCCTTGTCTTCATTATAAGCCAAACTATATTGAAACATCTTTTTAGTTGAGAATAGGCGTATGACCTCAAATACATTCCTTGATAAGTATAAAATATAACCTGATGCTATCTATTTCTGATTTACAGGGGTTTAATATTTGATAGGACATCTATTTTAAAAAATAGGCAGATTGGTAAACCAGTTCACAGTATAGTCGTCATGATTATAGTTGTTCTTTTTTCCATGTAAAGTTCTTTTTCCTACATTGGGAAAGAATGAGAAAACATTGGGAGAGGAAATAATGATTTTGTTAAGTCTCCAGTTAGTTTGTATCTGCTATGACTTCAGCACAGTACTGGGTTTCCTGGAGAATTAAAAGAAACATAGATACAGTTTCTCTTCTAAAAAGTAAACATAATGTAAGTAGGGATATTCTGCCACCTAATTTTTTATTTTCAATTTGTTCTGTCAGTTTTGTTCATTTTTCTCTTTTCCTATTTTTCATTAAATATTTTTATTTCATTTTTCTTACTGGCCTCTTAGTTTTATATTTTACTATTCCTTTAATAGTGTTCCTAGAAATTACAACATGCGTTTTTGACTTATTAAAATCCAGTGTCAGCTGATCTGCTTTGAACTTTCAGTAAGTTCAGGGAACCTCAAAATACTTTAATCCCCTTTATTCCCTGGTGCTTTTTTGTGCTTTTGTTCACACAGTACTATTACTGCTGTTATTTTATACAATTAATATTTATTTCGATTTGCCAACATATTTTCTCCTTTTTGCTTTTCATTCCTTTCTATGCAATGATTTTCTTTCTATCTAAAGAACTACTTTAGTACTTTTATTTATTTCGGATTTCCACTGATTAATTTTCTCAGTTTTTGTTTGTCTGGAATGATCTTTATTTTTACCTCAGTTTTATAAAGGATACTTTCTTTGGGTTTAGAATTCTAGACTGGTTTATTTTCCTCCATCAATGATTTGAATATATTATTCCATTTTCCGTTCTTTTTTCCTTGAGGTTTACTGACAGTTTTGTTCCTCTGATGGTCTGTCTTTTTTGCTGTGAATGCTTTGCCTTTTCTATTTTCCATTGGTTTCCAGTTTTACTTTGGTGTGTCTAGGTATTCTTTCCTTTATAGTTACTGTACCTGGAGCTTGTAGCTCTTCTTATATGTATAGCTTAATGTCTTTTACAGATTTTAAATAATTTTCAGGCTTTATCTTTACATATATGATTTCTATTTCATATTCTCTTTCCTCTCTTACTGCAGTTTTATTAACACACTTTAAACATAGATTTTTTTTTAATGACCTAGTTGTCTGGCACACTTTTTCTGTACTTTTCTGCCAGCCTCTCCCCATGCTTCAGTTTTTGTTTTTTTTTCTGGCTTTTCTTTGAGTTCACTCTCTTTAGTTTTGTCTAATCTTATGTAAAGCTCATGCATTGAATTCTTGATTTCACATGTATGTGCACATACTTCAATTCTGCAATTCTTTTTTTTTTTTTTTTTTTTGAGACAGAGTCCTACTCTGTCCTCCAGGCTGGAATTCAATGGCACGATCTCGGCTCACTGCAACCTCTGACTCTGGGGTTCAAGTAATTCTCTTGCCTCAGCCTTCCAAGTAACTGGTATTATGGGTGACCGTTACCACGCCCGGCTAATTTTTTTTTGTATTTTTAGTAGAGACGAGGTTTTGCCGTGTTGGCCAGGCTGGTCTAGAACTCTTGACCTCAGGTGATCCGTTCGCCTTGGCCTCCCCAAGTGCTGGGATTATAGGCATGAGCCACCATGCACGGCCCAGTTCTGTAATTCTGTAGTTTTTAAACATAGCTCTTTGTTCTGCTGCAGAATTTGCTTGTCATTCAATGTTGAAAAATCTTAATTAAGTTTATATCTGTTAGGCTCATCATCTGGGTCTCTTGTAACTTTTTCTCATCTATTTTTTTCTCTAAATTTTTGGTCAAGTCTTATATTGTACATATGTTGCTTTTGATTGAGTGATAGACTTTGTGTATGAAAAGTTGTTGAGGTAATTTGAGGCTTCAGATGAGTTTATATTCTTCCAGAGTTTTTCTTTGGTTTCTGTCAGGCAGTTAAACTATCATCAGATCACCTCCATCCAGTGAAAACGTGGCTTCAGTTTTTGACAAGTTTATTTTTTTTCTAGTCACCTTATGTCTAGAGTATATTTGTCTGGGATCCACCCTGAAGTCTAGGTTATTTAACGAGGCCTTTACTCCTTAATGGGCCCAGGATTCTTAATCTTGTTCTTCTAGCTCTGTGACGGGAAAGCTTTGCCCAACTTCTCATCCTCTTTTCTTCACTTTCAGAATCATTAATTGTCTATGTGAAAAAACTAATCTCAGTGCCACACTCAAATCTTTTGCTTTCTCTCCACATTTGAAACTTTGTCCTTCAAATTCTCACTGCTTTGGTAGCTATCTGTTCCCTTCAAACTATTTTTAAACAATATTTTGTCTAGACTTTTCGTTTGTTTCAGTATGAAAATTGGTTCAAAACAACCTAGTTACATCTTCTCAGAAATAGAACTCCTCATCACCTTTAATCCATTAATTTGTCTTGTTTTATTATGTATTTGATATGTACAAAGAAATATATGTAACATTGTATACATGTTTCATAATGCAGTGAACACCCATGAACTCTTAGTTCCTTAGAGCTCTTGGCGTTTTATTACTCTTCAATCCTTTCTGTTTCTTTCCCATCCTTAGTATCTACTCTCTTGAATCTTGGCTTATTCTCTAACAACAACAAAATTTACTACATACTTGTTTAGTTTTGCTTGTTCTTGAGGTTTATAAGAGTTTTATCACATCCTATATAGTATTGGATGATTTGCTTTTATCACTCCATATTTGTTTCTAAGAATAATCTTTGTTAATAAATCTAATTATGATTCATTCGTTACTATATAATTTGACTGTGGAAAATATCTCATAATTTGTTTATTCTCCTACCAGATTATGGAATATTTCAACTTCTTTACTCTTTTGGACAGTGCTGCTATGAATGTTTCTATTGAAGCCCCCTGCTACATAGGAGCAAGAATTTCTCTAGGTTTTATTCCTATGAGTGAAGTTGATAAATCACAGTGTATAGACATACTTAACTTTTCCCTTTTAAAAACCATTTTTTATAATGTTTGTTAAAACTTATTTTCCTACCAACGGTGTATAACATTATTGTCAGATTTCTTAGTTTTTGCCGATCTAATAGACATAGTATTTCACTATAGCTCGTTATAGTCTTAATTTGCATTTCTGTGGCTACTAATTAAATTTGTATATCTCATCACCATTCATGCTGCCTACTTTCTGAAATTCCTTTTGATGTATTTTGCCTTTTATTCCCTCGGTGTTTTCTCCCCCATAGGTAATCTTTACCTACATTAATCTTTTATCCAGTACATGTTGCAGTTTCATCATAGAATTTGTAAAATCTTTTACGTGTGTCTTTTCACTCCTTTATTGTGTCCTTTGATCCTTTGAACAAACGTTACTCCTTTTTTTTTTTCTTTTTGAGATGGAGTCTCACTCTGTCACCCACGCTGGAGTGCAGTGGTGTAATCTCAGCACACTGTAACCTCCACTTTCCATGTTCAAGTGATTCTTCTGCCTCAGCCTCCTGACTAACTGGGACTACAGGTGCCTGCCACCATGCCTGCCTAATTTTTATATTTTTAGTAGAGATGGGGTTTTACCATGTTGGCCAGGCTCTTCTTGAACTCCCGAACTCATATGATCCACCCACCTCAGCCTCCCAAAGTGCTGGAATTAACGGGTGTGAGCCACCACACCCAGCCTGAACAAAATTTATTACTTTTAAGGTAGCTGTATTTATCACTCTTCTCTTGTAGATATACTTTTTACATCTTACTTAAGAAATCTTTTCCAATTCTAATGTCATAAAAATAGCCTCCCCTGAGGCAGGAGAATTGCCTGAACCCAGGAGGCAGAGGTTGTGATGAGCGGGGATCAGGCCGCTGCACTCCAGCCTGAGTAAGAAGAGCAAAACTCCGTCTCAAAAAAAAAAAGCCTCCCATATGTTCTTTTAAAAATCAGTCCCTCTGGAATTGATTTGTTTTTTGTATGCTATGATATAAGGAGTTTCTTTTTGCTCCAAGTTAGGGTTACCAAATTTTCCAGTACTGTTTATTAAATGTCTTACCATCTCCTAGTAATCTGCAGTTTTACCACTCATGTCTCCTATGGAGCCTCTATTCTTTTCCAGTAATTCATTTGCCCATCCACAAGATATCTTTCCTTAAAGTTTTATAGTTTTCTCTAAAAGGGAAAATTCTAAATTTCTCTCACACACTTAGGTTAGGCACTAAAGTTTTTAAGATTATGTTTTATGTTTATGCTTGATGAGGCGAATTATTTGGTAGTTCCGATTTATATCCATCTTTCTTGCTAAATTCTGTTTTTCATTATATCAATTATAAAGAATGATAGCTTTATTTTCTAATCCTTGTGTATTTTGTTTCTGTATATTTACTAACATTTTAGATATTTATCCTTTTTCATCTGAACTTATCAGTTTTTGAAAGAGGATATTCACATTTTTTGCTATGATGAAATTTCCAGTCTTCTGCTTTTAATCATCTTTATTCTGGTTTATTTTGATGTTATTCTGCTAGTTGTATAAATGTTCATGAAGTTATATTTTATTTGGTGTTATAAGATAAAGTATATCAGTATCCCATTTAAGTCCATATCCTCTTTAATGCTTTTATGTTGACTGGTATATTTTTCCGTCCCATAATTTTGAGATTTCATGTAATTTGTTTTTGTTGTATCTTTTGTGATTTTATTATTTACAAATCTATCTGATAGTCTCTGTTGTTTCTGTTAGTATCTAATAGTATTTATGAAAGGTTTTTGTTTTTATTTTTCTTTGTAATAGTTTATACTACCTTAGTTTTTTCTTGTGAATTAAATATTTTAGTGTATCTGAGTAATTCTTTCGGCATGGTTTGTTATTTGGAAACTTTCTGTCTTGAAATTCTAGTATTCATTTTTCAATATTGTTTCTTGGATATTAGAATTCTGTGTTTCAAGTCCCTTGAAAATTCAGAGCATTGCTTTTGGCATCTGGTTTTGCAGCTGAGAAATCTGAAGTTAGTGTGACTCTTATTCCTTTTTGGTAGCCTCTCTGTGGAAGCTTTTAGGATCTTGACATTCTTAGTTAGAAATTTCATCGCAAGGTGCCTAATGTGATTCCTTTTTTATTGTTTTTATTTCATACTTTGAAGACACTTCTCAGCTGAAGAAATGAGTCTTAAACTATGTGTGAATCTGTAGCTCTTTGTGTTTGAGGGAGTTTGCCTTTTTAGATGTTGGAGCTACCAGTTTTGTTGCCAGAGGATTACCTGAGGTGATGCTCAATTTCTGTTCTTTGACCTGAGGGTAAAAATGGGATCTCAAGTGTTCCAAGATTGGGTTCAGCTCTTTTGCCATCTTATTTTAATTTCCTGGCTACCACTATAAACATCCAACTCCAATCACCTCAGGATTAGTTTGGGGTTGTGCTGTGAAAGAAAAACAAAAACCCTCCAGCTCAAGATTTTTTTTTTAAAGTACCTTTCCTCTTGTTTAAGAACTATACCTTTTGGCTCCATGGATTTTTTATTTTTTAATCCTAGTTTTTGCCACCTGCTTTAAATAATTGAATCTCAAAAGGGGCTAAGTAAGGGAGTGAGGTATAAGCAGTTAGAGTTAGTCCTACACACACCTAGAAAGAACCAGTAGAGATGGATCTGTAAGTGCTGTACATAGGTGCTAGTGAAGGTATGCCTTTCAACCTTTTTTATAAAGGTAAATAGGGTTAGATGAGGTACTTTAGTCATACATAACAAATGTCATTGCAGAAGATAGGGATTTCATTCATTTTCTGAGTGCTGATTGAAAAGGAGAATTTATGTTTTAAAAACCTTGATTTTTTTTTTTTTTTTTTTTTTTTTTTTAGCTTCCAGGAAAAAAGACAACTAAACTTTGGGTTCCAGATGAAGAAGTGTCTCCTGAGACAATGGTCAAAGTGAGTAATATGCATAGATCTGTTGATTTTAATATACTTAGAATATTATAATATTTGAGGTATTAAAGTTTCTATTTCTATTGAAAAGATGATAAAATCACTCAGGTGTATTTATATTTATGGTATGGCATTATCATGTGCTGTGACTCTATAGGATAATAATGAGAAAGCTAGGGTTTGTGGACAGCTGCACATAATGTAATTTGAGGGGAAAAAAGATTTAAAAACTGCTTCCCTGATGGCAAAAGGCAATGCTAGTTTATGGTCTTTCCTCTGTTCCTTAAAGATGAGAATCCAGAAATTTAAGCCTGTTTATCTTTTCCATGAGATTTAATAAAACTTTTTAACTTAAAAAAAATCCAACCTATAATTTATTGAATTATGAGTTTTATAAGATTGCACATCATGGGTGTAGACTCTTGATTTATTAAAACCATCTCTGGTCTGTAGTGGAACGCATCTCAGTCCACTCCCAAGATACGAAAGCCAGGAATAAGTATATTAAATATTGTTATTTTCTAGCTGTAATTTCTTATAAACCCTTTGTGTGTGTGTGTGTGTGTGTGTCTGTGTGTGTGTGTGTGCGTGTGTGCGTGTTTGCGTGTGTGGTTTGTGTTTATAGTTCGTTATTACGAACTATCTTTTCACAGTATTTTAGCTGAGGTAATGATACTAGTTTTGCAGACTTGTATAGTAGCCCCACCTTTACATCAGTGAATGATGCTTGATACTTTGAGTCTCAGTATAAACCTGTTTTTTCTCAGCATTGGTCTCAAGCTGCAGTTTTTGTATGCTTGAGAGCAGCACTGGACTAGAAGGTAGGGCGCTTACCAACTTAGCAGTTGGTAGGTAAATCATACTTACCAACTAGCCAGGAAGGAGATCTTCAGAGTGTCTGCTGTGAGCCAGACACTGTCAAAGACACTCTTTGCACCTGAGCCTTAGCTCTGTAAAAAGCTGAGATAAGATGAGATAATTTGTACATCATTTTAAAAAGAGGTAATACATACTTCCTCAGAAGAATCATTGGAAACATTAAAGGAGGCAATGTGTGTAAAGATACTTTAAGTACTTCATAACTATAAAATGTAGCATAAATATGAGTGGTATAATTTTTTAGGCAGAAAAGAATAAATGTAATTTGTAGTTGGGAACTTAACTTTTCTGATTAGAGAGGTTAAGCATAATTTTACTGTACGTTCTAAAGGATCAAATGCATGTTGGGGAAACATTTTAAAACAGCAGCAAAGAATGAACTAGTCTTTAGTCACATCACTCTTTTGCCACTTTCTTGTAGGTTTGAAACATCTTTAAAATGTTCAAGATTATCTTCATATATACAGAAAAAAAATTTTTTCTTTTCTTAAAAAGCATCCATTAAATACATTTTATTTTTTTAAAAAGTTGATACAGAAATTTTTTCAAAATGTACCAATGTTTTATCTCTCAACTTGTCTCTTAAATAGATTCAGGCTATTAAAATGATGGTTCGATGGCTACTTGGAATGAAAAATAATCACAGTAAATCAGGAACTTCTACCTTAAGATTGCTAACGACAATATTACATAGTGATGGAGACTTGACAGAACAGGGGAAAATTAGGTATGCAATTACTATTTCACAGTTCTTTGGATTGCACAATATTTCAACTCTTGGTGTAACTGTTGAATGGTGCTTTTCTTTTTTTTAAAAAAAAAATAGTATTTGTACATGTACATATATTTCAACTGTAATGTGCTTTTGTACAGTGGTTGTTTCACAATGACAGTCGCATATCTGGTGCAGGATACTATTATACATTGTAAATATTTTAAATAATAGAGTCTTACATTTATTAAGAAAAATGTGAGTGTGCCAGTCAATAACTGGTGTTTTACATTCTTGTTACACATCTAAGGGGAAAAACAGACTGGGTGGAAGGCAACTTATTGAATCTATTTCCAGAACTATAATAAATGCATACTTTAAAAATTTACTTGAAGTAAATTACTGAAAACGAACACACTTTTTTGGTTTTTGTTATTTTATTTTGTTTTATTTTCTTTGAAAGATGTAGTATAGTATAGTGATTGAAAACTACTGGGCTCTGGAGCCTGGATTCAAATTCAGGCTCTACCACTTACTAGTCAGGTGAACTTCAGTAAGTTGTTTTAACTTCTTGGTCCCTCACTTTCCTTAAAGTAGAGGTTATAATTATGTGTACCCAGCTCATCTAGCTATTATGATATAACTAGGTAAGTTAGTATATTTAAGGTTTTTAAAACACTACTTAGCAAATAATAATTAGAAGCATTGATGATAATAGTGGTTATTATGTCAGTGTTAATTAAAATTTAGAGGTTTTTCCTCTATGTAAACCAAGTGCCATTTAGTGCCCCTTCTTGGTAATACAAAATAGGAGAATAGCTCTGTACCACCTTAGTATATCGAAAGACTTTGATAAGAAAACATTAAATTTGACTACCTGCTGCCTTCTGCCTTTCCATATTGTATGTTTTGCTTATACTGTATTCTCCTTGTATATTTTGCTTATACTATATTCTTTGCGTAGAATATTAACAGAAACACATCCTTCTTAAACCAAACATATTTTTAAAAAACTTGGTATTCATTCTGTATATACAACTGATCTGTCTACTTTCTTTAATTCTAATAAATTGTTTTCATCTCTCCCATAATTTATATATGCCAATTTTTAGGAGTTACAAATAATAAATATGATTTGGTTTAAAATTTTTACTGAGTTTGAAATACTTTTGTATTGATCAGTTCAGCCTGGTAAAGAAATTTTCCTCAGTGTTAATACATTTTGTTTTATAAATCAATTTATTAATTACATTATTTTATACTTTTTATTTGCCCAGTTATATTCAACCATATAAACTTTTATCAGAGAGGCAAAATACTTTGGTGGTTTATGACAAGGAGGCAGATTGAAGACACACTGCACAAGTTCAAATTCAGGTTTCACCATTTATCAGCTACTTTTATTTTTCAGCAAGTTATTTAACTTCTATGTGTCTTAGATTCTTCATCTGTAAAATGAGGATAATAGTATCTTCTTATAGAGATTATGTTAAGGATTATATGTATTAAAATATGTAATGTAATTGGAGTGATACCCAGTATATAATGTCACTTAAGCTGTGTTTTGTGGAACCCATATGACATTCAGGAATATTTAGGGGCTGCCTAGAGTTGGAATAAGAATTATTTCTGGTAGAAATAGAACAGATAGAGTCTTGGGAGTTGGTAGGTGGGGGTCTCTGTCCTTTCCTTAAGTAGGAAGCTTGCATTCCTATTTAAGCAAAAGTGATTTTTTTGTGTTTACACCTTAAATTTTTGTGTAATATTTGATTTGAAGAAAAGTTTCCTCTGCTTAATAAAGCTAAAAACAAAAACAACAAAAATGTTTACTAGGTCAAATAGAAACCTCTGGTCTAGACAGGAAATTTTAAGGATGGATACACAGGAAGCATCTGTTATTCATAATATATGAGGAGAACATCCAGCAGGTGGTTTGTACTCTTTGCACTAAGAACTATGAATTTACCTATTAATAGCTACTTGGAATGTTGTTGATGAGATGAGACACACCTCTAAGACAAGGTCCTAAAACTTTAGAACCTTACTAATGTTGGCTAGCATTCAGTCAGTATTTTTACACGGCCAACTTAATTATTAAGTCTTGGAAAACTAAGACTGTGTCTTTTATTTTAAATACCCTGCAGTGCTATATATACACAATAGACATAGATTTGTTGCATGGATGTTGAATAACAATCTTTTACTATAGAGCTACAAAGGGGGTTCTATTTAAGGAGTTAGAACTTTTCCTTTCTTACATTTGTTCAAGATCCCCCTGCACTTCAGCTAATATATTATTATATTAGTAAGTATCGTTCAGATGTATTTACTAGTCTGGAATTCTATGAATTGTGCTTCATTTTAGCAGTTTTCGTTCCTCGAACTTAAAGCCTCTTGGTAATATTTGAAAAGTTGAATTATAGCTAAGAATAGTAATGTTTTCCTTACCACACCTGCTTTCATTCTACTTCTTGTGTGCTTAGCACAGTAGTTGTTGATTTATTAGCAAGCTAAAACATATTTGGTGCCTCATGTATATATAAACATATCTCCAACAAAATCCAGTGTAGAATACATAAAATCTAACAACTAAACATACAGACAGATTTTTTCTATGCTTGATTAAGACCTGTTTTATTTGGAATGAGGGAATTAAATGACTTGAGTGGCGCTAGCATTGACTTATGTTTAAAAGAAGAATTTTGTAGTATTAGGCAACATCTTCCGAAGTTAAATGAGCATACTATGGTGTTCAACACCACTAAATTATTATCTTAGTCTGCTCAGACAACTGCAGTAAAATATTATGGGCTATTATAAACAACAGAAATTTATATCTCACAGTTCTGGAGGCTGGGAAATCTAAGATCAGGGTGCCAGCATTGTTGGGTTTTGGTAAGGGCCCTCTCCAGTGTTGCAGACTGCTGACTACTTGCTGTTTCCTCAAATGGCAGAAGTAGTAAATGAGCCTGCTCAGGCCAGACACTTTTATAAGGCACTAATCCCATTTTAAGAGGGTTCCCCACTGTGACCTAATCCCCTCCCCAAAGGCCCCATCTCCTAATACTGTCTTCTAGGTACTTGGATTTCAACATAGGAATTTTGGGGGACACAAACATTCAGATCGCAACATTTTTTACTTTTTTTTTTTGCCAGAATTTTTAATAAAAGATGTACAGAAGATTTTGTACGAACATTTTAAATTCTAATCTATATTCATTCTTGCTCATTTTTCAGTAAACCAGATATGTCACGTCTGAGACTTGCTGCTGGGAGTGCTATTGTGAAGCTGGCACAAGAACCCTGTTACCATGAAATCATCACATTAGAACAATATCAGCTATGCGCATTAGCTATCAATGTAAGGAAAATGGCTGTGTATAACTGCTATAGAAGGCCTTTGACTTTTAGGAAGGAAAAAATCCACTATGATACATAGATTAAAATTTTGAATGTTTATGGTTTGTTTTTGAAAAATTTATGCATGAGAAATATTTCAGAGTTCTGAAACTGTCATTTGAGTTTTGGCTTGGTAACGGTTCAGTTGACACTTGTTATTCGCAATAGTTTTTGTTCTATAATGTTATCACAGGCATTCAGTTAGCAGATACTGAACAATTGCTCTTAGGAGAACTACCAGGATAGGTTCCTTCAAGCCTCTGGCCACAGTTTCATCATCCAGTTAATATACAACCTTGTTTTATGTATGTTTCTGTTTAAAGACAACTTATTTTATTATATATAGTTGTTTCATTAACATTGAACTCACAGCCAATAGCACTGTAATTCATGGAGTGAATTACAAATTACTGAACAAAGCTTATCTAGCACACACTTTTCCTCTGTAAGGAACATCATCGCCTTTTTGTGCTTTGGAACGCCAGAGAGCAGTTCATCGCTATGCTTGTGCCTTAGAGCACCAGACAATACTTCATCATGAAATAACAAAAACATCAACCACAAAACTGAAAAATGTGGCACTGAATAGACTGTTTACAGTATGAAAGCTGAAACAAGAAGGCATGGTGTTGCCTTCTTTGATATTAGCTGGGAATGTGCACATCTGGCTATTCACATTTTTTGCTGCTTTGTGCATTTACTTTGCAAATGACCAAGAAACTGCTTCAAGTATTAATTTTGGTGTTACAAATAAATTTTAATGTGTGCAAATTCCTAAATATAGAGTCCACAAATAATGAAGACTGGTTGTATGTATTCAGTTCCTGAAAGGAAAATAACAGTATAGAAACTTATAGTTTTATAAAGACTTGATATAGAACTAATTTCACGTTAGAAGCATTCCTTATTACTCAGTGAGTTAAGTTTTCAGATTATGAGCAGTGAAACTTACAGATTCCTATTCCGGTTTTATGGGTTTCTTATTAGAGTAACTTTATATTTGGATTGTACAACTTTAGAAGTCTTTAGCATCATTGAGAAAAGTAAAAAGGACTTTCACATTATTAAATAAGATAATTTCAATATTAATTTTTCATTAATAATTTGATTATTTTACATGTAGTTTTTCTGTTTTTTCCCCAAGAAGTCTTAAGAATTTATTTCAGGGGTCATTGTAATTCTTCCTCCCCACCCTTTAATCTAATACGTATTTTAAAATTGCCGCTTATGACTCTCTAGACACAGTCATCTATTTTTAAATTGTGATCATTTTTGTCAAATGATTTGTCAAGACTGGTACTTCAGTCTTTTAAAAATAGCTGTTTTAAATTCTGTTTATGATTTTAGTTTTATCGTTCAGACAGAGCCATTTGAGAAATGATGTTTTGAGGAGCCCATAACTTCCTTGGTTTAGCTTCCTCACTTAATTTTGGAGATAATCTTATTTTATAAGAAACTGAAAATTGTTTAAAAAGTATCTGTTATATTTCTTAGAAGAAAGCAACATATGTAATTATTTTATTAAATTGGTAAGACTTGCAGTCTGTTTATCAGGTTCTTGTTATGATATTTCTTAGAGCATTTGCTGTTATCATTATTGAAGTGGAAATGTTTAAAAAGCACAAAGTATGGAAATACAAGAAATGGACTTTATTTGAAACTTACAGTGTATAAGAAGTATGTGTTTGCCATTAGGTAGATGTCCACTATGAGTTAAAAGCATTCACAGTTACTGACTTCTAAGGACTTCCTTTTCTAGCACAGTATTTGTGAAACATTGCCACCTCAAGCACCAAATTCCCAAGGTGAAAGTTCAAATGGCCTAAACTTTAAGGTTGCTTTGGAATTCTGTTGACTATGGAACATTTGTCAGTGGTTAAAAATCAATTATTAGCATCTTCTCACAACTTACAAACGTATCAAATTACCCTATTTTAAACAAAGCTTTTCTCTCATTCTGTTCTACCTTTAAATTACATGCCCGTCTCCTCTTTTCAAACCTCCAGGCCTCAAGAAAGAATAATCTGTGTCTTTGTCTCTCTTAACTCTCTTCCTCTCTTCTCTGCTCATAGTTTGTCATTTGCCTTCGTTGTTTTCCAAAAATGTCCTGTTGAACTCCTCAAGTCCAATGATATCGGTCTTCCTTATCCTTTTTATATTATTTAACTCAGCTCATTGCTCCTTTATTCTTAAAACTGTCTTATATGGTTTCTGTCTCTTGATTATTGCTTTACTTCTCTGATTATATTTTCTGCTCTTCCTCTTTTTCTTCAAATGTATGTGTTTTATGAGGATCTGTCTAGGATCAACTTCTTCACTTATACAGTCTTCTTTGGCCATTTCATCATCTCTGTAAGTGACTGTTACATCAGCAACATTACGTTTTTTTCAAGACTCTGGTCCCACTTCAAATGCTAAACAGAAATTTAATACTTTTATGTTCTGTGAATATAATACAGAGATTTATAATGTTTCCCAGATCTCTTCTTTCTTGACATGTAGAGTTTATATAAGTGTTAAATAAATTCAAATGGCATTTCTTATACCTAAAAACATAGTTTATATTTGACTCTTGGCTTGTCCTTGCACCTTGTTGCAAAGTACAGATAATTATATTCTTTGATATCCGTTATATCATTTTTGTTCATATATTCTTGACAATTCTTATTGCTGTAACTGTCATTAGCTCTCACCAAGACAACTGTGAATCTTGTTTATTGCTGGTAAATTTCCGTAGTTACAGTTATGATCATGTCATTTCTCTTTTCAAAAAATATTTAGGGGGTTTATACTTGTAAAAACAACTGCACATATTTTACAACCTGGTGTTTGAGCCCCTCTAGTATTTTTATATTATACCCAACTATAAAAATCTTGTTGAGCACACTCTCCTTTGCTTAAACTGATTTCATGTAGCTGAACAGTTTTTTTTCTTTTATGTGCCTTGTACTTTGCTGCCTTTAATTTTCTCCTTACTCTCCCATTTCCACACATCCAATCTCACCCTTTCTGCAAATTAATGCTCAGACACAACCTTCTCCACAGAACTTGCTCTGATTCTTTTAGCTGGAAGTAGTTTCTTTTCCTATGGATTTCATCTGCAGTCCTCTGATACATACAAGGCTATGCTTTGCGCTTTACTACATGTACTTTATTTCTTTTACTTGAGTTGAGGCTCTTTAAAGGCAGTACTGTATCTGGAAGGCTGTTATACATTTGAACAGAAAGTACATTTGAAGAAATTTAATAAAGTAAATTTTAACATAATTTAATAATCGCTTAGATATTTTAGAACGTGGAAATCACTTCATGAAAAATATACTCTGTACTTCTGTGTGCTGTACATTGTTCTAAGTTTGGGAAATACAAAGATGAGTAAGTCATGCTTGTAGCCCAAAGAAGCTACCTCTTAGGAGAACAGAAAATAGAGATATGTCAGTAATGCAATGAGATACACAAAGTAATTGAACTATTCAGGGTACTAATGGTAGTTTTGAGGATAATTTGTGCTAGAAAAGGCTACTAAAAGTGAATTTATTTAAGTTTCAGACAAAATTAATTTCATAGTCAGTAGTGAATAAAAGCTTTGATTGGAACTTTATCTTGGGGGGAAACTGTGTAGTATTAGACACCATATGTTTTTTTCTTATATTTAACCAATTATTTTCTGTAACCATGGTCATGAAAGTATCCAGTGTTTGCTTTTTTGATGGGACATTTTATTCAGATAAAATTGTATTACTCTGTTCTTTACTTCACAGTTAACTTTTGTAGTAGCAGTCAAAAGGATAATGATTTTTGCAGAAAAACATTTGAAGACTCCCTCAGTTCCCATTAGGACTTTTTATATTTATTCACGATTCTCTTAAAGTACCTATGTCTGTGTCATCATTCCTGTCAATTTTCTCTTCTTCAGTTGTTAATTATTAGTTGAGTTGCCTGTGATTTCCCAGTTCTCTGACATCACCTTGATGACTTTTTGAAAACCTGTTACTTGTGTGATGGTTCACGGATTGACATTGCAATAAATTGGTATTGTATTTTTGTACCCTGAATGATTAGTCAGAGAGGGACAAAAACCCGGATGTGATTGGGGTTTTAATGAATGTCCTGTTCATTTCTGAATACACTCGTGATATGTGGGTTTTTACTTATCCACTTTGAAATTGTGTATTTTCATAATAATTCTGTAACAGAGACTCCTCTGTGAGACTGATACTGAGGGAGGAGTGAGTTAACGTTAACTTTGCTTTGTTGAGTATGAGGGTAGATAATTTTCTGTGAGCTAGACTGCTTCTTCCCCTTCCCTCCCCACAGCTAATTTTTTCCCCCCTGAGGCAGAGTTTTGCTCTCAGCTCACTGCAACCTTCACCTCCCAGGTTCAAGTGATTCTTCTGGCTCAGCCTCCTGAGTAGCTGGGATTACAGGCGCCTGCTACCATGCCCAGCTAATTTTTGTATTTTTCAGTAGAGATGGGTTTCACCATGTTGATTAGGCTAGTCTCAAACTCCTGACCTTAGGTTACTTGCCTCGGCCTCCCTAAGTCCTGGGATTACAGGTGTGAGCCACCTTGCCTGACCTATTTTTATTTTTTGACTTTAGGTTCAGGGGTACGTGTACAGGTTTGTCATATAGGTAAACTGTTTGTCACTGGGGTTTGGTGTACAGATTATTTCATCACCCAAGTAATAAGCATAGTACCCAAAAGGTAGTTCCATCCTCACCCTCCTCCTACCCTCTAACCTCAAGAAGGCTCTGGTAGCTGTTATTCCCTTCTTTGTGTTCATGTGTACTCATTGTTTAGCTCCCACTTGTAAGTGAGAACAGCAGTATTTGGTATTCTGTTCCTGTATTCGCTAAAGATGATGGCCTCCAGCTCCATCCACATTGCTGAAAAAGCACATGTAGTATTACATGGTGTATCTGTATCTTTTCTTTATCCGGTCTACTGTTGATGGACGTTTGGGTTGATTCTATGTCTTAGCTATTGTGAATAGTGCTACAATGAACATATACATACATGTGTCTTCATGGTAGAAATGATTTATATTCGTTTGGGTATGTACTCAGTAATGGACTGCTATGCCAAATGGTAGCCCTGTTTTCAGTTCTTTGAGAAATCATCAAATTGCTTTCCACAATGGCTAAACTAATTTACATTCCTACCAGCAGTGTATTGGTGTTCCCCTTTCTCCACAGTCTAACTAGCATCTATTATTTTTTGGCTTTCTAATAATAGCCATTCTGACCGATATGATATGGTATCTCATTGTAGTTTTGATTTGCATTTCCCTAATGATTAGCGATGTTGAACATTTTTCATATGCTTGTTGGCTCTATGTGTATCTTCTTTTGAAAAGTGTCTGTGCATGTCCTTTGCCCACTTTTTAATGGAATTGTTTGGTTTTTGCTTTGTATTTAAGTTTCTTACAGATTCTGGATATTAGACTTTTGTTGGATGCATAGTTTGCAAGAATTTTCCCCCATTTTTTAGTTTGTCTGTTTACTCTGTTGATGGTTTGTTTATTTTGCTGTGCAGAAGCTCTTTTTTTTTTTTATTGCATTATAGGTTTTGGGGTACATGTGCAGAACGTGCAAGATAGTTGCATAGGTACACACATGGCAGTGTGTTTTGCTGCCTTCCTCCCCTTCACCCACACTTGGCATTCATCCCCAGGCTATCCCTCCCCAGCCTCCCCCGCTGTCCCTCCCCATTCCCCCCAATAGACCCCAGTGTATAGTAGACCGCCTCTCTGTGTCCATGTGTTCTCATTTTTCTCACCCGCCTATGAGTGAGTATATGCGGTATTTCTTTTTCTGTTCTTGTGTCAGTTTGCTGAGAATGATGTTCTCCAGATTCATCCATGTCCCTACAAAGGACACAAACTCATCATTTTTGATTGCTGCATAATATTCCATGGTGTATATGTGCCACATTTTCCCAGTCCAGTCTATCATCGATGGACATTTGGGTTGGTTCCAGTTCTTTGCTATTGTAAACAGTGCTGCAATGAACATTCGTGTGCATGTGTCCTTATAGTAGAACGATTTATAGTCCTTTGGATATATACCCAGTAATGGGATTGCTGGGTCAAATGGAATTTCTATTTCTAGGTCCCTGAGGAATCGCCACACTGTCTTCCACAATGGTTGAACTAATTTACACTCCCACCAACAGTGTAAGAGTGTTCCTATTTCTCCACATCCTCTCCAGCATCTGCTGTCTCCAGATTTTTTAATGATCGCCATTCTATCTGGCATGAGATGGTATCTCAATGTGGTTTTGATTTGCATCTCTCTAATGACCAGTGATGATGAGCATTTTTTCATATGTTTGTTGGCCTCATGTATGTCTTCTTTTGTAAAGTGTCTGTTCATATCCTTTGCCCATTTTTGAATGGGCTTGTTTTTTTCCTGTAAATCTGTTTGAGTTCTTTGTAAATTCTGGATATCAGCCCTTTGTCTGATGTGTAAACTGCAAAGATTTTTTCCCATTCTGATGGTTGCCGATTCACTCTAGTGACTGTTTCTTTTGCCGTGCAGAAGCTGTGGAGTTTGATTAGGTCCCATTTGTCTATTTTGGCTTTTGTTGCCAATGCTTTTGGTGTTTTATTCATGAAGTCCTTGCCTACTCCTATGTTCTGAATGATTTTGCCTAGATTTTCTTCTAGGGTTTTTATGGTGTCAGGTCTTACGTTTAAGTCTTTAATCCATCTGGAGTTAATTTTAGTGTAAGGTGTCAGGAAGGGGTCCAGTTTCTGCTTTCTGCACATGGCTAAGCAGTTTTCCCAACACCATTTATTAAATAGGGAATCCTTTCCCCGTTGCTTGTTTTTGTCTGGTTTATCAAAGATAATATGGTTGTAGATAGGTTGTGTTGCCTCCGATGCTTCTGTTCTGTTCCATTGGTCTAGCAGAAGCTCTTTAGTTTAGACTACTACTTTAAAGTAGATGTTTGGTATTTTCATAAACTAAAATGTAAATGAAATGAAAGAAGATGTATAAAATAAGGATTTGAAGATAAGGGCAAAATGTTACGACTAAGATTTCTGGGGAAGATAAACTAAACGATCATTCTACCTGAAGAAATTGTTAAAACAGTAAGAAACACCATACCTTATTAAGCTGTTGGAGAGTAAGGTGTAATCATGAAGGTCTTCGTAGGTCATAGAACAGTTTGAACTTTTCCCTATGCAGTAGTCTCCCCTATCTGTAGTTTTGCTTTTCCACAGTAAGTTATTTTAAGAATGAGGGAGACCACATTCACATTACATTTATTATAGTATATTATTATACTTCTTCTATCTTATTATTAGTTGTTGTTCATCTCTTGCTGTGCCTAATTTATAAATTAAACTTTATCAGAGGTATATATGTATAGAAAAACACATAGTATATATAGGATTTGGTACTGTCCTCAGTTTCAGGCATCCACTGTGGATCTTGGAATGTATCCTCTGCTGATAAGGGGGAACTACTGTAGTTCAGAAAAAGTTCTGATCATCTGTGTGCCAGGTTTTGTGTTAGGCTTAGAGAGATAAAGACATAATTCTTTTCTTCAAGGAACAAGTACTGATGGGTAAGACAGACATTTAAACCCATCATTTTAATACTTTATACAAAACACTATTCTGGAGATAAGTACAGAATTCTAAGAGCACAGAGGTGGATGCTGGATACAAATTACACACTGCTTTCTGGCAGATATGTGAGCTGTCTTTTTGGATAAGTAGGAGTTAGCTAGGAGAGTAGGGTGGGTAATTTAGGAGAGGGGAGTAGTATGAGTTAAGCAGGCACATGGGTGGTAATAATCAGCCTGGTTTAATTATGGAAGTTGAAGTAATTTGATGCTTCTGAAATGGATTAGTAATTCTTACCTTCAGAGTTGTGCTTTTTATTTCTTTAATAAGAGACAGGATCTTGGTATGTCTGCCTTAGCCTCCCAAATAGTTGGGACTGCAGGTGTGTTCCACCATGCCCAGCTAGAGTTGTACATTTTCATGTGAATAGTTTTTATCAGTGATAGAACTAATATAAATTGGACAGTTTTATATTGCCCATTAAATGAAAAAGATATATATGAGTTGGTGTTTAAGCCTTGATTTTTGTATTTTATTTAAGTTAGGGCAGATTTATATATACTAGTATTTTTTCTGTTTTAAAAGTATGTTTCTTTTTTCTTCTTTTTCTCTTTTT
Organism: Saguinus oedipus; assembly: GCA_031835075.1. Classification (NCBI taxonomy): domain Eukaryota; kingdom Metazoa; phylum Chordata; class Mammalia; order Primates; family Cebidae; genus Saguinus; species Saguinus oedipus. The sequence continues at coordinate 163,638,249 of CM063173.1, forward strand.
TTCACTGTTTTTTTTAAATTGCATTTTAGGTTTTGGGGTACATGTGAAGAACATGCAAGATTGTTGTATAGGTACACACATGGCAGCATGATTTGCTGCCTTCTTCCCCTTCACCTATATCTGGCGTTTCTCCCATGCTATCTCTCCCCCAACTCCCCACCCTCTGCTGTCCTTCCTGTATTTCCCCCAACAGACCCCACTGTGTGATGCTCCCCTTCCTGTGTCCATGTGTTCTCATTGTTCAACACCTGCCTATGAGTGAGAACATGTGGTGTTTGATTTTCTGTTCTTGTGTCAGTTTGCTGAGAATGATGGTTTCCAGGTTCATCCATGTCCCTACAAAGGACACGAACTCATCGTTTTTGATGGCTGCATAATATTCCATGGTGTATATGTGCCACATTTTCCCTGTCCAGTCTATCATCGATGGGCGTTTGGGTTGGTTGCAGGTCTTTGCTGTTGTAAATAGTGCTGCAATGAACATTCGTGTGCATGTGTCCTTATAGTAGAATGATTTATAGTCCTTTGGATATATACCCAGTAATGGGATTGCTGGGTCAAATGGAATTTCTATTTCTAGGTCCTTGAGGAATCGCCACACTGTCTTCCACAATGGTTGAACTAATTTACACTCCCACCAGCAGTGTAAAAGTGTTCCTATTTCTCCACATCCTCTCCAGCATCTGTTGTCTCCAGATTTTTTAATGATCGCCATTCTAACTAGTGTGAGATGGTATCTCAATGTAGTTTTGATTTGCATTTCTCTAATGACCAGTGACGATGAGCATTTTTTCATATGTTCATTGGCCTCATGTATGTCTTCTTTTGTAAAGTGTCTGTTCATATCCTTCTCCCACTTTTGAATGGGCTTGTTTTTTTCTTGTAAATCTGTTTGAGTTCTTTGTAAATTATGGATATTAGCCCTTTGTCAGATGTATTTTAACACATCTGTTTGGTTAAAATGAATGCAGCTGAATATTGCAGCTTTGAAATGAACTTGAGTCACAGCATCTCACTCTTATGAGCAGTGAAGCAGTGATTTTAGATAAACTTGATACTATTTACTCGTTTCTTTATAAAATAGCAAATTTTATATCTGAAGTTACTGTTTGCTGCCATGTGAATAATATCTGGAATAATTGTGTCTTTACAGGATGAATGCTATCAAGTAAGACAAGTGTTTGCCCAGAAACTTCACAAAGGCCTTTCCCGTTTACGGCTTCCACTTGAGTATATGGCAATCTGTGCACTTTGTGCAAAAGATCCTGTAAAGGAGAGAAGAGCTCATGCTAGGCAATGTTTGGTGAAAAATATAAATGTAAGGCGGGAGTATCTGAAGCAGCATGCAGCTGTTAGTGGTAAGCATATAAGAATATGAAAAGGACACTTTTTCAGCCTGCTAGTTTCAGTTTTATGGAATACAACATGATATATGATATTACTGTTAATTATTTGTAATTGACACTCATTAAGTTACCTTTTTTTGATAACTGCTTTGCATTTAATATAAAGGTCATTAAAAAATATAAATGCATGGATACTTAAATATCAACCTATATCTCTTTATGTAAAGGACTAGATGGCCAAGGAAAACAAACAATGACATTAGAGGTATTTTTAATAGAATAATAAAATCTGTACATGTATATAGATTGTCCAAGCATGATCTTTTTTTAGTTGAAAAAAATTACAAGTCTTTGATCTTTGTTGTTCTCACCTGTAGCTGACATTAATATCAGGTGTTTGTGTGCCTACTTTTCATCTACTCACTTTACTCCATTGAGGTTAGTTGGTATGCCTCTTGACTTCGATGATTTGTTTAACAAACAGCATTAAAATCCATCCAGTTATTTCAGTCAGAAATCAGAGGCATTATTCATACTGTTTTTCCCTTCTCTCATCCATCACCAACTTCTGTTAATTCTTTCTCTAAATGTCTTGAACATTTATCTTCTACTCTCCAACCTTGCTGTATTTTCACCTAGATTGCTGTATACATTGCCTCCCTGTTGTAATTTTTCCCTTGCCTCTGACTCACCACCTGCTGTGTCACATTGCTATTAGAATTATCCTTCTAAAACAGTTTAGATCACATCAGTACCTTGCTTGAAATTTCCATTGATTCTCTGTTGCTCATGGGATAAAGTTGAAATGCCTTATCATAGCCCTTTATAGTTTGATCTCAGCCCGAGTTTCAGACTTTCTGTCTGCTGAACACTCTGGATTACTTGAAATTTGTGTAACAGTCTTTTTTCTCTGTTGTCAACTCTATCTGGAAATTGCTTCCCACTTCCAGACAAATGAACAAAACCAAGGAACATGGTTGGCACCTTTTGAATAATTTAAAATACACTTTTGAGGTTACCACGTCACCGTTACCTCTTTCTTTTTCTTCCTTCCTTCCTTTGGAAAATGTGAGGGTTTTGCTGTCCCATCCCACCTCTGCTGTTTACCGGTTGTATTTTTGCAGGTTACTTAATCAGTTTTGCCCTAGTTTCCTTATTTGCAAAATTGGTATAATTATAATAATTGCTTATGATTGTTGTGAGAATTAAAAAATTATATACAGTGCCTGCCATAATGTATGACCCAAAGAAGTACTCAGTATGCGTTAGCCATTCTTATTTTGGTGCACTTCCACATTGAAGTGTAGCTTCTGCCTCTGTTTATGCTTTAGTGTAAGCTCTTTACCTAGTCTTACTCATATTTATGTTTTTAGATTTTAATATAGGCCTGGAACATAGTAAACACTCAATAGCTATTTGATAGAATTTAATTTTAATTTCACTGAATTTTGAACCGTATTACTTTTTTCCTTCCATGTCTGCCTTGAAATGAATGACGTTACACACAAACTGTTCTCTATAGATTTAGTAATGGAAATAAAGAAAATTTGGTGTTTTATTGACACATATACCCGAGGTTAAAACATCCAATTTATATTTATATTTGGAAAATATGAAATATAAATGGAAATTGTCCAGAATTTGAGACCCAGTCTGTGTGTACCCTGTATTAAACCAATTAGGATTATAATTCTGACCTCTCTAACAGAATATACTACTGTCAGCCAATATACAAAAATAATTGAATTTAAACTAAATAGCTATTTCTTTATTTAAAATGCCCTAGAAGTTTTTGTCTGTTTCTTTATTCTGTTCTTCTGTTTCAAATAGTATCAACCTCTTGTTTTAGTTCCATACTGACTCTGAAAACTGTTAGATGTTACTGTTTTGCTCAGCAGCTTATAAGAGACTGTTAAACATAGGGTCACACGTACTGGGAAAAATAGATGTTATATCTCTCACTCTTGAATATAGTTTGTTTGGGTCACTTTTTCCATATGCATTTTAAAACTGAAATATTTATTTTTGTACCCTTAGCCCATGGTGTATTTAGTAGGCCATTTCAGTATTGAACATGGTGGATGAATGGTAGACTGTTTACAATGCACCTCAACACAGGGTATTTCAATATATTTTTCTTCAAGTCATTGTGGTTAACTGTTGGGATGCAGAAAATATAGTATGAAAGAAAGAGTGTGTAAGATTTGGCTTCTAACCTGGATTTTTTTTTTCTTTTTCAGAAAAATTATTGTCTCTTCTACCAGAGTATGTTGTTCCATATACAATTCACCTTTTGGCACATGACCCAGATTATGTCAAAGTACAGGATATTGAACAGCTTAAAGATGTTAAAGAGTAAGACTTTTTCCATCTCATTTTCATATTTTCTGAAAGTTATTTTTTCTCCTTAATGCTGATAATGGGATCTCAATTATAATTAGTTTATTGATATATTTCATTTTTTAGGCATTTAAGGTTCTTTATTTGCTCTCATCTTTCTTTTTTCATACCATCTCTTTATATTATGTTTTTAACGTGGTTTCCCAAAACATAATCATAATTAGTTATGTTTGTTTAGCAGCCTGGTGTTCCTTTTCTGTTGAAGTAATTCATTAAAATTTCAATTTCATTTCTTTTCCTTCTTCCTTCTGAAACTGTGTGGATTTTCATGTGAGGTGAATTAATAATGTCTCTTTTACTCATGTAGTAAGCACAGTTTTTTTTGCAGTAACTGTCTTCCTCTGTAGAAAGAGGAATAGTCAATTTAACAATGAGCCAAGTTTATAATTGGGGAATACCCAGTTATTACTTCATTGGTGATTCTCTAACTAGAGTTTAAAATGTTTGCAATTCTTTCAGAGAGTTTTGCTTAAAGACTGAAAGTACTGTATGTATCTGGATGGGGAATAGGAATATAGTGATATTTAGAGAAGTCTTTTTAAGACCAGCGTAATTCTTTAAATAAGCTCGAGACCCTGATCCTCTCTCAGTTACAATAAAAGATTACTGTTGTGGTTTCGAATCAGCTAGTTTATGATGCCTTTAGTTTCCTGTAATATAAAATAATTTTAATGTCTTAATTCATAGAAATATTTTATAGTTAAATGATTTGAGAAGCCTTAGGAGAATAAAATCAAGTTACTAATAAATTCTCATGGCAATAGAAAAGATGCCCTTTTTTCCCCACTGCAGTTTCCTTTTTTTAAAAAATAAGGAATTAGTTCTGCCGGGCATGGTGGCTCACACCTGTAATCCCAGCACTTTAGGAGGCCAAGGTGGGTGGATCACCTGATGTCGGGAGTTAGAGAATAGCCTGGCCAACATGGCAAAATCTTGTCTCTAGTAAAAATACAAAAAAATAAGCTGGACGTGGTGGTGCGCACCTGTAGTCCCAGCTACTCAGGAGGCTAAGGCAAGAGAATTGCTTGAACCTGGGCAGCAGAGGTTGGCAGTGAGCTGAAATCATGCCACTGCACTCCAGCCTGGGTGACAGTGCAAGAACTCTGTCTCTAGTAAAAAAGAAAAAAGAAATTAGTTCTATCAAAATTAGTTCTGTTGTTAGAGTGATTATAACTGTTGAAAACTTCTAGTCACCTCTCTCTGAGAACATTGGGTTTTTAAAAATAAATAAAACATCCTTTGGAATTTACTAGACACCTGTGATTGTATTTCTAAGTTGCCCCAGTGTAGCCATGCATGAACTCCATCCTATCAGGGAGCCATGTCAGAAGAACTTATCCTATACCTAAGTTTTTAAAGGTTATTTTTTTTCTGTTCTAGAATAATCCCTTGCTTCACATTTCTCTCTTCCTTCTCCCGTTGCTTTTCTCCTCTGTATATCACCTATAACTTTGTTCTTTTCTCTCTGTGTAGTACATAGACAAAGCACTTTTCATTTTTTTATTGAATAGAGTTTTATGTAATTAACTTTAAAACTGAGCTACTGAAACTCTTTTAATTTTTCTCTTTTTAAGCAAAGACAGTGCTTATAGTTGTCAGTCATGACCTTGTCCTCGCTATTAATGAATATTGTTAATTGTTTACATTTAATAAGAAGGTTATATTCTCTTGAAAACTTCCCATCAGAACTGTAGTCAGTCTTAAGTATCCGAGGTCTCACTTGATCCATGGCCCAACTATTCCTTTGACAGTCTTTAACTCCCTGTCATAGCTGGGGTTAAGATGACTTCATCCTTTCTACCATATATGTTTCTTCTTTAACCTGCCTCCTTGGAAATCTAGTGAGATCTTATGAGCTCATGTCTCTGCATTGTTGACCTGTTGTTATATATACGTGTGACATATTCTTTTTCCCTGCTAGTTTGTAACTGTTTTTTTTTTTTCTTCCTGGAGTTATAATCTAAGTTTGTTATATTTAGAATTATCATGTCTATATTTAGCAAAGGGTGATTTTCTTCTGTATTTCTCCGCCCACCCCTCCCCCCCTTTATTTTTAGATGTCTTTGGTTTGTTCTGGAAATATTAATGGCGAAAAATGAAAATAACAGTCACGCATTTATCAGAAAGATGGTAGAAAATATTAAACAAACAAAAGATGCCCAAGGACCAGATGATGCAAAAATGAATGAAGTATGTAATTCTTTGTAAATAATTATGGTTCCATGTTGATATTCAAATATAGGTGTAAGGTATGAAACTTCTGTAGTATTTATAGACAGCATCAGATTTTTCTATTAGTAATTAGAAATTAAAATTACTAACATAGAATTAGCAGCAATTTTATTACTAGTAAATGAGCAAAACCAATAGTGTAAGCTAAAATGCTTACACAGTCTATTGCTTTGATTAGTTTACTGTTTAGCCTGGATTCGTGTTCTAAAATGATTCCTAGTTTACAGAGTCTAGATTGCCATCTTAAGTATCTGTTTTTTTTAAAAAAAAAAATACTATTGCAGAAATTGTACACCGTGTGTGATGTTGCCATGAATATCATCATGTCAAAGAGTACCACATACAGTTTGGAATCTCCTAAAGACCCAGTACTACCAGCTCGTTTTTTCACTCAACCTGACAAGGTAGTTACTTTACAATTTGTTTGTGTAAGTTGAAATAAAATGTATTCTCAGCACTGGGTTGTAGGAAGACCAGGAAGGATCATGGAAAGATTGTTGTGAGTCTTTTTTTATTTTTTGAGATGGAGTTTCACTCTTGTTACCCAGGCTGGAGTGCAGTGACGTGATCTCGGCTCACTGCAACCTCCGCCTCCTGGGTTCAGGCGATTTTCCTGCCTCGGCCTCCTGATTAGCTGGGATTACAGGCATGCGCCACCGTGCCCAGCTAATTTTTTGTATTTTTAGTAGAGACGGGGTTTCACCATGTTGACCAGGATGGTCTCGATCTCTTGACCTCGTGATCCACCCGCCTCAGCCTCCCAAAGTGCTGGGATTACAGGCTTGAGCCACCGTGCCCAGCCCTGTTGTGAGTCTTAAGAATGTGATTTAAGATCAGAACTAGAATATGAGTCAAACTAGAGGACACACTTAAGGTTCAGATATTAGGATGGTCTAGTATTTATGTTCAGTTTTAAGACAGTCTTATAGCACAGGCAGAAATGTGATCAAAGCAGGTGAATTTGTGAATTAATGGCCATTTTTCAAAATGGGAAGGAGAGTGCTGATAGAGATACAGTCTGAAGTTAAACGTCCTTTATTGGGATTATCATTGGTTTGAGGAAACAAGCAGAGAACAGACACTAGAACATGCCAAGGACCCTGGGAATACTACAGGAGTATTATTCCTACTCTCCAAAAAACTCAAATGTGATATGAGATGTAAAAAGTATTTTGCACGATCCCTCTTACTCCCTCATTATTTATTTATTTAATTCCTCATAATTTAGCTGAGCATGTTGAGTAACAGAGTCTGGAAATGACCACTCTCCTCTTTCTGCTTTTAAATCAAAATGCTAGTTAAGACCTTACCAGTATATAGAGATTTGGAACAGCCCTGTAGGATTGCTCAGTAACTAAAAGTGCTGTCATGCTGGTGTGAGCAAAGTAACAGGAGTATGATGTGGTCTTTCCCCTGAAGTGTGTTTTTAAAGAAGCATGTGTTTTCTGATGCACTCTTAGAGCTCTAACATGTTAGAGCTCAAATATGTTTTGTTAATATTAGAGTTGGCATGAGGTTAGTTTAAGCTTATTACAGTAGTTAAAATCAGTGACTGAAATTTTGTGTTTCAAATGATAATTTAGTTTAAATTTAAAAACTGTTCTTTGCTTTGTTGGCTTTTGAACCACCTCATACATAGTGTTTTAATATCCACTGACTACTTTTTCTCTTGCTTGTAGAATTTCAGTAACACCAAAAATTATCTGCCTCCTGAAATGAAATCATTTTTCACTCCTGGAAAAGTACGTTTGGAGAATCATTTTAATTTTTATGTGGTAGCTTATTTTAGTGTGATTATTGGCAGAATTGTGTTATTTTGTATTTCTTCAAAAATTTGTGTATTCAAACTAGGAAATATAAATATTAATTATATTCCATTTGCTAGTAAGAAATAATTATATTTACTAGATATATGCAAGCTGAAATACACAAACTTATTTTTTAGCTTGTAATAAAGTCAACAGGAGACCTGATTCTTAGCCTTCTTAGGCTGATGTCAAGATGAAAAGTCTAGAAATATAAAAGCATATTCTTACGTCTTTCCATCGCAAGTCTAATTATCTATTTTTATTGTTGATTATTCATTTCATTTGTTCTCTGTGTAAGCCATTTTCTTCAAATAACTAAGAAATTCTACTGTTATGCTATCTGTATAGTTTTTAATTTGTTAAAGTGATACTCAGTTTATACTTATTTTGCTTAAGGTAGACACATTTTTCATGATTTGTAAGTAAATACTTCGACAGAGATGTTATTTATGGTTCTTTACATGTAGCTTTCTTTTGGCTTTAACCAAATAAAAAGAGATGTGCATTTCTCATTTCAGCCTAAAACAACCAATGTTCTGGGAGCTGTTAATAAGCCACTTTCATCAGCAGGCAAACAATCTCAGACCAAATCATCACGAATGGAAACTGTAAGCAATGCAAGCAGCAGCTCAAATCCAAGCTCTCCTGGAAGAATAAAGGGGAGGTAAGTGCAGAAGAAATGCCACAATTTACATTTAAGGATTCCAGCAAAGCTGTGAGATCTGAAATAACATAATCCAAAATGTTTCATGTCAGTAAGTGGAAAGTAGTACATTACTTAATTTTTCCATTTAACATTGGTAGTCACAAGTTCATATTCATTTGCTTCCTCATATTGGATAGGTGCTCCATCTTAGCCTTTCATTCTTTAGCTTGTTGGGGGTAATCTGTGTTAGTACACATAAAGTAGTTTCCAATCTTAGTATATAGCAATTGTAAGACTGTTATAGTGTATCTATACAATGGAATACATAGTCATTAAACATGATGAGGTCTGAGTTAGCATGGAAGAGTTTCCATAGTACCTTATTGAGTGAAAAAGGCAGAGTATATAAAACAGCATTATGGACTCTATATATTAACATTTGTTTTCATATGCATAGAAAGTTTTTTAAAGAACATACAAAATCTTTTTTTTTCTTTTTTTAAATTTAAATTTTTATTTTTACTGCATTTTAGGTTTTGGGGTACATGTGCAGAATGTGCAAGATAGTTGCATAGGTACACACATGGCAGTGTGTTTTGCTGCCTTCCTCCCCTTCACCCACATTTGGCATTTCTCCCCAGGCTGCGCCTCCCCTATTCCCCCCAATAGACCCCAGTGTGTAGTACTCCCTTCCCTGTGTCTATGTGTTCTCATTTTTCCTCACCCGCCTATGAGTGAGAATATGTGGTATTTCATTTTCTGTTCTTGTGTCAGCTTGCTGAGAATGATGTTCTCCAGATTCTTCCATGTCCTTACAAAGGACACAAACTCATCATTTTTGATTGCTGCATAATATTCCATGGTGTATATGTGCCACATTTTCCCTGTCCAGTCTATCATTGATGGGCATTTGTGTTGGTTCCAGGTCTTTGCTATTGTAAACAGTGCTGCCATGAACATTCGTGTGCATGTGTCCTTATAGTGGAACGATTTATAGTCCTTTGGCTATATACCCAGTAATGGGATTGCTGGATCAAATGGAATTTCTATTTCTAGGTCCTTGAGGAATCGCCACACTGTCTTCCACAGTGGTTGAGCTAATTTACACTCCCACCAACAGTGTAAGAGTGTTCCTATTTCTCCACATCCTCTTCAGCATCTGTTGTCTCCAGATTTTTTAATGATCGCCATTCTAACTAGTGTGAGATGGTATCTCAATGTAGTTTTGATTTGCATCTCTCGAATGACCAGTGACGATGAGCATTTTTTTCATGTGTTTGTTGGCCTCATGTATGTCTTCTTTTGTAAAGTGTCTGTTCATATCCTTTGCCCATTTTTGAATGGGCTTGTTTGTTTTTTTCCTGTAAATCTGTTTGAGTTCTTTGTAAATTCTGGATATCAGCCCTTTGTCAGATGGGTAAACTGCAAAGATTTTTTCCCATTCTGTTGGTTGCCGATTCACTCTAGTGACTGTTTCTTTTGCCGTGCAGAAGCTGTGGAGTTTGATTAGGTCCCATTTGTCTATTTTGGCTTTTGTTGCCAATGCTTTTGGTGTTTTGATCATGAAGTCCTTGCCTACTCCTATGTCCTGAATGGTTTTGCCTAGATTTTCTTCTAGGGTTTTTATGGTTCCAGGTCTCATGTTTAAGTCTTTAATCCATCTGGAGTTAATTTTAGTGTAGGGTGTCAGGAAGGGGTCCAGTTTCTGCTTTCTGCACATGGCTAAGCAGTTTTCCCAACACCATTTATTAAATAGGGAATCCTTTCCCCATTGCTTGTTTTTGTCTGGTTTATCAATGATTATATGATTGTAGATATGTTGTGTTGCCTCCGATGCCTCTGTTCTGTTCCATTGGTCTATATCTCTGTTTTGGTACCAGTACCATGCTGTTTTGATTACTGTAGCCTTGTAGTTTAGTTTGAAGTCTGGTAGTGTGATGCCTCCCGCTGTGTTCTTTTTGCTTAGAATTGACTTGGCTATGCGGGCTCTCTTTTGGTTCCACATGAAGTTCATGGTGGTTTTTTTCCAGTTCTGTGAAGAAATTAATGGTAGCTTGATGGGGATAGCATTGATTCTGTAAATTACTTTGGGCAGTATAGCCATTTTCACGATATTGATTCTTTCTAACCATGAACATGGAATATTTCTCCATCTGTGTGTGTCCTCTCTTATTTCGTTGAGCAGTGGTTTGTAGTTCTCCTTGAAGAGGTCCGTTACGTTCCTTGTAAGTTGTATTCCTAGGTATTTTATTCTCTTTGTAGCAATTGTGAATGGCAGGCAGTTCGTTCTTGATTTGGTTCTCTTTAAGTCTGTTATTGGTGTATAGGAATGCTTGTGATTTTTGCACATTGATTTTATATCCTGAGACTTCACTGAAGTTGCTTATCAGTTTCAGGAGTTTTTGGGCTGAGGTGATGGGGTCTTCTAGGTATACTATCATGTCGTCTGCAAATAGAGACAATTTGGCTTCTACCTTTCCTATTTGAATGCCCTTTATTTGTTTTTCTTGCTTGATTGCTCTGGCTAGAACTTCCAGTACTGTGTTGAATAGGAGTGGTGAGAGAGGGCATCCTTGTCTAGTGCCGGATTTCAAAGGGAATGCTTCCAGTTTTTGCCCATTAAGTATGATATTGGCTGTTGGTTTGTCGTAAATAGCTTTTATTACTTTGGGATGGTGTTCCATCACTACCGAGTTTATTGAGGGTTTTTAGCATAAAGGGCTGTTGAATTTTCTCACATGCCTTTTCTGCATCAATTGAGATAATCATGTGGTTTTTGTTTTTGGTTCTGTTTATGTGGTGAATTACGTTTATGGACTTGCGTATGTTGAACCAGCCTTGCATTTCCGGGATGAATCGATCATGATGGATAAGTTTTTTAATGTGCTGTTGCAATCGGTTTGCCAGTATTTTATTGAAGATTTTTGCATCTATGTTCATCATGGATATTGGCCTGAAGTTTTCTTTTCTTGTTGAGTCTCTGCCGGGTTTTGGTATCAGGATGATGTTGATCTCATAAAATGATTTGGGAAGGGTTCCCTCTCTTTGGATTATTTGGAATAGTTTCAGAAGGAACGGTACCAGCTCCTCTTTGTGTGTCTGGTAGAATTCGGCTATGAACCCATCTGGAGCTGGGCTTTTTTTGTGTGGTAAGCTCTTAATTGCTGCCTCAACTTCAGACCTTGTTAGTGGTCTATTCATAGTTTTGGCTTCCTCCTGGTTTAGGCTTGGGAGGACATAGGCGTCCAGAAATTTATCCATTTCTTCCAGGTTTACTAGTTTATGTGCATAGAGTTGCTTGTAGTATTCTCTGATGATGGTTTGAATTTCTGTGGAATCTGTGGTGATTTCCCCATTATCGTTTTTTATTGCATCTATTTTGTTGTTCTCTCTTTTCTTTTTTATCAGTCTGGCTAGTGGTCTATTTTGTTGATCTTTTGAAAAACGAGCTCTTGGATTTACTGATTTTTTTGAAGGGTTTTTCGTGTCTCTGTCTCCTTCAGTTCTGCTCTGATCTTAGTTATTTCTTGTCTTCTGCTAGGTTTTGAGTTTTTTTGATCTTGCTCCTCTAGCTCTTTCAATTTTGACAATAGGGTGTCAATTTTGGATCTCTCCACTCTTCTCATGTGGGCACTTATTGCTATATATTTTCCTCTAGAGACTGCTTTAAATGTGTCCCAGAGATTCTGGTACATTGTGTCTTCGTTCTCTTTGGTTTCGAAGAACTTCTTTATTTCTGCCTTCATTTCATTGTTTATCCAGTCAACATTCAAGAGCCAGTTGTTCAGTTTCCATGAAGCTATGCCGTTCTGAGTTAATTTCTGAATTCTGAGTTCTAACTTGATTGCACTATGGTCTGAGAGACTGTTTGTTATGATTTCAGTTGTTTTGCATTTGCTGAGGAGTGCTTTACTTCCAATTATGTGGTCAATTTTGGAGTAGGTGTGATGTGGTGCTGAGAAGAATGTATATTCTGTGGATTTGGGGTGGAGAGTTCTGTAAATGTCTATCAGGTTTGCTTGTTCCAGGTCTGAGTTCAAGCCCTGGATATCCTTGTTAATTTTCTTTCTGTTTTATCTGTCTAATATTGACAGTGGAGTGTTAAAGTCTCCCACTATTATTGTGTGGGAGTCTAAGTCTCTTTGTAAGTCATTAAGAACTTGCCTTATATATCTGGCTGCTCCTGTATTGGGTCCATATATATTTAGGATCGTTAGCTCTTCTTGTTGTATCGATCCTTTACCATTATTTAATGACCTTCTTTGTCTCTTTTGATCTTTGTTGCTTTTAAGTCTATTTTATCAGAGACGAGAATTGCAACTCTTGCTTTTTTTTGCTCTCCATTTGCTTGATAAATCTTCCTCCATCCCTTTACTTTGAGCCTTTGTGTATCCTTGCATGTGAGATGGGTTTCCTGGATACAGCACACTGATGGGTTTTGGTTTTTTATCCAATTTGCCAGTCTGTGTCTTTTGATTGGTGCATTTAGCCCATTTACGTTTAGTGTTATTATTGTTATGTGTGAATTTGATCTTGCCATTTTGATGCTAGCTGGCTGTTTTGCCCGTTAGTTGATGAAGATTCTTCATTTTGTTGATGCTGTTTAGCATTTGATATGTTTTTGGAATGGCTGGTACTGGTTGTTCCTTTCTATGTGTAGTGCCTCTTTCAGGAGCTCTTGTAAAGCAGGCCTGGTGGTGACAAAATCTCTGAGTACTTGCTTGTTGGCAAAAGATTTTATTCTTCCTTCACTTATGAAGCTCAGTTTGGCTGGATATGAAATTCTGGGTTGAAAGTTCTTTTCTTTAAGGATGTTGAATATTGACCTTCACTCTCTTCTGGCTTGTAGAGTTTCTGCCGAGAAATCTGCTGTGAGTCTGATGGGCTTCCCTTTGTGACTGACCCAACCTTTCTTTCTGGCTGCCCTTAGTATTTTCTCCTTAATTTTAACACTGGTGAATCTGACGACTATGTGCCTTGGGGTTGCTCTTCTTGTGGAGTATCTTTGTGGTGTTCTCTGTATTTCCTGGACTTGAGGATTGGCCTGCCATGCTAGATTGGGGAAATTTTCCTGGATAATATCCTGAAGAGTATTTTCCAGCTTGGATTCATTCTCTTCTTCACATTCTGGTACACCTATCAAACGTAGATTAGGTCTCTTCACATAGTCCCACATTTCTTGGAGATTTTGTTCATTCCTTCTTGCGCTTTTTTCTCTAATCTTCGTTTCTCGTGTTATTTCATTAAGTTGATCTTCGACTTCTGATATTCTTTCTTCTGCTGGTCAATTTGGCTGTTGAAACTTGTGCATGCTTTGCGAAGGTCTTGTGTTGTGTTTTTTAGCTCCTTCAATTCATTCATATTCCTCTCTAAGTTGTCCATTCTTGTTATCATTTCCTTGAATCTTTTTTCAAATCTTTTTTCAAGGTTCTTAGTTTCTTTGCATTGATTTAGAACATGTTCTTTTAGCTCACGGAAGTTTCTCATTATCCACCTTCTGAAGTCTGATTCCATCATTTCGTCACACTCATTCTCCGTCCAGCTTTGTTCCCTTGCTGGTGAGGAGTTTTGGTCCTTTGTAGGAGGTGAGGTGTTTTGGTTTTGGGTGTTTTCTTCCTTTTTGCGCTGGTTTCTTCCCATCTTTGTGGATTTATCCACCTGTTGTCTTAGTAGTTGCTGACTTTTCGATTGGGTCTGTGAATGGACGCCCAGATTGCCAATGATGAAGTATTTCTGTTACTTAGTTTTCCTTCTAACAGTCTAGCCCCTCTGCTGTACGACTGCTGAGGGCCACTCCAGGCCCTGCTTGTCTGGGGTACACCTATAGCAGCTGCGGAACAGTGAGGGATGCTACCAGTTTCTTCTTCTGCTATCTTTGTCCCAGAATGATGCCCGCCAAATGTCAGTCTGATTAGTCCTTTTTTGAGGTGACTCTTTGGATATACAGGGGTCAGGGAGCTGCTTGAGGAGACGGTCTGTACTTTATAGGAGCTCCAGTGCTGAGCTGTGAGCTCATTGTTCATTCAGGGTTGTTGGGTGGGTGTGTTTAGGTCTGCTGCAGCAGAACTTATAAAACCCCCTTTTTTTCCCCTCAGATGCTCTGTGTCAGGGAGTTGGGGCTTTCTTTATGAGTATCCGTTGCACTGTCCTGCCCAGGTAGGAGGCAGACTAGTCACTATTTGCCTGCTGAGGTTCCGCCCTGCTGCCGCTGGGCTCCGCCCTACTGTGGTGGGCTCTGCCCTGTTGGCTGAGTCTCTCTGTTATGGCGGGTTGCCTCGGCAACGGCAGGCTGCTTCAGCAATGGGCGTGTACCTCAGTAGGGGCGGAATGCGTCCGTAGTGGCAGACGCCCCTCCCCCACTGAGCTGCACCGTCCTGGATTCAGCTGAGCCCACAGTAAAACTCTCAACCCCGAGTGTTTTGAATCGCTGTTTTGTTTGTCCCTATGGGGGTGGGACCCGCCGAGCCTGATCACCTGGCTCCCCGCCTCAGAGTCCTTTCTCTCTCTCTCTCTCTCTCTTTTTTTTTTTAAGTTGAACGGTTGACTGTCTCACAGGTGTTTCAGTCACCTGCTGATGGGGCACCGGGATCTGTGTGATTTCCTGTGCCGTGACCAACTGCACCTGCTCAAATCATGCTTCCCAGGAATCTCCTGGTCTGGCTCACTGTCCAAGTCCCGTTTCATCAGATGGATATGTTAATCTGTCCTCCCAAATCTCAGATTACCGGTTTAACAGGGCACCCAGACCAGTGAGTTTTGTGTGGGGTGCTGGCCGAAACAGCCATGCAAGCTGAAAGGGCTGCGCTGGTGTCCCATGTCTCTCCTACACCTTTCCCCGTTCTGTGGGCAACAAAGGTCCGTTTGAAAATGCGACTAGGACTCACCCTCTGTGCCTTCACTGAGAGCTGCAATCCTGAGTTGTTCCTACCGCGCCATCTTCGAAATCCCAGTCTCCAGAACATACAAAATCTTAACAGTGTTTATGGTAATCTAGTATAGAAGGGAGGTTATTTTATACTCTTTGGTATCATTTGATTTCTTTTATAGTATCATGTACATGTATAAACTTTTTTGTTTTAAAAGTGTGTTTTTGCTTTTTGGGGTTTTAAAAATATGACTTTTATTTTAGATACACAGGGTACATGTACAGGTTTGTTACATGGGTATATTGCATCCAGGTATTGAATATAGTACCCAGTAGGTAGTTTTTCAGCCCACATCCTCCTTTTTCTATCCCCCCACCCCCACAAAGTATTCCTTAGTGTCTGTTGTTCGCATGTGTTCTCAATGTTTTCTCCCACTTATAAGTGAGAACATGCAGTATTTGGTTTGCTGTTCCTGTGTTAATTTGCTTTGGACTTGGCCTCCTTGCTGTGAAGTACATTATTTCATCCTTTTTAATGGCTGCATAATATTCCACAGTATATGTGAACTTCATTTTCTTTATCCATCCACCATTGATGGGCACCTAGGTTGATTCCATATCTTTGATACTGTGCTGCATTAAACAAATGAGTGCATGTGCCTGTTTGGTATAATGATCTGTTTGCATTTGGGAATATAACCAGTAATGGAATTGCTGGGTCAAATTGTAGTTCTGTTTTAGGTTCTTTGAGAAGTCTCCAAACCGTTTTCC
Source organism: Saguinus oedipus (assembly GCA_031835075.1). Taxonomy (NCBI): domain Eukaryota; kingdom Metazoa; phylum Chordata; class Mammalia; order Primates; family Cebidae; genus Saguinus; species Saguinus oedipus. The sequence continues at coordinate 163,654,317 of CM063173.1, forward strand.
ACAGTGGCTGAACTAATTCACATTCCCACCAATTATGTATAAGCATTCTGTTTTCTCTGCAGTCTCACCAGCATCTGTTGTTTTTTTTTGGCTTTTTAGTAATAGCCATTCTGTCCGATGTGAGATGGTATCTCATTGTGGTTTTGATTTGCATTTCTGTGATGATTAGTGATGATGAGCATTTTTTCATGGGTAGCCATTTGTATGTCTTCTTTTGAGAAGTATCTGTTCATGTCCTTTGCTCAGTTAGTTTTTAAAATAATTCTTTTTTGAGAAAAAATAAAAGGAAAGTTAATTCATCCTTTCACTCATTTTAGCATAAGTGCTTAGGGTACTATTTGTTAGCACAGAGCATTGTATAGGGCTAAACTGCCACTATTTATTGATTTTTGCCAAGTTATTATTAAAAGACTAGACTGTCTTTTTCACTGTTCATAGCCAATCAGTAAAGAAGATAGGTGACATTTTAAAATCTTACTAAATTTCTTATAATAAATTAATTGTTGAATGATATATAGTATGATAGAAATGGAAGAAACTGCATTTATAACTTTTGTTTGTTCTAGATTCCTGTATTAATGCATATTAGTGGCTAATATCTAAGTGACTCTTTAGTTATATCAGTTGGACGTTTTCTAGCAAGTGGCCTCATAATTAACGTGACCAAAAATATTTCCATCAACTCATTTTCTAAATTACTGGTTTTTCTCCTTGAATTCTTGGTTATAATCAAAGATGATCTAATTTACTCAGTCAGCTAGGCAGAAAGCCTCAAAATTGTGTTTGACTCTTCCTCCGTCTATATTTGTTCAGTTGCTAAGTTTTGCTAACACTTTTCTACACAATGTTTTGTGCTTCTCTTTTACTGTCATCATTTAGTTCATTTCCTTTCTTTCATTTCCTTTCTTTAATTACTCTTGTATTTGACTAGTTTCCTTATTATCTCAACTATGTATGTTGTATCACTGCTAGATAATCTTTTAAAAATACTACCGTTGTGAGGTTATTTTTTTGCTCAGAGATCTTAATTGGCTTCTTTTGTGTGCTTTCAAGACGAGTATAGTTTTACCCTCTCCTTATCATCGATTTGTTATTCAATACAAAAGTGTCCTAATTTATACTTTTTCAATATAGTTTTCTTTAAACTTTTAACTTTTAACCAATCTGTTCTGTTACTTTTTTTCTTCCAAATTCCTTCAGTTTAGTTGGACTGTTTCCAGGGGAATAAAGTAGGTATATTTGAGAAACCTGTTTGATTGAAGAATGAGGGAAAAGTTATCAGAGGAAGTTGAGAGGTAGCCAGATTATATCTGGACTTTGTGAACCATTGTAAAGAATTTGGGTTTGATTTTAAATGCAACTGGAAGATTTGCCAGGGAGTCTAGCAGTCTAATTTGTGGTGTTTTTAAAAAATTGTCCTGATGATTTGTGCAGAATGTACTATAGAGGAGCTAGAATTCAGGTAGAAAAATCAGTTAGGGGTCAGCAAATTTAATATATGGCAGGGACGGAGAGGGAAGAAGATGGTAAATGTCAAATTCCAGATTTTTTTTAAAGAGTAGTCAAGTGTAGTAGTGAGAAGGAGGAAAGAGTTGAAGAAGGAGTTTGATGTGTAACTTAACTGTGAACAATCTGACTAACTGTGAACAATCAGCTGAGAATAACTACCTTTAGACCAGCCTCAGATTTATTTTGATGTTAGATGCAAATGATCTTTCTTTGGATCAGTTAGGGAAAGGGAGGATTTAAGAGTGTATCATGGGCTTTTTACGTGAATAACTGGAGAGATGATGGTACCTTTTACTGAGATACAGAAGCCTTGAGAAAGAACAGGCTGTGTTTGTATGTGTGCGCTTTGGGGAGGTGGGAATAAGAAGAGTGTTCAACTGTTTTGGCTACATTAAAGGTCAGTTGCCTGTTAGAATTTCATGTGAGGTGTTGAGTAGACAATTAGATATATGAGTTTAGAACTCAGAGTAGCTGGACTGGAGATTGAGATTTAGAGTTCAACAATGTATGATTAGTTTTAAAACCTAGATAAAGATGAGACCACCCAGGACAGAAGCCTGGACCTTTATATGAATGCCTACTCTATGCCTGACACTGATTCAGGTGCTTGGCATACATGGGTAAGTAAAATTGACAAAGATTCACACTTATATTGTAACAGGGGAAGGCAGTCAGTAAGTAATAAATGTAATAATTATAGTCTGTTGGGGGTGTTAAATGCTACAGAGAGAAGAAAAAATGGAATAGGGTAAGGGACCAGGGCAGGTTGCAGTATAGACCAATGTAAATAGAATTTAGGTTTTAAAAAGACTTAGAAAAAAACTAGATTTAAATTTGTGTTGTTTTAAAATTTTCTCACTATATTAAATTAAATGAGCTTTATTGCTTATTAAGTTGGTATTAAATATAGTAGAATAAAACTGGTTCATTTTTGAAAAAAATGAAACTTTTTGCCACAAATCTGTAAAGCTTCACTAGGAACAGAAAAAACTTTTAAGGTTATTTGATTATAATAACAATGAAAAATGTCTGTATTAAAAGGCTTGATAGTTCTGAAATGGATCACAGTGAAAATGAAGATTACACAATGTCTTCACCTTTGCCGGGGAAAAAAAGTGACAAGAGAGACGACTCTGATCTTGTAAGGGTGAGATATTTACATTGATTTGATAATAATATTAATAATAATTTTACTTTGTAAATAGTAATGTTTACACTGAAACCAGTTAACATGACTATCAAATTTGACATTTGATTTTATATTAGTGGTTTTAATCACAAACTTGAGTTTGCAGTTATCCTCTACTATGTAATTTAAGTATATTGAATCTGTGTTTCTTGTCATTGTAGTAGATAATCTCAACTCTTCAGGTTTTCGGTATTAAGCTTGCCAGTTGCATACTCAGTTTCTTGGTGTTTGTTTTGTTTTCCTCATTTGCTTGGGGTTTCGTTGTCTTTATTTTGTTACATGGTATATTTAGACTTAGCCATAGAAAAGGGGAATGGAATGAAGATCCTTAAAGGTTCTTTCATTTATTTTCTGAGCCTTTGCTAAATAAGCTGCTATTAAAGGTAAAAAATGCTATAATTCTTGTAAAGTCCTTATTCAGTTTTTAAATCTTAATAGAAATGATAAATGATAACTCAAATGATAGGCACAGTTTGTAAGTGTTATTTTAAGACAAGTTTGCTAAAGTTTTCGTATAGACACAAAACACAGTTATGTCTTCCAGCACAGCTCAATGGACTTAACTGGATTCATTTTGACTTTACTTCAGCTTCACATCATTTCCTTCGTAACTAATTAGGCTACCAGAATCAGTTTTCTTTTCTGTATGTAAACTATGGATACTTAGCTGGAAAGCTTTATCAGAAAAAATGACTTAGCCCAAATGAATTGTTTCTGCTGTTTTTTGTTAGGACTTTTGATTATGGTTATCATAATAATAAAAGTTAAAATGTTTGAATCTACTTGATTAATAGAGGTGAGAGGTTATCACTAAAATTACTACTTTTGCTTTCTCTGAAATATTACTGCCTGTCTTTTCTTCCACTGGCCCAACATTACACGTGCTAAGAAGTTTATTTTCTCTAGTAACTTATTTTGGCAGAGTGTTTGTTTTGACTTAGAATTATTATTATTGTTATTATTTTTGACATGGAGTCTTGCTCTGTCGCTCAGGCTGGAGTGCAGTGGCGTGATCTTGGCTCACTGCAGTCTCCTCGTCCTGGGTTCAAGTGATTCTCCTGCCTCAGTCTCCTGGGTAGCTGGGACCACAGATGTGCGCCAGAATGTGGGCTAATTTTTGTATTTTTAGTAGAGATGGGGTTTCACCATGTTGTCCAGGCTGGTCTCAAGTACCTGACGTCAGGTGATCCGCCTGCCTTGGCCTCCCAGAGTCCTGGGATTACAGGCTTGAGGCACTGCGCCTGGCCAAGAAATAATTATTCTAAAATCTTTTTAAATTTTCACTATGTATACTGTAAGTTATGATGTTTATTGGCTGTTTAAAAATTTCATATGAGTAAAATTAAGAATTGATCACTTAGCCTGAAAAGAATCTTGTTATCTGGATTTACAGAAGAAAAATCCTTGAGTTGGAAAAGGTATTTCTGTCTTCTAGTCCTAGTTCTCACTTAGTGCAGAAATTCCTTTATTATCATTTATGAGAGCTGGTCACCACATGCTTGAAGATGCTTTAAGCGGAGAGCTCATGATAAATTCTATTTGTTGGAAAAGTCAACTAGGCCATTCATACCCACATCCTTAGTGTACTGCACTCATACCCACATGGTATTTCCACCCCCTAAAAGTTGGGAAACATGGTTTTTATTAATTCTTAATATTCTGTTATCCTATAAATTTGACATCTACTTCTACTTTTTGGAATAGTGCAGAGCAAAGTCTACTCCGTTCTTCAAAGAACCGTTTTGAATTTTTGAGCTCTTCAGATCTATTGGTATAACTGTAATGGAGGCCTTTTGCTCTATGTTGTGGTATGTATAGTGTGTAACATTAGATCCAGTTTTAGAGGTACTAGAAGAACCTTATTAATAAGCTAGTTTTGACTGAAGTGCCCTCAAAGAGATGAGCATTATGAGACACAGAGCATTATGAGACACAAATTGAATTTAAAGACCAGTAGATTATAATGAAAGAATATGATCTCATTTGTTTGTTACCAGCTTCACATTGAAATTTCACAGCAAAGGAATTATTTTCCATATACATTTGTATTTAAATATTTAGCTTTATAACATATTTTCCTTATCCTTTGCTTCTCACCTCGATTTTGTACTCCCTGTATTCTTAACAGTGCAATGCAAAATAAAAAAGAAATGAGAGGTAGTGGTGTTTTAGGAAGCTAGATTAATATTCTCAAGAAAGAAGATAATGGGTTTAATTTTTACCACCAAGCTTTTCCAGAGCATAAAGGAGATCATCTACCTTTTTAGATCTTTGGACATCAAAAAGAATTGTAGCAATTAAAATAAGAAGTGACGTTTTAAATTTAGTTTTAATGTAACATTTATTTTGCCTTCTCATCTTTGAGGAACAACAGTTAATTTTTAAATTTTGCACAAATAAATAAAACAAACTAAATCCAGTCATGTGCAGATATTCCCCTCCCTAGAATGTAAGGAGTACTTAATGTTACCAATCTTTTAATATAATAATAAATAGATAAACCAAAGGGAAAACTAAAACAAAATAATTTCAGATCATGCCAAGAGGACATAAATAAAACGTAAAATCCATTCTTGACAAATATGAACTTTTAGTAAACTAGTACCAGAAGGATACTTCTTCTTTTTTTTTTTTTGGAGACAGAGTTTCGCTCTTGTTATCCAGGCTGGAGTGCAATGGAGCAATCTCGGCTCACTGCAACCTCCGCCTCCTGGGTTCAGGCAATTGTCCTGCCTCCTGGGACTACAGGCACGCGCCACCATGCCCAGCTAATTTTTTGTATTTTTAGTAGAGACGGGGTTTCACCCTGCTGACCAGGATGGTCTCGATCTCTTGACCTTGTGATCCACCCATCTCGGCCTTCCAAAGTGCTGGGATTACAGGCTTGAGCCACTGCGCCCGGCCCAGAAGGATACTTCTTTAACGTGCTAAAAGTTTTGTCTATTTTAAATCAGTAGTCATTGCCTTTCTTCTTAAAGGCAAAATACTTGAAGCATTCTTTTAAAAAATCAGGAACAAAACAAGCAACTTGCTGTCACCACTGTTTTTTAAAAATTTTTCTAAAATGTTTGACCAATTGTTATTTTGGTAATCTTAGAAAAATAAAAGAAGCCATTGAAAATCTATCCCTATGTGTATATATTTATGTTTATAACTAAATATAAGATGTACATTTAGGGGAAAAGGGATTATTTTTTTCATTACAAGAACCACTGCAACAACAGACTTAGGTAGATTAATAGATTCATAGATTGAAATATAACCTTAACAAGAAATAGGAACTGTATGTAGAAAATCTCAAAACTGGAAGACTTGAAGAAAGAGAAGACAGGCCACGTTCCTGTATGGGAAAAAGGAATAAAAAAGGATGACAGTTTTTTCCAAGTGAATATATAATTGTAAAATTCCAGTGTGATTTTGTTTCAAGTCTATGTGGAAGAGTAAATAGATATAAAAGAAGGAAAAATAAAGGTAGGATCAGCCCTACTAGACAAATAGTTATACTTAGTAAAAGATCATGCTTCTATTATAATAGCCTACAAATATTTTGCTTTTTCAAAACATACAAAATAAAGGAAGCATTACAAATCAACGATTATGAAATGGTGGATGTGTCTTTGGGAGTGGAGAATCCAGTTTAGAATCTCATCTCACATTCTATTCTAGAACAATATACAATAATGTCTTAGTCAGCTCAGGTTGCCATTATAAAATACCATAGACTGGGTAGCTTAAACAACAAATATGCATTTTCTTAACCATTCTGGAGGCTAGAAGTATAAGATCAAGGTGCCAGCAGATTTGATTCCTGATGAGGGCTCTCTTCCTTGGTTACAGATGCCACCTTCTCACTGTGTTCTCATAGGGGAGGTGTGGGGGGTGAGGAGAAGAAGAAAGGCAAGCTCTCTGATGTTTCTTCTTATAAGGACTTCTAAATTATCCCAATTATTAGCTTCCTTATCGAATAGGAGAAAAGAAATGATTGGGCCTTTAACCGGCTCCTTCACTGAGGTGCCACAGTAGCTGGATAGGTGAGGCTAGAGAATGGGATGGAAACTTCAAAACTGGAGTATCTGAATTTTCACCGGGGAAAGGGAGAGACTAGACCAAAAAGGTCTCAAGCAAGAAGGCTCAACAACGAAGACAAGAGGCAGGACTAGCCTTTGTCTCATCATGATGGTTCCACCCTGGTCTCATGACCTTATCTCAACCAAATACCTCCCAAAGGCCCCATCTCCAAATACTGTCACACTGGGATTAGAGCTTCAACATATAATTTTTTTCTGGTTGTGGTGGCCACAGTTCAGTCCATAGCAAATAAGTAACACTTAAAGGCCAAGCACTGTGATGCCTGTAATCCCAGCACTGTCGGAGGTCAAGGCATGTAGATTACCTGAGATCAGGAGTTTGAGACCAGCCTGGCCAACATGGTGAAACCCATCTCTGCTAAAAATACAAGAATTCACTGGGTGTAGTGGCATGCACCTGTAGTCCCGGCTACTCAGGAGGCTGAGGCAGGAGAATCGCTTGAACCTGTGAGGTGAAGGTTTGCAGTGAGCCGAGATTGCACCACTGCACTCCAGCCTGGGTGACAGAGCGAAACTCCATCTCAAATAGTAGTAGTAGTAATAATAATAATGAAGCAATACTTAAAAATAAGCATAGAAGCATACACAAAAGCATAGATGAATATAGAGAAAACCCACTAACACTCCAGTAATCAAAGCCGGCAAAGGACACAATACCAAGGATGTAATTAGGCAGTTCACACACAGGAAACGCAATTTAAAGTTAGAAAAAGTTACAGATAATTCGATAGTTTTTGTTTTTCTTTTCAGTGATTTTTGAAAATATAAATTGCTGCAGACTTTTTGGAAATTAAATTTGTATCATGAGTGTTCAAACATAAAATTTATTCTTGGGTCTTTGGAGAATTTCTTCAGTCTTCACGCTGGTTCACACATAAATTTTCTGAGTATAGACTAAGATTTTACTTTAAATGTGAAAGTCGCTGTATTTTTGTTGTTTCTGTTGTTAATCAGTTAGGTATAATTAAAATAGTTCTGGTATATTTAAGAGCTGTATACTTGAGGTACATGTTTAGGACAACAATAGATACCAGATTTTTTTTTGTTTCATTCCTCAAAATGTGTATACTCACAGCTTCATAACCATAAATTGTGACTTTTTTCCCCCCTAGTCTGAATTGGAGAAACCTAGAAGCAGGAAGAAAACACCTGTCACAGAACAGGAGGAGAAATTAGGTATGGATGACTTGACTAAGCTGGTACAGGAACAGAAACCTAAAGGCAATCAGCGAGGTCGGAAAAGAGGCCATACGGCTTCAGAATCTGATGAACAGCAGTGGTCTGAGGAAAAGAGGCTCAAAGAAGATATATTAGAAAATGAGGATGAACAGAATAGTCCACCAAAGAAGGGTAAGAGAGGCCGACCACCAAAACCTCTTGGTGGAGGTACAACAAAAGAAGAACCAACAATGAAAACTTCTAAAAAAGGAAGCAAAAAAAAATCTGGACCTCCAGCAGCAGAGGAGGAAGAAGAAGAAGAAAGACAAAGTGGAAATACAGAACAGAAGTCCAAAAGCAAACAGCACCGAGCGTCAAGGAGAGCACAGCAGAGGTAAGCATGTGTAACTCTAAACTGCATCTATTTCATTACTATATTATAAATCATAATTTGATGCTATCCACATTTGGGTCTTCCCAAAGCAGAGCAGAATCTCCTGAATCTAGTGCAATTGAATCCACACAATCCACACCACAGAAAGGACGAGGAAGACCATCAAAAACGCCATCACCATCACAACCAAAAAAAAATGTGTAAGTTGTAAATATTAAATTTCAAACCAATTTCAAATTATTTTGCAAAAGTTCCTTAATCTTAAACATACATACTGCTGTATTTAAATTCCATGTATTTAGCCCCATTACACTAGGTAAGATAACGTTTTTATAAACTTACCTTGGTGATTGATATCCCAATGAACTATTTTGTACATTTTTATAGGTGTAGGAAAATCTTTATAAATGAATAACAAATAGTTTATTATTTCCTATACAGACTTGATGATATCTAAAGAAATAAGGCATTTTAAAAAAAATCACCACACATTGACCAGGTTGCCTCCTCATTCCACGCTACGATTTTTAAAAAATGTTTCTCATTAGCACCTTTTCCTTTAAAAAAAGAAAACAGGTTTTGCACTTCTGCTTTTGTTCTTTGAACTTGTAGTAGGAAAGTAACAGGTACCATTTTTCCTAAACTATGTCCGTAGAAATTATCACATGTTGGTCTCAAGGTTTTCTTTGTTTTCTAATCGAATTCATTTATCTATATCAACATGTATATAGTTTTAGATTTTCACACAAATACAAGAGAGGTATAGTAACAATCTGTACCCCAAATTTTAAGGTCACAAGAGAAATCAGTGCTGTAATTTGTAGATTTGACAGTATTTTTTCTCCTTAGTTATGTCTTCTCTTTGTCAGACATTTAGCATACTTTTTCTGAGCGTATTCCCACCCATACATAATTACATCAGTGGCCTGACTTTTCAGAGTTACCAACATACTGTCCTTAAATACTCAATTATCTTAGAGATTTTCCTATTCCTGTGTATTCCACAGGAAGAGGAAAAGTTGCCTGGGTGTCTAGCCAGTATTTCATGCCATCTTTCATGTAATTTTTCTGTCAGGTTAAAAGTAAAGGTAAGTATATTTTTGGGGCAGCTTTATAAATGTGTTTGGATTCAACCAAAGGAAATCACTATTTCTAAACAAAAGATTCTTAAGGAATCCTTTATTTGATAAAATATACATGATGTAACAATGAAATAAGAAACCTCATAACTTTAGTTTGTTTATATTTGAACATGACAAAATTCAGGGTTTAAATGATTATTGTGTTCACCTAAAATTACACAAATTCTCCTATGAAAGTTCTAAACCAAACAAGTATTAAAAAAAAAAAAAAAAAAATCAGTACAGAAGAAGATTCTGAAGTCTGTCTTGGAAGCCTATCTTCCTTTCACTGGTAAGCTCTTTTTAGAGCTAGTATGATAACATATATTAGGATTTGTCTCTGTATCTTATTCTGATCTCAATGAAATTGAAAAGGATTGTCATTATTCTTCATGTAATTTCTATAGTTTCATTAATACTGAAAAAGCAAACCAAGTAAAAAAATTGTTTGGTTTGAGCATGAGTTAAATAATACATATTTTGAATTGCTTATAGAAGTGATGAGATGTTTCTAATTTAAAAATAAATATTTATCAAGAGGGATCCATTTGACTCAATGGTTCTATTACATATTTTTGATGCCTTCTGTGTTTCAGAGAGTAGTAGGTGCTAGGGACACAAAACAGACATGGTTCTTGTCTTCCACTGTCTAATGGAGTGAGGAAGTAACTCCAAACAACTTCAAAGAGTTGTTACTTTTTCAAAGTAACAATGAATTAATATCTTGAGAATAGTAGGGGTCAGACAGGAAGAGAACAGATGACAAGAACACTGTATTTAAAGTTTCTGAAGTGAGAAAAATTTTGGCAAAATCAGAAGCTAAAGGAAGGCAGGGGTTTACTGGATTGTAGTTGTGGGGAGTTAACGACCAGAAAGGGACGAGAATGAACAGGTAGGCAAGGACCATCTACTGGTCCTTGTATACTGTGTTAAGGAGGTTTACAAGATTATTCTCAGCTCAATGGGGAGCTCTGTAGTGGTAGTAAAAGTAAAATTTTACTTTTAAAAGATAACTTTGTGAAGTACAAGATAACTATTCTTGTACTTTTAAAAGATAACTTTGTAAAGAGAAGATGTAAGAGATGGGAATGGTTTGAATTAGGTGATAGCAATGGAGATGTGGAGAGAAGTGAATCGATTTGAGCTCTCTTTAAGTATCTGTAAGGCCAGACAAAGACTGGTACACGATATTCAAAGCAGAATTCCTTTCTGCTTTGAGCAGCTCATAAGACATTGATGCGTTTTACTGCCTTAAGAAAGATGGAAAGGAAAAGCAACTTTGAGTTATGTTTTGCATTCCTTTATGGGAAGGTCTCATTTTTGTTGTTGTTACTTGGTAGATAATTTGTAAAATTCGATGATTAAACGTTGGTTTAGGATTCAGAATATTAAAGAAATTTTCTTGTCTCATAAGGTAATTGAGTGTAAACATGATGACAGTTGATGAAATACTTGAAGCATTTCTTCTAGCGAGGTAATCTACTGAAAGATTGGAATGTTCATTGTATTTTATGTGTGTTTTACTCTAGCCGTGTAGGACGCTCCAAACAAGCAGCTACTAAGGAAAATGATTCAAGTGAAGAAGTAGATGTGTTTCAGGGTAGCTCTCCTGTCAATGATGATATTCCACAGGAAGAAACAGAGGAAGAGGAAATTTCCACAGTAAATGTATGTGTTCAAAGTCTCTGTGGGTGATGTGGAATATAAAAATAGAGTTGGGCTCACACCTGTGATCCCAGCATTTTGGGAGGCTGAGGCGGGCAGATCACCTGAGGCAGGAGTTCGAGACCAGTCTGGCCAGCATGGTGAAACCCCATCTTTACTAAAAATAGAAAAAATAGCCAGGCATAGTGGTGTGTGCCCTGTAATCCCAGCTACTAGGAGGCTGAGACAGGAGAAAGGCTGGAACCTGGCAGGCAGAGGCTGCAGTGAGCCAAGATTGTGTCACTGCAGTCTAGCTTGGGTGACAGAGCAAGACTCCATCTCAAAAAAAACAAAACAGAACTTTTTTTTTGAGTTGGTAAATATTTGGTTAGATCATTTAGTACTTGTTGTTTGTTATAATTCTAAGTATTTTTATATTTTTCTTCATTAATTTATAGCACTGTTTTATCTACCAGCTTGGATAATGGAGAAAATCTTTTATGGAAACCTGAAACTAAATGAATAGGTGTAGCTTAATGAGAATGTAAATGTTAAATATGAACTGAATGTAGAGCATTCTAATATTGACACTTTAAACATTTAAGTTGTACCTTGATTTTAGGGTACTGATACCTGTTAAGTATACTATTGTTTACATTTTGCAACTGTGTTTGGTATTTCTGTTTGGTTTCATAATAGGAATTACAAGTTAGTTACACAGAATAAAATTAGCCTTTGGAATTGAAGTATGAGCTGAATGAGAATCCATAAAATTGGTAATACATACTTACTTTGCAAAAGTAGGGATGTGTTACTTCCTGACTTTTTTTAAAAAAAGTTTTTGTTTTTGAGACAGAGTCTCACTCTGTTACCAGGCTGGAGTGCAGTGGTGAACGATCTGTTCTCACTGCAACCTCCACCTCCCACGTTCAAGCAGTTCTCCTGCCTTAGCCTACAAGTAGCTGGGATTACAGGCCATTGCCACCACATCTGGCTAATTTTTGTATTTTTAGTAGAGACAGGGTCTTACCCTTCCTGACGTTTAAAATACTAACTAACTAACTAACTAACTAACTAACTAACTAACTAACTAACTTTACCAGTTAATACAACTCAGATAGTTCTCTTAGGAAAAAATATAATACATTTAAGTAGGAGCTCTTCTTTTGATGTCCTAATGCTGAACTTTTAGATCTGCTCAGCCAGCCACCTTTGTTTGAGAAACCCAAGCTCTATAATCAAGTCTCAGAATTGGTCTTTGCTGTTCTGTCTCATTTAATGGAATCAGAACTCCTATCTGTCCCAGGATTCATTTTTGTGAATGAGTAAATTAAGTACACAGGAAAAAATGCTCAATTGTGGTCTCAAACTAGTTTGGCTTGTTTCTTTAAGGGTTTTAGGGGGACATCAAAGTAAGGCTGAAGAGTTAACGATTGATGTCTTCATCAGAAAAAAAACTACAAAGTGAATTAAAACCCTGTCTTTTTTTATATTCTTGTTAATATTGACATTTTTTGATCTAAAGTCTTGCTCTTTCATTAGTGCTTGCCAGTTACTATGTTTGAAATTTAGGTTATTTTACTGTATTGATAGTTAGTTAAGATCCAAACTCAGTAACTACTTTTCCAGAAAGATAGTGTAAGTTCATAAATCTGAAATGTTTTCATTTACCACATGAAATATAAGTAGAAAGATGATTAATATGTTTGCAGTTATTTTTCTTGCTGTGGACATTGACTTCTGTTCATTTCTCTTTAAAATTATTAGATAGAAAAGTAAAATAATTTTTTCTTTTGCTGTTCTGGGAAAGTCTATGAGCATTTAAGGTTTCAAATATTATAGAAGTCTAAATATATGATGCCAAGGCAGAAAGCAAAGATAAAAAATTTCAGGGAAAGGAAAGCAAAGGAAATCAGGAACAAATGAGAAAAAAGATTGGTTAAAAATGATTACTGCATGTCTTATATACATATACACATTTTAATTAAGCATCTGATGACTTTCCTTTTAAGGTACGGCGGCGAAGTGTTAAAAGGGAACGGCGATGAACAAATGTAATTAATAACTTTCTCTGTGAAAGCTTTGGAAAAATCTTTCTTTTTTTGGGTCAAGCTTGAGGCCGAATAAAGCCTTTGATGCACAAAATGGGACTGCTGAAGAGTGGACAGTTGGACCTTACTTTGGTGACCCCATACATTTGTGGTCACATGCTTTAGCCATACGCATGGTAACATTGACTATGGAGTCTTGTGAAAGTGTAATGTGCGATGGCTATGTAGACATAAGAAACTTGTAAATATTTTTTCCTTTTTTTTAATGTTTCTGACTTCTAAAGTGCTTGTATAGCTTTTATCTGCGGCTTTAAACTGACAGTACTCAGCTGTTTATTGGATCTATTAATTTGAAAAGAATTTGTTAGGATAGATCTTAAGCAGTAATCTGTCAGTGTTTGTATTTGTATTCTCTGAAATTTTACTGTGAAAAAAAGGTTTTTTTTTTCTTTTTTTTTTTTTTTTCAACAATTGGTGTCCTTTTGTTGATGTCACTATTTGTTGGAGAGTTAAATGGTCTCTTCCCCTTGTGTATCTTACCTAAGTGTTTACTCCTGGGCACCCTTAATCTTCAGAGGTGCTAAATTGTCTGCCATTACACCCAGAAAGATGCCTCTGATACGAGGACAACCATGCAGATTGTGAAATAGTCCTGAAGTTGTTTGATTACTTTACACCTCAGTATTGATTGGTCCCAGAATTTTCTGGCCTTTCATGGCAATGAAAATTTTAAGAAGAATGATTTAAAGTATTTTAATTTTAAAGAGTGTGTTATAAAATAATGTACTGAATTCTTTATCCCCTTTTATCATCCCTTTCAGTTTTTATTAATCTACTGTATCAATAAAATTCTGTAATTTGAATGTTTTTAATAGTCTAGAATGTTATTGTGTATAGATATTTCCTCTTGAACATTATGTTCAGAAAATGCAAATTATTACACTATAATATAAAATCTGATATATTCACTTAGAAAAATTTCAGCCCTCCATAATAGTGTAAAGTTAATGAGAAAGAAAAAATTTTATTGATGCAGTGTGTCTTTATAAAGCTGTTCTTGAAAGCCAAGTGTTTTGTATTTTATAGTGAGTTGCATGTTTATGAAAAAAAGTGCTGAAAATGGGATGTGCTCTTTTCTGTAAATTCATATTTAGCCATAGTATATGATAGATTGCCCCATAACATAGTTTTTCATCAAGAGTTTATTATTGTACTTTATTTTGGAGCCAAAAAATTGATTCTGGGGGGTGGGGGCAGGGTAGAAGTGATATATCCAACTGTATCAGCTACTGTAGTTGTCACAGTCTTGTGAACTTTGAATGAAATTCCACTTTGTCTAGATTGGGAGAAGTGGAAATTTATTTGGGTTTAGAGCAGGTCTTTTTTTCTTCATTGTAATCTGCAAAATATAGAAATAAATTACTTAAGGCAATATCCTTTATACAGTTATATAAACTGTATTTTGAACCAAAACATATAGGTTACTACTTAAAGCTCACCTAAATTCATTTTAGTATTTTAGGTGCTGTTACGTTTTTTCACAGTCAACACCAGAGGGGGGAAAAAATCATATTCTAACTTATTAGATTTATCACATTGAATAGTGGAACATTTTCATATGATACACCATTATGTTTAAGGTATATTTCCAAGATTGGTTAGAATAGATGGGGCATATAATAAAGAAGCTACTATTTTGGAAAATGACATTTTACTATTTGCCAATGTATATTGCAATTGATGTGATTATTTTTCTTTTAAAGATTTCTTCGAGTTTATGAAACAGCCATTTATTTTTTAAAAAGTGTTTTAAATTGTGTCTTAATCTCTCCATATTTAATGATTCTTCATTTACAACAATACGGATACCAGTAATTAAGAGAGGCTGCTGTATATCAAAGCAGCTCAGGTTGGATCAAGATATATTGGTTTTTAAATGTTTCCTTAGCTTGGTTCTCCCAAACACATAATTTCTATTTCAGCAGTACAAAGGCATGTTTTAAAATCTATAACATTAAAGAATAAGGAATAGCTTTGTATTTTTGTCATTGATTAAATTGCATCAGAAATGTTTATGGAAATATATCTTTAAGACCATTTTATAAAACATACGAAAAAATGATTGTGAAGGATTTTTATTTGCATGATCATAGTTAACCAGATTTCATTGCACATTTTTGTAATGCTAGTTCACAAAAAAAATGTTCATTGTAGATTTTGTTATGTTCAATGCCAATGAGTCTGTAATTTTACAACCTGTCTGTTCTTTTTTTTGGGTGGATTACAATGTAAATTTTTGTTTGTTTGTTTTGTAGAAAAATAGGTGCAATAATGATCAAAGTTTTGATGTCTTGAGTCTCCATCTTAGGGGATTATTTTACGTTTAAACTTAACATTTCATGTACTAACATTTGGAGAGCCACATACTTTACAGCAAAATTAAGTGTTTATAAAACATTATTGCTAACAATTGTTAGCAAACTATTCAGTGATAATGTTCATTTTGAAAATATGTACTGTATAACATTAAAAAAATGTTTAACTCCCTGTACAAGTTCCATTATGAAAATCCTATTCCTTGGTGAGGTTATCTTGCTGCACTCTGTAGCAAATTCGTTTAATCTACATTATAATAAAGTCTGCTGCAGTGCAACAGGAAGCTTTTTCAGTGATCTCCACTGTATATGTAAATTACAAATGTGGCTGTAAAACTTATTCCAGGTATTAAAGGTTAAATTACTTTCTATATCTTTTTATAACTTGTAAGTTTGATTTTTAAGATTTCCTTTTGCCCACTTGCAAGAATGGCAGGAATTTAAGTTTGTTTAAATGAGGAGTGTCTCTGCCACCACATAGTATTATGTCATCATAACGAACAATTGGTATTTAAATAGATAACCAGTTTTCAGACATATTTTTGGATTTCTGTGAAGTTGAATAAACATGAAAGCTAATATAACTGTATTATTTTGTTTATGTAAATCAACATATATTTAAATACTAAATGGAGAAAGGCACATTTGATGATTTTTAATTTTGGAGCCTTTGTTTAATGAAGTGGAAACATGTCTCAGTAACATTTTCCAAACCTTTTGTTTAAACTTCTCATGCAAAATGTTGGCAGACAGAGATTTTTCTAAGTGCTATTTAAGTTAAATAATTGCGTAACTGAACAAAATATATGTATACTATAAACTTTAAAAATAAGCACTAAATAAATAAGTTGCCAGTAGCAGTTTTATTAATTCGTTCGACAAACATTTATTGAGTGCCTACTATGTACTAAGCACTCAAAATTTTTACTTATTTTTGAAAAGGATAAAGTGTGATCAAGATTAAGTCCCTGCTTTTGTGTTATTTTCATTGTGTTACAGAGTGGGTGAATAAACCAAAAAACATATATAAAACGTCAGATTGTGAAAAATGCGGTGAATAAAAGGAAAAGCAGGATAGAGAGTACGAATGATTGGTGGAAAAGTTACTTTATAGACTTTGAAACTGTTATTTGGTGCATACAATTTTAGGATTGTTATATCTTCATGATGAAGTGATATGGTTTATAATTTAAAATGCCACTTGGTATCTTCATGAATATTTTTAATCTCCTTTGCTTGATATTAATGTAGCCATATGAGTTTTGTTTTAGCTATTGTTTGCATGATAAAACTTTTTCTGGCTTTTTATTTTCAACCTATTTGTGTTCTTATGGTTAAAATGTGTATCATGTAAACATACTTGGCCCTTCTTTCATCTGAGAATCTTTGTTCTTTAACAGTGTTTAAGCTCTAGTGTAGTTAATTATATAGTTGATTTTAAATCTACCATTTTGTTATTTTTTTTAAATGCCTATTTTCTCCTTCCCTACCTTCTTTTGGCTCAGTTAAAGTGTTTTTTTTTATTATTGTATCTCTTCCGTTAGCTTTTTAGTTAAACCCGATTGTGTTATTCTTTTAGAAGTGCAGTATTTATGTTTGGCTTATTATAGTCGGTGATTAATGCTTTTGCCACCATCAGAACAATGCAAAAAGTTTAAAACAATTCAACTCTATCTGCTTCTCTATCCTTTGTGCTATAGTTGTTGTATATTTTCAGTATAAAAATGCCACAATATTCTTGTTGAATAGTCGACTTACTCTTCTATTTACCCATAGATTTTTCATTTTCTCTGTTCTTTTTTTTTAAGAATCATTTTGTGCTGTCTTCTTAGTTCATTTTTCTTCATTTAAAAAAAAAATCTCTCGTTTTCAGCAGTTTGACTATGATATGCCTAGGTATGGTTTTCATTTTGTTTAATTTGCTTGGGGTTTACTGACTGGTTGTATCTGTAGGTCCATGTCTTTCAGTTTTGAAATATTTTTGGCTGTTACCTCTTCACATATTCTACACTATTTTCTCTTTCTGACATTCCAATTATAAATGTGTTAGATTGCTTGTATCCATGTGCCTTTAAGTTTATTTTCTATTCTTTTCCACTCTCTTTTTCCTCTGTGCTTCATTTTGGATATTTCTATTGATCTATCTTCAGAATTCTTTTGCTATGTAAGTTCTTCCTGTTAATTTTTCAATTAGTTATTAATTTCAAATACTGTATTTTTTAAGCTGGGTGTGGTGGCTACACCTGTAATCCAGTAATTTGGGAGGCCAAGGTGGGTGGATCATTTGAGGTCAGGAGTTTTAGGCAAGCCTGGCCAATGTGGTGAAACCCTGTCAAATTAAAAAATTAGCAGGGCATGGTGGTAGGTACCTGTAATCCCAGATACTCAGGAGGCTGAGGTGGGAGAATCACTTGAACCTGGCAAGTGGAGGTTGCAGTAAGCCAAAATCATTGCACCATTGCACTCTAGCCTTGGGGACAGAGTGAGACTCTGTCTTTAAAAAAAATACAAAAAGCAAATATTGTACTTCTCAGATCTAGAATGTCCAGTTAAAATATTTTATAGATTTCAGTTCTCTATTGAAAGTCTCTTTTTACTCATCTTTTCCTCTTTTTACTTAATTATATAGTCCAAATCTTTACCAATTAACTGTAACTTCTCAGTCATCTTTGGATCTGATTCTTTCTTTTCCCTCTTGAGTGTCAGTCAAAATTTTCTGGTTACATTTGTTTTTCCTTCCTCTTATGGATTTTGTAACTTTTTTAAAAATTTGATGACATTGTATGAAAACTACTAAAGGATTGAAGTTGATGTGGTTTTTCTCCCAAGAGAAGATTTGCCTTTATATTTTTGTTTGCTTAATAGAGATTGTTCACCTCAAGAGTTGAGCCTGGGTTGCAAGTTTAGTTAGAATTAATCCGCTTGTTTCAAATGTCTTTATGGTAAGACATGCATTATATGATAGACCAGCATAGCAAGCCTGCTGCAGATTTCATTCAGGTTATTCCACCCAGCCCCCAAGCAGGAATGCTGTTTGATACAGGGTAGTCAAAGGCAGCTTCTTTGAGAAGGTGAAATCTGAGGATGCACTTCAGTTAGTGAGACATCAACCCATATGAATATCTGGGAGAAGAGTATTCCAGACAGAGAGATAAGTACAGAAGTCCTTAGGCAAGAATGAACTTTGTGCCTCAGGGATTTCAGGAACGTTGATGTTTCTGGAGTTGACTTGCACAAGGCATAAAGGGTTAGGAAGTCAGGAAATAAGTAAGAGCCAGACTACACCTGTGATGTCTTTGGGGAATTTTGTTCAAAGGTTGTTGGGAATCCATTGTAGGCTTTGAGTAGGAGAGTGGCAAGTTTTTTTGTTTGTTTGTTTTAATTTTTAAAAATACTACTCTGGATATTGTTGAGAATGGCTAATAGAAGCCCCAGTTTTATTAAGTTGTAGTAGTAGTCTAGACCATTTGGTCATTCATTTCACAATGGGAGCGATAGAAATTGTGAGAAGTACTTGGATTCATGATGTATTTTGAAGTTATAGTTAGTAGTGCTTGCTGATGAATATGGAAGTATGAGGGAGATGAATCAAAGATGACTCCTAAGCTTTGAGCCAGAGAAACTGAGTGAGTGGTGTCATTTACTGACATGGGGGAAGCTAGGTGGGACATACTCTTCAGGATAAAATATTTAGTGTCAGGGTTCATCAGTCTCAGCATGTGATTTATTAATATTTACATAGTCTTTGGGCACTTTGGATATTTGCATTCCAGTCCTTTATGTGAATTTAGAAGGTGGAAACAGCTTCTTAAAAACGTAGACATTTTAAATCATCTGGCATTTCCAAAATCTGAAAGCATGTAACTATTAAGAAATTTATTAAAATATCTCCAATTCAGCATGTCTGAAACTAAATGAATAACCTTTCCTTCCCAAATCTGATCATCTTCCTATGTCTAAAAATGGAATTAGTATCCAACTGGTAATGCAAATCTAGAAATTTGCTTTGACTCCTGTCCCTAACTTTTGTGTTTGTCATCAAGTCCTGTTGAGTTTACCTCCTGATTGTGCCTTGAGTTTTTCTACTTTTTTTTTTACCAGTCTCCCTTAAGTTCTCATCATTTCTTTGCCTCTATGTTGGTCTCACATTTACTCTTGCTCCACCTCAAATTCCTTCTCATAACATAGCCAGATTGTGAAGTACCATGATTTCATATACCCCCCAGCAACAGCAGCAAATAATATAAACTTTATATCCCTTCAATAATTTACCGTCACTTTTAGAATAATGTGCCCTATGAACCTCTGCACCATGGGTCACTCCTACGTAGCTAATTCTTTCTACATATTTTTGTGCTTTATTTCATTGATATCTTTTTTGAGTTTTTCTCTTTTGTCTGTACCAGTATCTAATTCGCTATACTCATAAGTTTTCATATTTGGTCCCAAAACTCTCCAAGTCTTAATTTTAAAAATGTCTTGGTCATTCCTTGACTCTTCTTATTTTCGCTTATTCAGTATTGAGTCTTACACTGAAATAAGGCCTTCCTTTCAATACAGTTTTTATTTTCCTCATAAGCATAGGCTTTGCACCTTTTAAAATATTTTATAAGTTTATTATTACTTACATTGTTATACCATTATTTTCTAACTGGTATGGCTGCTATGCTTTTTTTTTGTCTTTTCTTTTAAGACAGTCTTGTTTTGTGCAGTAGAGCAGTCTCAGCTCACTGCAACCTCTGCCTCCTAGGCTCAAGCATTTCTCCTGCCTCAGCCTCCCGAGTAGCTGGGACTACAGGCACATGCCACCACACCCGGCTAATTTTTTGTACTTTTAGTAGAGATGGGGTTTCATCATGTTAGCCAAGCTGGTCTCGAACTCCTGGCCTCAAGTTGACCCACCCACCTTGGCCTCTCAAAGTGCCGGGATTACATGTGTGAGCCCCTGAGCCTAGCTGCTATTTTGTTCTTAGCTGCTTTGTTGAACTCTAATTCTAATAGCTTTTCAGTTAATTCTCTTAAATTTGTTAGATAATAGAATCAGCAAATGGTTTTATCAGTATTATTTCAAATTGTTCTGATACTTAATATAAAATGTCTTTCTAGTCTAATTAGCATTGATTGGCTCCTCTAGAGCATTGTTAAATAGAAAGCATTCTGCCTTTCCTAATTTAAGAAAGTTTCTATTTCTAATTAGGGTTACTAAAAAATAAAATCTGGAAGATGTGTTGAATTCCATGTTTGTATGGAAGTTTATGTTTTTTAAAAGTTATAATTATTAATTTAATGAATTATATTAATAAACTTCATATATAGAATCGTCCTTGCTTTCATAGGACTAACTCATCTTGGTCTTACTACTAGATTCAGTTTGTTAACATTTTACTTAGTATTCTCATGTCTGTGTGAGATTGCTTTATAATTTGTCATACTAGCATAATTCCAGTATTGATGTAAGGGGTTTTGCTAGCCTTCTAAAATGAGTTGGAAAGGTGTTTGTATTTTTCTATGAATGTTTATATAGTTGTAGGAGTTATTTGCTTCCTGAAATTTTAATAGAATTTTTAAAAATTTTATTTGATGCTTTTAAAAATTTAAGTACGAAAGTATTTCAGACATGCAGTAAATAATACAGCAGATATTGATGATCTCATTAATAGATACTCATGATTTCATTTCCCAAGTTAAAAAGATAATGCTGTGTTTCAGTTTGCATGAACTTCTCCCCCTCAACACACACAGGCATACACACACACCCATACCCTACCCACTTTCTGTGAGTGAGCAGTAAAATCTCAGGAACATTTAGCAAGCTATGTTTCTTCACTGTGTTTGAAGGACAAATATTCTATAATTGTGTGTGTCACAGAGGCTGTGGAGTGATTGATTTGTCTCTGTCCCTTGGTGGAGAAGATAAGCTCACTTTTAGCATATACAAAAGCTGTGCACAATCTGCAGTCCTTTTTTTATCCTAATAATAATGTATGTCTTTCTTACGCGTGTGTTCATCTTACATTTTACATATGTGTATTTAAAATACATAGGACTATTTTGTGTTCTTAAATTCTTTTTGAAAAAAGACATTATAGTTATTTTGAAACCTATTTTTCACCCAACACTGTGTCTTTGAAATATAGCCATGTTGACAAATGTTGAACTCCATTTCTTCACAATATAACATCTTTTAAAATTGGGATGCTTCCTAAACCAGTGGTGTCTTAAAATTGGCAGCATTTTCTTTCTTAATGACAGAATAATGCTGTACCTTATTTAATGTTATCTTAGATTTGATTAAATGCAGTAGTTAATTCCTCTTAATTGCTGTAAAGCATTCTGTTGTTTGAATATACCACAGTTAATAATCCATTTCTCTATCACAATTAATCATTTTTCTTATTGGTGGATAATCAGGTTATTTGTACGTTAACTTTTATAACCAGTTCCAAAGTAAGCAGTCTTCCTGTCTTACAATTATTCTGAATGGAAATGTTGAATTTTGTGAATATGGGTATTCTGCTTCCTAGGTATTGCGAATTGCATTCCAAAGTAGTTATATTACTTTATAATAAACTTCCTCCAAGAATGTATAAGAGCTCCTGTTTGCTTTTCATTTTTAGATTTGTATCAATTTGAAACTATGTTGTGAGCTAAGGATCTTATTTTCTCTTTTTCAGATGAGTAGCCATTCACCTCAGTACCATTAGTTATTGAATAGTTTATACTTAGAATGCTCTATCTGCCATATAACAAATGCAGGCAGTTATAGATTGAGATCCGTTTCTAGGCTTACTTTCCTATTGCATTAGCTTATGCATGTACTCCTGAACCAGTATATTTAATTACTGTAGTTTTATAGTAAGGCATTTCCTTTTTAATACTCTTCAAAATTGTCCTAGCTATTGTCTTTTTATACCTCTAGAAGAATTTTTAAATCTGGATGCCAAATTCTGGAGAAAAATCTTTAGGATTTTTATTAGAACTACTTTGAATTTAAAAATATGTATTCGGAGGAAATGGCCATCTTTATGATACTGAATCTTCCCATGTATGAAAATGGCTGGTTAGTTGGTCAGTTTCTTTGTATCGATCTTGCTTCTTTTTCTATCAATAAAGTTTTACAATTTTCTTTATAACAGTTTTGTACATCGTAACTTTCTTTAAAAGTACCTTTCTAATTGTTTTTTGGTGGATAAGAATACCATTTCAGTCTCCATATCATCTTACTAAAAACTGTGAGACTCCTTTGGTGCTTAGTGGATTTTTTTAGGAGCTGAAACTTTTACTGTCTTTGTAGCTGCTTTTATAGTTGGTTAAGCCATATTGTTACTTTTCCCTGGTTCAGTTTTGGTAATCATGTTTTTCTTGGAAATCATGCATTTCTGGGTTTGAAAATTTGTTAGGAAAAGTTTTAACATAGGCTGTCTTATTTCATAAATATCTGCAGCATCTCTATATATTTTGTTTTCTTGAGTCAAGTTTTTTGTCAACATTTTTTTCTTTATCATTGGATTCATTACAAATTTTCAAGAACCCGCTTTTGGTTTTATTGACTGAGCATTTATTATTTCTATATTTTTTGCAGTGCTCTTTCTTTTTTCTTTTTTTTTAACTTCAGTTGTACTTAGTAGTTCTTTTAGTCTCGGGTTGAATGCTTAGTTCACTTACATCTTGGTCTTTCTTATTTTCTAATATATGCATTCTCTTTTAAGTACTTCTTAGTTATATAACATACATCTTGTCTGGTGGTGGTCCTCTTTTTACTCATTGCTAAATAGTTCATTACTTTAGTTTTAATTATTAAGCCAAGTGTTTTGTTTTTTCTCCCAAGGGACTTTAAAAATTTGGGCATAGGCTTGCAGAGAGGGGCTTATTTTTTATTTTATTATCCTTTCGTTATTCTGATACAGCTATGGGCTAAGAATGTCACTTGTGTAATTTTGGTTGTTTGTATTACTGAGATTTTTCTGTGTTTCTATGTATGTCTGAAAAGAAGGTTTATTCACAGTGTCATATCAGTTTGCTATATCTATATTTTAGATTGAGCTTGTTTATTTGGGTAATTTAAATTTTTATATCTTTTTATTGTCTTTCAAACTTTCTGATTTAGGGGAGATAGTTCTGTTAATGTCTCCCATAAAGATTATGAATATTTCTCTTTGTATCAGTTTTTACTTTATATATTTCAAAGTTTTGATGTTAGGAGTCCTATGACTGACATGTATTCTTGATGCGTTGTGTCATGTCAGCAGTTTTAAATACCTGTTTTTAATGCTTTTTGATTGAATTCTGTGTTTGGTCTTAATCTTGCTACACTTATTATTAGTATTTGATCCTCCTTTTTTTGTGTTCCATTGATTTGAAAACAGTATTTAGCTACTTTTATTATTATTTTTTCCTCCGTTTTCTGTCTTCTTCTTCTGGAAGTCTTAGGAGTTTTTGAGATTTTAGAGCCAGTTGTCTTCCACATCTCAGCTTTATGCTGGCAACGCTTTAGATTTTTTTAGATGCTGAATTTTTTTTTTTTTTGGCTGCCTTTATGGTTGGTTAAGCTAGTGTGTGGTTTGGGCTGTAATTCTTTCTCAAGAAATACTTTTCCACCCAGAATTTGTCAAGGTTTTTACATTTCTTTCTCTTACCATAGTAGATTTATCTAGTATGTGTCTGTGTTTTTGTATTATCTCCCATCATTTTATGAGGGAGGGTAGTTGCCAATAATCATTGTTCTGTCTCGATCCTGTGGTGTCCCTCCCTGATTCCATCACTTAGGTCTTATTCTTACCTATTTTGTTTGGGGAACAAGAGTTTCATAAACCTGTATTCAATCCATCATCTTTGAGCCTTCCTGAGCTGTTTTTTAAAAGGCTGTTATCTTATAGCATGCCATTATGCTACTACTGTTCATAAGTTGGAGTCACTTCAGTTCCTTAGGGCTCTGCTAGCCACCCCAGATGCACAGCAGCTCATTTTTTGGAGCTGTTATTGGAGTGTTTCAGTGACTGTGTCCTGTCCTTTTTTCTAGGCTCTGTTCATGACTTCTGTATATCAGTTGCTTTTTACTGGCCCCTGTGACACTATTTTAATAGAGTTTTCTTCCTTTCTGAATGCCCCTGATTTCACTGGTGGTTTTTCTTTACTCATGACTTAATTGGCATTGCAGCTTAATGTAAGAATCATCAGCTTTTCCTCCTCTTTTTAAAAGTAAAAAATAATTTTGCTGACTTTGTACGATAGTAATTGTACTTTTATTATCCCTTGAGAAAATATATATGTATCTAGATACAGTCATAATACTTTGGTAGAGCCATATAATTAATATACACTGATTTTGAAAAAACTTCCTTTGAAAGATCTGGATCATCATAATATATAGTATGATTGGATAAGTATATAAAAGGCAAATAACAAAATGAAGTAAATCTTGCAAAGAAGCAATAACATTTTATAAATCTACCTATTCACAAGGGTACTTTTTTTTTTTTTTTTTGAGATGTACTCTTGTTCTGTCACCCAGGCTGGAGTGCAGTGGCAGGATCTCGGCTTACAGCAACCTCTGCCTCCTGGATTCAAGCAATTCTTGTGCCTCAGCCTCCCAAATAGTTGGGACTTCAGGCATGTACCACCATGACCAGCTAATTTTTGTATATTTAGTAGAGGTGGGTTTCACCATGTTGGCCAGGCTGGTCTCAAGCTCCTGATCTCAAGTGATCTGCACACTTCAGTCTCCCAAAGTGCGGGGGTTACAGGTGTGAGCCACTGCACCGGCCTCAAGGGTACTTTTGACCATACCTGAACTTAGACAGTAACTTTAGATTTGCCATGCTCTGTAAAGTTTTTGCTCCTCTCCACGTACGTTTGAATGATATTACATGAGGGGAAAAATATTTGACACTTCATATTGGTGTATGTATTTATTACTTGTGTTAACTCCAGATGTAAAAGAAAGTGTGAATAGCTGATGGAGCCTTCATTCTACTGGCTCTGCATATGTAATAGGTATATGATCACAGGCAAGGCATTTGCGTGTCTGCGCTACAGTTTCCTCACCTGTCAGATAGGCAAAAATAGCTTTTAAATACTAAAGAGTCATCAACTAAAATGTGTGTGTAAAAAATCTTTCTAAAGGATAAAGGACTCTACAAATAACAGTTAAAATTGTTAGCCTTTAGTTATCAAAACATGTCATGAATTCAATTCATGGGATCCTTGCCCACTTGTGAACAAGAGGGTGGTAGTTGGTCTTTAAAGAAAACATTAACTGCAGAGGTAAGATACAGATATGTAGGTATAGATATATCTCACTGAGATTTATGTGAGTCAGAGGTAGAGAATATCCAAGCCATGTTACCATCTTCTAGTATCCAATTCTCATTGGCTTTCAAATACTGGACCTTTGTCCATTGCCTAAACTGCAGTTCTTCTTGCCTACTGGTTTTGTTTTGATTTCTATTTATAATGTCTCAGGCTGTAATCTCATCCAAAGCTGATTCTGAGACCAAGCTCTATGTCTTCTTGCCTTACCTTCTTCTACTTAGGACCTCTTAAACTTGAGCTTATCATTTTAAATGGCCCAACTTGATTACACTGTAGAGAAGTCTACTGTGACTCTTAGAAAAAATAAACTTTATTTGTGCTACAAATTATTGGCAGCTTAAACTCTGATGAGTAATTCCCAGTCTATGTCCCTTACTGATTTCTGGACTTTAATTATGATCTCTAGGGCTGATTGTTTTACTTATTTTTATTTTTTAGAGACAGCCTTGCTCTGTCACAGTCTTGAGTTAGTGGTGTGATGATAGCTCACTGCAGCCTCCAACGCCTAGGTTCAAGCGACCTTCCTGCCTCACCCTCCCAAATAACTAGAACTACAGGCACATACCACCAGGCCCAACTAATTTTTAAAAATATTTTTCATGGAGACAGGGGATCTCTCTGTTTCCCAGGCTGGTCTCAAACTCTTGGCCTCAAGCCATCCTCCTGTCTTGACCTCCCAAAATGCTGGGATTACAGACATGAGCCAGCATGCTTGGATTAATTACTGATTATTTGGATTTCCTGTGACTTCACTTTCCTTTTCTCTTCCCACTATAGCCTTTCTGCCCACCGTCATCATTGTGATAGATCATTTTTTCAATTACCTGGGATATAGAATATCAAAGAGTCCTGATTATTTCACTTTTAAACCAGAAGACATTTAACTTTCCATGCAGCTGTTGAAAACAGGAGGATTTAAATAAGTAGGAAACTTTAGTTAAGGGCAAAAACAAAAAAACCCTAAGTTCTTACCACAAAGTAGGAAGAATATCCACTGAATATTTTTGGAGTAAAACCAGAATCAATTGGGATAGAACTTACAAGCTCGAGAATGAATTCTCTGAAAGTGACACCACCCTGAAAAACCCAAGATCCTCTGGTAGGTGTGACAAAGATTATTAAAGGGCTTCACCGGGCCCAAGACACATTTTGGACACCACTGCATTAACTCCATTCATTTATAAGTGACAAGGGATGTGAAATTGTTGAGAAATCTCATTGAAACACTGCACTTTCTGTATTCTAGCCTTCAAATAGATCCTAAAGTGAGAAATCGCTAAGAAAAACACAACTGCACAAACCACTTGCAGGTGGAGACTGAATTCAGCTGAGAGAAACACCAGATGGGTCTCTAGAGAACCCATGACAGGCTTCACTGCCAGCCTTGCCCACTTCTTGCTCTGCAGAGGCAAGGCAAAAACTAAGGATGGGATCTGCCCCTACTCCTCAGTGAGTATATCATAAAACCCAAATTGAAGCTACTACTTGCTTCAGGTGGCCAGTATCTCTTACAACGTGGATACTGTAAACAGAGGGCCTGGATAGACTTGCCCTTCTCAGGAGGTGACTAATGGCAAAAAGGAACCAGCAGGGGAACTATGAATGGTTACCACAACCCAACATCTCTGCCCTCCTACCCACTTCTGTCCCCTTACAAAAGAAAAAAAATAAACCGAATAGATATCAAAACAATATCCCAGGAAAGACTTCAGACATTCTCTAGACTTTTGAAGAAATTAGAGAACTTGAATTCTGAAAAAGCGCTCAAGAACTAATGATGAGATAAAGATGAAAACTGATTGTGCAAAAAGTTAAAGTAGATAAGGGATCAAAATAAGGTAGGTCTAATAGAGATGTGAAATACTGTAATTTTGAAACACACCTTTTGAAGAAACTCTTCTGTATGGAAATTGAATGTGAAGCCAAAAGAATCTCAGATTCCAAAATTAAAAATAAAATACCTACCTGGAATTTTAAAAAATGTTCTCGGGTCAAGGAAAAATAAATATTTAGAAAGTGACTAATAAAAATGCTGCATGTCACTTATATAGCTATACTATAAATACGGTTGAGACTGTGGCTTTACAGCCATTCTCTTACTGGGTTTCATCCTCAGTTTTGCTGCTTACCAGTTGTGTAACCTTGAGCAAGTTGTATAACCTCTCAGAGTCTCAGTTGTAATGGATTATGTAAATGTAAAGAAGTACATGGCATGTAGTAAGTGTTCAAAAATATTACCCATGGCTAATATTTTCCAAGATGGCCAGTTTGGCTAGAATGGAGTAAAGCTGGGAGAGCTTTATGTGAAGTCAGAGGCATGGAAGCACAAATGAAGGACATTTAGACTATTACAAGGACTATAAGCAATAGTCCTTTTGGGCTTTTGAGTGAGATGGGAAGCCACCTGATGTTTTGAAGAGAGAAGTCATATTCTCAGACTTCCATTTTAAAAGGGTCCTCTGGCTAGTGTGAGGGAGGAGAGCTGAGGCAGAAAGACTAGTTAAGCAGTTGTGCTAATCTGTGACTGGAATGGCCTTGGTGGATGGGGTGATGGTAATAGATGTAGTGAAAAGTGGTTAGGTTCTGGATATATATTAAAGGTAGAGCCAACAGAATTTGCTGATATATTGGGTATGGACTGAGAAAGCACCGTCCAAGCACTGGAGAGACAAGTCACCATCAACTGAGGATACCTGTTACTACCAGAAAACAAGGCTAAACCAAAGTAAGAGAATAAATAGTCTTCCCTAAATGTGGTTGGATTCTGAAATCTCCAAGGAGTTATGAGCTGGACTTAACTCATAGGTGACCTCAGTGGGACCGGAGCCTAAGCTCACTCCTGGGAACCTCTATTCACCTTGTTCATGAGACGATAGCCCCCAGCCTACAGGAATCTTCAAATGATTGGACAGTGGACAGTCATGCACATCTGGCAGATGGTGCTAGAAGAAACCGAGAGGTGACACTTTCTCCACTGGTCGGAGTATGGGATGAGAACTCCCTCTTGTGAGATCGCCATTCAAGTTGGAGAATACTGAGCCTTGATTCTGGGGATCAGCTGGCTTCAAGCTTTCAAAGAGGGGCTAGGAGCTATCCCTGGTGAATATGGAGAGGAACAAATTGAGTAAAGGCAAATGTTGGAGGAAAGAATTTGTCAAATGAAATTATGTTCATTGTGTAATCTCACCTTATTACTACATCATTCAAACAATATATTTGATGTGATTGGGTTTGTTTGGGCATATTTGGTGGAGAAACCAGGTTTCCTGTACTAATTGACACAAGGCAGAATTGGAGCTACAGAGACACTGGCATTGTGGCTTTTGGTATTTAGTAACTTGTGAAATCACAGGTGACTTTTGATAGGACAGATTTAGGGCACTGTTGGGGTGGGGGAAAAGAACGCAGAAGCCAGACTGCAGTGTGGTGAGCAAATGTGAAGTCCGGAAATGCAGGTAGTGGAGACTGATTTGGAGAAGTCTTCAGGAGGAGGGACCAGGAGATGTCTTTTTTTTTTTTAAAGGATAAACTATACTTGAACATTTTTTCTCTTTATACATATATTGGGGTACCTGCCCACAGCCTTTTTAAAATCTCTGCCTTGGCCTCTTGCCTCTACTGAGTTGCATGATCTTGTCCTCCCTCTGGTCCTACCTCACAGGGAAGAGTAGCCCGTTCACAATGACCTGTGCACTGTGTGACCTGTCTCAAAAGATGAGCCAAGCCCATTTGGATTTTCCTCTAGGAATTTGAATTGAAACACAGACAACCATTTCCAGTGAATTGTGGACAGTAAATACAAAATCCATGGGTTACTCTGGGCCATATGTGAGAGGAAGTTAAGAGAAAGCCCACTGCAGGACAAAGGCTGGTGCAGCAGATGGGTGGAGAGAAGCAGAGAAGCCCCTAGAGATTCTATGAGAGGCCTCGATCTGAATCCACCCCTGTGCCTTCTGAGCCCTGTGGCCTTGCAGTAACCACCTTCTCACTTACTGTTACTCAAACTGGTTTGAAAGGATTTCACTTTCTCTAAGATGAAAGGACTCTGACTCGAGGAATTTTCCTTGGACCTCTTCATCTTTGGCCCCTTTTAGCTCAGATGTGGTACTGTCTCTACCATGCTATTGTTTTCTTTTTTTGGAACAGGGTCTTACTCTGTTGCCCTGGATGGAGTGCAGTGGCACAATCACAGCTCACTGCAGCCTTACACTCTTGGGCTCAAGCAGTCCTCCCACATCTGTCTCCTGAGTAGCTAGGACTACAGGTGTGTGCACCACACCTGGCTAAGTTTTCAGTATTTTTTGTAGAGACCAGGTCTCACTATGTTGCCCAGGCTGGTCTTGAACTCCTGGACTCTAGGAATCCTCCCATCTCAGCTTCCCAAAGTGTTGGGATTACAGGTGTCAGCCACCATGCCTGGCCTCCACCAAGCTATTGTTGTCCTGCTCACAGCTGTCTACTACACAATGAAGTATAAAATCAACAAGCCCTTCACAGCCTGCCGAATATGGTTTCATCCTACTTTCCAAACTTTACTTGGTATTTTCTGTTACCTTTACTTCTGCCTGACTGACTGTACCTGTCATTAACACACTGTATATCTATACCCTTAGGCCTGGTTTACATCATTCTACTTGCCAGTGATCTAGGCCCTTTCTGTTCAGAATGTGAGTCAAGCAGCGGTATGGGAATGCAGAATCTCAGGGCCAACCCCAGACCTCCTGAGAATCTGATTTTCAGTAAGATCACTGGATAATTGAAATTCAGCTTAAAACTTGAGAAGCCTTGGTCTCTGCTGTCTGTGCAAATATCCCTTCTGCTTTAAGTCCTAGTCTAGGTGTTACTTGTCCCATTATATTTTTTTCTGACCATACAGTGATAGTGGTTTGCCTCAACCTGAATTCCTATAGTCCCATGAGAAATGAATAGTAATAGTTTAATTGAGTACTTGCTGTTAACTGATCACTAGAGTGAGCATTTTATGTGTGTCACGTAATTACACCTCTCAACAATCCTATGAGGTATTTTTATCACCATTTTATGGATGAAGGAACCAAGACTCAGAGAGTACCTTACTATGTTCAGATGACTCGTGTCAGAGCCAGAATTTGGATTTAGATCTTTCTGATACTTGAGCCCACAAAGCATGCATATCTTGATAGTAACAAAACTGAGAAAACCAGCCATATTAAAGCATATGACTCTAAATGAATACCTCAGAGTATTAACTGTAATGACTTGTCATTATAACATCTTGCTAACTACAGCTGTGAAATTATCTGTAGAGGAAATTAACAATCCACTTAAGAAACTCTGATTACTTTGGCCAGCCCATGCATAGCTTATGCTACTACTTAATTTTGGTGTTTTCACCATTTTGAGATGGAACATTATACTCAAGCAATTTGTTACCTGTGCTTCTATATATGAGACAGAGAATTCAAGCATTTAAGAATACTACATAAAACTGCCCAGTGCTTTGCACATAGCAAACAAATATGTACTGAATTCATCTGTTGATTCTCACAATTGTGTTGTAATCATCCCTGATTCAATCTCTAATAACATATCCAAAACTGAATTCCTGGGCTTTCTACCCATGAGGCTTTCCCCATCTCCATCGGTGGAAATTTCTTTCTTTCTTTTTTTTTATTGCATTTTAGGTTTTGGGGTACATGTGAAGAACATGCAAGATAGTTGCATAGGTACACACCTGGCAGTGTGATTTGCTGCCTTCCTCCCCTTCACCTACATCTGGCATTTCTCCCCAAGCTGTCTCTCCCCAACTCCCCACCCCCTGCTGTCCCTCCCCTATTCCCCCAGCAGACCCCAGTGTGTAGGGCTCCCCTCCCTGTGTCCATTTGTTCTCATTGTTCAACACCCACCTCTGAGTGAGAACGTGGTATTTCATTTTCTGTCCTTGTGTCAGTTTGCTGAGGATGTTCTCCAGGTTCCTCCATGTCCCTACAAAGGACACGAACTCATCGTTCTTGATGGCTGCATAATATTCCATGGTGTATATGTGCCACATTTTCCCAGTCCAGTCTATCATTGATGGGTATTTGGGTTGATTCCAGGTCTTTGCTATTGTAAACAGTGCTGCAATGAACATTCGTGTGCATGTGTCCTTATAGTAGAACGATTTATAGTCCTTTGGATATATACCCAGTAATGGGATTGCTGGGTCAAATGGAATTTCTATTTCTAGGTCCTTGAGGAATCGCCACACTGTCTTCCACAATGGTTGAACTAATTTACACTCCCACCAACAGTGTAAGAGTGTTCCTCTTTCTCCACATCCTCTCCAGCATCTGCTGTCTCCAGATTTTTTAATGATCGCCATTCTAACTGGCGTGAGATGGTATCTCAATGTGGTTTTGATTTGCATCTCTCTAATGACTAGTGATGATGAGCATTTTTTCATGTGTTTGTTGGCCTCATGTATGTCTTCTTTTGTAAAGTGTCTGTTCATATCCTTTGCCCATTTTTGAATGGGCTTGTTTGTTTTTTTCCTGTAAATCTGTTTTAGTGCTTTGTAAATTCTGGATATCAGCCCTTTGTCAGATGTGTAAACTGCAAAGATTTTTTCCCATTCTGATGGTTGCTGATTCACTCTAGTGACTGTTTCTTTTGCCGTGCAGAAGCTGTGGAGTTTGATTAGGTCCCATTTGTCTATTTTGGCTTTTGTTGCCAATGCTTTTGGTGTTTTGGACATGAAGTCCTTGCCTACTCCTATGTCCTGAATGATTTTGCCTAGATTTTCTTCTAGGGTTTTTATGGTGTCAGGTCTTATGTTTAAGTCTTTAATCCATCTGGAGTTAATTTTAGTGTAAGGTGTCAGGAAGGGGTCCAGTTTCTGCTTTCTGCACATGGCTAGCCAGTTTTCCCAACACCATTTATTAAACAGGGAATCCTTTCCCCATTGCTTGTTTTTGTCTGGTTTATCAAAGATTATATGGTTGTAGATATGTTGATTTGCCTCTGATGCCTCTGTTCTGTTCCATTGGTCTATGTCTCTGTTTTGGTACCAGTACCATGCTGTTTTGATTACTGTAGCCTTGTAGTATAGTTTGAAGTCTGGTAGTGTGATGCCTCCTGCTGTGTTCTTTTTGCTTAGAATTGACTTGGCTATGCGGGCTCTCTTTTGGTTCCATATGAAGTTCATGGTGGTTTTTTCCAGTTCTGTGAAGAAATTCAATGGTAGTTTGATGGGGATAGCATTGATTGTATAAACTTCTTTGGGAAGTATAGCCATTTTCACGATATTGATTCTTCCTAACCATGAACATGGAATGTTTCTCCATCTGTATGTGTCCTCTCTTATTTCATTGAGCAGTGGTTTGTAGTTTTCCTTAAAGAGGTCCCTTACATTCCTTGTGAGTTGTATTCCTAGGCATTTTATTTTCTTTGTAGCAATTGTGAATGGCAGTTCGTTCTTGATTTGGTTCTCTTTAAGTCTGTTATTGGTATATAGGAATGCTTGTGATTTTTGCACATTGATTTTATATCCTGAGACTTTGCTGAAGTTGCTTATCAGTTTCAGGAGCTTTTGGGCTGAGATGATGGGGTCTTCTAGGTATACTATCATGTTGTCTGCAAATAGAGAGCATTTGGCTTCCACCTTTCCTATTTGAATACCCTTTATTTCTTTTTCTTGCCTGATTGCTCTGGCTAGAACTTCTAGTACTATGTTGAATAGGAGTGGTGAGAGAGGGCATCCTTGTCTAGTGCCGGATTTCAAAGGGAATGCTTCCAGTTTTTGCCCATTAAGTATGATATTGGCTGTTGGTTTGTCATAAATAGCTTTTATTACTTTGAGATATGTTCCATCAATACCAAGTTTATTGAGGGTTTTTAGCATAAAGGGCTGTTGAATTTTGTCAAATGCCTTCTCTGCGTCAGTTGAGATAATCATGTGGTTTTTGTTTTTGCTTCTGTTTATGTGGTGAATTACATTTATAGACTTGCGTATGTCGAACCAGCCTTGCATCCCCGGGATGAATCCTACTTGATCATGATAGATAAGTTTTTTAATGTGCTGTTGCAATTGGTTTGCTAGTATTTTATTGAAGATTTTTGCATCTATGTTCATCATGGATATTGGCCTGAAGTTTTCTTTTCTTGTTGAATCTCTGCCGGGTTTTAGTATCAGGATGATGTTGGTCTCATAAAATGATTTGGGAAGGGTTCCCTCTTTTTGAATTATTTGGAATAGTTTCAGAAGGAATGGTACCAGCTCCTCTTTGTGTGTCTGGTAGAATTCGGCTGTGAACCCATCTGGACCTGGGCTTTTTTTGTGTGGTAGGCTCTTAATTGCTGCCTCAACTTCAGACCTTGTTATTGGTCTATTCATAGTTTCAGCTTCCTCCTGGTTTAGGCTTGGGAGGACACAGGCGTCCAGGAATGTATCCATTTCTTCCTGGTTTACTAGTTTATGTGCATAGAGTTGTTTGTAGTATTCTCTGATGATGGTTTGAATTTCTGTGGAATCTGTGGTGATTTCCCCTTTATCGTTTTTTATTGCATCTATTTTGTTGTTCTCTCTTTTCTTTTTTATCAGTCTGGCTAGTGGTCTGTCTATTTTGTTGATCTTTTTGAAAAACCAGCTCTTGGATTTATTGATTTTTTGAAGGGTTTTTCTTGTCTCTATCTCCTTCAGTTCTGCTCTGATCTTAGTTATTTCTTGTCTTTGGCTAGGTTTTGAGCTTTTTTGATCTTGCTACTCTAGCTCTTTCAATGTTGATGATAGGGTGCCAATTTTGGATCTCTCCACTCTTCTCATGTGGTCATTTATTGCTATATATTTTCCTCTACAGACTGCTTTGAATGTGTCCCAGAGATTCTGGTACGTTTTGTCTTCATTCTCTTTGGTTTCAAAGAACTTCTTTATTTCTGCCTTCATTTCATTGTTTATCCAATCAACATTCAAGAGCCAGTTGTTCAGTTTCCAGGAAGCTGTGCGGTTCTGAGTTATTTTCTGAATTCTGAGTTCTAACTTGATTGCACTATGGTCTGAGAGACTGTTTGTTATGATTTCAGTTGTTTTGCATTTGCTGAGGAGTGCTTTACTTCCAATTATGTGGTCAATTTTGGAGTAGGTGTGATGTGGTGCTGAGAAGAATGTATATTCTGTGGATTTGGGGTGGAGCGTTCTGTAAATGTCTATCAGGTTTGCTTGTTCCAGGTCTGAGTTCAAGTCCTGGATATCCTTGTTAATTTTCTGTCTGGTTGATCTGTCTGCTATTGACAGTGGAGTGTTAAAGTCTCCCACTATTATTGTGTGGGAGTCTAAGTCTCTTTGTAAGTCATTAAGAACTTGCCTTATATATCTGGGTGCTCCTGCATTGGGTCCATATATATTTAGAATCGTTAGCTCTTCTTGTTGTATCGATCCTTTTACCATTATGTAATGACCTTTTTTGTCCCTTTTGATCTTTGTTGCTTTAAAGTCTATTTTATCAGAGAGAAGAATTGCAACTCCTGCTTTTTTTTCCTCTCCATTTGCTTGGTAAATCTTCCTCCATCCCTTTACTTTGAGCCTTTGTGTATCCTTGCATGTGAGATGGGTTTCCTGGATACAGCACACCGATGGGTTTTGTTTTTTTATCCAATTTGCCAGTCTGTGTCTTTTGATTGGTGCATTTAGCCCATTTACATTTAGGGTTAATATTGTTATAGGTGAATTTGATCCTGCCATTTTGATTCTAGTTGGCTGTTTTGCCTGTTAGTTGATGCAGATTCTTCATTTTGTTGATGTTCTTTACCATTTGGTATGTTTTTGGAGTGGCTGGTACTGGCTGTTCCTTTCTATGTGTAGTGCCTCTTTCAGGAGCTCTTGTAAAGCAGGCCTGGTGGTGACAAAATCTCTGAGTACTTGGGTGACCCAACATTTCTCTCTGGCTGCCCTTAGCATTTTCTCCTTCATTTCAACCCTGGTGAATCTGATGATTATGTGCCTTGGGGTTGCTCTTCTTGAGGAATATCTTTGTGGTGGTCTCTGTATTTCCTGGATTTGAATATTGGCCTGCCTTGCTACGTTGGGGATGTTTTCCTGGATAATATCCTGAAGAGTATTTTCCAGCTTGGATTCATTCTCTTTGTCACATTCAGGTACACCTATCAAACGTAGATGAGGTCTCTTCACATAGTCCCACATTTTTTGGAGACGTTGCTCATTCCTTTTTGCGCTTTTTTCTCTATCTTGCCTTCTCGTTTTATTTCATTGAGTTGATCTTTGACCTCTGATATCCTTTCTTCTGCTTGGTCAATTTGGCTGTTGAAACTTGTGCATGCTTCGCAAAGTTCTTGTGTTGTGTTTTTCAGCTCCATCAATTCACTCATATTCCTCTCTAAGTTGTCCATTCTTGTTATCATTTTCTCAAATCTTTTTTCAAGGTTCTTAGTTTCTTTGCATTGAATTAGAACATGTTCTTATAGCTCACAGAAGTTTCTCATTACCCACCGTCTGAAGTCTGATTCTGTCATTTCATCACACTCATTCTCCATCCAGCTTTGTTCCCTTGCTGGTGAGGAGTGTGATCCCTTGTAGGAGGTGAGGTGTTCTGGTTTCGGGTGTTTTCCTCCTTTTTGCACTGGTTTCTTCCCATTTTGTGGATTTATCCACCTGTCGTCTGTGTAGTTGCTGATTTTCAGATTGGGTCTCTGAGTGGACGTCCAGATTGTTGATGATGAAGTTATTTTTGTTTCTTAGTTTTCCTTCTAACAGTCTGGCCCCTCTGCTATAGGACTGCTGAGGTCCACTCCAGGCCCTGCTTGCCTGGGGATCACCTGCAGCAGCTGCAGAACAGTAAGGGTTGCTTCCAGTTTCTTCTTCTGCTATCTTTATTCCAGAATGATGCCCGCCACATGTCAGTCTGATCAGTCCTTTGTGAGGTGACTCTTTGGATATACGGGGGTCAGGGAGCTGCTTGAGGAGACAGTCTGTTCTTTATGGGAGCTCAAGTGCTGAGCTGTGAGCTCTGTTGTTCATTCAGAGCTGCTAGGCAGGTATGTTTAAGTCTGCTGTAGCAGAACTCATAAACCGCCTTTTTTTCTGCAGGTGCTCTGTCCCGGGGAGTTAGGGCTTTATTTATGAATATCCGTTGTGCTGCTGCCTTTTTTTTTCTCAGGGCTGCCCTGCCCAGCAAGGAGGCAGCCTCGTCACTGTCTGCCTGCAGAGGCTTTGCTGAGCTGCTGTGGTCTCCACCCTGCTGCCCTGTGAACTTCCCTGCAGTC
Source organism: Saguinus oedipus (assembly GCA_031835075.1). Lineage (NCBI taxonomy): Eukaryota > Metazoa > Chordata > Mammalia > Primates > Cebidae > Saguinus > Saguinus oedipus. The sequence continues at coordinate 163,691,392 of CM063173.1, forward strand.
CTGTTTATTTGGGTGTGGTTAGAACTGCCTCGGCAATGGTGGCCCGCCTCTGTAATGGTGGACTCTCTGTTATGACGGGTTGCCTTGGCAACGGCAGGCTGCGTCAGCAATGGCGGACTACCTCTGTATGGGTGGAGTGCCTCAGTAATGGCAGACACCCGTCCTCCACAGAGCTGGACCGTCCCGGGTTCAGCTGTGCTTGCTGTGAAACTCTCAACCCCGAGCATTTCCAATTGCTGTTTTTGTTTGTTTGTTTTTGTGGGCGTGGGACCCGCGGAGCCTGATCACCTGGCTCCCTGTCTCAGAGCCTTTTTTTTTTAAGTTGAACAGTTGACTCTCTCCCAGGTGTTTCAGTCACCTGCTGAAAGGGCACCAGGATCTGTGTGATTTCCCATGTCGCGACTCATTGCGCCGGCTGAAACAATGGCGCTGCCCGGGAATCTCCTGGCCCAGCTCTCTGTTTCAGTCCCGTTTAATCAGATGAATGGACTAATCTGCCTTCCTGGAGCTCCAATTGCCATCTTAAAAGGGCAACCAGACCAGTGTATTTTGTATGGAGAGCCACTGTGCCACGGTGCCGGCAAAACAGCTGCGCCAGCTGAAACAGCCACACTGGCCAAAACAGCTGCGCTCGCAACCCGTGGGGCTCCTCCGCCTGGGAATCTCCTGGTCTGTGGGCAATAAAGATCCATCTGGAAATGCGGTGTCCACTCACCCTCTGTCCTTTCACTGTGAGCTGCAATCCTGAGCTGCTCCTAAAGGGCCATCTTGGATTGTGGTCATCAGGATAACATTTTTTTTGAATCAAGAAGTGATTTTCTTTCCTTCTCTTCTGAAAGTGAAACCTTTTTTTCACTCTTCTCCAGGCCCTGAATCACAGAAGGTGCAAATCGCTGGGGACCATCTTGAAGGTGCTTCCATGACAGCTGGTGACCTTGCCTATAGCTAAATATTTTGAATATCACTTTCATACGAGTCAGAGTAGCCTCAAAGAAAATGTGGGCTTATTCAAAGTTTTTCCGGTCTCACTCTAGTTCATTCTGATTTGTTGTCATTCCAACTCTTCAAACCTCCCCCAGAGCCAGCACCTCCACCCCGCCACCACCCAACAAAGCCTCAGATTCTGGGACTGCGGTGCACCACCCCCATTGGTGGCAGTTTCATCCTTTTAGTGTTTTCATGCCCAAACCCTGAAGTCCACTCCATTTCCCTCACACATCATTTCTAATCTGTCAGGAAATCCTTTTGACTCTTGTTGCAGACCATATCCAGGATCTAACTGCTTCCGCAGCTATTTCCATCCAAGCCACTGTTTTGTCTTACCTGGTTTATCAGTTTGCTAGGGCTGCTGTAAAAAGTACAAACTCGGTATCTTAAACAACAGAAATTTATTATCTCACAATTCTGGAGGCCAGAAATTCTGGAGACCAAAATTAAGGTGTTGGCAGAGTTGGTTCCTTCTGAGGGCAGGATTTATTCCAGGTTTCTCTTTAGCTTATAGATAGCCGTCTCTTCCGTGCATCTGTTTATATCATCTTACAGTATCTGTGTTCAAATTTCCCCATTTTATAAGGACACCAGTCATACTGGATTAGGGCCCACCCTAATGACCTTGCCTTAACTTAAAACCTCTCTGTAAAGACAAACTCTGAATAAGTCACATTCTGAGGTAGTGGAGTTTAAAACTTCAATATGTGAATTTGAGCGAGTAGGGCATGTTCAACCCATAACATTAGGATTGTTGCCGAAGCTTCTTACTTGGTTTCTCTGCTGCTTCTCTTGTCTCCCAGAGCCCATTCTCCACACAGCAGCCAGAGTTATCCTTGTAAAATAGAATTCAGATCATATCTCTCTTTTGCTTAAAATTCCCCAATGCATCAAGATTGGAGTGAAAGCCAAGGTCCTTACAATGGCCTCGCAGACTCTATGACCCAGTCTCCATCACATCTCTGACTTCATCTCCTGTGCTTTCCCCTCACACACTGTACTTCAGCTTCCAGGCTTCCTCACTGCCCCTCTAACCTACCAGGCTAGTTTCCTTCCATGTCACAGTGCTTATATATAGTATTTCCTCTTCCTGGAATATTCTTCACCCAGGTGGAGGTGAGTCTTGTTCTCATTTCCATCAAGTCCAATCAGATGTTTCTGACTCAACACGACCTTCCTGACTTTCTTATTTAAAATGACATCCCCTACCCCAGCACTCCATGCTGCTCTCTTATGCTTTCCTTTCTGCACGACACTCACTCGCTTCTGGTGCAGTAAAATAGACGCTCACATTGTGCTTATTGTCTGCCCCCTCTATTAGAATATGGCTCAGTGGGGCTTGCTCTCTGTTGCAATTCCTGGGTCTAGCACACTGTCTACTAGCAGACAGTCAATACATAAGCTAAATAAAATAATTCTATTTTAGAAATGTTGCAACTGGAGAACAGAGAAGTTAGGCATTTTTCCAGGTTACACAGTAAGTTAGTGACAGAGCTTGGAGTAGAACCTTGGAGCCCCCTTGATTCAAAGCTCTTTGTGTTGTAACCAGACCATAAATATTTTCCTTGCTATAATGACATCTATATATGCTAATTAAAGCTTAAGATACAGATTTTAATTTTCATTTTAAAGACTGTCTTCTGCTTGCTAAGGTTGCTTCTTTTTTTTCTTTTTTGAGATGGAGTTTCGCTCTCATTGCCCAGGCTGGAGTGCAATGGTGCAATCTCAGCTCACCGTGACCTCCACCTCCCAGGTTCAAGCGATTCTCCTGCCTTAGCCTTCCCAGTATTACAGGCATGCACAACACCTGGCTAATTTTTTGTTGTTGTTGTTGTTGTTGTTTTAATAGAGACGTGGTTTCTCCATATTGATCAGGCTGGTCTCAAACTCCTGATCTCAAGTGATCTGCCTGCCTCAGCCTCCCAAAGTGCTGGGATGACAGGTGTGAGCTGTTGCACATGGCCTGTTTCTATCTTAATAGCCGATTTAGATCATTTGCATCACCAGTCTAGTCGAATCCATTGCATTGCAAGTATGATCAACAAGGCCCCCAAATACAAAGCATTTCTCTGCTGACTCAGTGGCTGCATCTGGACTGTTAGTGACGCCAATAGTGTTTTGTTTTTTATTAAGATAATTATAATTTTTATAAAGTAATATATACACATGATTGAAAAAACAAAACATTATGTAATGAAATGGCCCAGACTCTCAAGGATAGTATATCCTTGAGTCCTTACCCCACCTCAACCCTGCCCATGCCTTCCCTCGAACCAGGCTCTTTCAGCTTTCTGTCTTTCTGTTCCAGGACCGATGCACGGCTCTCATTCTGTGACCTTCCCTCTCGGATAGATTCTACTGTTTGTTTCCTAGATCTCATGTCTTCCTCTTAGGTTATTTCCTCATTTTGCTGGAACTCATCCTCAAGTAAGTTCTTAAGAAAGGGTTACCAGAAGTACATTTTGTGGGTACTTGAATGTCAGAAAATACATTTATTCTGCATTCACGCTTGATTGTCATTTGGCTGGGAGCACAGACTCTATTTATCTAAGAAGTGCCAGCAACAGTGGCATGGCTCCCTGGAGGACTCAGTTGGCCACAGGTGAGTGACGAAATAGACCAGCTTGCCTCCTTCAGCTGCGTGGCCCTCCTTCCCTGCCTGACCTCTGATTCCTCAGTCCCTTTGTCCTGTGTGCTTTTCATAGCCTTTGGAAATGTTGGCCTTTCTGACCCTGAATCTGGCTCCTGTCCCATCCCAGTGGCAGCTCTCTTCCCTGTGACTTTCTTTCTTGAACTTTGCTGTTACTCTGAGTTCATGCATCATGGACACTTTAATACACCCGAAGATCTTAGGAAGGAAAAGTATTGCTTGCAGTTACAGTAACTTAATACAAAGGAAAGTTCGACAGAAGTAATTCATCCCTCTGCCTGTAAAGTTTCTACAGGCAGACAACTTTTCCCTACTCCTGCTAAAAAACAAACAAACAAACAAAAAAACCCTAAAGCTAATTATAATACAAAGAGCAATGAATTTAAATGGAAATGGTTTGCATTTGAAGAGATTTATTTAATTGGCTGAAGGATTATTTCTTTTCTTTTTTTTTTTGAGGTGGGGTTTCGCTCGTTACCCAGGCTGGAGTGCAATGGCGCGATCTCGGCTCACTGCAACCTCTGCCTCCTGGGTTCAGGCAATTCTCCTGCCTCAGCCTCCTGAGTAGCTGGGATTACAGGCACACGCCACCCGGCCCAGCTAATTTTTTTTTTTTTGTATTTTTAGTAGAGACAGGTTTCACCATGTTGACCAGGATGGTCTCAATCTCTTGACTTCGTGATCCACCTGCCTTGGCCTCCCAAAATGCTGGGATTACAGGCTTGAGCCACTGTGCCCGGCAGGATTATTTCAAGTAGGGGCTTTCTCCATAGATTTATATGTTTAGAGATAAGTGAGTGAGGGGCAGAGCTTTTCCGAGCTCGAGGATGTGGAGCCACAGCCACTAGAAGATGGTATGATTGTGAATGGGAAAGTGTGAATGAGTTTGAGAACTGGTTAGAGAAGATATAAGGGATCTTCCATATAAGGGTAGATGTAAAGTAGCTGACTATATGGAGAGGGAGAGGGAATATATTGGGAAAATGCTGTGCTGTGAGCCCCCCACCCCCCATAGTGTGCCGAGTGGCTTGCTCAGCATCCTGCTGCCTGGCCTACCTAGCAAGATCTGAGGGGTCAGGGGAGAGGGGCCAGGGTGGGGTGGGCATGAAGGTGGAGGGAGAGCAGCCAGTCTGGGCAGTGCCTGGAAAGTGCTACCCTCCCCTCTGCTGGCCTGATTGGTCTGCGGTCTTGGATCCTGTGCAGTGGATGTGGAACCTGGGTAAGAAGAAGGCCTGGGGTCACTGAAAAGAGATGTCGTCCCAGACGGTGGCCTTTCAGGATGAGGACTGCTCAGAGTTGTGGGGATTCCCAAATTAAAAGGGGATTCTAGAGTGGCTGACTGAAGGAGAGCCATCCTGGAGGGGAGTTGGGGGCGGGTAGGTGGCTCAGCAGGGGAGAAAGAAAAGCCTGAGAGGGAAAGGATCTGCCAGAAGCATCTGCCCAGCCCAGAGAGCTTGCCCACCGCCAAGACGCAGGTAGGAGCTTTCTTTCCTGGATCTCTACTCCTTCCTTACTGCACCCTCTGGATTTGCCATGGAGCCTTCAGAAATGGCTTTCAGCCATTGTGGACATGGGTAGGAAGAGAGAAAAACAGCACATCTACCCAAAGCAGGCCATCCACCTGCCAGCCTTAGCTTGATGGATGACGGCAGAGGGAAGGGAGGTGAGTGAAATATTCAAAATATTAATATATTGAACCAAACATTGCAAGTTTGAACCGAAGATGGATGGCTTCCAGTAACCGTAGAGTTTTGTATATCTAGTACTGGTGAGAAAGGCCATGGGCTTGCTCTCACTCTGAGGTTAGGGCAACACTCCCCTCACTGTCTAGGTTATAATGCAGAGTGGAAAACAAGAAGAATAAATATGAATTTTGAGTGCACCTCAGTAATGACGCCACATCAATGCACTGGTAACAAGAACTTTGGCAAGATTATTCTATGGCTGCACCCAGACCCTTGGGCTCCCACAGTCCCACTTCCCATGGTTCTCAGGAAAGACTCAGTGAAGCTGGAGAGAAGCAGAGGGAGGGGCCCATCCAGTGCTCTGCGCAGTGGTGGGCCAAGACCAAGAAGGGAGAGGGCAGACTAATAGAGGCCGTATAGGTTAGAAAGAAAATATTAGCACTTCTGGAAAATTCTACATACACAACACAACACATTTTAAATCTCATTAAATGACATGTTCAAGTCAGAAACCTGTGGAAAACAACGGAAAATTAGAACAACCTAAATGTACAGAACAGGGAGTAGAAATGAGTAAATCAGAGTTTATTCATATGATGGAACAAGATGCAGTCATTAAAAATTGTGTTTTCAAAGATATTTGATAATATGAAAAGCACACCTGATACATGACGTCAAAACATGAAATGCTGTTTTTCGTATGACAAAATGGTTGAATATCAGCAATTTCATGTGGTTTAATCCAGTAATAAATGGAAGAAAACCGTTAGCAAACATAATATAAACTGTTTCTACAATACAATACTCTAATTTTGAAGGGAAGAAACTACATAGAACTATGGAGAAATACAACTGGGTGCCTTCTGCATGCTAAGTTCATTATTATCTCAAATCCTCAGAAGCCCTGTGGGATGGCTGCTATTCTTTTTTTTTTTTAATTTTTAATTTTTTATTGTGTTTTAGGTTTTGGGGTACATGTGCAGAACATGCAAGATAGTTGCATAGGTACACACATGGCAGTGTATTATGCTGCCTTCCTCCCCTTCACCCACATTTGGCATTTCTCCCCATGCTATCCCTCCCCAGCTCACCCCCCCACTGTCCCTCCCCTATTTCCCCCAATAGACCCCAGTGTGTAGTACTCCCTTCCCTGTGTCCATGTGTTCTCATGGTTCTTCACCCACCTATGAGTCAGAATATGCGGTGTTTCATTTTCTGTTCTTGTGTCAGTTTGCTGAGAATGATGTTCTCCAGATTCATCCATGTCCCTACAAAGGACACGAACTCATCATTTTTGATTACTGCATAATATTCCATGGTGTCTATGTGCCACATTTTCCCAGACCAGTCTATCATCGATGGGCATTTGGGTTGGTTCCAGGTCTTTGCTATTGTAAACAGTGCTGCAATGAACATTCGTGTGCATGTGTCCTTATAGTAGAACGATTTATAGTCCTTTGGATATATACCCAGTAATGGGATTGCGGGGTCAAATGGAATTTCTATGTTTAGGTCCTTGAGGAATTGCCACACTGTCTTCCACAGTGGTTGAACTAATGTACACTCCCACCAGCAGTGTAAAAGTGTTCCTATTTCTCCACATCCTCTCCAGCATCTGTTGTCTCCAGATTTTTTAATGATCACCATTCTAACTGGCATGAGATGGTATCTCAATGTAGTTTAGATTTGCATTTCTCTAATGACCAGTGATGATGAGCATTTTTTCATATGTTTGTTGGCCTCATATATGTCTTCTTTTGTAAAGTGTCTGTTCATATCCTTTGCCCATTTTTGGATGGGCTTGTTTGTTTTTTTCTTGTAAATCTGTTTGAGTTCTTTATAAATTCTGGATATCAGCCCTTTGTCAGATGGGTAAACTGCAAAAATGTTTTCCCATTCTGTTGGTTGCCGATTCACTCTAGTGACTGTTTCTTTTGCCGTGCAGAAGCTGTGGAGTTTGATTAGGTCCCATTTGTCTATTTTGGCTTTTGTTGCCATTGCTTTTGGTGTTTTGGTCATGAAGTCCTTGCCTACTCCTATGTCCTGAATTGTTTTGCCTAGATTTTCTTCTAGGGTTTTTATGGTGCCAGGTCTTATGTTTAAGTCTTTAATCTGTCTGGAGTTAATTTTAGTGTAAGGTGTCAGGAAGGGGTCCAGTTTCTGCTTTCTGCACATGGCTAACCAGTTTTCCCAACACCATGTATTAAACAGGGAGTCCTTTTCCCATTGCTTGTTTTTGTCAGGTTTATCAAAGATCGTATGGTTGTAGATAGGCTGTGTTGCCTCCGATGCCTCTGTTCTGTTCCATTGGTCTATATCTCTGTTTTGGTACCAGTACCATGCTGTTTTGATTACTGTAGCCTTGTAGTATAGTTTGAAGTCCAGTAGTGTGATGGGGATGGCTAATATTCTTATCTCTACTTTACAGATGAGGAAACTGAGTCTTAGTGGGTTTTGAGTAACAAATGTGATAGGCTTATTGCAAGTTCCAAGTTTAGTAGGGAACAAGGAGAAAATGACTTCATTTTTTTCTCCTCCCCTGTCACTTCAAACCCACTCTCTTCTTTCCCACCAGGGTATGTTACAGGTCCTACAGTTTTCTTGGGTCACACAGAGAGGCTTCTTCTCACCTTCACAGCTTGGTCCCCTGGTGCCTCTAACTTCTAGATGCCACTAGAGCTTCCTTCCCTTTCTTCTTCCCCTTCCTTCCCCCACTTGACTTGTAGAGAATGGCACATGGTGTCCTCTCCCTGCCAGCCTAAGTGTGTGAACCCGGCTTCTTAGGGATCCCGGTAGGTGCTTTCCGCCTTCCAGATGGCTCATGGAACACAGAATGCTTTGTTCTGCCATGGAGTTTTAGACAAAACTCTGGGACAACTGGAAGAGTTGCACCTAACACTGTTACTCTTGCCAAGGGCCACACAGATAATGGCAAAGCTGGATCTGAAGGTAATTCTCTCTGGCTCAGTAACCTCATCTGCCTCTTTACAGCAATTAATTTAAAAGGAAATAGTCTGAGGCCAGGCATGGTGGCTTATGCCTATAATATGAGCACTATGAGAGGCAGGAGGTAGGTGGATCACCTGAGGTCAGGTGTTCAAGACCAGCCTGGCCAACATGGTGAAACCCCATCCCTACTAAAAATTCAAAAATTAGCTGGGCATGATGGTGCATGCCTGTAATCTCAACTACTTAGGAGGCTGAGGCAGGAGAATTGCTTGAACCCGGGAGGCAGAGGTTGTGGGGAGCCAAGATCACACCACTGCACTCCTGTCCGGGCAACAACAGAGTGAAACTCCATCTCAAAAAAAAAAAAAAAGAAAGAAAAAGAAAAGGAAAATGTTTGTATTTGACGAGATTTATTTACTTGACAGAAGGATTTCAAATAGGGAGCTTTCTTCAGAGATGTATGTGTTTAAAGATCAGTCAGTGATATAGAGCTGTTTTGAGCTCAAGGACATGGAGCCACGGCTAGGAGAAGATTAAATTAAAAACATTCCTAAAAAAGAAAGGAAAATACCCCCACCAAGATGTCAGTCACATTCCAAATCAAGATCCTCCACACAGCTGGCTCACCTTCTCATCCTGAACTTAGATGGTGCCAGAGATCCCAATCAAGATCATTCCTAGAAGGCAGAAATCTCCAGAAAGAACTCCACCAAGACAAATGCGTGCTCTACCAAGGCCTAGGAGAAATAGCTGTCCAGTGGGAGGATGAACCCATTCATCAGCATTCTTGTCCAGGAGTAGCTCATCATCCTCTCTTCTCATTTCTGGTCATCACCAAAGAAGTCTCCCAAGAGGACACTTAGTCTCTAGTTAAGGCAATTAACTAGTGAATACACTAAAAGCCATTGAATTGCATGCTAAAATGGGTGAATTGTACGATATATGAATTATACTTCAATAAAGCTGTATACACACACACACACACACACACACACACACACACACACAGAGAGAGAAATTCTAAGGTATCAAGGAATAAATCTAACAAAAAATTCCAAAATATGGAGAAAATAATATGATTCATTTAAAAACATTAAGATGTAAATTAGAAATATGCCATATTAATGGATAGGAAGAATAACAAAAAATGTCAATTGTCTCCAAATTCAAAATAGTTTGAATCCAAATTTCATTTGTATTTTCAGGAAACTTGACAATTCTAAGATTTAGGTAGAAGAACAAAGAGAAATAACCAATACAATGTAGAAGAAGAAAAAGATGGGAATGGTTGCCCTATCAAGGCTTAGGATGAAACTTTGCTAATTAAAACAATATGGTGGGCCACAGATCCCAATATGGTGGGCCAGAGATCCACTCCAGTGCGGGGATAGAAAATTGACTAATGGAACAGATTAATGTACCTAGAACTGGACATGTCAATCTTTGGAAATTTGATCTGTGATGGAGAGGACAGTGGTAGAGAAGGAGCTGTTCAGTAAGTGGTGCTGGGGCAATTGGCTATCCACATAGAAAAATGTGAAACTGATGTATCACACATCATACATCAATATAAATCCCCAGTGGATTAAGTGTTTAAGTGTGAAAATAAAAATTTTAAAACTTTCAGCTGGGGCAATATTGTGAGACCTTGTCTCTACAAAAAAATTTAAAAATTAGCCAGCTGGTGTGTGCCTGTAGTCCCAGCTACACAGGAGGCTGAGGTGGGAGGATTGCTTTAGCCCAGGAGGTCAGGGCTGCAGTGAGCTGTGATTGTGCCATTGCACTCCAGCCTGGGTGACCAAGCAAGATCCTGCCTCAAGAAAGAAAAAAAGTGAAAAAAAATTTTTAGAAGAAAATGGAGGATAATGTCTTTATTACCTTGGGATTGATAAGGATTTCTTAACTAAGACATAAAGGAAAATATTAAATTTGACTATATTAAGGTTAAAAATTTGTTTATTAAAGGACATCATAAAGGGAAGAATCAAGCCCCAATCTAGGATTCAACTGCAACACATATAACTGATAAAGATTAACATCCGAAGTTATCAAGAACTCCTGTATAGCAGGCAAAACAACCCACTATAAGAATAGGCTAAAAACTTGAACAGATGTTTCACACAGAGGAAACAGAGATGGTAAATAACCACACTCAATCTCATCAGAAATCAGGGAAACCTAGATCTCAACGAGAAATCATTTTATACACAGCAGATTGGAAAGATTAGGAAGTTTGCCAATCTGAGTTTTAGAAATGATATAAATGAAAGCAACTCACATGCATTACCCATTGGAATTATAAATTGGTATATTGGAAAAACTTGACATCATTTTTTAAAGTTGTACATTTGTATATCCTATGACAGAGCAGTTCAACTCCTAGTATACACTCTAGAGAAACTCTTGTACATGAGCATCATGAAGTGTAAGAGAATGTTTAATACAACCTGTGCATGAAATAGTGAAAACGAGTGAGCATGGATGAATCTTAGTACCAGAGTGCTGAGTGAGAAAAGCCAGTCTCAGAAAACCGCATACCTAAGGAAAGATTTTTATGAAGTTCAACGAGCAAAAAGAAACCCTCTATTGTTTAATGATGCATATGTTATAAAACTATATATGTAAGTGTTTCTGTATATGACTTTGTATATGTATATATAAAAAAGGAAATGATAAAACTTAACATTCAAGAAAGAGGTTATACCTGCTGAGATCATAAGATTGGGATATAAAAGGAGTACATAGATAGAAGCAGTGGTAGTGTTTCTGTTCTGCTGCTTAAATTTCATGGCTTAATGGGCATTTCATTTAATTAGGCTGTGTGATACACTGCATATGTTCTTGTTTATTAAATGCATTAAATAAGATACATGTGACAAATGCTTGCTTTAATTCTGGACACAGATGTAACTGTGCATATCAGGTGGCTTTGGTGTGAAGGCAGCTTACAAGAACTTCAGTGCGTTAGGGTCTGAGGCCCTTCCACCTGAAGAAGAATGAGCCAACTCCTCCACCCCCACATCAGAGCCTAGGATTCCAAAAGCAAAGAGGCATTTTCAGTAAGGCTTATGGTTTTCTCTCACTTGATCTGCTCTTAGCCCATGTCTATGTCCTAAAGAGAGAGAGGCCTGTAAGCAAACAGAAAAAGGTCTGTTATCAAAAACCTCACAAGTCTCTGGGGTAAAAGCTGGCCTGATTGGGAACACCTCTAACTGAATATCATCTAAAAGACAAGACAGGCTTCTCCCTCTTTGCAGAGCTCTGAGTGCACTGCGAGGTCTCCAAGGTGGAAGTGGCAACCCAGAGTGCCCTAACAGGAGGGCACAGGTCTGGGGAAGTGGCCCTCATGCCTCTTCCATGTGACAATGACCCTTGGACACTTTAGGTGCCAGTGGAACTCTGCTGGGTAGAGGTTCAGTGCCCAGGGAGTGTTGCATGAGACTAGATCCTGTATATCCACAAGAGCAAGTAAGAGACTGTTAGCCAAAGCACTTGAGCAAGAAAAACAAAGGCATCACACTTTGCGATTTTAAATTACACTAATCAAAACAGTGTGACAGTGGCATAAAAAAAAGACATGTAGACCATTGGAATATAATAAAGAGCCCCAAAAGAAACCCACTTATATATGGCCAACTGATCTTTGACAAGGGTGCCAAGAATGGAGAAAGGACAGCCTTTTCAATAAACGGTGCTAGGAAAGCCAGATATTCACACGCAGAAGAATGAAATTGGATCCTTATCTTGCAGCACATAAAAATATCAAGTCAAATGGATTAAAGAGTTAAACATAAGACCTGAAATTAAATGACTAGAAGAAAACATACAGTTAAACGTTCTTGATATTGGCCTGGGCAGTGATTTTTTGGATGTGACACCAAAAGCACAGGAAATGAAAGCAAAAATAAGTAAGTGGGATGACGTCAAACTACAAAGCTTCTGTACAGCAAAGAAAATAATCAAAAGGGCAACCTAGGGAATGAGAGAAAATATTTGCAAGTCATACATCTGATAAAGGGTTAATATTCAAATATACAAGAAACCTAAAACTACTCAATAGTAAAACAAAAACCCAAATAACGAAAAAAAAAATGGGCTAAAGATCTGATTAGACATTTATCTCAAGAAGACATACAAATAGCCAACAGGTGTATAAAAAGGTGCTCAGCATCACTATTCATCAGTGAAATGCAAATCAAAACTGCAGTGAGACGCCACGCCTTGCACCTGTGAGAATGCCTGTTATTAAAAGAACAGACAATAACAGGTGTTGGTGAGGATGTGTGGCAAAGGAAATGCACACTGTTGGTGGGAACGGAAATGAGCACAGCCACTGTGGAAAACAGTATAAAGGTATCTCAGAAACTTCAAAACAGACCTACCATATAATCCAGCAATTCCACTTCTGGGCATATATTCAAAGGAGAGGAAATCAGTATCTTAAAGTGATATCTGTACCCCCATTGCAGTGCTGTTCATAACAGCCAAGATATCGAAACAACCTAAGTGTCTGTTGATGGATAAATGGATAAATAGTGACACAGACACACACACACACACACATATACAATTAATATATACATACATATATACAATTAATACATATATACACGTATATATGTATATACACACACACAACAGAGTGCTAATCAGCCACAGAAGAGAAGGAAATCCTGCCATTTGCAACAACATGGATGAACCTGGAGAACATTATGTTAAATGAAATAAGCCAGACTCAGAAAAGTAAATACTGTATGATCTCACTTATATGTGGAATCTAGGAAGTCAAACTCAGAAGCAGAGAGCAGAATGGCAGTTGCCAGGGGATGGGTGAGAGGGGAATAGGGAGACATTTGTCAGATGATTGAAAGTTTCAGTTGTGTGGGATGGATGCCTTCTGGAGAGCCATTGCACAGCATGGCGACTATAGTTAATAATACTGCATTATTTATTTATTTATTTATTTATTTATTTCAGACAGAGTTTCGCTGTTGTTACCTAGACTGGAATGCAATGGCACGATCTCTGCCCACCGCAACCTCCGCCTCCTGGGTTCAAGCAATTCTCCTGCCTCACCCTCCCGAGTGGATGGGACTACAGGCGCGCACCAAGATGCCCAGCTAATTTTTGTATTTTTAGTAGAGACGGGGTTTCACCTCGTTCACCAGGATGGTCTCGATCTCTTGACCTCATGATCCACCCGCCTTGGCCTCCCAAAGTGCTGGGATTACAGGCATGAGCCACTGCGCCCAGCCAATACTGCGTTATTATATATATTCTGAAATTTACTAAGAGAGCAGAGGTGAAGTGCTGTCACCATACACACACACACACACACACACACACAAACTAGATGAGGGGTGTGGATATATTAGCTTAATTGTGGTAACCATTTCACAATATATACATATGTCAAAACATCACATTGTACACTTCAACTGTATACACTTTTTATTTGTCCAGTACACCCCAATAAAGCTAGAGAAAAAAACAAGAAAAGAGAAAGACTCTTGGAAATGCCCTGAGGTACTTGGTGACAGTTAATCTTCTGTCCTCGTCTATATCCACAACCCAGGTTACATTTCTGTTTAAGAGAATGAGGTTTCTAAAATGCCGTATTTTTGTTTACTGGATCATACGATGTCAGCTTTAGTCGTAACCCGCTGTCTCCTTCTCTCTGTCTCTGTTTCTATCCCTCTGTATCTAGCTCTACTTCCCTCTCTTCCCATCTCCCTCCGTCCCTTGAGTAGGAAGATTGTGCTGGCCTTGGTTTCCCTGGGCTCTCTCTCCCCTCTGGCTCCCTCACGCTGCCTCGGCCTCAGTGGGCATGAATCATGTCTGCTGAGGTATGCTCTGCTGTGCTGCTTTTGTTCCCAGAGCTGTGATGTGAATACGACTATGTTAGTGTTTTAATTTTGCCCTTTCTCTGGTATTGTGCTTCTTAACATATTCTAAACAAATCTCTTAAGAATCTTTACACAATTGCTAGTGTTTTATGTGTAAATGCCAAGGTTGACAAACTGCTCTGAGAAATTTAATTATAAACGGAGTAAGCTTATTTGAAAATTGAAAGTGGTATTTTATTTGCTCCTCAACATATTTACACATAAAGAGAACATAATGTGATGCCAGACCCCAAGAGAGGCTGAGCACATATTAATTGATTCTGATGGCAAAAGCTTAAGTGTGTCATTCTATTTAAACGATGCAGATTCGATCTAATTCAGTAATGCAAATCTCTGCGTAGCTGACGGTTGTCAAGCCTTAACAATAGTCACTTATGTCAGGTGATGATAATCTAAATATGAAAAATTTGAAGCATTTTTTAGAGATCATTGCAATCGATTGTCCTATAATGTAAGGAGGCACTACTGTCTTCAACAGGCCACATGGCCTTTCAGAGTTCCGTTTTCTTAGATCAATTTGAGGTCGTCAGATCAATACAGGGAAACTCTGAAATGGCAGTCTCACCGTTCAGACAAGTATAGCTGGCTGTTTAAAACTCGCCTTTTGTGAGGTCAGCTTTTTACCACAGGAAGTCTGGAGGCATCCTTAGATTTTAGCAGAAAGCAACAGCCTGGTTAATTACATGAACTCCGTTGGGCTACTTATTAGAATATTAAGTTTTTGTCAACATGCTACGAACATTGATTGCTGTCTAATCTCTGTGGATCTGGAGAATTAATGTTCTGATTACAAATAGCACATGTGTGGTAAGAACAACCCTGCTGTTATTAGGAATAATTGCTGTGAATATTATCTGGTTTTGAACCTTCAAAATCAGTTTTAAAGACCTTAACATTATGAGAGCATAGCAAGGAGAATACACATTTCTTTCGAGTTAGAGCTTTTGTTTGGTTTATCTCCTTTGCGTTTATTTATCAGGTTTTCATTCTTTGCTTTATTACTGAACAAGAAAAAGAAAAAGAAGATGTGGAAACAAACCAGTTTCCAGTGGGTTCGAAGTAGAGTTGTTAGCATTTTTGAATATAAAATTCAAATTCACATTCAAAATATCAAAAAGATGAATTGTTGGCAAAACAAGCTAAATTATGTTTATTGGGAACAAGAGTACATTTGAGTGGAAAGCCTAAGGTAGTGAGAAGAGCCATGGATTAAGAGTGAAAAGATGTAGGTTCTAGCACTGGCTCGAGATCCTGAAATATTCGCCAGACCTTTCTTGGCCTTAGTTTCCTTATGTGTGAAATGGCTGTTGAGACCTGGTAGTCTGTAATGTATCTTCCCAGTAAGAAAAAATGATTTCTCTGAAACAAAAACGGAGAAAGGATTCATTATATTCAAATACAGAAGCATTGCTGGGGTTCCTGGTGGTCCATGAGATGACCACGTCATATAAAAGATTGTTCCTGTGCTGAGAGGCAGCCCTGTGACAGCTGTCTTCATTGGATGCCCACTTGTGTCCCTCTGAATCACTCTGCTCTTCAATCCTGTGGATGAAGAGTGATCTGGGCGGACGTCTCCAAGTGTTGCTGAATATTTCTACATTTCACCTTCTTGCCTTTGGGCACTCAGTGTGCAGTTGGCTGTCCTGAGGAGTGCAACGGTTATACCATGTGGGAACCTCAGGCTTTGGGCTGTACTGTGCTGTCATGCGTTACAGAGGTGCAGCTTCATGTCACTCATAACCTTGGCACTCGTGACTCATGACCTGGGTTGAAGTGCTATGTTTCTGAAGATGCCTCTCTGTAGCCCGACTTTCTCCTCAGAACTTTTCCTCTAACCATGACCCTTGGGATAATTTGTTTTTTCACCTTTCCTCTTCCCTGTTCCCTGGAGATGCTGGGAATCTTTTCTACATGGATTTGGCTGTCTTTTGGACCACACTATTTTAATGCCATTTATGTGTCCTGAAACACTCTCTCCTTTTAATTCTGTATCTATGTCCATATCTATCTTTTGTAAAATCTCCAAGAGCATGTATAAATATCCAGGACCCTTTATATTATTGGTGCTGTTTACCTGGCTTGCATGCTCTGAGCACCAGAATCTTGATGGTAATAGAGTAGTTACTGGGGTCTTTCATAGAAAGTCTGGTTTGGCTGCAAGAAAAATACAACTCCCAGCTCAATTGGCCCAAACAAAAAGAAGATGTATCACCTATAGCAAGAAGTCTGGCTCCACTGTCGACTGACTCATGAGCTAAAGCCGTCATTGAGAACCCTGGGTGGCTAAAGTAATAATCCAGGTTTAAACCTCTCAGCATCTTTGCTTGTCCTCATCACTGAAGAATGACTGCAGCAGTTTAATCATCACATGTAATTGTGATCATGTCAGCAGAAGAAGGGCAAGTTTCCTGTGTGTGTGTGTGTGTGTGGTGTTGTTGTTAAAAATATATATATCCTTTTTTGTATTGCTCTCCCCGACCACCAGATTTTTATTAGTATTTCGATGATGAGAGTTGTATGCCCATACCCTCACCAGTTACCAATTACTGGTAAGAGGAATGAAACTATCACAGCTCCTATTTAATTCCTGTCTTGTTTCGTTTCACCAGTTTATTCATACAGGCATAATAAGAGGTGTTGACTCCATTAATAGCTTTTTTTTATTTGTATGGCTGATAAAGCTAGAGCCACATGATACTAAAGCTTTGGAATGAACTTCTTTCTGGAGGCTTTGCATAGTCCCTAGAGGAGTGAATTACTTATATGTGTGAGAAGAATTTTTATCATTGTTATCAGCACTATTTTCTCTGAGATCTTCACATTTGTTAATATTTCTGGACTGCCAGGAAATGAATTTACTGTCTGTGAGGCCTAATGTCACAGGTCATCAAGTAGATGAGTTTCCTAGGAAGACTTGGTAGATGTCATTCCCACATGTAAAATATAGGCTTTGTTCCCTAATAGTGAGCTTATCACATCTAATTAAAAGGAACTTTTGGCATGGGCAATACCCAATTATATTCTGGTAAGAAAGGAAATGATCATAAGTATTAATTATCTCCTGCGGTGAATAAGCTATATCAGTTTCTTCAGCTATTTTTTTCAAATTTATGAAATAGAAAATTTCATTGTGAAAAATGAAGACATTAGTAAGGGCACTATTCATATGGTTGAACCTTTGTTATTGTTTTATTGACAAGGCCAATAAATATATGTCATATTCTACCAAATTATTATTTTAAAATTGTCTTGATGACATATTAGCTTATAATTTATATTTCATGGGATAAGATTGCTCATGGGATTTTTTTTCTTCTGGATTTTGACAGTTGCTTTGTGACAAAATACCAGGTAAAGAGTGCTTGACTCCAGTGTGTGAGTAGGTATAACCTGTTAAATTGAGGGTGAAGGATAGATTTAATAAAAAGAACTTTTTTCTAATGTAGATTCAAATAGAACATTAATCATAATGAAAACAGTTCATTTAGTCCAATTAGCCCTAGTTAATTTTTGTTATGTTGAACTTGGGATGGGCAACCTGTGCGTTTTGGTCTTTTTGTCACGGTTTAATACCATGAAGTTCACTTTTTTGAAAAATATACAGTTCAGTGGATTTTAGTGTATCACTGAATACATTAATTTAGTGTATCAATGCAGAATGCTGCATTGATCACCACAGTTTTATTTCAAAACACTTTTATCACCTGAAGAGGAAACCTCATACTCAGACTCACTTGTCCCTTCCCCAGCCTGTGGCAAGCACTGATTTACTTTCTGCCTCTGTAGATTTACCTATTCCGAATACAGCATATAAACAGAATCATAAAATACATGTTTTTTTTGTGCCTGGCTTCTCTCACTTAGCACAATATTTTTAAGATCATCCATATTGTATAGCCTGTATCAATACTTCCATTGTATGGATGTACCATTTCATTAGTTTCCCGTGGCTGTTATAACAAATTACTACAAAATCGATTGTTTAAAACAACACACATTTATTGTCTTACAGTTCTGGAGGTCAGAAGTCTGAAATCAATTTCTCTTGACTGAGATCAAGGGTCAAGAGGGCCATACTTCCTCTGCAGGCTGAGGGAGAGTCCATTTCTTCACCTTTTTCAGCTCCCAGTGACTACCGGCATTCCTTGGCTTTTATGGCTCTTTCCTCCATCCTCCAAGCCAGTGTGTAGCATTTTGCTTCAGTTGTCACATTGCCTTCTGTTCTGTAGTCAAACTCTCCTCTAATTCCCTCACATGCGGACCCTTCAGATTACACAGGGTCCGCCTGGATAATTCAGGATATGCTCCCTATTTTAAGGTCCTTAAGGTAGCCAGGCATGGCAGCTCGTGCCTGAAGGCTGTGGCAGGAAGGTCACTTGAGCCCAGGAATTTAAGACCAGACTGGGGAACGTCTCTACAAAGAAAGAAAAAATAGCCAGGTGTCGTGGTATGCAACTGCAGTCCCAGCAACTTGAGAGGCCAAGGTGGAAGGATTGCTTGAGCCCAAGAGGTTGAGACTGCAATGAGCCAAGATGGCGCCACTACACTCCAGCCTTGGGTGGCAGAGTATTTTGTCTGAAAAAAATTCTTAATGTGATCACATCTGCAGAGTGTTTTTTGCCATATAAGATAATAACCACAGGTTCCAGGAATTAGGGCCACTGAGGCCACTATTCAATCTATCAGAATCACGGTTTGTTTATCCATTGTCAACGAACGAGCATTTGGTTTGTCTACCTTGTAGCTGTTATGAATAAGGCTGCTCTGAACATTCATTTACAAACTTTGTGTAGACAAGTGTCTTCAGTTCTCTTGAGTGTATACCTAAGAGTAGAAATGCTGAGTCATATGGAAACTTCATGTTTAACTTTTTGAGGAATTGCCAAACTGTTTTAAAGAAGCTGCACCATTTTCCATTCCCACTATCAGTGTATGAGGGTTTCGATTTTCCCACATCCTTGTCAACACTTGTTATTGTCTCTCTGTTTGATTATGGCTATTTCAGTGGATGTGAAGTGTTGTCTCACTGTTGCTTTGATTTGCATTTCCCTGATGACTAATGATGTTGAGCATCTTTTTGTGGGTTCATAGGTCATTTATATGTGTCTTTCAAGAAATGTCTATTCAGATCCTTTGCCTATTCTAAAATTAGGTTATTTCGTTGAGTTGTAAGAGTTCTTTCTATATTCTAGTAATAAGTCCCTTATTAGATATAGGATTTTCAAATATTTTCTCCGGTTTTTACATTGTCTTTTCAATTTCTTCATGTTGTCCTCTGAAGCACAAAAGTTGTTAGTTTTAATAAAGTTTACCTGTCTTTTCTTTTGTACTTTTGGCATCCTAATACCATGGCAACCTATCATGGTTCAGACCAATGGGAACCATCCCTTTGGACACATGTAGCTGTGTGGGTTTTCTTAGAAAAGCAGGCTAGGCATCAGCAGGGTCCCCTGCAGGTCCCCAAGATCAGGCAGTCATTTATCACAGTACCTAGATGGGTTTTAACCTCAGAACTCTATAAAGTCACAGGAAAAATTACTTCAATGTGACAGAACCCACACTAGGAAATAAGATCTCTTTACAGTTTATGTTACACACACACACACACTCTCTCTCTCTCTCTCTCTCTCTCTCTCTCTCTCTCTCTCAAGCATAATTAGACACAGCAAACCATAAATAAGACACAGCAGCGTTTGCATGTCACCTTCCATCTCTCTCATGAGGGAGCTGGAGGGTGCCTTTGTCATCCTGGCTGGATCCTGTTGAGCCTGCTCCTCCGCGAGCTCCCTGACTTGGGAGCGGTCCTGTTCTGTGCTGATCTCACGCAGCAAGTTGGTTCCTCCTTTCGAGCCTTTGTTGTCATGTGTGTTAAAGTCTTGGCCTCCACTGACTCTCGATCTGTGTTCACTGACTCAACCACCCAGGGCTGTTGCTAGTGTCACATAACCTGGCAATGGCTCTACAAATAAAACACCCATTCCTGGGGCCTGCCACTCCTTTCTCATCTCTGACCCACATTCAGCCGCCTCTCTATGGCATACTTGCTTTAGCCACAGGAAGGGTGCTTTGTGTTCAGCATCATTTTTTCCTTAATTAAACGAAACAAACTTCCTCATGATCTTCTGTTGTAGGGAATCGCAATGTCTGTCATTCCTGGGGGATGTCCCTGTGGGCATCTCTGCCGCTTCTGTAGCTGGTGGTGCCCACTCATCATGGCTTGTCTACTGTGGTACAGGTGGGACAGGGACCACGTAGGGCCTGAGAGTCACGTCATAGGTTTTCAGCAAAGGCCGACTGGTTAATGATGGAAACTGAGACCCTTAGACATGGAGTAACTCTCTCTGGAGGCAGGGGATGAACTAAGTGGCCTTTTCTAAGTGAGTACTCATCAACCTTTGGGGGAACAGATACCCAGTTTCATTATAATTTACTTTTCACTTTATCAGAAACACTGAATTCATTATTCAACTGATTGATGAAATGGAAGTAAAAGTCCCCTACAGTGTGTGTATGTGTGTGTTTACTGAAAGAGGTGGCAAAGTACTTAATGGTGACTTTCAGTATCTAGAGCAGACATTTTCTGCTATTGGTTTTGTTTTCTTTCATGTTACTAGATCCATTCTTTTTTATATTCTTTTTTTAAAATTATACTTTAAGTCCTGGGGTACATGTGCAGAACATGCAGGATTGTTACATAGATACACACATGCCATGGTGGTTTGCTGCCTCCATCCCCCTGTCACCTACATTAGGTATTTCTCCTAATGTTAGCTCTCCCCAACCTCCCCACTCCCTGCTATCCCTCCCCTAGACTCCCACCCCTCAATAGACCCTGCTGTGTGATGTTCTCCTCCCTGTGTCCTTGTGTTCTCATTGTTCAGCACCCACCTATGAGTGAGAACATGCGGTGTTTGATTTTCTGTTCTTGTTTCAGTTTGCTGAGAATGATGGTTTCCAGATTCATCCATGTCCCTGCAAAGGACACAAACTCATCCTTTTTTATGGCTGCATAGTATTCCATGGTGTATATGTGCCACATTTTCTTTACCCAGTCTATCACTGATGGGCATTTGGGTTGGTTCCAGGTCCTTGCTATTGTAAACAGTGCCACAATGAACATACGTGTGCATGCATCTTTATAATAGAATGATTTGTAATCGTTTGGGAGTATACCCAGTAATGGGATTGCTGGGTCAAATGGTATTTCTATTTCTAGGTCCTTAAGGAATCACCACACTGTCTTCCACAATGGTTGCACTAATTTACACTTTCACCAACAGTGTAAAAGTGTTCTTATTTCTTCACATCCTCTCTAGCATCTGTTGTCTCCAGATTTTTTAATGATCACCTTTATAACTGGTGTGAGATGGTATCTCAATGTGGTTTTGATTTGCATCTCTCTAATGACTAGAGATGATGAGCATTTTTTCATGTTTGTTAGGTGCATAAATGTCTTCTTTTGTAAAGTGCCTGTTTATATCCTTTGCTCACTTTTTAATGGGGTTGTTTTTTTCTTGTAAATTTATTTAAGTTATTTGTAGATTCCAGATATTAGCCCTTTGTCAGATGGGTAGCTTGCAAAAATTTTTCCCATGCTGTTGGTTGTCAGTTCACTCTAATGATTGTTTCTTTTGCTGTGCAAAGAAGCTCTTAAGTTTAATTAGATCCCATTTGTCTATTTTGGCGTTTGTTGCCATTGCTTTCAATGTTTTAGTCATGAAGTCTTTGCCTATGCCTATGTCCTGAATGGTATTGCCTATGTTTTCTTCTAGGGTTTTTATGGTTTTAGGTCTTATGTTTAAATCTTTAATCCATCTGGAGTATAAGATGTAAGGAATGGGTCCAGTTTCAGCTTTCTGCACATGGTTAGCCACTTTTCCTGATACCATTTATCAAACAGGGAATCCTTTCCCCATTGCTTGTTTTCGTCAGGTTTGTCGAAGATCAGATGGTTGTAGGTGTGTGGCATTACTCCTGAGGCCTCCTTTCTGTTCCACTGGTCTATATCTCTGTTTTGGTACCAGTACCATGCTGTTTTGATTGCTGTAGCCTTATAGTATAGTTTGAAGTCAGGTAGCGTGATGCCTCCAGCTTTGTTCTTTCTGCTTAGGATTGACTTGGCTATGCAGGCTCTCTTTTGGTTCCATATGAAGTTTTAGGTGGTTTTTTTCCAGTTCTGTGAAGAAGGTCAATGGTAGCTTGAAGGGGATAGCATTGAATCTGTAAATTACTTTGGGCACTATGGCCATTTTTGATATTCATTCGTCCTAACCGTGAGCATGTAATGTTTTTCCATCTGTTTGTGTCCTCTCTTATTTCCTTGGCCAGTGGTTTGTAGTTCTTCTTGAAGAGGTCCTTTGCATCCTTTGTTAGTTGTATTCCTGGGTATTTTATTCTCTTTGTGGCTATTGTGAATGGGAGTTTGCTCGTGATTTGGCTCTCTGTTTGTCTGTTATTGGTATGCAGGAAAGCTTGTTATTTTTGCACATTGATTTTGTATCCTGAGATTTTGCTGAAGTTGCTTATCATCTTAAGGAGATTTTGGGCTAAGACAATGGGGTCTTCAAAATATATAATCAAGTCTTCTGCAAATAGAGACAATTTGACTTCCTTTTTTCCTGTTTGAATACCCTTCATTTTTTTTTTTTACCTGATTGCTCTGGCTAGAACTTCCAATACTATGTTGAGTAGGAATGGTGAGAGAGAACACCCTTGTCTAGTGCCAGTTTTCAAAGGGAATGCTTCCAGTTTTTGCCCATTCAGTATGATATTGGCTGTGGGTTTGTTGTAGATAGCTTTTATTATTTTGAGATACGATCCATCGATACCTAGTTTATTGAGAGGTTTTAGCATAAAGCGCTGTTGAATTTTATTGAAAGCCTTCTCTGCATCTATTGAGATAATGTGGTTTTTGTCTTTGGTTCAGTTTATGTGATGGATTACATTTATAGATTTGCATATGTTGAACCAGCCTTGCATTTGCGGGATGAAGCCTACTTGATCATGATAGATAAGCTTTTTGATGTGATGTTGCATTTGGCTTGCCAGTATTTTATTGAAGATTTTTGCATCGATGTTCATCATGGATATTGGCCTGAAATTTTCTTTTTAAGTTGTGCCTCTGCCAGCGTTGGGTAGCAGGATGATATCAGTCTTATAAAATGAGTTAGCAGTATTCACTCTTTTTGTATTGTTTGAAATAGTTTCAGAAGGAGTGGTACCAGCTCCTCTTTGTACGTCTAGTAGAACTTGCTCTGAACCCATCTGGACCTGGACTTTTTTTGATTGGTAGGCTATTAATTGCTGTCTCAACTTCAGACCTTGTTATTAGTCTATTCAGGGATTCAACTTCTTCCTGGTTTAGTCTTTAGAGGGTGTAAGTTTCCAGGAATTTATCCATTTCTTCTAGATTTACTGGTTTATGTGCATAGAATTGTTTGCAGTAACCTCTAACGGTAGTTTGTATTTCTGTGGAATTGGTGGTGATATCCCCTTTATCATTTTTTATTATATCTATTCAATTATTCTCTCTTTTCTTTTTTATTTGTCTGGTTATTGGTCTATTTTGTTGATGTTTTCAAAAACCGAGCTCCTTGATTTGTTGATTTTTTTGAAGAGTTTTTTTGTGTCTCTGTCTCCTTCAGTTCTGCTCTGATCTTAGTTATTTCTTGTCTTCTGTTAGGTTTTGAATTTGTTTGATCTTGCTTCTCTAGTTCTTTTAATTTTGATGTTAGGGTGTTGATTTTAGATCTTTCCTCACTTCTCATGTGGGTATTTAGTGCTATAAATTTCCCTCTAGACACTGCTTTCAATGTGTCCCAGAGATTCTGGTATGTTGTGTCTTCATTCTCATTGGTTTCGAAAAACATCTTTATTTCTGCCTTCATTTTATTATGTATCCAGTAGTCATTCGGGAGCAGGTTATTCAAGAGCAGGTTGTTCAGTTTCCATGTAGTTGTGTGGTTTTGAGTGAGTTTCTTCATACTGAGTTCTAATTTGATTGGACTGTGATCTGAGAGACTGGTTGTTATGATTTCCATTCTTTTGCATTTTCTGAGGAGTAATTTGCTTCCAATTATGTGGTCAATTTTAGAGTAAGTGCAAAGTCGTGCTGAGAAGAATGTATATTCTGTGGATTTGGGGTGGAGAGTTCTGTAGATGTCTATTAGGTCTGCTTGGTCCAGATCTGAGTTCAAGTCCTAGATATCCTTGTTAATTTTCTGTCTTGTTAGTCTGTCTAATATTGACATTGGAATGTTAAAGTCTGCCACTATTTTTGTGTGGGAGTGTAAATCTCTTTGTAGGTTGTTAAGAACTTGCTTTATGTATCTGGGTGCTCCTGTATTGGGTGCGTATATAATTAGGATAGTTAGCTCTTCTTGTTGCATTGATCCCTTTACCATTATGTAATGCCCTTCTTTGTCTCTTTTCATCTTTGTTGGTTTATAGTCCATTTTATCAGAGACTAGGATTGCAACCCCTGCTTTTCTTTCCCCTCTCCATTTGCTTGGTAAATCTTCCTCCATCCCTTTATTTTGAGTCTATGTGTGTCTTTGCACATGAGATGGGTCTCCTGACTACAGCACACCGATGGGTCTTGACTTTTTATTCAATTTGCCAGTCTGTCTTTTGATTGGAGCATTTAGCCCATTTACATTTAAGGTTAATATTGTTATGTGTGAATTTGATCCTGCCATTTTCATACTTAGCCAGTTGTTTTTCCCATTAATTGATGCAGTTTCTTCATTGTGTTGATGGTCTTTACCATTTAGTATGTTTTTGCAGTGGCTGGTACTAGTTGTTCCTTTCCATGTTTAGTGCTTCCTTCAAGAGGTCTAGTGGTGATGAAATCCCTCAGCAATTGCTTGTCCATAAAGGATTTTATTTCTCCTTCACTTATGAAGCTTAGTTTGGCTGGATATGAATTCTGGGTTGAAAGTTATTTTCTTTAAGGATGTTGAATATTGGCCCCTACTCTCTTCTGGCTTGTAGGGTTTCTGCCAAGAGATCAACTGTGCGTCTGATGGGTTTCCCTTTGTAAGTAACCTGACATTTCTCTCTGGCTGCCCTTAGCATTTTTTCCTTCATTTCAACACTGGTGAATCTATTATGTGCCTTGGAGTTGCTCTTCTTGAGGAATATCCTTGTGGTGTTCTCTGTATTGCCTGGACTTGAATATTGGCCTGCCTTGCTAGGTTGGAGAAGTTCTCCCAGAAAATATCCTGAATAGTGTTTCCTAGCTTGGATTCATTCCCCCATCACATTCAGGTACACCTATCAAACATAGATTAGGTCTTTTCACGTAATTCCATATTTCTTTTTTTTTTATTTTTGAGACGGAGTTTCGCTCTTGTTACCCAGGCTCTCAGCTCACCGCAACCTCCGCCTCCTGGGTTCAGGCAATTCTCCTGCCTCAGCCTCCTGAGTAGCTGGGATTACAGGCACGCGCTACCATGCCCAGCTAATTTTTTGTATTTTTAGTAGAGATGGGGTTTCACCATATCCAGGATGGTCTCAATCTCTTGACCTCGTGATCCACCCGCTTCAGCCTCCCAAAGTGCTGGGATTACAGGCTTGAGCCACTGCGCCCAGCCATAATTCCATATTTCTTGGAGACTTTGTTTATTTCTTTTCACTCTTTTTTCTCTAATCTTGCCTTCTCATTTTATTTCATTGAGTCTCTGATATCCTTTCTTCTGCTTGATCGCTTCAGCTATTGAAGCTTGTGTCTGCTTCACGAAGTTCTCATGCTGTGTTTTTCAGCTCCATCAAGTCGTTTATGTTTTTCTCTAAACTGGTTATTCTAGTTAGCATTTCATCTAACTTTTTTTCAGAGTTCTTAGTTTCTTTGCATTGGGTTAGAACATGTTCCTTTAGTTCAGAGAGGTTTGTTATTACTCACCTTCTGAAGCCTGCTTCTGTCAGTTCGTCAAACTCATTCTACATCCAGTTTTGTTCCCTTGCTGGTGGAGAGTTGTGATCCGTTGGAGGAGGAGAGGCCTTCTGGTTTTTGGTGTTTTCATTCTTTTTGTGCTGGTTTCTTCCCATCTTCATGGATTTATCTACCTTTGGTCTTTGAAGTTGGTAACTTTTGGATGGGGTCTCTAAGTGAATGTCCTTTTTATTGATTTTGAGGCTATTTCTTTGTTTTTTAGTTTTCCTTCTAACAGTCAGGCCCCTCTGCTGCAGGACTGCTGGAGGTCCACTCCAGACCCTGCTTCCATGGGAATTACCTATGGGGGCTGCAGAACAGCAAGGTTGCTGCCTGTTCCTCCCTCTGGTAGCTTCGTCCCAGAAGGGTACCCACCAGATGTCAGCCAGAGCTCCCCTGTATGAGGTGACTCTTTGGATATACAGGGGTCAGAGAGCTGCTGGAGGAGGCAGTCTGTCTCTTGTCAGAGCTCAATTGCTGTTCTGGGAGCTCCGTTGCCTTCAGAGCTGCTGGGCAGGGATGTTTAAGTCTGCTGCAGTGGAACTCACAACTGCTCCTTTTCCCAAGTGCTCTGTCCTAGGAAGGTGAGGCTTTATTTATAAGTCCCTGAGAGGCTGCTGCCTTTTTTTAGAGATGCCCCACCCAGCAAGGGGGAGTCTAGTCACAGTCTTCCTGCAGAGGCAATGCTGAGCTGCCACAGGCTCCCCCCAGCTGCTCTGTAAACTTCTTTGTGCTTTTGTTTACACAAGGTAAAGTTAGAGCTGCCTTGGTAATGGTGGATGCCCCTCCCCCCACCAAGCTTGACTGTCCAGGGTCCAGCTCAAACTGCTGTGCTGGCTGCGAAAATCCCAAGCCAGTGGGATTCAGTTTGCTGGTCTCCATGGGGATGAGACCCACAGCCCAGATCACCTGGCTCCTTGCCTTCAGCCCCCTTTTTCTCAGGGGCGTGGGCGACTCTGTCTCGCAAGTGCTCCAGGCACCAGTCAAAACGGCTGCTCAGATTTGTGCTGGGAACTCACAGTGCCAGCTGAATCAGCCGCTCAGATTTGCCCTGGAAATCTGCGGCACCTGTCAGCAGGCAGGAACCTCTGGTCTGTGGGCTGCAAAGAGTGTGGGAGAAGCACAGCATCTGAACTGGAGCTGCAGAGTGGCCAGAAATGTCCCTGATGTCCTCCGTTGGGGAGGAGGGAGGACCCTTCAGCCCACTGCCCTTCCCGGGTGAGGCAGTGCCCCACCCTGCCTCAGTTTGCCCTCCTTGGGCTACATTCACTGTCCAACCAGTCACATTGAGATGAACCTGGTACCTTGGTTGGAAATGTGGAGATCACTCACCTTCTGTGTCACTCTCCCTGGGAACTGTGCTCTGGAGCTGTTCCTATTTGCTCATGGTGGGGGAAGTCACTAGATACTGTCCTAAAAGGATCTTAATGTAGTTAAGTTAGCTTATAATGGCTACAGGAGAAAATAGGCTCCCAGATCACACATTATAATGCCCCTTCTGAGAAAAGAATCACAGCAAAAGTTGGACCCAATTGTAAGAACATTAAACTTATAAAAGCATTGAATTGCTTCATAGGGTGTGTAAGAATTAGTACCCTCCTTGTACTGGTGGTTTTCCCATATAGTGTATCACTCAAGCTCAACAACACGCAAGAATGTTTTTGTACCAGTGAAGATTGCATCACAAAGCTGCATCTACTGAAAAAAAGAAAACGAAATACACAGAATAGTTTGGGCTGGTCCAGGAGCAAAGGACACTTTAAAGATTGCCTTTCTCCTGGATTCCTACCCTGTTCTGTGCCCTTTCTTGTGGACTAATGGCCTCTTGTGAGTTGGTAGGACTTACCTATCCTGATCTTCTGGTCCCAGGTAAAAGTCACGTTCTTACATCCAGGGGATCAGAGCCAGCCTAGACGGCCCAACACCATGCAGACCACCATGTCACAGACACTTAACTGCCATGTCGATTGGTTTGCAAAGATGAGCCAGGACTGCAAATGTCAAGCAACATTGCTCTGTACAGCAGAGGAAACCATCTCTGAACTCACCAGAAAGTACCTCTGGTGAGACTTGCAGGCTTTTGAGCATATTGTGTTGATGATGTTAAAAAGTAGAGGCAAAAAAAAAAAAAACCTGTTCCTGCCTGTGTAGCAGTTTTTATTCTGATTTTGAATAAGAGTAACATTTTTTGGCCAGCACGTATACATGGGCGGTCACACTTTTAGTTTGGAATTACCTGCAAGGAGCTCTATCTTCCAGAGCAGGTGGAAAGGGCATTGGCTCTGGAAATGCTCATCTCTGTCTTGTTCCAGTTTTAGTTCACGTACTGCCAAGGCAAGCACAGCCATAGCCTTTTAACGTGTTTCGTGGTTTTACTCATAAATCCTTTCCACAGAAATAGGGAAGATTTAAAAGACTTAATATTTTTAAAGTGCAGATCTGACTCTGTCACTCTCACCCCCACCCTGATTTCCTCAGTGGCTTCCCACTGCGCTTGGAATAAATTCACACTCTTTGCCATGGGCTCATAACCTGGCCCTGCATAACCTGGCACTTTCTACTCTCAGACCTCACTATACCTCCTTTCCCTGGCCCCCATCCCCAGTTCTGTCTCCCTTTACTGGAACATCCCAGGCTTTTTCTGCCTCGAGGCCATTGCCCTTGTGATTCTCTTTGCTCGCAACTCTTTTCCTAGAGCTTCAGCTCTTCATATGCCTGCCTCTAACCCTTCAGATAACAGCTCAGCCAGGTGCCATGGCTCACACTGGAATCCCAGTGTTCTCTGCTTTGGGAGGCAAAGACCTGAGGATCACTTGAGGCCAGGAGTTTGAGACCAGCCTGGGAAACAGAAGGAGAAGCCCCCTCACTACAAAATTAGCTGGGTATGTGGCATGGACCTGTGGTCCTAGCTTCTTGGGAGGCTGAGGTAGAGGATCACTTGAGCCCGGGAGGTGGAGGCTGCAGTGAGCCACTGGACACCAGCCTGGGTGACAGAGTGAGACTCTCAGAAAAACACACAGAAGACAAAAACAGAAACAAACAATCCCACAAACTCTCGGCAAAAATCAAGTATCAGCTCACATGTAAGTACACCTTTTCAGAGGTGATACTTAAAAAAAAGAAGTCAACCTTTATTTTAGATTCCAGGGGTACATGTGCAGGTCGGTTGCCTGTGTGTATTGCATGATGCTGATGTTTGGGGTTCATAATTGACTCTATCACCCAGGTAGTGAGCATAGTCCCCAAGAGTTTTACAACTGTTGTCCTTCTTCCTCTCCCCGTATTAGTCCCCAGTGTCTATTGTTGCCATTTTTATGAGTGCCCAATATTTAGCTGCCACTTATAAGTGAGACTTTATGGTATTTGGTTTTTGCTCCTGCATTAATAATGGCCTCCAGCTGCATCCATGTTGCTGCAAAGGACGTGACTTCATTCTTTTTAATGGCTGCATAGTATTCCCTGGTGAATATGTGCTTCATTTTTTTTTATCTAGTCCACCGTTGATGGACACCTAGGTGGATTCCATGTCTTTGCTATTGTGAATAGTGCAGCAATAAACATAACGAGCGCATGTGTCTTTTTGGTAGATGGTTTATTTGTTTTTGGATATCTACCTGGTCATGGGCTTGCTCTAAGTTCCTTGAGAAATCTCCACACTGCTTTACACCTTGGCTAAGGTGAGTCATGTTCCCTGCAGCTGTGTGTTAGCATTCTCTTTTCTCCACAGCCTCACCAGCATCTGTTGTTTTTTGACTTTTTAGTAATAACCATTCTGACTGGTATGAGATTCAACAGAATACACGGTATGAGATGGTGTCTCATTGTGGTTTTGATTTGCATTTCTCAGAAGTCACTGTTGACCACCCTGTTTAATGTGGCCCCGCACCCCTAGTTGCAGTCACCCTTTACCATATTTTCCTTTTATTTCCATCTTATCTCTTGTCATAATCAGAAGTTCTCTGAGCTATTTGTTTACATATTTATTGTCTGTTCTCTGCCCGAGAGGGAAACTCAGTGAGGCCAGGCATCTTGCCTGTCTTGCTTCCTTTCGTTTTCGATACCTTGGGAAGTCTTGACATGTGGTCAATATTCAATAAATATTTGTTGAAAAATTAAATAGGAGGTGATGATGTAAAGATGGTGGAGTAGGCAATACTGGCCTTTGCCTTCCAACAATAATTAGAGGGTCATCCATGAACAAAAATAGCACCAGCAGGGCTCAGGAGTCCAATTAAAAACCTGCAGCAACATAGTGGAGTGAAAAATGGAGAATAACCACACAGAAAAGATGGGTGGGGAGATTGGTACGTGGGAGATAGCTGGAGATCACTAGGAACAAAGAAGAAGGGTAGGGGCTGTGGGTGTCAGC
This sequence comes from Saguinus oedipus, assembly GCA_031835075.1. Taxonomy (NCBI): domain Eukaryota; kingdom Metazoa; phylum Chordata; class Mammalia; order Primates; family Cebidae; genus Saguinus; species Saguinus oedipus. Next base: position 163,721,870 of record CM063173.1, read on the forward strand.
CCCCCGCGGGTGCCACTGTGGTCTCAGTGCTTTGTGCTCTGTGGAGACACTGACAGCTTTCACCACTGAGGACCTCACAGCCCCTGCAGCAGCTGCGAGTGCCCTGAAGTTTTCCCAGCAGAGGGACAGTGCTTGCTGCATAGACCCCAGCAGCCTACTTTGAAGACGACACCGACGGCTTTTGCCACTGAAGTAGCCAGAAATCATTGGTACAGTGGATCACCCCCAACTCCAAGAGAGGAAAAGCAACTGGTGTTGTACCATCAACCCAAAGAACCTGGTGTTATACCCTCCTGAGCTGAGGCTGCTCCCCCACCACACCCCACGCATGCCCTGAGTTCCAGAGTTACGGGCGCTTCATACGCACCTGTGCTTCAGACAACAGAACCGCTGCTGTACTAACACCCATTCCTGGCACGCCGTCACCAACACCGCAATGGGAGTGGGGGCGGTGCCTGCATCCCAGGCACCAGTGCCACTGCTGCCTCAAACCCAGGGCCATGGTTCAGCCATAGGTGCCTGAATTCCCAATCCTGGCTCGTGGTGACCTCACAGGTGCTGCACACTGGACATAGTGCCACTGCAACTATGAACATACCTGTGAGCTGGATCTGGGTTCAAGAGGGATCTGTCACAACTTCACCTGTGGGAGAAGAAGAGATCAGGAAGAGCCCAGCATCCTTCACTACCTCAGCAGCCATTGCTGTCTTTGTAGACACCTGCAGCCTTGGCCACTGAGGACCCCTGCCTCTGTACAGTTCTGTCAGCTGAGGTGAGCATTAGTGAAGATTATAGGGGAGGTTCTGGCCAAAGGGATCTCTTGGCACAAAAAAAGGCAATAGTTCTTACCTATCAATAATTACTTTAAATGTGAATAGATTATATTCTCTAATCAATAGACATAAGATTTAAAAAATGTACTTAACAGATATATGCAGAAGATGCCATTCAACAGCAACAGAATCACGTTCTTCTCAAGCTCACGTGGAGTATTCCTAGGATAGATCATATTTTAGGCTGTAATTGAATTTATGTCAAATATCTTTTCTGACCGCAATGGTATGAAACTAGAAATCAACAACAGGAAGAAAATTTGAAAATTCACAAATACATGGAAAGTAAAAACACTTCTGAATAACCAGTGGATCAAAGAAGAAATCAAAAGGAAAATTTAAAAAAAATCTTGAAATACTGTAATCTCAGCACTTTGGGAGGCTGAGGCAGGTGGATCACGAGGTCAAGAGATCGAGACCATCCTGGTCAGCATGGTGAAACCCCGTCTCTACTAAAAATACAAAAAATTAGCTGGGCATGGTGGCGCGTGCCTGTAATCCCAGCTACTCAGGAGGCTGAGGCAGGAGAATTGCCTGAACCCAGGAGGTGGAGGTTGTGGTGAGCCGAGATCACACCATTGCACTCTAGCTTGGGTAACAAGAGTGAAACTCCGCCTCAAAAAAAAAAAAAAAAAAAAATCTCGAAATAAAAATGAAAACACAACACACCAAAACTTACAAAATGTAGCAAAAACAATTCTACAAAGGAAGTTTTAGTGATAAATGCCTATATTAAGAAAAAAGAAAAAAACAATTTAACTTTACATTTCAAGAAACTAGAAGTAGAAGAGTCAAAGGAGCCCAAAATCTGCAGAAGGAGGAAAATAATAAAGATCCAAATAGAAATAAATGAAATAGACACTAGAAAGACCATAAAAAAGATCAATGAAACCAAGGGTGGGGCTTTTGAAAAGATGAAATTGGCAAACCTTTAGCTAGACTTAGAAACAAAAAAAGAAGATTCAAATAAATAAAATCAGAAATGAAAGAGGTGATGTTACAACTGGCACCACAGAAATACAGAAGACTATAAGAGACTATTCTCAGCAATTACATGCCAACAAATTTGACAACCTGGAAGAAATGTATAGATTTCTTAAGGTACATTTCTATATGTACCCGTTTAGGTACATATAACTTTCTCAGAATTCTGAAGAAATAAACAATCAAAACAGACCAATCACAAGTGATGAGATCGACTAGTAATAAAAAGACTCCATCACAAAACTGTTAAACCAGTAAACAAATTCAGTAAAGTTGCAGGATACAAATATCAACATAAGAATCAGTTGTGTTTCTGTACACTAATAAGGAAGTATCCAACAAGAAAATTAAGAAAACAATCCCATTCATAATAGCATTAAAAAGAATAAAATACTTAGGAGTAAATTTAATGAAGGAGGCAAGAGATCTGTACACTGAAAACTGTAAAACATTGATAAAGGAAACTGAATAAGACACAAATAAAAGAAGAGATACCATGTTCATGGATTGAAATAATTAATATTGTTAAAATGGCCACACAACTGCAAACTATCTACAGATTCAATGCAATTTCTATGAAAATTCCAATGACATTTTTCATAGGAATAGAAAAAAAATTCTTAAATTGATATGGAACCACGAAAGACCCCAAATAACCAAAACAATTTTGACAAAAAAACCCTGGATTTTAAATTATGTTATGAAGCTCTAATAAAACAGTATCCTATTGCAACACCCCCCAAAAATCCTCAGACATATAGACCAGTAGAATAGTGAGCCCAGAAATAAATTTATAAATATGCGGTAAACTAAATATCAATAAAGGCACAAAGAATACAAAATGAAGAAAGGATAATCTCTTCCATAAATGTTGGTGCTGGGAAAATGAAATATCCTCATGCAAATGAAATTGAGCCTTTATCTTATACCACACGCAAAAAAATCAACTCAAAATGGAGTAAGGAGGTGAAGGTAAGACCTGAAACTGTAAAACTCCTGGAAGAAAACATTCGGAAAAAGTTCCTTGACAACAGTCTTGGTAGTGAATTTGTTTGGTTTGACACCAAAATCGCAGGCAACAAAAGCAAAACTAAACAGATAGAGCTACATCAAACTAAAAAGTTGCAAAGGGCATGTAACGCACAGCAAAGGGAACAACAGAATGAAAAGCAGCCTATAGAATGGGAAAAATATTTACAAACCATGTTTCCAGTAAGGAATTAATATCTTTAGATACATGAGGACCCATAAAACTCAGTAGTAACAAAAACCCAATCATCCAGTAAGAAATGTACAAAGGACCTGAGTAGACATTTTTCCAAAGAAGACATAAATAGCACAGAGGTATATGTAAAGATGCCACGAATCATCAGAGAACTAGAAATCAAAGCTGCAATGACATGTCACTTCATACCTGTTGGATGGTCATTATAAAAACGTTAAAAGTTAAGTGTTAGTGAGGAGGTGGAGAAAAGGGAACCCTTATAAACGGTTGGTGGGAATGTAAATTGGTGCAGGCCTCATGAAAAACAGCCTGGAGATAGCACAGAAGCTTAAAAATAGAACTACCCTGTGATTCAACCATCCTATATCTGAGTATATATCCAAAGGAAATGAAAGTACGGTCTTGAAGAAATATCTGCACGCTCATGCTCATCTCAGCATTACTCACAGAGGCCAAGATTTGGAAACAACATAAATGGTAGTCAGTGCATGAATGCATAAAGAAAATGTAGTGTGTGTGTGTGTGTGTGTGTGTGTGTGTGTGTATTTTATTTTACATATACATGTATGTTTTGTATATAACGAAATATTATTCAGCCTTAAAAAAAGCTGCCCTGACATTTTTGACAACATGGATTGACATGAGGATGTTATGTTAAGTGAAATAACCCGGACCCAGAAAGACGAATATTGCAGGATTTCACTTACATGTGGAATCTTAGAAAAAAAGAATTGAACTCATGGTAACAGAGAGTAGAATGGTGGTTTCCAGGGCTGGGTGGTTACCAAGTGGGTTAGGGATAAAGGGTACAAACTTTTTGTCCTAAGATGAGTAAGATCTGGATACCTAAAGCACGACACAATGACTACAGCTAATAATAGTGTATTGTACACTTGAAATTCACTCAAGGAGTAGATCATTTGTTACCAGGCATACACAAAGAGGACACTATGTGAAATGATGGATTTATTTTATTTTATTTTTTAATTTTTTTTGAGATGGAGTTTCGCTTGTGTTGCCCAGGCTAGAGTGCAACAGCACAATCTTGAATCACTGCAACCTCTGCCTCCCAGGTTCAAGTAATTCTGCTGCCTCAGTCTTCCAAGTAGCTGAGATTCCGGGCACCAGCCACTATGCTTGGCTACTTTTTGTGTTATTAGAGACAGGGTTTCATGATGTTGGTCAGACTGGTCTCGAACTCCTGACCTCAGGTTATCCACCTGCCTTGACCTCCCCAAGTGCTGGGATTACAGACATGAGCCTGGCCAGAAGTGATGGATTTGACTGTGGTAATCATCTTACCACGTATACATATATGAGAACATCACGTTGTATACCCTAAATATACACAATTTTTGTCAGTCATACCTCGATAAAGCTGGAAAAAAAGAATAAACTCATTTTTATCATCTCTCTTCTTTTTAAAATTTTCGCTGACCCTCCTGCCTCCATACACACATTTGCACAACTAGACATTTCCTAGCACATATGTAAATACCTTTCTTAAGACTCTCATTCAGTCCTCACTCATTGATTTACTATGCTACTCATTCACCCATTCACAAACGTATCTGCTACTTCTTTCTTTCATGGGCCCCTTGAGGACAGAGTGAATGTGTTTTTTCTTTGTGTTCCAAGCACATAGTGGGGATGTAATATATCTTTCTTGAATGAATGAATGAATGAATGTTTTCTTCAGAGAAGAGAAGTGAGCAGACAGTTGGCAAGTGAATTGGGAGAAGAGGAGAGAAAAATATTTTTTAAATATTTTAAAAATCTAAGAGGATGCTCTGTGGCATTACATGTGCTTCCTTTTATAATTACTCATTTGATGCTCACAGAATCCTACAAATGGGAGCAGATAACACTATTTCCCTTCAGAAATGAACGGCCAGAGGCTCTGTGGGTTTGAGTCTAGACTGACGAAGTTAGCAGGTAGTAAATCTAAGACAAAAAGCCAAGTTATTCCAAATGCAGTGCCTTTTGCATCCACCTAGAGTGTGTTTCTGATATTTCTGATACAACACAATGAGATGCATGTTCCCTTTTGTTTTGAGACGTAGTTTCACTCTTGTTGCCCAGGCTGGAGCGCAATTGCGTGGTCTCGGCTCACTGTACTCTCTGCCTCCTGGGTTCAAGAGATTCTCCTGCCTCAGTCTCCCAAGTAGCTGGGATTACAGCCACCTGCCATCACGCTGGCTAAGTTTTGTATTTTTAGGAGAGACAGGGTTTAGCCATGTTGGCCTGGCTGGTCTTGAACCCTGACCTCAGGTGATCCACCCATCTCGGCTTCTCAAAGTGCTGGGGATTAAGGGCGTGAGCCACCGTGCTCGGTGGAGATGCACGTTCTTTTGTGGCTGACACACATTTGAAGGCAAATTCACAGAGGACAGCTGAGATTGCTTTAGGCAAGTGCAACATCACGGGATTAAGAGTGTCATCGAAAAGGGCTAGGGTGGGTAGACGCACCTAGGTGTACAGAGACATGGGGCGTTTTGGTTCTTTGGTTTTTAATTAAGAGTCTCAATTTCATTCCTTGGCTAAAACAGGAGTTGAGAAACAAACGAAGCATGGGTCAGGATTGGGGGTAGGGTAGGGAAAAGAGCGGCAAGAGCGTGGCGTGGTGGGTCAGAGGAAGCCAGCGGCCTTTTGGAGTGGAGGAAGCTGGGTGGTATTTAAAGGGATGATGAACCTTTGGTGGCAGGAAGTGGCCAGAGTGCCTTGTGCCAAGATGAAGGACAAAGTGAATGCCCCAAGGCAGGCACTGGGAGCTGGTGTGCCAACAGCAGACATTCTCCAAACCTACGGCAGTGTCCTGACCCCGGGAAGCCTCTGAAGGGAGCCTTCAAAGCATGGCTGTGTGCATTTCCTGTGGGCTCTTTTACTCTCTCTGAACCTCGAGCTTTGTCTTTGGACAAGCTGCAGTATTGTCTGCACTAGATCCTGAGAGCAAAATGCGCTGACGTTGCAACTTCATTCTTCACTTCTTTCATCCTTTGGGCAGGGCGCTCTAGCTGTGTCTTTGTGTCTTCTCTGGGTAGTGGATGTGGGGGGCTGAGGACCTGATGAGGAGTCTCCCTGGAGCGCTTGAGAGCTCTTGGAACAGAGACAAGTCCGTCCCTGGCTGCTGGACGGCGTTTCATCCTCGCCAGCGGCTCATTCCTGGGGCTCGGCGGCAGCCTTGCGCAGCGTTGGTTGCCTTTTCTGAGCACTGGCTGGTAAAGGCATTTTGGAGTCCATATTAGAACCACCAGCTTCGCCTGTCCCTAAAATTTTGATCCCTAAAATTTTCCTCACTTCTTCAAACACCCCAAAATGTTGCTGCTTTTCTTAATGTCAGATTTATTTTAGCTCTCCCCTCCTTCTTTCCTTCGTAGCATAAAATGCCCATGGGAATCACACCCCTGACATCCATCACTACCCTTTCAACAAGGGTCCTCAAACCTATCTGGAAAATGATGACATCTTACTTATTTATATAATAATACCAAAGTGCTGGTTTTACAGGTGTGAGGGGGGTAAATTTAAATTAAGAAAATTCTATCAATGAACATAGTCCCCCTTCCCCAAATGGGGATGGACGGATGATGAAATTCTGGCAGTAGAGACTTGCGGACTGCTGTGGGGAGGAGACAGTATTTATAGGAAGAAGTAGAAAAGGGGTGAGAATAACATGGATTGAGCACCTGCCATCGGTCAAGCCCGGGGCTTTAGAATTTTCACTCAGGAGTCATCGCAGGGGGCCCAGAGGACTGGAGAGAGTTAAAAATGGCAAGGGGGTCCGTAGGAAGCTCCATGCCAGCATGTTCATACCCTGGAGGAGAGCTGGTAAGAAGCCAGAAAGGATAATATTGTAAGAGCTAACACGTATGATACTGTGTATGTTACACCAAGCACTGTGTTAAGTGCTTACATATATTAATTTGTGGAGCCCTTATGATACCGTGTGAGTAGTTGTGTATTTGTATTATCTCCATTTTACAGATGGGAAAACTGAGGCACAGGGAGTTAGTTGCCCAGCATTACTCAGTAAAGGTGGGATTCACAGGAATTGTGCTTTCCACTGCTGCCTTGCACCATCTTGCTGAGAACGTCTCCATACACCACCAGCATGCTGACTCATTAGGTTGTGTATGTGTGTGAGCGTGTGTGTGTGAGCCTGGGGTGAGTACTAAGCTCCGGTGGTGCTGAGCTGAGACTGTTTTACTCACTGCTTTGTCCTCAGCAGCTAGCACAGTGCTCAGGAAATGTTTGTGGAATCGATGCAGGAATAAATACACTTAGATTTTTCTAAGAACGGGGCTCCTGTAGCTGCTTTGTTAGTAGTTATTTTGTGGCCATGATTATGGCCCAATTTTCTTTTTTCATTTGGGTGAAAAATGATTTTGGCATTTAAACAGCATGACTTCATTATTAATTTTTTTTTAAAAAAATCTGCCCCTACTATCAAATTCCCCTCTTGGCATTTTGTGAGTCCAGATACATTTAGAAACACCTTTGTAGTGTTCTTTATTTTGCATCTAGGATGCATTTTAACAAGTATCTATGTATGCAAAATAGTGTTTTTTATTTTTGTTTATCTCCTCCACTCCATAATGGAGGTTAAGAATATGCCATTTTGATGACAAAGAACTTTCTTACTATCTTTTCAATTGACTGAATAGGCAAAGAAAACACCACGATTGTGTGAAATGGTCTGATTTAGAAACCAATTATAAGGAACGTAATTATCTACTAATGAAATATGCATGTAAGTCCTTGATTTGCTCCTTCTAATGGCACTGTAGACAAATGTGTAGCCAGGAGAAAATTGCATAAAGTAAATTGAAAATCACCCATTTCTAGATTATGACTGAAAATCTCATGACACCTAACATCTCAGAATCAAAAAGAATACCTATTTTTCTCCTGTGTCTCACTGTGTATGTGTGTGTATGTGTATGTAATGTGCATGTGCATGTGTATGTGTTTGTGTGTATAGATGTGATATGCATGTTTACATGTGTGCATGCATATGATGTGTATGTGTGAATGTGTACACATGTATATGTATGTATGTGAATGTGTACACATGTATATGTATGTAGATGTATGTGTGGGTGGGTGAATGTGTATATGTGTGTATGTGTTTGTGGGTGAGTTTGTATGTGTGTTTGTGTATGCAACTTTTCTCCTGGCTACACATTTGTCTACAGTGACATTAGAAGCAGCCAATCAAGGACTTACATGCATATTTCATTAGTAGATAATTACATTCCTTATAATTCGTTTGTAAATCAGGCCATTTCACACAATTATGGTGTTTTCTTTGTCTATTCAGTCATGTATATGTGTGGGTGGGTGAGTTTTTACATGTGTATGTGTGTGTGTTTGGGGTGTGTGTGTATGTAGATGGGTGAGTTTGTGTGTGTGTGTGTGGGTGTGTGTTTGGGGTGTATGTATATGGGTGTGTGTGTGTGTATTGTGTGTGTGTGGGGTGATTGGGGCAGTAGGGGCTCATACGCGGCATTTTCTGGTCAAATCTTAAGGTCCACAGTTCCCCTTTCTGCCTACCAATATTTCTTTACAATTCAACCCTTAGATTTCTCTGGACTATGAAGCCAGAACGCTAAGGTCCTTTTTGAAAATTATAAGAATGAAAACAGAAGAAAGCCCCTTTCGTTCTCTTAGGAAATCCATGACGGAAACAGCCTGTTGTCCTCCTCAGCTTTCATAAGCTGTGCACAGTGAGACAAGGGAGCAGAGCCCAGAGAGTCGGTGTGCTTTCCAGGCGTGGGCTGTTGGCCTGGGGAGAAGACGGCAGACGGTGCTTCTGTGCTTTCGTCCTCTCCCTCCTCAGCAGAGATGCTCGTGAAGCGTTTGCTACAGTTGGGGCAGGGTGGAGAAGGCAGAGTCAAGCTGCACAGCTCTAGGGCAGTGGTGCCATTCTCCATGGTGCTAACAGACTGAGTAGGATGCTGAAATTTTAGGGCCCCATTTCCCACAAATGTTTGCCTCACTCATGCCTGTGATATCAGAGCAAATTCTCCTTATCCTAAACCAACCAACCAAGCTTTATTAAAACCTCCTTCGTGCCTTCTCCTCCCCACTGCACTGCTCCAGTCTCTTCACTTCCTGTATTTTGTCAATTCCAACACACGTTTTGGGTACACTTGAGCATCTTTGAAATGGGGATGCCTCTTACAGTCAAAGCCTGTCACAGTTCAATTGGCGGTGTTGGGACATAACATAATGGTGTGCTTTATAATCTATGGTGCTCTAGGTTTGATGAACTATGACAGCAACTCTATGAGCTTTGCAAAACGGTCTCCCTTTCCAGCCTTGTGGTATGCCACTGCTTCACACCAACCCTGTCCCAAAGGATGCTTTGTGATGACTTGTGTCCCTGGAACACACTTTCTTCCTGGGCAATCTTTGCTCACCTGGACAAGGGAGGGGAAGGGGTTCTTATTCCTGATGGAGGCAGCCCCTACTGCTGTGTCATTCCCCTATTGGCTAGGGTTAGACCACACAGTCTAGTCTAATTCCGATAGGCTATTTTAAGGAGAGCAGGGGTATCAGCTGGGGTGGTGGGGTGGGTAGTTTGGTGGGAAGGACAGTTATGGGACAGGACAGAGCAAGTGACTAGAGGTGACCTAGGTGGAAAGAGGTGACTGGAGCAGGTGACCAGGATGAGTTAGGATGGAGCAAGGGACCAGGGAACAGATGTGAACTATTGATTAGAACTGGTAGAAAACGTTGTTTACTGAAACTACAAGGAAGTTAAACTTTAAAATGGAGGACAAAGAACTGAACATACTGACATCCTGATTCTTTGAGGAAAAACTTGGAGTTCACTATATCATATCTAATAAAGAGATGATTTCAAGTGAATGGGAGGATGTGCCTAGGTTATATGCAAACACTATATCATTTTATATCAGAGACTTGAGCATCTAGAGATTTTGGTATCTCTGGGGGTCTTGGAACCAATCTCCCTCAGATATTGAGGGAGGACCAAAAATGCCTTTGCAAAAATTATAACTGAGGAAATTATGACAGTGAAAGAGATCAGACCTAATTGACTCCATCTTGCATCTAACATTTAAGCTGTCTTTGTTCATTCCGGGGGACAGGCTGAATTAACTTTTGGAAGGAATTCAGTTTATGGATTCCTTAACTGTTTTTATTCTGAAAAAATTGGTAATAGCCCTTTCCCGAAAAGACCCCCTTCCTGACTGGGGACCAGTCTGCCTTTGTAGGACTAACAAATTAACTACAAGATTAGAAATTACAGTTTGGGAGTCATGCAACCTCTGGCTCCAAGATTCTGAACCTCCCCAACTTGCTAACATCACTATTGTAAAACCTAAGATCAGTGCTTGAGATGTTTTGCAGACCCAGTACTTGATAAACCACCTGACACCATCCAGATGGTAATCTGGCTCAACCAGTTCTGCGATCCTACCCAGGAACGGAAGACAGCAAGAAAACCGCACTTCGACCTCTACTTGTCAAATTATTTTTAGAAACTCTACACTGGGCTCAGTGGCTTCTGCCTGTAATCTTAGCACTTTGGGAGGCCTAGGTGGGTGGATCATTTGAGGTTAGGAGTTCGAGACCAGCCTGGCCAACATGGCAGAACTCCATCTCTGCTAAAACACAAAAATTAGCCAGGTGTGTTGGCACACACTTGTAGTTCCAGCTACTCAGGAGGCTGAGACACAAGACTTGCTTGAACCCAGGAAGTGGAGGTTGCAGTGAGCTGAGATTATGCCACTGTCCTCCAGCCTGGGTGTCAGAGGGAGACCTTGTCTCAAAAAAAAAAAAAAAAAAAAAACCATAAAAGAAAAAAAAGTTCTGGTCCCCAAATGCTCCGGGAGACTGATTTGACTAATACTAAAAGTCAGGTCTCCCACACAGCTGGCTCTGTGTGAATTGCTCTTTCTTCATTGCAATTCCCCTGTCTTGATAAATCAGCTCTGTCTAGGCAGCGGGCAAGGTGAACCCACTGGGTGGTTACCAGTTTGGGGGCTTTCCCAGACTTGTGGCTTGTGATTGTGGCTTACCTGACTGTGGTTTTGTAGCCCACCTCTGGCGATGGATCCAGAGGTCAGCTCAAGTGGCTGCCTAGTTCTCTTGAACTGGAGGCTGACTCTGGTCCTGTCTCTACCGGCAGGGCAATGCTGATCCAATGTCTACGGATTAAATTGCAATGGAGAAACAGTCTTGGGGAAACATCCCATAACTGTAGCCCTATCACAGGGTGTGCCTGTCTGTCGGTAGCCCCATGGTGGGGTGTCTGATTTGGTGAGTATTACAGGTGCAGCCCATAGCCCCTTTCCTCTCCTGATGTTGGCCTCTCTGGAGGTGCTGCTGTCTTCTCTTGGTATCTCTGCAGCCCCATCTTCTTCTTTTTTTTTTTGAGACAGAGTTTTGCTCTGTCGCCAAGCTGGAGTGCAGTGGCACAATCTCGGTTCACTGCAACCTCCACCTCCTGGGTTCAAGCGATTCTTCCACCTCAGCCTCCCGAGTAGCTGGGACCACAGGTGCATGCCACCACACCCAGCTAATTTTTGTATTTTTAGTAGAGACGGGGTTTCACCACGGCCAGGATGGTCTCGATCTCTTGACCTCATGATCCGCCCTCCTTGTCCTCCCAAAGTGCTGGGATTGCAGGTGTGAGCCACCACGCCTGGCCCCCATCTTCTATGTGTAGCCCCATTAGGGGTGTCTGCAGCTGTGGCCCCATTGCAGGGTATCTGATTGGATGGAGTATAAAGGACTTGTTTGGAAGAATACTCTTGGTTTGAAACGGTCTGGAATCTGCGTCTTGAATGCTTTCTGTTCATTTTATTCTCTCTCTCTCTCTCTCTCTCTCTCTCTCTCTCTCTCTCTCTCTGTGTGTGTGTGTGTGTGTGTGTGTGTGTTTTATATGTGTGGAAGAGAACCCTGAAGGAATTGCTGGTGGCCTAACTCAGGGTGACTGCTCTTCTATTCTACCTAAAGACTGCCCATTCAGTCCCCGGTGGGAGGTTCTCTCTCCCCACTGTGAGTGGATTAAAGACAGATCCACCACACCCAGTCAGCTCTCAGCGCTTCGACTCTGTATGAGGAAGAGGAGGAGCACACGTTTGTGGGGAACACATACCTGGCACCAGACTTTCCATACTGTACATAAAATGAGTGAAGCTTTTGATATGCCCTAGGTTAAAAGTGTCAAATGTTGAGTCTGAATGAACCGAAGGATGGGACCACAGTAAAAGCAGATAAGATAAGAGACATTGGTTAAGAGACTAAATGAGGAGTTCAATTAGGCTCCCCAAAGAAATCTGTACTGTCTTGTGAACCCCAAAGTATCTGAGTCAGATCTCAATCAGTTTAGAAAGTTTATCCTCAGGAGGTCCTGACCACATGTGCCCAGGGTGGTTGGGGTACAGCTTGCTTTTATGCATTTCAGCGAGACGTGAGACATCAGTCAATACATGTAAGATGTACGTTGGTTTGATCTGACCTGGAAGGGTGAGACAACTCAAAGTTGGCAGGGAAGAGTTATTATCAGTAGAAAGGAATGTCTGGATTATGACAAAGGGTTGTGGAGACCAAGATTTTATCATGTAGATGAAGCCTCTAGGTAGCAGGCTCCAGAGAAACTAGACCATAAGTGTTTCTCATCAAACTTAAGGTCTGTGTTGATGTTAATGCTAGAGGGACGTAATGAAGCCTGGCCACCCTCGTCTTTTATCATGGCCTGAGCTAGATTTTCAGGTTAACTTTGGAATGCCCTTGGCCAAGAAGAGGGGTCCATTCAGATAATTGGGGGCCCTTAGAATTTTGATTTACAGTCTCAGCCTTAGATGAAGAACTTCTTTAAGCTATTATCAGCATGTCCGCCTCATTGTGAATGAGTTTCATTATTTACTTTTCCACAGAGCAGGTTTTAGAACAGCAGGAGTGGGGAGCTCTCTGCATCACTGGTGTAGGAAACGGGTGGCTGAGGAGGAGGTTCCTTCACCATGAGCCCAAGGCTGCCCTGGAGGAAGAGTCAGGGGCCAGGCATGCTCCTGTTTTCTTCTGGGCAAGGGCTATGCCTGCTGGGTGACTTGCAGGTCGCTGAGAAGCTGCGTTTGGTCTCCAGCACCTCCCCTGGAAGACATGCAGTGAGTCAGCCACTGACAGCCTCTGCTGGGTCTGAATGCTGCTAATTAGGCGGCCTTTGCAGCCACACACCTTGCATACACCTTCATTGGCCCTCTTTCCTCAAGTCTTAGTTACACCTGTGATGCAATACATAAAGACAGCTAGGTGAGTCATCAAATGATGTGGTGCAAAATGGATGTTCTTTCATTTCTCCTGAAGACACCGAGAGTTAATATTGCGTGGACGGCGAGGCAGCCTGTGTCATCCGACAAATAAGCATTCCAGTGTGTTCTCACTCCCCCATTACTCAAGATTCTTCCCTGCAGGAAACTCTCAACCAAACAAAAGGGTTGTTTCCTTACTCCCTTAGGTGATAGCAATGTTGAATTATTGCATCGGTCTGTCTTCTTTTGCCTGGCTTTGTGTCTTTTAAGTAAGAAGGGGATACGTAGCCTAACTGGAAATCTCTTAGAGCTTTGCCTTGTTTTTCAGAGCACTGCATGGCAATGGTAACAAGCATATACTGTCCATAGAAGGCCTTGTGGTCTCCCTACAGAACAGTTTATTGGCAAAGTATTTTTCTTAATTCAACTCCAAAACAATTAAACATATTGAGCATCTGTTATGGGTAGTCCCAGGGTGGTGGTGGAGAGGGCAGTAATGAATAAGAAACCATCCTTCATTGTGAGTTTCACTCATTTCTCTATTCAACAAATCCCAATCTAGGCACTGGTGACACCACAGTGAATAAAATAGAAAAAGTTCCCGCCCACATGGTGTTCCATTATAGCAGGGGCAGGAAATACCATCATAGCAGGCAGTGATACATCATAGGAAGCAGGGTGGTCAGAAAGACTTCAGTGAAGAGTCGGCATTTGGGTAGAATTTTGAATACATCAGTGAGTGAGTGTGGGTTACTGTGGGGAGGAAATCCCCGAGTGAGGGCAGAGACCCTGAGGTGGGAGCCTGTCTGTTGTGTCTGAGGAACAACGAGGAGGCAGTGTCACCAAGCTTAGGGAGCAAGGGTGCCTCTGCAGACCATGAAGGTCAGAGAGCCAGGCCAGACGGTGCAAGGCTTGGGGCTACTTATGGACCTGGATTTTATATAAAGAATTGGTTTGAGTTCTTCAAATGTTTGGTGTAATTTCAGTGGTGAGGCCATCTAGGCTTGAGCTTTTCTTTGTGTATAGTTTATTGATTACAAATTTAATTTATTCACTTGTTATAGGTCTATTCAGATTTTGTATTTCTTTTCAAGTAAATTGTAGTAGTTCGTGTCTTTCTAGGAATTTGTCCATTTCATCATCTAAGTTATCCAAATTATTGGCAAACGATTATTTGTAGAATTCCTTTATATTCCCTTTTATTTCTGTAAGACTAGCAGTAATGTCCCCTCTTTTATTTCTGATTCTAGTAACTTGAGACTTCTCTTTTTTTTTTCTTGGTCAATAAAGCTAAGGTTTATCAATGTTTTTGATGAATGAGGTTTCGGTTTCATTGTTTTTGTCTATTATTTTTCTATTATTTCTTTTATTAATTTTGACTCTGATCTTTATTATGTTCTTCATTTTGCTTGATTCTGGTTTATTTTGCTCCTTTTTCTGTGTCTTTAGGTAGAGGTTTAGGTTATGTTATAGATTTTAGATTTTTCTTCTTTCTTAATATAAGCATTTAGAGTAATAAATCCCCTCAAAGCATGCCTTCACTCCATCCCATGAGTTTTGGTATGTTGTGCCTTCATTTCCATTTAGCTCAAAGTATTTTCTAATTTTGGTTTTGATTTCTTATTTGAGCCTTTTTTAAATTGAGAAGTGTATTGTATTATTTCCATAGATTTGTGAATTTCCTAAATTACTTTCTGTTACTGATTTCTAATTTCATTTCATCATGGTCAGATAATATATCTTAGATTATTTTTATTATTTTAAATTTATTTAGATTTGATTCATGGTCTAGCATATGGTGTATATGGGACAATGTTACATGTGTGCTCAAGCAGAATGTATATTCCCTTGTTGTTAGGTGGAGTGTTTTATAGATGTCTGTTGGACCTAACCTGCTTATAGTGTTGTCCAAGTTTCTGTCTCATTTCTCATTTGTTGCCTAGTTGCTCTTGCCTAGTTGCTCTATCTATTATTGAAAATGAGGTGTTGAACTCTCCCACTATTATTGTTGAATTGTCTATTTTTTCCTTCATTTCTGACAGTTTTTGATTCATATGTTTTGGTGCTGTGGTATTAGGTACATATGTGTTTATAATTGTCATATCTACCTGCTGGATTAAACTTTTTATTGTTATAAAATATTCCTGTCTGTTTTGTCTGATATTGGCATAGTCATTCTAGTTTTCTTGTGGTTTCTATTTGTATGATATGTTGTTCTCCGTCTTTTTACTTTCTATTTATATCTTTTAATCTAAAGCATGTCTCAGGTACATAGCTAACATATAGTTGGATTTTAAAAAATTCAACCTGACAATCTCTGCCTTTTGATATTGTTTAATCCATTCACATTTAATGTTTCTAGTTGAATTTACATTTGCCATTGTACCTTTTTTCTATGTGTCTCATGTCTTTTATTCTTCAGTTCCTCCTTTACTACTTTCTTTTGCATTATGTAAATATTGTCCAGTGATATATTTAAGTTTCTTTAATTATGTTTTCACTATATTAAAAAATTTCTTTACAGTGGTATCTCCAATGCTTACCATATTCACCTTGATTTATCAGAATCAGCTTCTGATTTACACTAGCTAATTCTAGTGAGATATGAAAGCACTATTTCTGTATAGTTTTATTCTCTTCCTCCCCCTTTTGTAGCATTATTATTATACATATTACATTTATTCATGTTACAAGCCCAACATGCATTGCTATAAAGATTTTATCATTTGTAATCATTTTTATATAGCTTTGCTTCCACCCACCTCCTTTTTTCTATCATTGACAAATATATGACACATGAATACATTACATTTTGAAAATTTAATATAGATATTACATTTCTGTATGTTATAGGTCTCATAATATGAGGCATCTTCACAAAGTTCATGAAAATGAATATTATGAAAAACTATGCATAGATTTCAAACTTTTTTTGTGCCAAAATAAACTTGTATGAATGTTTTATTACATGTCTGAATAAGAGGTAGTTTGAGTTGATGTTGAAGAGGGAGACCATGATACCACCATGGTGGCAGACTATCTACATCAATGTTTGATGCCCTAATTTATGCCCCAATTGCGGAGAACTAACAATAATACTATAAATAGTGCCAACACCACAGACATCTCAATTGGTTCAGATTACACAATTCTGAAGGAAGAATTAAAGTTGAGCAAACTTTTTTCCTTGATGAGTGCCAAAACTGTTGTGTCCACATCAGCTGCAGGCAACAGAGCATTGGAAATTTTATTTTATTGTTATTATTATGTTAATTTGGAATTAAAAAAATTTTTTATTTTATTGCACTTTAGGTTCTGGGGTACATGTGCAAAACATGCAGGATTGTTGCATAGGTACATACATGGCAAGGTGGTTTGCTACCTCTATCCCCCATCACCTATATCTGGCATTTCTTCCCCGTTATCCCTCCCCAACCTCCCTATACCCCAGCTGTCCCTCCCCTATTCCCCCCAAACAGATCCTAGTGTGTGATGCTCCCCTCCCTGTGTCCATGAGCTCTCATTGTTTATCACCCACCTATGAGTGAGAACATGCAGTGTTTGTTTTTCTGTTCTTGTGTCAGTTTGCTGAGAATGATGGTTTCCAGATTCATCCATGTCCCTACAAAGGACACGAATTCATCGTTTTTTATGGCTGCATAGTATTACTTGGTGTATATGTGCCACATTTTCCTTGTCCAGTCTATCACTGATGGGCATTTGGGTTGGTTTCAGGTGTTTGCTATTGTAGACAGTGCCGCAATGAACATATGTGTGCATGTGTCTTTATAATGATTTATAATCCTTTGGATATATACCCAGTAATGGGATTTCTGGGTGAAATGGAATTTCTATTTCTAGGTCCTTGAGGAATAGCCGCACTGTCTTCCACAATGATTGAACTAATTGACACTCCCACCAACAGTGTAAAAGCATTCCTATTTCTCCACATCCTCTCCAGCATCTGTTGTCTCCAGATTTTTAAATGATTGCCATTCTAACTGGCATGAGATGGTATCTCAATGTGGTTTTGATTTGCATTTCTCTAATGACCAGTGATGATGAGCATTTCTTCATTTGTTTCTTGGCCTCATACATGTCTTCTTTTGAAAAGTGTCTGTTCATATCTTTCACCCAGTTTTGAATGTTTTTTTTTCTTGTAAATCTGTTTTAGTTCTTTGTAGATTCTGGATGTTAGCCCTTTGTCAGATGGGTAGATTGCAAATTTTTTTTCTCATTCTGTTGTTTGCTGGTTCACTCTAATGATTGTTTCTTTTGCTGTACAGAAGCTCTAGAGTTTAATTAGATCCCATTTATCTATTTTGGCTTTTGTTGCCATTGCTTTTGGTGTTTTAGTCATGAAGTCCTTGCCTATGCCTATGTCCTGAATGGTTTTGTCTAGGTTTTCTTCCAGGGTTTTTATGGTGTTAGGTCTTATGTTTAAGTCTTTAATTCATCTGGAGTTAATTTTAGTGTAAGGTGTCAGAAAGGGGTCCAGTTTCTGCTTTCTGCACATGGCTAGCCAATTATCCCAATGCCATTTATTAAACAGGGAATCCTTTCCCCATTGCTTGTTTTTGTCAAGTTTGTCAAAGATCAGTTGGTTGTAGGTGTGTGGTGTTGCTTCTGAGAACTCTGTTCTGTTCCATTGGTCTATTTCTCTGTTTTGGTACCAGTACCATGCTGTTTTGATTAATGTAGCCTTGTAGTATAGTTTAAAGTCAGGTAGCATGATTCCTCCAGCTTTGTTCTTTTTGCTTAGAATCATCCTGGCTATGCAGGCTCTCTTTTGGTTCCATATGACATTTAAGGTGTTTTTTTTCCAGTTCTGTGAAGAGGGTCATAGGTACCTTGATGGGGATAGTGTTGAATCTATAAATTACTTTGGGCAGTATAGCCATTTTCACAATATTGATTCTTCCTAACCATGAGCATGGAATGTTTTTCCCTCTGTTTGTGTCCTCTCTTATTTCCTTGAGCAGTGGTTTGTAGTTGTCCTTGAAGAGGTCCTTTACATCCTTTGTTAGTTGTATTCCTAGGTATTTTATTCTCTTTGTAGCAACTGTGAATGGCAGTTCATTCTTGATTTGGCACTCTTTAAGTCTGCTATTGGTGTATAAGAATGCTTGTGGTTTCTGCACATTGATTTTTTTATCCTGAGACTTTGCTGAAGTTGCTCATCAGTTTAAGATTTTGGGCTGAGACGATGGGGTCTTCTAAATATACCATCGTGTCATCTGCAAATAAGAGACAATTTGACGTCCTTCTTTTCTAATTGAATATCCTTTATTTCTTTTTCTTGCCTGATTTCTCTGGCTAGAACTTCCAATGGAAATTTAAAACGAGTGGTATCAAGATTCTGAAGCATTTCTTTGAAGAACTGTATTAGGAGATGGAAGATGACTTTGCCAGTACTATCACAAAGACAAAGCACAATCAAAGCAATGTATACCAAGAGCTGAAAGTGGCCTAAAGTAAAAGCAGACCAATCAAGAGCAAAGGTCATGGCAACAGTTTTTTGAAATGCTCAAGGCATTTTGCTTGTTGACTTTCTGAGGGCTAGAAAACAGTAACACCTGCTTGTTGTGAGGGTGTTTTGAGAAAGTCAGCCGAAACTTTAGCAGAAAAATGCCCAGAAAGCTTCACCAGAGCCATGGGAAAACAAATGTGGGGGGCCCTCTTTAAGCAAAAAATATAAAATCACAAATAGAAAATTGGCTAGATTCTTTCTTTTTCTTTTCCTTTTTTTTTTTTTTTTTTTTTTTCAGCTGGAGTCTTACTCTGTGGCTCGGGCTGGAATGCAGTGGTGTGATCTCGGCTCACTGCAACCTCCACCTCCCAGATTCAAGCAATTCTCCTACCTCAGCCTCCCGAGTAGCTGGGATGACAGACACATGCCACCATGTCTGGCTAATTTTTGTATTTTCAGTACAGACAGTGGTTTCACCATGTTGGCCAGGCTGGTCTCAAACTCCTGACCTCAAATGATCCACCCGCCTTGGCCTCCCAAAGTGCTGGGATTACAAGTGTGAGCCACCGTGCCCGGCAGAAAATTGGCTAGATTCTGTCTGTTTGGGCTGCTATAACAAACTGCCAGAAACTGTGTGGCTTATAAACAACAGAAATTTACTTCTCATAGTTTTGGAGGCTGGGGAGTCCAAGATGGAGGTGCTGGCAGCTTTCGTTTCTGGTGGGGGTTTGCTTCCTGGTTCATAAATGGCTTTTTACCGTGTTCCCACAAGTGGAAGAGACAAGAGTTCTCTCTGGGGCCTCTTTTATGAGGGCAATAATCCTATTTGTGAGGGCTCTGCCTTCATGGCCCAACCTTCTCCCAAAGGTCCCACCTCCAAGTAACATTACTTTGGGAATTAGGTTTCACCATATGAGTGTGATGTGTGGGGTTGGGGTACAGACATTCGTACACAGCAGCTGGGAATGCAAATATTTATCTAGCATAAGAAAAGAAATCATAACAAACTACTGGAGTTTTGGATATCCAGGTCTCGTTCTTCAGAGATATTTTTAGGCACATTTTCAGAAATGCCTTCTGTTTGCAACATGACTTCCACTCCCCACCTAGACCACCCCAGGAACCAGTCTGGTGCAAGTGAAGAGCCCAGAGGCTTAAGCTTCCTTATCTTCGTGATAAATCTGCTTCTGACTGTATCATTTGCTGTATTTGCATTGCAATTGTCTATGAAGATGTTCATATGCATGAGTGCATGTGTGTGTACATGAGTGTGTGTTTATATGTGTGTGTATGTAAATGCATGTGTGAATGAGTGTATGAAAAGGTGTGAGTGTGCACGCATGTGTGTGTCATGAGTCAAAGCATAAATGGAATAAATCTTGACTGCATCTTTCTGCTCAGAGGAGCTATTAAAGGGAGGAGCTGCCTGAGAATCTGATCCTGTTAAAAGACTGTAATTTTCACTGCCAAAACCTGGAGTCTTCTACTAGACGGCTCTTGGTTAGCAGTCAACTGAATGAGCCTTCTAATTTACAAGGCAAGATCTGGAGAGACACCTGGGCAGGGAAGGAACTTTTCACTGCAAAGTGAGAGAGAGAGTCAGGTTTTCCTGTCAGAGAGATAGGGGAAGCTGGGTGCTCTGCCAGAATGACCCCAGCAGAGTGGTTTCCAGAGTGTCATCCAGGATGTAGGCAAGAGCAGTTTGTAAAAGTGACAAGGCCAGGTGGGCTACGGAGGAGGGAATTTGGAAGGTGCAGAAACTAAGAGCCAAAGATGAGTAGGCGGAGGGAGTTGAGCTCAGAAGGGCCATTTTTATTAAAATATTACAAAATGTAACTTCCCAATAGTGGTGACACCGTGAACACTGAGGCAGCCTGATTTGTTCATGTTACTTTCTCCCCACATGGGAAGTGAACTCCTCCGGGAAAGGAAAAGGGGCTTCATTTGAGCACATCCAGAACAGATGGCATCCAGCACAGCGGGGTGGGGGTGGGGGTGGGGCTTGGTTGTTGAATTAATCAATCAACGAGTGAGGGATGAATAAGGATGGGAGAGAACCGAGAGAGAATAAAGAGGCTAAGCCTGCTAGAGCAGGCCAAACAAGCCCGAGTGATGAAGGCAGGGATTGGATACAAAATCCACAAGATCAAATTCGGCTGGACTGATACACGCAGCAGCCACGTTTTTCTGAGCAGAGAGGTGAGAGCGCTGCAGGGTCCCATCCAGCTGGGCTGTAAGGATGCAAAGGAGGATCTTTATTCTGACTGGGGACTGTATTTCCAGGCTTTTTTTTTTTTTTTAAGGCAGCCACTGACCAATTGCCTTAATTATAAGAAGTATTGCTTAAGTAACTTTGCTGTGCTTGGACAGTACTCAGTGAAGTGGTGATATATGGAAACCACTGGGAGCAGGTGTAACCCCCACGCCTGGGCCAGCATGATCATATTGCTGTGTTCCCCAGAAGGCCCCTCTTCAGGCCCCCCTTCATGTGGTTGTAGTTGAATAAAGTGACATTTGACTTAAAGGAAGGTGTTTATCTAAGCTGTCTTCCATTTAGGAAAATAGTGGCTATAGCGATGTAAATCCACTGAGCACCTCGGATATCAGAGCCAGGGGGTCAGGTGCCCCAGAGATTAAATGAACTATGCCTTGGGGGATGGGAAAGGTGGGGGTTGGGAGAAAGCCAGAGTCACGTTCAGACAGCGCAGCCCTGGAAATGGATCTTGATTCATTTCACACGCAATTCCAATGTGCTCCAGCAGCTGAGCCCTTTCTGCATTTGCTTGTTTGTTTAGCAAAGGGAAATGTCCCCAGCCCATCAGCCAGCATGAACTGTTTGCAGAGAGACAGTCACAATAATTGAGCCAACCTGGAAGGCAGGAAATAGGGCTCTAAGAGTAGGTTTTGGTTTCTTTTTTTAAAGAGGTATTTAAAAATGGCTATGCAATTTTCCACCCCCCCTCCAGAATGAACCATAATTTTAAGACTTTCTCTGTTTCGTCACTCTTATTTTCTCAGTGTCACATAGAAGGCACTCAAATAAATGTTGCTTTAATATGTTTGGTTTGTTTTCAGTTTTTGTCTTCTTTTTCTTTTTTTTTTTTTTGAAACAGAGTTTCACCCTGTTGCCCAGGCTGGAATGCAGTGGTGCCATCTCAGCTCACTGCAACCTCCGCCTCCAGGGTTCAAGTCATTCTCTTGCCTCAGCCTCCTGAGTAGCTGGACTACAAGTGTGCACTACTGCACCTGGATAGTTTTTGTACCTTTAGTAGAGACGAGGTTTATCCATGTTGGCCAGGCTGGTCTTGAACTCCTGACCTTACGTGATCTGCCAGGATTAAGCGCTGGGATTACAGGCATGAGCCATCAGGCCCAGCCCCAGTTTTTGTCTTTTTTAAGCCATGATGCATTCGACCCATGGGTATACCTGCAAGCTGTGCATGCATCTGATTACTTCCTCAGGAAAAAATTCATTTATTTTTACAAATAAATTAGAGCAGCTTAGGGTGTATAAATTACTTGGTGGGGTGGGTTTTAACTCAGTGCAGGATCTGATTCCACAGGTCTGAGGTGGGGCCTGAAAGTCTGCTTTTTTAATAAGCTTCTGAGATATGGCAGTGCTGCTGGTCTGGGGACCACACTTCAAGATGTAAGGCCCTAGATATACCATAAGCAAGTAGAGCAGAGCCCAGCCAGGGTGGTGGCTCACCTCCTGGAGGCAGCTTAAAGCAAATGGGCCCCTGTAGATTCGGGGTAAGGAGAAAATTGACCCCCAGTCTCCAGTATCAACCCCAAGACTCTCCAGTGTGAATTTCTGCCTCTGCCCTCATGAAATGTCAGGAAGGGTAAAGATACCTCAGTGGCCAATTTTGTGATCTATTTTAAGTCAAATAGTTGCTCTGGGAACCCAGAGGAATTATTAACGAGCCAATAAATGGATACTGGCAACATGCCAGTTGCTAATAGTGCCCCTCCAGGCTGCAGATGGGGAGCAAGTCATCAGAGTGGTCAGCTCAGAGGCTGGCTTTGCTGGGGACAGTTGGACTTTTCTTGGGGCTTAGAGCAAGCGGCTCCCCGTCCTTCCTTCTCTGTGGAGTTGTGAGGAGCGCTTGCCTTATCCTGCCCTTGGCCAGCAGAAAACCCTTTCTCATGGGAAATTTGACCCCTGATGGCTATTTTCCTTTTGTCCAGTTTTCCTCCATCATTTATTTGTTTATTATTTTGCAACCAGGGTCTCACTCTGTTGCCCAGGCTGGAGTGCAGTGGCATGATCTTGGCTCACTGCAACCTCCACCTCCTGGTTCAAGTGATTCTCCTGTCTCAGCCTCTCAAATAGCTGGGACTGCAGGCGTGCACCACCACCATACCCAACTAATTTTTTTTTTGTATTTTTGTATTTTTTGGTGGAGTTGGGGTTTTGCCAGGCTGGTCTCAAATTGCTGACCTCAAGTGATCCACCCGCCTTGGCCTCCCAAAGTGTTGAGATTACAGGCGTGAGCCACTGTGCCCGACCAGTTTTATTCCTTCTTATATTTTCAGAAATTGTTCTCTTCAAGGTAGTACCCAAAGGGGCTTGCCACAGAGAGGCAGGAGGACCCCGTGGGTAGCATGCAGCTCCCAGGAACGTCCCTTCTGGTAGATTTCCAAATGAACTCTGAGCTCTGGCTTGTGGCTGACCTTCAGGGATAGCCTTAAAAGTTGCTGCGGTTTTACCTGGTCTTATGAATGGTTTCATTTGGAGAGCTTTGCCCCTGAGGTGAAATGCAGTCTAAAAACCAAATAAAGAAATGATTCATCAAAAGCATCTCTCGACCAGCGAGGGGAACAAAATCACTCCTTCCATCAGGCCCTGTGTCTGCTAAGAAATGCATGAGCTGAGAGTGTGGAAGTCGCATCATAAACGCTGCCTCTGCCTTCTGGTGGTCTGCTGCACCTGTGTTTCTGCTGTGACCACCTGACGGGAAGCTCTGCCCTCAGCACTTCCGGGGAGTTGAGGTGTGCAGGCCACCGTCCGGGTCCTGTAAGAAGGTAGGACAGGCCTAGAAAACTTGGGTATGCTTTAGTTTGGCTACATGACCCAGCTGGGGAGACAAACTGGAGCCATGCCAAATGTCCTGGGACCCCAGCCAATGTGGCACATTCACAGGAGTGAAAACCAGAGACCAGCCGGACCCACACAGCAGTCTCATTTCCCAGGGTAAACAGTGTCTCCCACCGTGAAATTCGGTGATTCCTGTCTCTCCTGTGTAACACTGCCATGCCGCTGCTGCTTTCCATCCGAAAAAGTTATTTACCAATTCATCTTTACTCCCTAACTTCTAAGCTTCTTGGAGACTCTGTTAGGTCCCTCTCCACTTGGTAGCCTTTGCATATAATAGACTCTGGTGCTCTTCTGAGTGAATAACTAGTGGAGGATTAGATAGGGCCCAGTCAATCTAAGAGGGCTCCCTGGAGGAGAGGACTTTCCTCCTAGGTTTTGAAGAAAGTAGTGGTCTTGGATTTGTTGAATTATTCCCTAGGTTCTCCTTTTGCCTATTTTATTTATTCTCTACCTCCCTGTTCTATTTTTAAATGTGACTAATCCTCCATGTCCACACACACACACACACACACACACACACACACACACACACCAGGTTGAGCATTCCTAATCTGAATATATAAAATCCAAAATTCAAAACTTTTTGAACATCAACACGACACCACAAGTAAAAAATTCCACATATAAGGACTTCACATAAACTTTGTTTCATGCACAGTTATTAAAAATATTGTATAAAATTACTTTCAGGCTACGCACATAGGATTATATGAAACAAATGAATTTGTGCTTAGGCTTGGGTCCGTCCCCAAGATATCTCATTATGTATATGCAAAGATTCCAAAATCTGAAAAAAAATCTGAAATCTGAAACATTTCTGGTCCCAAGCATTTCAGATAAGGGATACTCAGTCTGTATATATATACACACACACACACACACACACACACACACACACACACACAATACTCTTTCCTTTGATAATGTTGACCCACACCAATGTTTAGATGACTCTCCCTTGCTCCCAAACTTCAGTTTCACAATTCTAAATCCCCTGTGGCTGGCAGCCTCTGTGATGGACCCTGATAATTCCTGCTTCCCAGTATTGATGACTTTGTACGATTGTATTCCCTTTGAGTAACTGATTTCTAACAAATATGGCAATATGAGAGATGCCACTTCCATGATTAGGTTACAAAAGATTGTAATGCCCCCTTTGTTAGAAGACACTCTCTGTGGCCTCCTTGGCTTGCATGCTTCCATGCAGCTGCTATGTTGGAGGGGCCCACATAGCAAGGGACTGAGAGTGGACTCTGGACAAAAGCCAGCAAGGAACTGGGGTCTTCAGGCCAACAGCTCATGAAGAATTATATCCTGACAACCATATGAGCTGGCTTGGAAGTGGACCCAACCCCAGCTGAGACTTCAGATGAACATGCAGTGCCAGCTGACACCTTGATCACAGCTTTGTGAAAGAGCCCGGAACAAAAGCACCAGCTAATTCCTGACCCACAGAAATTCGTAGATAATAAATGGGTATTGTTTTAAGCCACTAATTTTTTGAAATGATTTGTTACACAGCAACAGTTAACTAATACATATTGTCAATCTAAATAACAAACAGAAGCTCTGTAAAAGAAAAATATATTTTTCCGGAGTAGGGCATTGCAGTGGGAATAGACGTGTATTAGCAAACTATGTGTGTGTCCAGGGAGGTAAAGGAGGACAAAAATTTTTAAAGAAAAATGAGGAGGATTACGTAATTGTTTTGAGAGAATTATCCTTGGGTACAAGGATCAATAGCAAGGGTGATGCCAGTTCGAGGTTGTACAGGCAGTTGCAGGGCATGTGTCCTCAAAAAAGTATTTTTGTGTATGACGTTGTGATGGTCTTTGTGCAAATTTGTGGTTTTTGCAGTTTTTTGAGATAGTTTTTGTTATCAGGCATTTAGGTATGCAAATCTGCTCATCATAGCCTTCCCTGTCAGGTTTTTTTTTTTTTTTTTTTTTAGGAGCCACATACTTTTGAACAACCAGATCTCATGAGAACTCAATATCATGAGGACAGCACCAAGGAAGGATGGTGTTAAACCATGAGAAACCACCCTCCAGATCCAATCACCTCCCACCATGCCCCACCTCCAGCACTGGGGATTATAATTAAACATGAGATTTGGGCGGGGACACAGACCCAAACCATATTGATGGCGAAACAGTGTGGGAGGCTTTCCGAGGTCCAGACCGCCCTCCCTCGGCTGCAGCGTCCCGCAGGGGAGGCGTCACTGCCAAGGTTTGTGTGGTCTCAAGCACTCATTTGTTTATGGTGTATGTCTTATCAAAATGACAAAAATACTCCTTTTTACTGCCATAGTAGAGGAAAAACCCATTAAGAGCTGATTATTTGAAAGGAAAAAAGTCTGCATGCCAAGAAAAAAATTTTATCATGCAATAAAGACCTTTTCCTGTTAAAAAAGCAAAAAACAAAAAGCATTGGTGACTCCAGTTTAATTCTGACAACTTTCACAATATGCCATGACTTTTGTTGCTGGAATATCAAGATTGAACTCATCACCTTTGCCCTAGTTTCCCCTGACCAGCTCCTTCTGCTAATCTCCCGGCCCTGGTTCTTGGCCTCTCAATTCCTATCTACCCAGTCTGTAGGCTTGGA
This sequence comes from Saguinus oedipus, assembly GCA_031835075.1. Classification (NCBI taxonomy): domain Eukaryota; kingdom Metazoa; phylum Chordata; class Mammalia; order Primates; family Cebidae; genus Saguinus; species Saguinus oedipus. The sequence goes on from CM063173.1 coordinate 163,748,373, forward strand.
GGCCCTTCTCACGCCTGCTCGCTTGTCTGTGCTTTTACATCTCGGGTCCTCTTCATTCTTCTTGTGCTGGTCCTATTTCCTCCTGAGCAGAGTGCCTGCCATGAAGGCCTTTGCCAGGTGGAAAGCTCCCTCCCTTTACCCAGGCCAGGCCTCCCTCATTGGGCTCCTCTCCTTCCGGAGGCTTCCTCCTCCAAGCAAGATACCAAAGGAACCTTTCAGTAACACTTTCTCTAGGTGATTCTTTTTTTTTTTTTTGAGATGGAATTTTACTCTTGTTGTTTAGGCTCCTGGACTGCAATGGCGGGCCCTCAGCTCACTGGAACCTTCACTTCCCAGGTTCAGTGATTCTTCTGCCTCAGCCTCCAGTGTAGCTGGGATTACAGGCATGCACCACCACACCCAGCTAATTTTTTTTGTATTTTTTTGTAGAGACAGGGTTTCACCATGTTGACCAGGCAGGTCTCAAACTCCTGACCTCAGGTGATCCACCTGCCTCTGCCTCCCAGTGTTGGGATTACAGGCATGAGCCACCACTTCTGGCCGGCAATTATTTTTATTACAACCCTTCAGTGGCTCCCTATTTTCTTATCCTCCGTCGGTGGTCAATGTTGGCCCGTCTCTAAGGTCCTCCCAGATCCACCCCATTTCACAGTCCTGCCTTCCCCCACTGTCCCTTCTACCCTGAGGGTGTTCTCCTCACCACTCACACATGTGCCTCATTGACACCAACATTTAGCTCACCTGAGTGTGGTTGCTCATGCCTGTAATCAGCATTTTGGGAGGCTTTGTCAATAGGATTGCTTGAGGCCAGGAGTTCAAGACCAACCTGGGCAACGCAGCAAGACCTCATCTCTAAAAAAAAAAATAAAAAAATAAAAAAATTAGCCAGGTGTGGTGGTGGGCACCTGTAGTTTCAGCTATTAAGGAGGCTGAGGCAGGAAAATCACTTGAACCCAGAAGTTCAAGGCGGCAGTGAGCTATGATTTTCCTACTGCAATCCAGCCTGGATGACAGAGTGAGACCCTGTCTTTAAAAATAAAACAAATTAGGGGTTCATTCATGTTGAAATCTCACCTGAGGGGATACCAATTCTGTACTTTCTTGGAAGCCCAGCTCAAGCTCCATCACCTGTGCTCAGTAGCAGATCTCACTGGAGCACCTTCTGTGTGCAGGCTGTGTGCTGAGGGCCTGAAATTCAGCAAAGAGCAAAACTGACGTATCCCCGCTTTCAAGGTGTTAACAGTCCAGCAGGAAGAGAGAGAAAGTAGCAAATACACAAAGTAAATCAATACCTCAAACTGTGTCAAAGTGTCTGGGGGAAAAGACACAATAGAGGATCAGAAAAGGTACCTTGAGGAAGTAGGCAGTGAAAGCAGCCCCGGTGGAGGATAAGAGTTAACTAGATGAAGACATGGGAAAAGCATGCCAGGCATAGGGAACAGCACATGCAAAGACTGAAGCATCAGTGAGTAAGTCTCTCACTTCTTGTCTCCATCTCCTCCGATTCCCCACAGACAATCAGTTCTGTGCTGCAACATTTAGCAATTAGCCTCATGTCTTTCTCTCTCTGACATTTCATGGATTAGCCTTGTCTTCCCAATTAAACTGGAAGCTTCAACCATATCTCATATTTATTTTTTCTTTAGGGCACTGAAGCACAATGAGAAGGACGGAGTAGATTAAAATAAAAAGGCATCAGCTGCTTGGCCTGAGGCCTGATGGTGCATGTCTCCTGCAGCTCCCAGTGTGGGTCTTAATCCGGTGATGTGGCTGAAGAGCTACTGCTTGTGGGCGCCAGCCAGCTGTAATCAGCGTTTGGAGGTCCAGATACACAGAACAGACCGTTTCCACTTTCATGAGCGAGCTACCCCACTGCGGTGCAGGTGGGGGACCTTCGATTTTGGCTCACATGATTCCGTGAGAACGTCCTGTGCGGCAGGCTTGTTCTCCCTCACGGAACAGTGTGTGTCAAGCAGATATGACCTTGCTGACAACCTGACTCTTTTTGTAATTCCATCGCTGAACAGTTGATTCACAGTTTCCTTGCAGCCTTTTGCTGAGTGTGACTCAAATCATCTGTGACATTGATTCAATGACAGGAGGCTCACAGCTCAGGGGGAAATGTGCTGTGGCATCGGAGTGGGCAGAAAATGTCCAACTCCTCCTGTGTGTGCAGACATTTCAGATCCAAATTCAAGGTGCTCTCACCTTTGGCTCTGACTTATGAACTAATTAGTCATATTTGCAGCGAATCAAGCAGCGCTATAGGAATGACCTGATTTATTTTCTTATTCAGGAATTCGTTATCAGCAGCCTGAGCCAGAAATATCTATGGAGCACTTACCATGCACACATCTGGGAGGGCTGAGAATAACAAATGAACGGGGCAAGTGGGCAGGGGTGATTCTTTGGTCATTAAACTTAACTTCCCAGGCATGGACAGGCAGGTCTCCGGGGAACAGGAGACACGTGTTACCTTCTGAACCACAACCGGGGTGACTTCGGCTCTGCTCTCTTCCATGCTTCTGGCTTTTTCACACGCAAACTAGAGTTCAGTGGGGTTCCCTGTGGGGAGAGTGTGAGGCAGGAGCAGAAGCAAAAGCCTTCTACAAGAACCTAGCATATGGGAGACCAGGAGAAAGCAGGAGAATAACATTTTATAGCATTGTATGTCGTGCATATTTCAACATGCAAATAAGAATGTGACAATTAGGTGAGGGCAATAGTGAAGGACAAGACCAATATTCATGTTGTCAGTAGTGTTTTTAGAGAGAGGAACACCGGGATGCTAACGAGAAATAGGTACTCAGGGTTTCGGAGTCCCAGCTCCACAGCCAGATGAGGCTTTGCTTAAGGACTGTACTCCTGGAATAAGTACAGTCTTCCTTCATCTTCTGCCTCTTCCCTTCACCTAGCTGCTATTCTTAATTCTGGTGCTGCTCGCTGCTTGGACACCTGGATGGGCTTTGTCAGGCAAATGTCCTCGTGTCATGTGTGTATGTTAATCATTGCTTAACTTGCAGGGTTCACTTTGACAAATGATTTGCTCTCCATAGTGCCTCTTACGCCTGCTTTAAAAAAAAAGCTTCTGGTAGCTCTTCCAGTTAAAAAACTATAGTCTTGTCGGCTGGTCTGGGCTGAGGCAGGTGAATCACGAGGTCAAGAGAGCGAGACCATCCTGGCCAACATGGTGAAACCCCATCTCTACTAAAAAAATACAAAAATTAGCTGGGCGTAGTGGCATGTGCCTGTAGTCCCAGCTACTCCGGAGGCTGAGGCAGGAGAATTGCTTGAACTCAGAAGGTGGAGATTGCAGTGAGCCGAGATTGAGCCATTGTACTCCAGCCTGGCACCTGGTGACAGAGCAAGACTCTGTCCCCTCCCCTCTAAAAAACATAATAAAGACTATAGTCTAGTCTGTGAGGGTGTGTGTGTGTGTATGCATGCGCATGCACGTGCAAAGGAGGGAGAGGGAGAGATTAACGTTGAGCCGATTTTTGAGAATGTTTTTGACTTGCCTATCACTAGAACTAACAGTCTACTCCTCAAAAGGAGCCTAATTCTTCCTTTTTTTTTTTTTTTGAGACACAGTCTTACTCTGTCGCCCAGGCTGGAGTGCAGTGATGTGATATGATCTCGGCTCACTGCAACCTCTGCTTCCTGGGTTCAAGTGATTCTCGTGCCTCAGGCTCCTGAGTAGCTGGGGAGTAGCTCAGCACCTTGCCAGCTAACTTTTTTATATTTTTAGTGGAGACGGGGTTTCACCATGTTGGCCAGGCTAGTTTTGAAATCCTGACCTCAAGTGATCCACCCGCCTCAGCCTTCCAAAGTGCTAAGATTACAGGCATGAGCCACCATGTCTTGCCTCTAATTCTTCACAAACCAAATGTGAGCAGTTTCTCTCCCTTGGCAGTGCCTAACAATAGCAGAGGCTATAAAAGACGGGTACCCTGGCACCGTTTGAACTCTGAGATAACTTGGTGATAAAGGATTAGCATATCAAGGGGAATGGGTATTCCAGCTTCCCTTCCCTTCTTTGACCATTTTTCCTAACAAACTGTTTTTGATTTGTTGTATTTTCTAAAAACCTACCAAAAAGACTGCAGGATTCTGCTTGTAACCGAATTCCAGAGTCCGTAACTAGCAGTAAGGAAAGAAAAAGCAGCAGCTGGAACAGAGAGCACAGGAAAGACGAGTTTTCAGATGTAAATGAGGCTGGCTGGGGTTAGAAACTCTTATAGCAGGGCTAAGTGGCTTATAGCCTAGGCTGCACATGGCTCGCTCTGCAATTCAGGAAGAAATGACAGAAAGGTGAGAAAGCCAAGTCTATGGTGTCATTCCTCAAATTGGCCTAGATATGCACTTTGTGTGTAGGTATGTGTGGCAGAAAAATGATGGCTATTTCTTCCCGGGCATTCCTTTAATTAATAAAGCAGATACATGTTGGGCATGGTGGCTCAAGCCTATAATTCCAGCACTTTGGGAGGCTGAGGCGGGCGGATCATTTGAGGTCAGGAGTTCAAGACTAGCTGGCCAACATGATGAAACCCTGTCTCTACCAAAAATATAAAAAATTAGCTGGGTGTGGTGTTGGGCACCTATAATTCCACCTACTCAGGAGGCTGAGGCAGGAGGAATGCTTGAACCTGGGAGACAGAGGCTGCAGTGAGCTGAGATCGTGTCACTGCACTACAGCCTGGGCGACAGAGTGAGACTCCAGCTGGTGCATCTAAGACATGCAGCCCTAAATTTGTCCTTACCTAAAAACACTTGCTCCATTCAGCTGTGAGACCCTGCTCATCCAGAGTTTGCTTTCTAGGAAACTTCCAGATCCTTTGGATTTGCATTTTAAAGGGTCTTCTTAAGGGCCTAGAAGTCTATCTGTGAGCCTAGAAATATTTAAGTGGAAGATGAGGTCGATTCTTTCTCATCATCTGTGAAAACAATTTCTAAAATATCTCTGGTGGGTCAGGGTCACGGCCAAGGTGGGAAAAACAGAGTGCCCGAAACACAGGCTTAGATGATCCCATAGGAGCATGTGCTCATCAAACCTTTGATTCAGAGTCTTGGGAGGAAGGTGTGCAGATGTGGAAGAAGCCTGGGACCCAGAGAACAATATGGAAAGCAGGAGCAGAAGAGGGGGGAGAGGAGAGATAGTGACTCAGCGGTTCACCGCCACTGTTGTCTTCAGACCTTTTGCTACTGAGCATCTTGAATGTTCCAGGTGAGGTGCTGGCTCCATGGGGTCCAATGATGCCATGACTCAGCCCCTCCCACCTGCTTCTTAGAGTCTAGTGGAGGAGTGGAGTGAGGACTGCAACTCTCTGAATGCTTGGAACACTGTATTATAATAGAGGTTTCATAAGCGCTCTGGGAAACCACAGGAAGGAGAGAGTAATTATATCTGGGACCAGAGAGAAAGCCTTCACAGAGGAGAAGGAAGCTGAGTTCTTGCAGGAGACTGTTACTTAAGCCTGCATTCTCCTCTCGGATGAAAAGCTGGGGGAGACCGGGAGGAATAGAACTCTTTTTGGAATGCTCCAGGGACTTGAAATAAATTCAGGATACTATTGGCATATAGAGACTGTCATGAACTATAAATAGAGATCAGAAAATATATTCAGAATATTTTCTGAATGTAGAGGAAATCTATAATCTTTGGCAGCATTGAGACATGTTCCACTGGAGCTGGAGCCCTGGGCAGGATCCTTTGACTGACTGCTTTCCTTCTACAGAAAAGCTGATAAGCTCTGGAGCCTGGGGTGCTGGCACTTGATGCTGAGTATTCAGTGCTTGGAGCTCAGTCGTCAGCACTCCATACTCATACGGAGGTTAGAAAACACTCTGGGATGTTAATGGTTTAATGGAGTTCACAGGTTTCTTGGTAGCTTAAGAATATTTGACAATGCTTTATTATTACTTCCACCCTTCTTGTAGAGAAATCCAGAGAAAACAGTGCTTTGGGCTGTAAGTGCTTTCTGCATTTTTCAGAAAAAGCCATCCTGGAATGAAAGAAACAGATGAGGGTTCTGATCCTACCTCCTCTCTGGCCTCAGTTTTCTCATCTGTACCAAGAAGGGGTGGGACCAACGAGGCACAAATATTCCTTTCTGCAGTGACATTTTCTGTCTGAGCTCTGTGCAGCCCAGCAGCTGTTTGCAATTACTTAGCCAGGCAGGGTATGTTCTCCCCCCGCCATGCTCCTGCATCTGCCAAACTGAGTTCTTTTTTGGGCAACATCTGTTCTTATTTCCCATGCGAAGTTGTCTCAGTTAACCACAAAAATACATACTTATTCTGAAGTAGTCAGTTCATTCCAAACCTTTTCAACAGGATAGCAAATTTCCTTGGGAAAGGTGACATCTCAGGAAAACAGTTACTCTGGGGTACCACAAATCAGGGAGCTTAGCAGTGAGTGTCCTTGACTTTGAGGGGCGGCAGGGGAAAGGCAGAGATGACCCTGCCATTTGAGCCACGCTAGACCTGAAAATCAGCCTTCTTTTCCTCCCCACTCTTCTCTCCTTTGGAGCTGAGCCGTGGGAGTGGGGCGTGGGAGGTGACTCAGACAAAGAGCCAACTCTAATATAAAGTTTATGGTCGCATAGGCAAAGGAGTGAGGGATTTTATTACAGCTAAGAGTAACAAAATTAAATACATTGGATTTCCTTTGATATATACCTAAAATTCACAAAGTAAGCAAGTAATAAAATGAATAAACAGTATGCTTGCAACAATATCATGTCTTTTTGAGCTCTTGTACATAACATGACTAGTGAAGTAGGTTCCAGGGGCAGTGTAGGGTATGAGAGGCATAATAATTTCGGGGAAGTGACTGAGGGTCTGTATAGCGGAAGTCAGTACTGGAAAGATGGACTATGTGTTTGAACTTGGATGACCTTGAACAACAGGCTGAGGCTTTGTAGTCATTCTTATGGTAATTCATCAGAGGGCTTTGAACACTGTTTAGTCGGGATTTCATGTCTTTCTTATCTCAGGCCGCCCACTGGGAGGGAGAGGGAGCACGATGTGTCATCTCTCCCGGGGGTGTAGTGTTCTGAGCTCTGTATATTACCTTCTTTTCCCCATATGAGGGTTTTGCATAAATCTTTTCCAGGGAACTGGAGTTTTCCTGTGTCTGGGGGTATTGTTAAACTTTTTAAAGGCAATCATTATGGAACTGATCTGTGTTTATTTATTTGGCTAACTAATAATGTATTAAACACCTACTGTGGGTCAGATACTATGTTAGCTTCAGGGATTCGACAAGTGAATTATGGTCCCAGACTTCAAGTACCTTACAGTGGGGAGAGAGGCACTAAGAGATACATTCATTATATTACAGTATAATAAGTGAGATAGGCAAACCACCAGGATCTGTGGGATTATAGAGGTTCAAAGGAAGGGCTTCTTAGAGAAGATGAAATATGCCCTGCAGGTTAAAGGATGCTAAAAATTCAGTAAACAGGTCAAGAGGGGCGCAAGTGCATTTCAGGCAGGGAGATCAGTTGGGTGCGCGGTTCGGTGTTATTAGAATGGAGTGCTTCAGAGAGAGGAAAGAGAAAGTCAGATTGTCACAGTTGGGATCTGAAAGGAATGGGAAGAAGTGGAGGCAGGGAGTGAACAGGCCTGTTTCAATAAATACACTGGCTCTAGAAATATGTAGAGCTAGAAAATCTCCAATCTTTCTGCAAATAACCAGATATTTGGAAAAAATATAGCAAAGAATCCTTTTTTTTTTTTTTTAATGACTAGCTAGCTTTTTGAGAAACAGAAGAAATCTTTTGGTTCTAGAAACAGAGAGGAAACTGAAAATGAGAATGACAAGCTCTTGTTTATTACTTGGGTTAGGAAAGAGGAGGGCAAAGAAGGCTGTCAGTCTCTGTAGCCCAGGAACTTGGATTTTAATGCTTATTTGGTGATAGGACTTGAGGCTATGAGCTGATGAAAAAGACAGCTTCAAATGAGCCAAACCCATCTTTAATCCAGACACTTAAATGGCTATGCCCTCAGCAAAAGGTTTGAGTAGGAAAATCTGTGCACTGGCACAGAAAGATGAAGGAAGCTTGTTTGTCTTTGAGTGGATCAAAAGAGACCCTCCTTCCCCAAAATCCATAACCACAAGAGCATGTTTCACCGGAGTTTTGAGTAGTGAATTCACACGACCCATATGGTCCAAACCAAACCACCACTACCCAGCAGCCAAACCAAATTTGTTTTTTTCATAAAAACTGGTCCTAGATTGGGGATATAGTTAGGACTCTTTGCAAGAATGGACGCAAAAATGTCCTGGAGGGAACTTGTGCATGCAGGAAAGAGCTGCTGTGTATAATTTTAAATACTATTTAAATATTTTCAATAATATTAAAAAATTCAAATATGACCAGGTTACTCTAATGCTCAAAACGCTTTCTTGACTCTATGTGTGACTCACCAGCACATAGAGGACTCTTTTTCTCCACTTCAGAAACAGATAGTTCTGTGTCGTCTTACCAATGTTAAAAGCAAACCAGTGCATTTATATTTATTGTTTTATAGTTACACGAAGTGCTATTACTCAGGTTCTCTCTTTTTACAGATTAATTCTGGAATTGCACAAATATTTACTAAACACTTTCCCAACAGTGCCTTGGTTCGACATTCATTCCAGCTGCTTCTCTTTCTTAAAACAGAAACTTAAAAGTTTCTTAAAAGCCAAACTTTTTCAAAGAATGACTTACCCTCACATCTCCATTTTCTTACCTTTTATTCATGACTCAATCCTCTTTAATCAACCTGAACAGCTCTTGTTAAGATCACCACATCAGCCGAGCGCGGTGGCTCACGCCTGTAATCCCAGCACTTTGGGAGGCCGAGACGGGCGGATCACGAGGTCAAGAGATCGAGACCATCCTGGCCATGGTGAAACCCCGTCTCTACTAAAAATACAAAAAAAATTAGCCGGGCTTGGTGGCACGTACCTGTGGTCCCAGCTACTCGGGAGGCTGAGGTGGAACCCAGGCGGAGGTTGCAGTGAGCTGAGATTGCGCTACTTCACTCCAGCCTGGCCACAGAGTAAGACTCCGTCTCAAAAAAAAAAAAAAAAAAAAGATCACCACATCATTAAATCCAGCAGAGCTTCTTTATTTTCATCCTGCTGGCTTTCAGTAGCATTCAACCCAGTTGACTCCTTCCTTCTTCTTCAACACCCTCTTCCCTGGGCTTCCATGAAATCATTCTCCCTCCTCCCATACGAAATCCATTATCCAACCTGTTAACTTGGCTTCTCGGTTGTCTCTTAATTCTTTCACTACACTTCAAGCTACCTTACCTCTTGCATGGACGACTACAGTGGCTTCCTAATCGATTTCCCCTCTTTCCTCATTCACTCAAATTAATTCTCCACCCTCCAGAGAAAATATTTAAAAAATTCAAATGTGATCAGGTTACTCTAGTGCTCAAAAGTATGTAATGGTTCACTATTTCTCTTAATATAAAAATCAAACATCCAAATATGGCTTAGGAGACCCCACAGGCTCTAACTATTGCCTATGACTCCAGACTGATTTTTACACACACTCTTTATTGCTTGTGGCAACACATTGGTCTTTGTCCCCTAGTCTTTCAAATTTACCATTTTTCTCTTGCAAATGCATTAGCTTTTGCACATGCATCACTTCTTGGCCATCTACTTGCTCAAGGCCTGCTCATCTTAAAAAAGAATTTTTTTTAAAGAGATGGAGTCTTGCTATATTGCCCAGGCTGGTCTCAAACTCCTGGGCTTACGTAATACCCCCTGCCCAGTCTCCTGAGTAGCTGGGACTATAGGCCCGTGTCACCTAATCATCTTTTAGCTTTTACCTCAGAACTTACTGCCTAGAAGAGGACCAGCTAATGACATATGAATAATTGAATTAATTCTAAGGAATGATAGAATTAGTCAAAGACCATTCTGCAACTGCTGATATAGTAATTGATTCAAGCTATGGATCCTCAATGGATGCTAAAACCATTGGGGGAAGGGTTATTGAGAAACAGAATGTGTGTGTGTGTGTGTGTGTGTGTGTGTGTGTGTGTGTGTGTATCTCCTGTTTGCAATTTTTCAAAATAAAAAGTTAGGGGAGAAGGATTTATGTGGTATAGAATTAGAGTCATAATTATGAACTCTCTCTCTCTCTCTCTCTCTCTCTCTCTCTTTCACACACACACACACACACACACACACACACACACACACACGTACATATATACATGGTCTCCAGGTGTCTCCCCACAGACCACCTCATATTACCAACGGAAGCTGTGCTGTTACTTGGAGAGGCCTGGTGGATACCTTCTTAACCAAGTGATCTCATTTAGTCTTCCTAGTGGAGACAGCCTGACATGTGCCTCCCAGTGACATGAATAAGAAAGACAAAACTTCACCAATGAAGTCCTCTGGCCAAAAATGTTTAACCTGAATCTAATAATAATGAAATATTAGACAAATCTAGAATATGAGAATTTTTACAAGATAACTGGCCGACCTCTTCAAAAGAGTCAATGTTATGAAAAATAAACAGGCCGGCGCCTAGAAACGAAGACACCCAGCAGCAATGAGCATATCTAGCCTCAGATATCCGTTTCTCTCTTTCTTTTTCTCCCCTTTTCCAAATGTCATCTTTTAATTGAAATCTAAAACAACTTCAATATTTTTCTTCTTTTGAATATAAAATTTTTGATGGAGTTTTAAGTTATTATTTATTTTTGTATCTTTTAAAGTTACCTATGCATATTTTCATGTACAAAACCATCTATTTTAATTGACTATATTAAAATCTGAAACTCCCAGACTAGTATAGGAGGTTGATTTTCACAGTTTCACTGTTCTTTCCAGCTAAATAAGTAGCCTCTAAAATTATAAGAAAAGATGCTTGTTCTTCTCATCAAGGGAAAAAATAAGGAAAACAAATTTCATCCTCAAGTAGGCAGTTGTGCTAAAGGAACTCTAATATAGGAGTAGCTGAATCTGTAGTATGAACAGAAGGAAATATGCATTGAAGGACTGCAATCCAGGTCGTGGTTTCTACTAGCATTCTCCAGTAAAAGAACCAGGGCTCTTTGGAAAAATGGTTGATTCTATGACTGGGGTAGAAAGTAAAGAAAAAAAAAAAAGATCTCACAATGGTGGGTGTGTGAGGGTGTCAAGGAGCCACAGGAGCTGACTGAAAGAGCTCCCAATAACCAAAGCTGGGACAACTTGAGCAACAAAATCAGTGTGTAACCCAAAGCATAAAATAGCTATCCACCGGTCCAGAGTGAATAAATGCAGGGGGAGAGACTAGACATGTCTCCCATGCAGAATAATTCCAAGTGATCTGTGCAGCTATTTCACCCTCAAGAAGGTGGAATGTAATTCCTCACTCTTTTACGTATGGGATTCCCAGAATTTAGAAAGGTGGGGAAAGAGTAACTTTGCAGTGAAGAAGGCTGATGGACACTACTTTGACCAGGTGATGAAGTCAACATCAACGGTCATGACTCATGTTGTTATTATTATATATCATTTAGCTAAATAATGATATATCAATATGTTTTATTTATTATAATAAATGTATATGTTAATGTCAGTAATAGAGACACTGGGTGTGGGTTATATGGGAACCCTCTATTATGATCTTTGTAACTTTAAAAATAAATCTTAAACTATTATAAAATAAAAGTTATCTTAAAATGTTAAAAATGAATGAAGAGGGTGGATAGGAAGATGCTTACTTCTCCAGAGAAGCCTTTCTTGACCTCTGATGGAGTCAGATTCTCATTAGGTGCTCTTGTGCTCTTGTGGAAGTGGCCTTTTTTCTTTTTTTTTTTTTTTAATGACACAGCAGACACATTTACATCCTTCTAGAACATAAGCTCTGAGGGAGGAGGCTTGGTTTTCTTCTCCACTGTATCTTCAGGGACTGCAATCATGCCTGGCAAGAGTAGACCCTGGGTGATATCTGTTGGGTAAATGTGTGAGAGCCTGTGGGTTTTTGATTAATGACTCTCTCATAGTCTGTAAGCTTCGTGAGGTAAGGGCCAGGCTTTGCTCACTCAGAACCTGGCCAGAGCTGATGCTCAGGAGTGTGAGGTGCATGAATGAGTGAACACTAGGTGTGTGCTGGGCGTGTGGATGTGATAAATAAGACTCAGCCTGGTGTATGCTCGGCTTTGTAGGACAGAATTGGCCAAGCTGGAAAGCTGGGAGAGCCACTGTTCACAGGGGAGGGGATCTTCCCCTTGTGTGATGTCTACATAGACTTACACACTCCCCGCTGCTGAGGAGTGAGGGAACTAACTGCTTCTCCTCCGGGCTGGGGAAGCGGCCAGTGTAGACCGCTCAACCTGTCAGACCTGCAGGACATAACAATGAGTGAGAGGCCAGTTGGACGCCATGGTCGGGGGCAGCTAAGACGAGAAGCAGTCACGGCCAGTGAGGAGTTCAGGCTGCATGAGGGCAGGACCCACATTTGCTTCCTCCGTGGTTGCGACCTCAGGTCTAGCACAGCATCTGGTGTGGTAAATGCTTGTTATGGGCGGAATCATGTCTCCCCCTAAGTTCACATGTGGAAGCCTCAACTCTCAGTACCTCCGAACGCGACTGTATTTAGAGATAGGGCCTTAAAGAGGTGATGAAGTTAAAACGAGGCCGCTAGGGTGGTCCTCCATCCAATCAGACTGGTTCCTGCTGAGGAGATTTGGACACACAGAGACACCGTAGGTGCCCGCCCAGAGGGCAGACCAGGTGAGCGCAGAGCGACGAGTCCTCCGCAAGCCAAGAGCGAGGTATCCGAAGAAAGTGATGCTGCTGCAGCTTGCTCCTGGACTTCCAGCCGCCAGAGCTGTGGAAAAATACATTCCTGTTGTTGAAGCCGCCCCGTCCGTGGTATTTGCTCATGGCAGCTGGAGCTGAGGAGGGCAGTGCTGTGTAAACACCTTCCAAGTGACCCGGCGCCGAGGCTGTGGACCTGCGCCCGGGAGGTCCAGGGCGGCCTTCCTAAGGTGCTTCTTCTTGCACTTGAAACGCCGGAGACCACCCGGGGCTCTTGTTAGAAGTGGGATTTCTGGTTTTCCAGGTCTGGGATGGTGCCTGAGATGTTGGATGTCTAATGAACTCCCAGGGGAAGCCTCGGGTCTGCAGGCCACGCTTTGAGCAGCGGGGTTTAGGGGAGCACTGCCTTAGGAGTCCTGGAGTCCCGAGGCTTGTCATTGAATTGGACCATCTTTGGGGACTTTAGAAGAAAATGGGGGAACTTATTCAAATTCAGTTCAGCAATTACTTTGAGCACTTCCTCACGTCAGACTCTGAGCCAGCCTGCGTGCCCCTCCAGAACACGGAGAAGGGGGGCAAGACAAGTGCCTGCCCACGCCCCAGGCGGTCTTTCATCAAGGAGAGCCAATTTTATTCCACTGCAGGTAAGAATGAGGTTTGCCCATCAGTCATGCAGAGCCGCTAGGGAGACAACTTTTTCATCAAAGCTTAGGAAAAACTAGATGAGTTTTTGAAAAGAATGGGAGGCAGCTGGGAGTTATTTGTTGATGTCGGTGACCTTGGTAATTCCAAATGAGATTCTCTTTCACTTTCCAGCCCGTGGGTGGGGCTCCTTCTGTGGAAGCAGCGTTCTCCTCCCATGCCTTGCCCGCGAGAATGCTGGGCTGACCATCCGGGGTCAAAGTCAAGCGTGTCCTCCCCCACGGTCATTTTAATATACCTTTCTCTCCACGAAAGCAATCAAGGCTCCTTGAGGAACAATGACAAGACAGTTTCTAGTGTTCACGTAAATAAATAACCCAGTCTTCACGTGGCTGATTTTCCAAAGCTCCGGGAAAACAATTTGTGGTGAAAACTAGGTCAGGGCTATTGCTGAGAATTACAAGATGGTGGCATTTTAAAATTATTTATTAGTAAGCCTATATATAATCTAAAAACCCCAAGTGACTCGTCATCCCGAGAAGGCAGAGACTGGCTTCCATGGGATGGCTCTAGTGAGCTGGGCCAGGCTGGCAGAGACTGGGCTTGAAGGGTGCAGGCCAGGCCTGGTAAGAGGCCTGTGGCAGACCTCGCAGGAAGGGGCCCTCTCTGTGGGATGTTTTGGGTAGAAGCTAGGATTTCTGTAAGGAGTTATTTACAGAGGGTGCTGGGCTCATTGAGTTTTGGTTGTGTCTTTCAATAGAAAGGACCCACAACCATATTATCTGCTCTAGAGTAGAGCCAGCCCCATGGCCCCTAGGTGGGTGCCCCTGGCACTATGGGCCTGGGAGCAGAAATGTTCTTCACTGCCTGTGCTCTAAACCCAGCCTACAGCTTTTTCCCAGGGCAGATGGAGAATCCGAGACTCACCCCTTGCCTGTCACTGCCCCTTGGTGGGGTTCTGATCAGAGAAGACCATTAGAACAAATTCGGGGCTCTGAGACCTGGCCTTCCCTCATTTCAAAAAGCCTGACAGCTTTCACCCTTTTTCCTGGCTTGTAGTGACATGCTACTTTAGGTGTCAGGCAGGTGCCGTTTCATCCAGAGCCTGGCTTCAGTGTGTAAGGCACTGCCCAAATTACCCCTCAGCGACTTGTAGAAAGAGCAAATCAATCACCAGAGACACCAACTGATGGGCAACTAACTTAACTGTATATTCAATGTACAGTCTGGACATCACCAAATAGACTGCATCACGGCTGTGGCTCCTCTGCCTTCTTGTCACTGCTGTTATCATCACTATTATTATCACGCTTCCTCTTCCTGGCTCATCAAATGAAAGCTGTTCCTCCCACCAGCCAAGGGTAGTCACTCCACCTGTGGTTCAGACCTCCCTGCTGTAATCCATCACCTCCAGGAGCATGATCCTCTCCTGCATCTTCAGCTCCTTCATCCTCTGCAGGATGCCTCATTTGTCATCGCTAAACTGAGTTCTTTCCCTGCTTTTTTTGGTCGCAAAGAAAGAACATCCAACAGGGAAAAAAAGGCAAGCAGGATTTATTCTATGGCTAGAGAAGGAGAAGGAATGAGCACTTGCTCCCAAGTCACCTCCTCCTCTCCGAGCTGTGGGAATTTTAAGGAGTTAGATAGGGGGCGGGAGGTTTGTATGTGCTGGGACGAACTTTAGATGTGCAGGCGCAGATCATGAGCATGTCTCTTCCTAGGATGCATGTTCAGGAAATGGCAGCCATATTCTTCTAGACATAGGGGTTTTAATATTACAATGTCGTGTTAATGATCTGAAGGTCACAGGAGTTGCTGGTTCTGGTTTGCTCTGGTTTTGAGCAGGCCTTCTCTTCCTCTGATGGTGATGAAGGGTCCTGAAGTGCCCGGCCCATCTGATGTCTTTGTAAATGTAAATGAGCATAGCTAGAGATTAAGGGACTAAAACAGAGTGTTTGAGAAACAATACCGAGCCTTCTCAGCTACCTACTGCTTAAGAAAATAATGAGCTTTTACAGCTGTTTTACCTTCTCAGCTATTTCTCCAGGACTGTCCTGGTAACATCTGCAAAAGCCTCTGTGGTGGTGACAATGTCAGGGACAAGGAGGCTGAGATTCTGGTGCCTGGTGCTTCATGGTGACATTGATGGTGGTTTCCTCAACAGGCTAATTCTGCAGCATGGTTTTGGGTATTGTTCCAGAAGCAGCCTTGAGTCTATTTCTCCAACTCACTTTCCAGCAGATTCCATTGTTTCAGTGAATGAACACCCACCTTTCCCAGCGACTTCTGCCCCTCAGCATATAATCAGGCACACATCTCAATGCCTTAAACATCTTTCCTCAGCCCTGTACCTTTCTCCAACTAGCCTTCATGGCAGCCAAGCATCCTAAAAGCTTCAGTCGTTTCTGCTACCTCACCCTCTACTTGACTTACCCACCCGACAACAGTTGAGATCTCACCCTCACCAATCTATGGAAATCACTCTTACTGACCACTTTGTCATCAAATTCAGTGGGGACTTCTGGGATTTTCCAGTTCTTGTCATACTGGACTCATAGCATGGACTATTATAGACTCCCTCCTTCCTTCCAGCTGTATCCATCAGAAGGCAGTGCAAGCTGTAGAAAACTTCTTCCGTAGTTACTCTTCTTAGGAAATACCATCTAGTTATCTGTCTTAGAAATACAGGGAATCATATGCCTGCAAAGCCACTGGGAGAGCTGCAGGAGCAGAAGTAGGGATGCCACTGCCAGGATAGAGCTTCAGAGTTACCATTGCAGATGCAATCAGAGCAAGAAAATTGCTGCTGTCATCACTGCCACCTTCACAGGCACCCAGGCCCACAAAGCCAGTGCCTAGACAGGAGAATCTGGCCTCTGCCACACTAGCATGTATTAGAGCTTGCCTGTTGGCCAGCTCCAGGGCTGAAGGAAGGCCTTTGTCTCCCATCCACCTTCCAGGTGTATCTTATTGGCAGAACCTAAGTTACATAGAATCTAGCTGCAATGGAGTCTGAAAATACAGCTCTTAGTCTTTTAGCCCCTGTAATACAGAATAACACAGCAGGGAGTGAGATGCCAAGGGCCAGTTGATTAAACTTAGGGTCACTTTGGTCCTGTGACTCCTTTCTCTTTCTTGGATCACCTCCTACCAATTAGACTATTCCTTCTCTGCCTCCTTTATGTAGTCTTATTCCTCAGCTTATTCCTTAAATTCATTGTTCGCCAGGGATCTCCCTACGTACTGCTTTCCTTTTTACCCCACTGACTTTCCTGATTGAATTATCATGGTTATGCCTGTAATCCCAGCGCTTCGTGTGTATTGGCGACTCCCAATGCACATCTCCAACTCCTACACTGTTGTGGGCTCTTGCCCTGCACTCCTGTCTACTGGGCATATCCACGTGGTGATCCCACAGAAACCTCAAACTCCACATGTTCAAAACCAAACTCGTTAACTTCTCCAAGCCTGTTTGCTTTTATGTTTACTCCCTTGATTAGTGGCATCTGCCCAGTCATCCAAGTTAGAAGCTGGTGTCAACCTTGTCTCCTCTCTTTTACCCCCTACTTCCAAGTCAGTCACCAAGTTAGTTGGTTTGGCTTCTTTTGTACCTCTCGTATCACTTCTTCTTCTCTGACTCCATTATCACTGTTTTCTTACAGCACTTTTCCCTCTCTGCTGGATAAGTAAAACCACCTTCTAAAATCTTTTCACCTGAATGACCACCTCACCTACTAGGTGGTTTTCTTGCCTCAAGTCTATCACCCTCCCCTTCCATCCACCTTGCTCATTATCATCATTGTGGTCTTTCTAATGGGAAAATCTAAATATGCATATTAGTCTTATATGGAAAACCTCTTCCATTTCCCTGCACTTGTGGGATTAAGTCTAAACTTCTTAACATGGTGTTATGGGTTAAATTGTGTCTCCAAAAAGATAAAGTCAAGACTTAATGCCCAATATCTTTAAATGAGATCTTATTTAGAAACAGAGTATTTGCAGATATAATCAAATGAAGACCAGGTCATAGGAGATTAGGGTGGACCTTAGTCCAACAATTGTCCTGATAAGAAAAGGGAGGCTGGGCATGGTGGTTCACACCTGTAATCCCAGCACTTTGAGAGGGTGAGGTGAGAGGATCACTTGAGCTTGGGAGTTTGGGACCAGTTGGGCAATTTAGTGAGACCCAGTCTCTGTGAAAAGTAAAACAGAGGCATACACCTGTAGTTCCAGCTCCTTGGGAGGGTGTTGCTTGTTTACTGATGTCTCACTTTTTCAATCATAAAGGCAGAAACTGGGCCTTATATAAAATATATATATTGCCCACATTGGTGAAGGGGATATCTTCCTAGCTTTATACAGGTGTGATGGTTAATACTGTCAACTTGATTGGATTGAAGGATACAAAGTATTGATCCTGGGTGAGGGTGTTGCCAAGGGAGATTAGCATTTGAGTCAGTGGGTTGGGGAGGGCAGGTCCACCCTTAAATCTGGTGGGCACAATCTAATCAGCCACCAGTGAATATAAAGCAGGCAGAAAAACGTGAAAAGGTGAGATTGGCCTAGCCTCCCAGCCAACATCTTTTTCCCATTCTGGATGCTTCCTGCCCTCAAACATCAAACTCCAAGTTCTCCAGTTTTGGGACTCGGATTGGCTCTCCTTCTCAGCTTGCAAACAACCTACTGTGGGACCTTGTGATCATGTAAGTTAATACTTAATAAACTCCCCTATATGTATATATCCTATTAGTTTGGTCCCTCTAGAGAACCCTGACTAATGTTACAGGTGTGTAGGTGAGGACACATCGTGTTCTATTTGAAATTGATTGAGCTGATTCCTTGTCCAACTTGGTGTCCTCAACACAGTAGCCATATTTTCAATGTAAGAATAAGTGTTCAGGCAAGGAAGGTCTTTCTGATAATTTTGCATAGGGATTGTCTCAACCTGTAAGATATGTTAGGATCTCCTAGAGGGCTTTAAAAATGTTATTAATATCTGGGCCATGCCTCTAGAGATTCTGATTTAATTTGTCTGGAATAGAACCCATGCATGAATGAGGGCTTTTAGAAAACTCCTTGTATTAGCCTAACGTGCCGTAGGATTTCAATGGTTTTCAATATGTAGACCATATGTGCTATAGAAAGAATAATAAGCCAGGCATGGCTGCTCAGGCCTGCAGTCCCAATACTTTGGGAGGCTGAGGTGGTTAATGCCTGTAGTCCCAGCTACTCAGGAGTCTGAGGCAGGAGGATCCCTTCAGGAGCCCAGGAGTTTGAGGCTGCAGTATGCCATGATCCATGCCACTGTACTCCAGCCTAGGTGGTAGAGTGAGACCCTGTCTCCAAAAAGCAAATAAATAAAAAGAAGAATAAATTAATTCTTCTCTGATCAAGATGGTTTGGCTTTGGGATATAAGCAGGAGTCCTAACACTACAAGGGGGCGGTGGCTCTTTTGCTGCAGAGATCACAGCTGAAGGCCCTCATACCCTTCTCAAGGACCTTCAGCCTTTGGCTCTGCTGAACTTGTGGCTGTAGCTTCACTAACGCTAACAGTCCAGCTGCCTTCACTTTATTGACTCTTCTAGAATTCTCTATCACTTCCCTTTGTACTTTCCTACTCATCTGCTGGGATTTCAGTTTTATTTCATTCATCTTTCTCTGTGTACTTTTAGGGTTCCCATCTGAATTTGCTTCCTGCTCATCATCTCTCAACTCTGGTTTTCTTTTCATTCCAGCCCTTACCTCACTTTAACAGTTCAACTATCAGCCGAAAATGTTTTGGGAGTTCCCCATGGAAGCCCTCTGATATATCTGTTTGTCCCACAGGAAGCTTTAAAATAACTTACTTATTTCTGACCCTTTATAGTAACTGTTTCTCTTTAAAAATAAATTCTAATTACATAAGGAAAATTCTTGAAGATGTGAACATGAAGAATAAAGATAGAGCTTCACATTCCTCTAAAAGGAAGCATAAACACCACTGCTTTATCAGGGCCCTACCAAGAAATTTGATATAGTGGTAAATATGTGGCTTTGGCCATCAGAAAGATCTAAAGTTAAATCATGACTCTACCACTTATTAGTTGTGTGATCTGGGACAAATAATTTGTGACTTATGAGAATCAATTTTCTCATCTGTAAAGTGAGTGTGACAGTATCTATTTCATAGGTTTGTAAATATTTAAAAAATTAAATACATGCAAAACAGAAGATTTGATTTTCTAGTCACACAGAGTAATTTGTATGAGACTTATCCTTCACCTTAAACAATGATAAACTAGAAAAAATATACAAGGCAATTACCTCCAGGCATTGGACAAATGGACTGTGATTCCTGAGAGTAGGGGAACATATGTGGGGTGATCCCTATATTCATCCTGGTTCTCTAACCAGGAGCACTTCCTATACTATGTTTCAGGGAGGTAGAACCCAAGCAGTCTTTCTGAGCAGGGGTGGCAGACACTGGAATTGGTTCTTAAAGCAGCTGAAATTGGTGTCTAGGGTATTGGAAAAGGGAAATGTGTTGGATGGAAACTTTGGAATTCTGTGTGGAATTCACCATGGGTCTGTGGCTAAGAGCTGGCATATAATACACATAGCAAGACTCCACAAGTTGAACTGAGAGCTACTGTGTGTCTGAGAGCTAGAGATACCAGATGTGCCAGTGTTAGGAAACATGGAAATTCCAGCTAAGCCAGAATGGGGAGACCATACTGAGTGTCTCAGGCAATAAGTGGAGACTCGAGAGGCCACACATTGATTAACAACCATGCCCTAGTATAAGATTATGACTCAGGGCAAAACCAAACTAGACCTATCCTATTATAGATTGAACATTTATGTCCTCTCTCCCACTGAAATTCATTATGTTGAAATCCTAATCCCAGTGTGATGATATTAGGAGGTGAGGACTTTAGGAGGTAATTAGCTCATGAAGATAGAGCCCACATGAATGCAAGTAGTGCCTTATAGAAAGAAACATGAGAGAGAGAATCTCTGTCTTTGCCAAGTGAGTGTACAACAAGATGGCTGTCTGAAAACAGAAAGAGTACCCTCATCAGTCACTAGACCTGCTGGTTTTGGATAGTGTTGCCTCCAGAACTGTGGAAAACAAATGTTTGTTATTGAAGCTATTCAGTCTATGGTAGTTTTTTATAGCAGCCTGAATTGCCTAATGTACAACTTAACAGAATTAAACTGAACCTGACAAGATAAAAGAAGCCAACAGTTATTTAACTGCATACCAGAAAAAATTCACTACCTTTTAACAGAAAATGACATAATACAGATTCTATATAACATTCCATTACAATGTCTACTTTACAATAAAAATTACTGGACATGTGAATAAACAGGAAGATGTAACCCATAGTCAAGAAATGAAAACAACTCATTTAAACATACTGTTGAAATAACACAGATGTTGAAATGAACAAAGACTTTAAAGCAGGTATTATAGCTCTGTTCAAGAATTAAAGGAAAAGATGGTTGTAATAACTGAATAGATGGAGAATTTTTGCTGAGAAATGGAAACCAGAAGAAAGATCTGAATATAAATTATAGTATTATAAGAAAAACATTTGAAATAAAAATTAACTGTGTGGGATCAATAGCTGACTGGAGACTGCAAAATAAAGTGTTGGCATATTTAAAGACATTCAAAAAATTATTTAATTTTAAGAACATAAAGAAAAGGGATTGAAAAGAAGACACAGAGTCTCAGTGAATCAGGAGATGACACTGAGTGATATAACATGTATGTAATGGGGCTCCAGGAATGGAAAAGAGAGAAAGTGGATAAGAAAAAATATTTGAGGAATATTTGAAGAATTAATGGCTGAAAAGTTCTAAAATTTAGTGAAAAATCTCAACCTATAGATCCAAGAAGCTTAGTAGACCCCAATCAGGATTAAAAAAAAAAAAACCCTAAAAAATTTAAGTAAGTTAGAGTATAACTGAAAGAAGAAAACCTGTCAACATGGAATTTTATACCTAATGACAATATTTTATTCTTTTCTTTTTCTTTTTTTTTTTTAAAGAAAAAGAAAGGAAAAAGAAAGAAAGAAAGAAAGAAAAAAGAATGGAGAGGAAGAAAGAGGAAGAGGGATAGAGAACGGGAGTGTTGCTTTATTGCCCAGGCTAGAATGCCGTCTAAAAATGGGTATTGAAAATCTCTTTTATGTCAATAATTGTGCTTAATACTGGAGACAAGAAAAAATGAGGGAGGAAGATAACAAACAAGTAGTCAACCAATATTTCATTTAAATTTGTGAGTAGGTGTGATGTGGTACTGATAAGAGTGTATATTTTGTGTATTTAAAGTGGAGAGTTCTATAAATGTTTATTAAGTGTACTTGTTCCGGATCTGAGTTCAAGTCCTGGGTATCCTTGTTAATATTCTGTCTCATTGATCTATCTAATATTGATGTTGAAGTCTCCCACTATTATTGTGTGGGAGTCCAAGTCTCTTTATAAGTCTTATGTATCTGGGGGTTCCTGTATTGGGTGCATATATATTTAGGATCGTTAGCTCTTCTTCTTGCATTGATCCTTTTACCATTATGTAATGACCTTCTTTGCCTCTTTTGGTCTTTGTTGCTTTAAAATCTATTTTATCAGAGGCAAGAATTGCAACTCCTGCTTTTAATTTATTTATTTATTCTTGCTCTCCATTTGGTTGGTAAGTCTTTTTCCGTCCCTTTGTTTTGAGTCTTTGTGTGTCCTCGCATGTGAGATGGGTCTGGATGCAGCATACTGATGGGTTTTGGCTGTGTCTTGTGATTGAGGGATTTAGTCTATTTAAATTTAGGATTAATAATAATATATGTGGGCCAGGCGCGGTGGCTCACGCCTGTAATCCCAGCACTTTGGGAGGCCGAGGCGGGTGGATCATGAGGTCCAGATATCAAGACCATCCTGGTCAACATGATGAAACCCCGTCTCTACTAAAAATAAAAAAATTAGTTGGGCATGGTGGCGCGTGCCTGTAATCCCAGCTACTCAGGAGGCTGAGGCAGGAGAATTGCCTGAAGCCAGGAGGCAGAGGTTGCGATGAGCCGAGATTGCGCCATTGCACTCCAGCCTGGGTAACAAGAGCGAAACTCTGTCTCAAAAAAAAAAAAAAAAAAAATAATATATGTGAGTTTATTACTGCCATTTGATGTTGGCTGGCTGTTTTGCCCATTAGTTGATGTAAATTCTTCATTATGTTGCTGCTCTTTACTTTTTGGCATATTTTTGGAAAGGCTAATACTGGTTGTTCCTTTCTATGTGTAATGCTTCTTTCAGAAGCTCTTGGAAAGCAGGCCTGGTGGTGATGAAATCTCTGAATACTTGCTTGTTCACAAAAGATTTTATTTTTCCTTTGCTTGTGAGGCTTAGTTTGGCTAGATATGAAATTCTGGGTTGAAAGTTCTTTTCTTTAAGGATGTTGAATATTGGCCCCCACTCTCTTCTGGCTTGTAGAGTTTCTGCTGAGAGATCTGCTGTGAGTTTGATAGGCTTCCCTTTGTGGGCAACCTGACTTTTTCTCTGGATGCCGTTAGTATTTTCTCCTTCATTTCAACCCTGGTGAATCTAACGATTATGTGCCTTGGGGTTGCTCTTCTTGAGGAATATCTTTGTGGTGTTCTCTGTATTACCTGGAGTTGAATATTGTCCTTCCTTGCTAGGTTGGGAAAGTTTTCCTGAATAAATCCTGAAGAGTATTTTCCAGCTTGGATTCATTCTCTTTGTCGCATTCAGGTACACCTATCAAACGTAGAGTAGGTCTTTTCACATAGTCCCATATTTCTTGGAGACTTTGCTCATTCCTTTTTATCCTTTTTTCTCAAATCTTGTCTTCTCATTTTATTTCATTAAGTTGGTCTTCGACCTCTGATATCCTTTCCTCTGCTTGATCAATTCGGCTGCCAAAACTTGTGCATACTTCGTGAAGTTCTCGTGTTGTGTTTTTCAACTCCATTAATTCCCTTACATTCCTCTCTAAATTGTCCATTCTCGTCGGTGTTTTGTCAAACCTTTTTTCTTTCTTTTTTTTTTTTTGAGACGGAGTTTTGTTCTTGTTACCCAGGCTGGAGTGCAATGGCGCGATCTCGGCTCACTGCAGCCTCCACCTCCTGAGTTCAGGCAATTCTCCTGCCTCAGCCTCCTGAGTAGCTAGGATTACAGGCATGCACCACCATGCCCAGCTAACTTTTTGTATTTTTAATAGAGACAGTATTTCACCACGTTGACCAGGATGGTCTCAATCTCTTGACCTTGTGATCCACCAGCCTTGGCCTCCCAAAGTGCTGGGATTACAGGCATGAGCCACCATGCCTGGCTCTCCTCAAACCTTTTTTCAAAGTTCTTAGTTGCTTTGTATTGGGTTAGAACAAGTTCTTTGAACTCCCAGAAGTTTCTTATCATCCACCTTCTGAAACCTACTTCTGTTAATGGAACACACTCATTCTCCATCAGGCCTTGTTCCATTGTTGATGAGGAACTGTGATCCCTTGTAGAGGGAGAGGCATTCTGATTTTGAGTATTCTCAGTCTTTTTAGGCTGGTTTCTTCCCTTTGTTATAAATTTATCCATCTGTCATCTTTGTAATTACCGACTTTCTAATTAGGTTTCTGAGTGGACATCCAATTTGTTGATTCCCAGCACTGGAATCTGAGCAACCCACTGCACTGGCTAAAACAGCAGCATTAAGATTCATGGTGCTTTTCTGCCTGGGAATCCTTCTTGAGTCCATCCTTCAATCAGCTGAATAGGTGACTCTGCCTTCCCAGAGCACCAAACGTTGGCCAAAAGGGGACCCATCCCGTTTACTCTGCACCAAGAACCGCCATGCCAAGACGCCAGCAAAACTGCCACAATGGCCACAAGAGTCGCGCTGGCAACCCGTGGGGCTCCTCTGCTGGGAATCTCCTGGTCCGTGAGCAACAAAAATTCATCTGAAAGGGTGGCATCCTCTCTTTCTCTGAGCTTTCACTGGGAGCTACAATCCTGAGCTGCTAGTGATCAGCCATCTTGGATCTCTTGCAATATTTTAAAAATCTGATGTGAAATAAGAACAGTTCACATAAAAGCTGAGAAAATTCATCACCAGGAGACCTGAATAAGAAATGTTATAGTAAGGTTTTCAGCCTGAAGTAAAGTGGAACCAGAGAAGAATTTGGATTTATGGGAAGAAATGAAGAAAACCTGAAATGGAAATTATATATATAAATATAAAGACTATTTTTTCTTCTTTTAATTTTTTAAAAAGACAACTCAGTGTTTAAAACAAAAAAGGATATTGTATTATACAGCTTATAAAATACTTAGAAGTAAAATATATAACAATAATAGCCACAGAACGTTGAAAGTCCCAGGTGTGGGAGAGACACAGGACGCTCGTACAGCTGGCTCGCGCGGCCGGTTGGGCTGGGCCGGCGCCACAGCGCAGCGGCACACAGCACAAAACTCACTGGTCTGGGTGCCCTGTTAAACCGGCAACCTGAGATTTGGAAGGGCAGATTGGCATGTCCATCTGATTGAACGGGACTTGGACAATGAGCCAGACCAGGATATTTTTGGGAAACGTGATCTGAGCCAGTGCAGTGGGCAGTGACACGGGAGATTGCACGGATCCCAGTGCCCTATCGGCAGGCTACTGGGGCGCCAGTGAGATAGTCGACTGTTCAGCTTGGGGAGAGGAAGAGAGGAGAGAGAGGACGGACTCTGAGGCAGGGAGCTGAGTGATCGAGCTCGGCGGGTCCCACCCTCACGGGGACAAGCAGGGCGGCGACTGGAGGTGCTTGGGGCTGAGAATTTTGCTGCTGGCATCTAGGACGGTGCAGCCCGGTGGGGGAGGGGCGTCCGCCACTACGGACGCAATCTGCCCCTACTGAAGTACTGCCCAGGACTGACACAGCCTGCCATTGCCGAGGCAACCTGCCATAACAGAGAGACTCCACCAAGAGGGTGGAGCGAACCACAGCAAAACAGAGCCCGCGGCAGCAGGGCAGACCCGCGCTAGCAGGGTGGAGCCCCAGCAGGCAAATAGTGAATAGACTGCCACCTAGCGGGGCAGGAAAATGCAACAGATACTCATAAAGCCCCAACTCCCTGAGACAGAGCATCTAAGGGGAAAAAAAGGGGGGGGGTTTATGAGTTCTGTTGCAGCAGACATAAACATATCCTCCCAACATCCCTGAATGAACAACGGAGCTCACAGCTCTGCACTGGAGCTCCTATAAAGCACAGACCGTCTCCTCAAGCAGCTCCCTGACCCCTGTATATCCAAAGAGTCACCCCAAAAAAGTACTAATCAGACTGACATTTGGTGGTCATCATTCTGGAACAAAGATAGCAGAAGACACTGGTAGCATCCCTCACTGTTCCGCAGCTGCTACAGGTGTGCCCCAGACAAGCAGGGCCTGGAGTCGACTTCAGCACTCGTACAGCAGGGGCTAGACTGTTAGAAGGAAAACTAAGTAACAGAAATACTTCATCATCAACAATCTGGGCATCCACTCAGAGACCCAATTGAAAAATCAGCAACTACTAAGATGACAGGTGGATAAATCCATAAAGATGGGAAGAAACCAGCGCAAAAAGGAGGAAAACACCCGAAACCAAAACACCTCACCTCCTACAAAGGACCAAAACTCCTCACCAGCAAAGGAACAAAGCTGGACGGAGAATGAGTGTGATGAAATGACGGAATCAGACTTCAGAAAGTGGATAATGAGAAACTTCAGGGAGCTAAAAGAACATGTTCTAAATCAGTGCAAAGAAACTAAGAACCTTGAAAAAAGATTTGAAAAAAGATTCGAGGAAATGATAACAAGAATGGACAACTTAGAGAGGAATATGAATGAATTGAAGGAGCTGAAAAACACAACACGAGAACTTCGTGAAGCATGCACAAGTTTCAACAGCCGAATTGACCAAGCAGAAGAAAGAATATCAGAAGTCGAAGATCAACTCAATGAAATAAAACGAGAAACCAAGATTAAAGAAAAAAGCGCAAAAAGGAATGAACAAAATCTCCAAGAAATGAGGGACTATGTGAAGAGACCCAACCTACGTTTGATAGGTGTACCAGAATGTGATGAAGAGAATGAATCCAAGCTGGAAAACACTCTTCAGGATATTATCCAGGAAAATTTCCCCAACCTAGCAAGACAGGTCAATACTCAACTGCAGGAAATACAGAGAACACCACAAAGATACTCCGCAAGAAGTGCAACCCCAAGGCACATAATTGTCAGATTCACCAGGGTTGAAATGAAGGAGAAAATACTAAGGGCATCCAGAGAGAAAGGTCAGGTCACCCACAAAGGGAAGCCCATCAGACTCACAGCAGATCTCTCGACAGAGACCCTACAAGCCAGAAGAGAGTGGGGGCCAATATTCAACATCCTTAAAGAAAAGAACTTTCAACCCAGAATTTCATATCCAGCCAAACTGAGCTTCATAAGTGAAGGAAAAATAAAATCCTTCATGAACAAGCAAGTACTCAGAGATTTTGTCACCACTAGGCCTGTTTTACAAGAGCTCCTGAAAGAGGCACTACACATAGAAAGAAACAACCAGTACCAGCCATCCTAAAAGCATACCAAATGCTAGAGAACATCAACAAAAAGAAGAATCTACATGAACCAATAGGCAAAACAGCCAGCTAGCATCAAAATGGCAGTATCAAATTCACACATAACAATATTAACCCTAAATGTAAATGGGCTAAATGCACCAATCAAAAGACACAGACTGGCAAATTGGATAAAAAACCAAAACCCATTGGTGTGCTGTATCCAGGAAACCCACCTCACACGCAAGGATACACAAAGGCTCAAAATAAAGGGATGGAGGAAGATTTACCAAGCAAATGGAGAGCAAAAAAAAGCAGGAGTTGCAATTCTCGTCTCTGATAAAATAGACTTTAAAGCAACAAAGATCAAAAGGGACAAAGAAGGTCATTACATAATGGTAAAAGGATCAATACAACAAGAAGAGCTAATGATTCTAAATATATATGGACCCAATGCAGGAGCACCCAGATATATAAGGCAAGTTCTTAATGACTTACAAAGAGACTTAGACTCCCACACAATAATAGTGGGAGACTTTAACACTCCACTGTCAATATCAGACAGATCAACCAGACAGAAAATTAACAAGGATATCCAGGACTTGAACTCAGACCTGGAACAAGCAAACCTGATAGACATTTATAGAATGCTCTACCCCAAATCCACAGAATATACATTCTTCTCAGCACCACATCACACCTACTCCAAAATTGACCACATAATTGGAAGTAAAGCACTCCTTAGCAAATGCAAAACAACTGAAATCATAACAAACAGTCTCTCAGACCATAGTGAAATCAAGTTGGAACTCAGAATTCAGAAAATAACTCAGAACTGCACAGCTTCATGGAAACTGAACAACTGGCTCTTGAATGTTGATTGGATAAACAATGAAATGAAGGCAGAAATAAAGAAGTTCTTCGAAACCAACGAGTACGAAGACACAACGTACCAGAATCTCTGGGACACATTCAAAGCAGTCTCTAGAGGAAAATATATAGCAATAAGTGCCCACATGAGAAGAGTGGAGAGATCCAAAATTGACACCCTATCATCAAAATTGAAAGAGCTAGAGGAGCAAGATCAAAAAAGCTCAAAACCTAGCCGAAGACAAGAAATAACTAATATCAGAGCAGAACTGAAGGAGATAGAGACAAGAAAAACCCTTCAAAAAATCAATAAATCCAAGAGCTGATTTTTCAAAAAGATCCACAAAATAGACAGACCACTAGCCAGACTGATAAAAAAGAAAAGAGAGAACAAATAGATGCAATGAAAAATGATAATGGGGAAATCACCACAGATTCCACAGAAATTCAAACCATCATCAGTGAATACTACAAACAACTCTATGCACATAAACTAGTAAACCAGGAAGAAATGGATACATTCCTGGATGCCTGTGTCCTCCCAAGCCTAAAACAGGAGGAAGCTGAAACTATGAATAGACCAATAACAAGGTCTGAAGTTGAGGCAGCAATTAAGAGCCTACCACACAAAAAAAGCCCAGCTCCAGATGGGTTCACAGCTGAATTCTACCAGACACACAAAGAGGATCTGGTACCACTCCTTCTGAAACTATTCCAAATAATTCAAAAAGAGGGAACCCTTCCCAAATCATTTTTTGAGACCAACATCATCCTGATACCAAAACCCGGCAGAGACTCAACAAGAAAAGAAAACTTCAGGCCAATATCCATGATGAACATAGATGCAAAAATCTTCAATAAAATACTGGCAAACCGATTGCAACAGCACATTAAAAAACTTATCCATCATGATCAAGTAGGATTCATCCTGGGGATGCAAGACTGGTTCAACATACGCAAGTCTATAAATGTAATTCACCACATAAACAGAACCAAAAACAAAAACCACATGATTATCTCAATAGACGCAGAGAAGGCATTTGACAAAATTTAACAGCCCTTTATGCTAAAAACCCTCAATAAACTTGGTATTGATGGAACATATCTCAAAGTAATAAAAGCTATTTACGACAAACCAACAGCCAATATCATACATAACGGGCAAAAACTGTAAGCATTCCCTTTGAAATCTGGCACTAGACAAGGATGCCCTCTCTCACCACTCCTATTCAACATAGTACTGGAAGTTCTAGCCAGAGCTATCAGGCAAGAAAAAGAAATAAAGGGTATTCAAATAGGAAAGTTGGAAGCCAAATTGTCTCTATTTGCAGATGACATGATAGTATACCTAGAAGACCCCATCACCTCAGCTCAGAAGCTCCTGAAACTGATAAGCAACTTCAGCAAAGTCTCAGAATATAAAATCAGTGTGCAAAAATCACAAGCATTCCTATACACCAATAACAGACTTAAAGAGAAACCAAATCAAGAATGAACTGCCATTCACACTTGCTACGAAGAAAATAAAATACCTAGGAATACAACTCACAAGGAACGTAAGGGACCTCTTTAAGGAAAACTACAAACCACCGCTCAACGAAATAAGAGAGGACACAAACAGATGGAGAAACATTCCATGTTCGTGGTTAGGAAGAATCAATATCGTGAAAATGGCTATACTGCCCAAAGTAATTTACAGAATCAATGCTATCCCCATCAAACTACCATTGAATTTCTTCACAGAACTGGAAAAAACCACCATGAACTTCATATGGAACCAAAAGAGAGCCCGCATAGCCAAGTCAATTCTAAGCAAAAAGAACACAGCGGGAGGCATCACACTATCAGACTTCAAACTATACTACAAGGCTACAGTAATCAAAACAGCATGGTACTGGTACCAAAACAGAGATATAGACCAATGGAACAGAACAGAGGCAGCGGAGGCAACACAACATATCTACAACCATATAATCTTTGATAAACCAGACAAAAACAAGCAATGGGGAAAGGATTCCCTGTTTAATAAATGGTGTTGGGAAAACTGGCTAGCCATGTGCAGAAAGCAGAAACTGGACCCCTCCTGACACCTTACACTAAAATTAACTCCAGATGGATTAAAGACTTAAACATAAGACCTGACACCATAAAAACCCTAGAAGAAAATCTAGGCAAAACCATTCAGGACATAGGAGTAGGCAAGGACTTCATGACCGAAACACCAAAAGCATTGGCAACAAAAGCCAAAATAGACAAATGGGAACTAATCAAACTCCACAGCTTCTGCACGGCAAAAGAAACAGTCACTAGAGTGAATAGGCAACTGTCAGAATGGGAAAAAATCTTTGCAGTTTACGCATCTGACATAGGGCTGATATCCAGAATTTACAAAGAACTCAAACAGATTTACAGGAAAAAAACAAACAAGCCCATTCAAAAATGGGCAAAGGATATGAACAGACACTTTACAAAAGAAGACATACATGAGGCCAACAAACACATGAAAAAATGCTCATCATCACTGGTCATTAGGGAGATGCAAATCTAAACCACATTGAGATACCATCTCACGCCAGTTAGAATGGCGATCATTAAAAAATCTGGAGACAGCAGATGCTGGAGAGGATGTGGAGAAAGAGGAACACTCTTACACTGTTGGTGGGAGTCTAAATTAGTTCAACCATTGTGGAAGACAGTGTGGCGATTCCTCAAGGACCTAGAAATAGAAATTCCATATGACCCAGCAATCCCATTACTGGGTATATAGCCAAAGGACTATAAATCGTTCTACTATAAGGACACATGCACACGAATGTTCATTGCAGCACTGTTTACAATAGCAAAGACCTGGAACCAACCCAAATGCCCATCGATGATAGACTGGACTGGGAAAATGTGGCACATATACACCATGGAATATTATGCAGCAATCAAAAATGATGAGTTTGTGTCCTTTGTAAGGACATGGATGAATCTGGAGAACATCATTCTCGGCAAACTGACACAAGAACAGAAAAAGAAATACCGCATATTCTCACTCATAGGCGGGTGAGAAAAATGAGAACACATGGACACAGGAAGGGGGTCTACTACACACTGGGGTCTATTGGGGGGAATGGGGGAGGGACAGTGGGGGGGCTGGGGAGGGATAGCCTGGGGATAAATGCCAAGTGTGGGTGAAGGGGAGGAAGGCAGCAAAACACACTGCCATGTGTGTACCTATGCCACTACCTTGCACGTTCTGCATATGTACCTCAAAACCTATAATGCAGTAAAAATTAAAAAAAAACAATAATAGCACAAAGAATGGGGGTACATGGTGAGTGTCTTCCTAGTTGTAGGTTGTAAATTTTTACATTTCCATGAAGTGGTAAAATTTTAACTCTAAAGTAAACTGAGCTAAGTTAAGGATGAATATTATAATCTCTAGAGTAATCAAAAGGTAGATCTTAGAAGTCAATAGAGGAATTAAAATGAAATACTTAAAAAAGGCAGTTAACCTACAATGAAATGGGAAAGAAAGATCAGAGGAACAAAAACGAGACAGCAAAAAGAGGAAACAAATAGCAAGATGATGGAATCAAAACCAACCCTATCAACAACTGTGTTAAGTGTAAATAGCTAATCATTTCAGTTAAGGAAAGATATTGTCAGACTATATAAAAAACAAGGTTCAGCTATATGCTACATACAAAAGATGTACTTTAAATATAAAGACACAGAAATCAAATATAAAAGGATGAAAAAAGATATACCATAAATGGTAAGCATAAAATTAAAATTAGAGTGGACTTGAAGGTAAGGAGTATCATCAGAGATGAAGAGAGGCATTGCATAATGTTAATAAATATATATTTAGAAATATGAGGAATGAGACAATGTTATCTCAGACCCTAAAGACATTAAAGAATATTAAGGGAAATGTTATGAAACTCTTTATGCAGTAAACATGATAACTTAAAAAGAACTGGGCAAATTCCATGAGAAACACAATCTATCAGAAATACAGAGGCCTGGGTATGGTGGCTCACACCTGTAATACCAACATTTTGAGAGGATGAGGCAGGCAGATCACTTGAGGTCAGTAGTTCCAGACCAGCCCGGCAATGTGGTGAAACCTTGTCTCTACTAAAATATAAAAATTAGCTGGGCATGGTGGCATGTGCCTGTAATCTCAGCTACTTGAGAGGCTGAGGGAGGAGTAACACTTGAACCTGGGAGGTGGAGGTTGCAGTGAGCAGAGATTGTGCCACTGCACTCTGGGTGACAGAGTGAGATTCCCTCTTGAAAGAAAAAGGAGAGAGTGAGTGAGAGAGAGAAAGAGAGAGAGAGAGAGAAAGAAAGAAAAAGGAAGGAAGGAAGGAAATTCTAAAGAAATGCATGTCTCCTGTGGGAATGGTGAATTTCCACATCTCCCTGAACCTTCTGGGCCTGTAGAAGTAGCCCACTCAACACTGATAAAGGCTAGTACCTTCCTTGCTTAAACATAATGAAGAAGGCTCTGCCTTGCAATACAACGTATACTTCTCCCAGGATCTATTTTGACCTCCTCTCCAGGCTGTCAGATGCATAATGGGTTCAAGTGTCCTGCTAATCTGGCTGCATAAGGATTGGTTCTGTTTAGGGAGGAAAGCCACTCACGGAAGGGGCCACAGGTTCTCCAAATTTACTGGTAGGAGCTGAGTAGGTCTATGTGGGACTAGATTCTGAGAAATGGTTCGAGGGTGGCAGAACACACACTTGGAAAGGGAAAGTTATTGATATGTTAGCATTCTCCAGGGATCAGGACTTAACATCCTGACATGGGGCTAGTATGGCTTGTGGAAGCTTGGAAAAAGCGATGGTTCAAACAAAGTGAAGTAGAAATGTTAGAATTGCTGGCAGACAGTGGACTTCTTCCACTGTCTAAGACCAAAAGATGTAGAGAAGTGGGCATGATAGAGTTAATATGCTATGCAAGGGTGAAAAACCTACCAGCCAACCCCAGAGGACACCATGTTTACCAAAGAGACAGGAAGTGCTCCTGTGAGGGCCGCCCCCCAGGCTGATGGTTGGCAATTCTGTTAAATAACTGGGCTTCTTGGAAGTAATGTGGATAAGACCCTGAATAACAGGCCAGATGGCACAACATTCTTAATGAGCATCGAAGTTGAATGCTGCCCCTTGGGCACGACACGCCATGGAGATGAATAATGGAACACGGTGTCCCACGGGCAGGATAGATGGGCTGCCAACAAGGGTGTTGTTTAATTGAAGCAAGTTGAAGAAATCAAGAATAGATTACCATGAGGCTGAAGGCAGCTGCCCCAATAAAATAGCGTAATCCCTTGCCCTATGTCCTCATTTGAACCAGTTTTCAGGCCTAGAGCTCATTGAAGGAGAGGCTGGGCTCCCAGGAAGAAGAACCCTGCCACACCACAGCAAGTATGTATGATGAGTCTCCCACTCCTTCCTCTAGTGACCTATGGCCATTTACTCGGACAATCGTACACCATGGAAAGGGGAGTAACCCGCTGTTTCAGGAACTGCTGGACACAGGTTTTGAGTCTTGAGTCATTGGTACCTGCAACTGAAGCATCGTCGTGGCCCCCTTGTCAGAGCAGGGACTCATGGAGGCTGGATAATGAATGGAGACCTGGCTCAGATTTGTTTCATGGCTCTCTTATCAAATTCAAGCTCCCTCCTGGTAGTCACTTCTCTGGTTCCTAGACACATATTTGAACTGGATATACTTGGTAGTTTAAAGAATTCCCACATTTGAGCCCAGAACTATGTTATAAAAGCTAATATAGGCTGGGTGCGGTGGCTCATGCCTGCAATCCCTGCACTTTGGGAGGCCAAGGCAGGGAGATCACCTGAGGTCAGGAGTTCGAGACCAGCCTGGGCAACATGGTGAAACCTTTTCTCTACTAAAAATAGAAAAATTAACTGGGTGTGGTGATGGGTGCCTGTAGTCCTAGTACCTGAGAAGTTGAGGCAGGAGAATTGCTTGAACCTGAGAGGTGGAGGTTGCAGGGAGTCAGAGATTGCAGTGAGCCGAGATTGCACCATTGTGCTCCAGACTTGATGACAAGAGCAAAACTCCATCTCAAAAAAAAAAAAAAAAAAAAAAAAAGAAAAAGCTAATAGGGTGGG
Source organism: Saguinus oedipus (assembly GCA_031835075.1). NCBI lineage: Eukaryota > Metazoa > Chordata > Mammalia > Primates > Cebidae > Saguinus > Saguinus oedipus. Next base: position 163,782,354 of record CM063173.1, read on the forward strand.
GAAGACCTAGAGGAAACCTCTGAATCTTCACTCTGTCTCCAAACATAGTAAACCAACAATCAATATTGTACAGGGTTGGATGATAGAGATAGTACCACTCTTAAAGATCTAAGGGCAGGGTACCATGGCTCATACCTGTAATCCCAGCACATTGGAGAGGATCATTTGAGGCCTGGAGTTTGAATCCAGCCTAGGCAACATAGTGAGCTACAAAAAAAAGTTAAAAAATTAGCTGGACATGGTGGCAGGTTGCCTGTAGTCCCAGCTACTCAGGAGACTGAGGCAAGAGGATCACTTGAGCCCAGGAGTTCAAGGCTGCAGCAAGCTATGATCATATGGTACTCCACCCTGGGCGGCAGAGTGAGACTCTGTTTCCAAAACAAATACATAAATAAATTAATAAAAAAAAAATCTAAGGATTGCACAAATGATTACCCCCTCATACACATGAGTACATGTTGCTTACTTGACTGTCTCCTACAATCCCACATGGATCCCAGGAGTGGGCTTCCAAAAATTCAACTAGGTTGAAGCCCTAATTACAGCTACTGGGCTAGATGTAGTGTCAATACTACAGTAGATGAACATGGCCTCTTGCTCATGGTATGTGGGAATTCACTTAGCAAATGTGTTGTCTTCTCTGTCTTTCAGGAAAGAATACCAGAAGCAGTTCGGATTAACGTGTGACAAACAACAGTATGTATTTACAGTGTTTCTCTAGGTTTTATGCTAACTCATGCCCTCTGTCATAATATAGTCCCATGAGACCCAGACTATCTGGACATTCTAGAAAACATTATATTGGTCTAGTATGCTGAGGAATTATGTTAATTGAACTGATGAGCAAGAAGCGACAAGTATGTAGGGGGCCTGGATAAGACACATGCACTCCAGAGGGTAGAAGGTAAATCCAGTAACGTTCAGAGGGGCACTTTGGCAATGAAATATTAGAGGTCCAGTGGTCCGAGGCATGCTGGAATAGTCCTTTAAATTAAAGAATGATTATTTCTTCTTGTACCTTCCACTAGTAGAAAGGAAGCACAATGCCTGATTGGTTTTTTGGGTGTGTGGAGAAAGCATCATTCACACTTGGGCATAATGAATGCTCTGAGCCATTGACTGAAGGATGTGGAAAGCTTCCAGCTTTGAGTGGGTCCAGAGGAGAAAGCGCTCTCGGGCCTGGACTTGGCAGACCTTGCCCAATTTTGATAGTAAATGGATAAGGACAGTGGAAAGAGGCCATGGCCTGTGAAGGGGTAGTGACTAGGACTCAGACCCCTTCAGAAGAAACTGCTGGCTCACTCCACCAGGCAAGTCAATAGAACAGCAGATATGCTAGTCTAGGGTGAGGGAAATTTAGAATGGGTGGTAGAGGAAGGAAATAATGAATATCGCTTGTGGCTTGAGGCCACCTGCAGCAGCTGGGGCTATAGTTTGTTCTGTTAATATTCAGAATCCTGAAGGAGCTATTCCCAGAGGGGGCAAACTTACTATACAAGTCAAGTGAATGTAAGCAGTGCAAGGACTGCACTATCATGGAATCTGTGCTGGGTCACCCAGATGCCCACCTCTGGGTCAGAAGGGCTAATTTTCCTGGCTGCTAGGGGTGCTGGCTGTTGCTGGCTGCTGGCTGATCACCACCCAGGTGAAGCCCACAGTTAATGATGGGTAGAGGTGATGTTTCAAAGGCCAGACCATCTGGCCTCAATTGGTGACGTCTATGAAAGGCTCTGCCAGTTTCAGAGTTCCCTGTGGAACTGAGGCCTCTCTTGCAATTGTTTCATGGTTCAACATCGTCCCCTGCCCAGGTTGCTTTCTCATTCCCTGATGGGTGTTGTTTCCAAGATCATGCCCCAATATGGTTCCTATACATGAGGGTTTTCTCAGATACTTCCCCTGAAGAAAGCTCTGCAACACTAGGAGATCGAGTATTCCATTATTTCCATCTATCAGATTGGAAGCATTTGGAAGTCTGTTCCCCTGGCCATCAGACTGGAAGCATTTGGCAGTCTGTTGATAAATAGAGTCCAAGCCCATGTCACAGCCGGTCCAGAGTCTACTGACCCACCTGTGGTCATTTCCCTGGTCCTTGTTGTATAATGTAAATGGATATGTTAGTAGACGGAAGCCTCAGATTGGTTATTTTACTGTGGTTCTCTGACACACAGGGAAGGCCAAGTGGAGGCCTCCGAGATGGCCCCCATGGATTTCTACATCTCCAGCTAAGATAGTAAGTCAAATACAAAAATCTCATTTTGATGGGATGGCAGAAATTAGTATCCCCCACTGCCCGACCCCCACCCCAGAGATTTGCAGGGATGGTTGTCTTGACCTTATCCCTGGGCAAGTCACCTGCCTGACAATGGGCTGCTGTGAATTTAATCAAGTGGTAGATCCAAATTATAGTTGTGTATATATTGTATCTTTACTTGAACAAATCAGCCCAGCCTCTGTCTCTTAATATGTAGCTATCAATTTGGCAAATGCATGCTTCTCAATTCCTATCAAGAGGAAGGATCTGAAGCAGTTTGCATTTACCTGTAATGGACAGCAGGATACATTCTTTGCCATGTCCCAGACCTATGCTATTGCTATTGTCTGAATATTTGTATCCACTTGAAATCCATATATTGAAATCCTAACCCCCCAGGTGATGATATTAGCAGGTGGGGCCTTTGGGAGATGATTATGACATGAGGGCAGAGTCCTCATGACTGGGATTAGTGCCCTTATGAAAGAGGTCACAGAGAGCTAGCTAGCCCCTTCCACCAGGTGAGGATGCAATGAGAATGTGCTGTCTATGAAGGACGAACCTTAACCAGACACCAAATCTTCCGGTGCTTTGATCTTGGGATGTGTTAATTCAGATCCGGAGGAGCAGATGGCAAATACTTTGGATGCCCTGTTAGGATACCCATACGTCAGAAAGTGGGAAATAGATCTCACAAATCCAGAGGACTCTCAGATTGGTGAAATTTTAATGATCCAGTTACCTGGGGAAGACTGATGCTCTATTCTGGTGTATCAGAATGTTCTGTGGTGCCTCTGACAAACATCACTGAGAAAGTTTGCAGGGAAGAATTCTAGGGTTCTAGAGCAAGACCAGGCCATCTGCTGCACAGAACTATTTAGCATCTTGGCATACTACTAGGCCTTGGTAGAGACTGAACAATTGACCATGTGACAAGTGGTGGGAGTCTTACATCATATTTTGGGTATTTTCAGACAGGTGCAGCAGCAATCCATCATACCTCAAAAATATTACATTTGTGACCTGGGCATCTCTGGAAAACACAGGTTATAAGAATAAATAGTCCATATCTATGTACATCTATCTTTTTTGCATCAGTGCCTGCACTACGGCCTCATTGATGCTTGCCTATGACCAGCTGATCAAGGAAGAAAAGTCTTGGACCTTGTTCATGGTTGGGTCAGCTCAATGAGTTGGTACAATTGATATGTTGCTGCATTACAGCTCTGCTCAGTGATGGTTCTGAAAGACAGTGGTAGGGGAAATTCTCCCAGTGGGCAGAGCTTAGAATAGCATGCCTGGCAACCAATTTTGTTTGGAGGGAGAAGTCTGAGGTAAGGACACACTCAGATTAATAAGTAGCATCGAATGACTTAGCTGTTTGACCAGAGGCTTATAAGCTCAGAGACAAGATGTCAAATAAGAGGTTTGTGATATATCTAGGGGAGTGTGAGGACCTTTGTTTTCTCATCAATGCCAAGAAGAAGCATCCTCTGCACAGGAGGCACAGAACAACCAAGGGAGTAAGAAGATGTATTCAGTGGAAATCATAGCAGGCCCTCTCCTTGACCACCCTGGTTCTTGCAGAATGAGGCTGTGGAATGTTAGTAATGGAGGTGGAGACAGAAGCTATGCATAGGCCCAAGAACATGGGATTCATTGCCAGGCTGATCTAGCTCCTATCATTGCTGACCATCAGAACTGTCAGCAGCCAAGACTGGATATGGAATCACACCAGATATGGAATCACCTACTAGGAGATGAACCAGCTACCTGGTTGCAGGTTGATTACATTAGGACTCTTCCATCCTGGAAGGCATGCTGAGTCATGAGTAGAATACACACGTCTGAGAACCTGGTGACCTTGCCTTAAAAAAAAAAGTGGCGCAAGTGGATCTGAGGCTGGACTGTGACAGCCTCTCTTAGTGACCTGCTCACATATCTGGGGCGCTAGCATTTCATTGCGTTCTGGATGATGTTCAACTCCCAGTATCTACTTCTCTGCACTGGAGAACTTTTCCTACAAGAACTTTTTCCCAAAAGCTTCTCTGCCTGCTCTCCCAGCACTGCAGAATTAACAGCTCTCTGGGATCACCCTCAGCCAATGCAGACGGGAGTGAATGTGTACATATGCCAGGTCGTTCATTAATAGAGTAGGATGAGGCATGTAATTTGCAGTTTCTTAGAGTTTTCCAGTGGGATTAATCTCTAGCTGCCCATTGTTTCAGCTGGTTTAATGTGCACATTTTATTCGCTACTTTATCCTCTCTGTATCACTTTCCTACTTCTCTGCAGGTTTTGCTTGTGACTTCCACATACACTACTCATGTTCAAATCCTTGTCACAGAGTCTGTGTCCGGAAGAATCCATCTGAGATAGTTCCCTACAATGTTACTACCTTTATTCTCCATTTGCATAGGTTTCTTACTCATATGTCCTCTTCTGTTTTACCATATGTCGTCTTTTGAATTATGTTTCCAGGGGCAACAGACCCCTACAGTTCCTTTTTCTTCACTGAAGGCAATCTAGTCCCTGTCCCTTCAGGCTCCAGAACAAGTGGACAGATATCACCTGGGGCTAACTAAAAAACAGAACTCAAGTATCCAAGGCAGTTTAACAAAAGCCATATGCAATTAGTAATAGAACTGGGAATAGACATGCCTTTTCAAAGACAACAGGGCTGGCATAAAGTTTACCAGGTTGGAATACAAATGACAACCTTAGGCCATCTTCTTGCCGACAGGATCTTAACATCCCTCAAAGATGATACCAATTATTTCTGAGTGATTGATTCCAAATTGGCATTCCAGAATTTGGGTTCTTTCTCTCCCTTTCTGGCTCCCTTTCTAGTCAACATACACGGCACTGGAACTGGCCAATATGTTCTCGGTGATAATGCCAATGACTTTGCCAAGGGAATTGTCTCTGAAGACTCTGGCTCCTTTGGCACAGCCCAGGAAGCTGTTGACTATCCTGTCAGCCATCGTGATGACATCCCTGGTGAGAGCACCCGTGTCCTCACCAGGGGCCTGTCTCTCTTTTTTTTTTGAGACGGAGTTTCACTCTTGTTACCCAGGCTGGAGTGCAATGGCGTGATCTCAGCTCACCGCAACCTCCGCCTCCTGGGTTCAGGCAGTTCTCCTGCCTCAGCCTCCTGAGTAGCTGGGATTACAGGCACGCGCCACCATGCCCAGCTGATTTTTTGTATTTTTAGTAGAGACGGGGTTTCATCATGTTGACCAGGATGGTTTCGATCTCTTGACCTTGTGATCCACCTGCCTCGGCCTCCCAAAGTGCTGGGATTACAGGCGTGAGCCACCGCGCCTGGCCTGGGCCTGTCTCTAAAGCTCTCAGAGCTGCCATTCCTGGGGTGCAGGAGCAGTCCAACCAGAACTGCAGAGCATGGCCCCCTTCCAGACTTCTGAAGCTACAGGACTGGTGCTTGAGCTTTCATTTCATTCCTCAAGAGTATCTCCTTTAGCGTCTGAGCCTCATCCCCAGTTCCCTGACAGCCACTGATTAAACAAAGGCATGCATATCACCCCGAGAACAAACAGCAGTTTTTCTGCATAAAAATGACTCAACCCATTCTTAAAACATAAAATGAAGTAAAATTTCCCCAAAGGCAACTCAATGTGTGGAATAGAAACTACTTTACATGCAGACAGTATTTTTTTGTGAGCACAAAGAGTGTTCCAGTCTCAAGAACCACAGCTGTGTCTCAAAAGCCTCTTCACCAATTATGGTCCTGGCTTGATATTTACATACCCAAATGACCCATTTGAGTGGTTTTCTGGAAACAGAGGATCTTCCAAAGTCTTCCTCTCTTTCCAACCCAAATTACTTAGAAATGTCAGTGCTTTGCCTCCAGCTTCCCTTCCACTCCAAACAGGTTTCCTTCATTTTTATAACTTTTTCAGTGATTTTAGGGCTGAGTTTTAAGGGACCAGGAGTATGTTCAAGGGATCATCTCAGGCAAATGTCCTAAAAATGGACCATTTCCCATGCAGTGAGGGAGGAGGAAACTCCTGTAGCCTTCCTGGACAGACTATACCATAGATGCTCACCAACCCAGAGCCACAGGTCTGGGCTTTTCTCCAGCATTTTCATGCAAATAACAATCAGCTTTTAAGCACAGCCTCATGTCAGAGACTCTGGGTCCAGGCTGATGACAAATGGTCTTTCTGGCTCTAAGTGCAAGGCTGTTCTCTGATGCCTCGTAGAAAAGACGCTGGGATTTTGAGGATGACAGAGTCACTTCCACGAGTGTCCCTGTGGGGACAAGCTCTGGGCAACTCTTGCCAACCAGCCCAGTAGGAAAGTGAGCATTGCAAACTTTCTGCAGGTGAGACAGACTTGCTAATCATTACAAAGTGGCTGAACCATGTGTGAACAGCCAGGAAAGAGCAGTCATTTTCAATGTGAGTTTTAGAGCCTTCACCAAGTTCCTTGCCAACCCAGCTAATAGAAGGGAGGCTTGGGAAAGCTTACTCATCCTGCTTAGCCCGACTTTGTTCTGCCTCCTACTCAGTCATAAATTGCTGCACAGGCTGTGCTGGCTAAATTGACATTAAGAGTTATTAAAGGAGTGAGTCTACAGTTTAGGAAATGTGCATCCATGGTAGGCTTCTGCAGTCTTAGGAAGAGCCAGGCTAGGGCAGGGGAAGCTGAGAGTTGCAGAGGTGGGGCCTCACAGCTTGGAAAATTGGAAGAAATCCTGGTACTCCTGGAAGCCCAGTGCCTCCTGTTAAGGAGACACAGACATAAAGAGCCCTATGTTGACTCATGCAGCCTTGTCTGTGATACTGACTGATGGTCTGTGGGTTTATGTCTGGTTTCCACACACAGGTTTGCATATGTATGTCTTCCTCCAAAAATTATCATTTTAATTTTTTGGCAGCCTGGTGGTATTCATCTTGAAGTGTGAGAGGAGGTTCCTCCCATCTGTATATTGGCAGCTCTAGCTTCCTGTCTCCCATGGCCCACTGACCTCCCTACACCCAGAAGCAGCATTTGCTCCTCTGTATTGCCAGGTTAACATGGAGCACACCCGATCTGCTGTTTCTCTTGCACCTGCTTCTTTCACTCTTGTGGTGTCACCTATGCATTTGTGTATAACTCGTTTTCCCTACCAGATTGTGACCTCCTGGAGTATGGAAAATATCTGGTCTTCTCACTGTGCTATGGAGACAGTAGGTGTTCCACAAAAAAAGTTCGAATGAGTAATTATGGAGCTGCTTCTGGGGCTGGCATCTGGAGGAAGACATTTACTTGTTACTTTAATTTTCTGTACAGGGAGGGCAGATATGGGGAACTTGTTAGAATTTATTGCAAAACAAGATGAGGCTTGTCTGTGACTTAGGCAGCCCAGTTGTAGTGCCCAGGTTTTGTTGAAAGGTTTACTTTGGCACTTTTCCTGATAACTGTGGTGGCCAGATGAGTGACCACTGGATAGTAGGGAAGGTTTAATTACATCTTTGCTGAATGCCAGAGAATTTTCTGCAGGCTATATGTGCATTAACACATTTAATCCTCACAACAGTTTGAGCTAAGTTCCCCATCACACCTATTTTGCAGATGAAGAAACTGAGTGAGATAGGCCAGGTGCAGTGGCTCACGCCTGTAATCCAGCACTTTGGGAGGGTAAGGCAGGCAGATCATGAGGTCAGGAGATTGAGACCATCCTGGCCAACATGGTGAAACCCTGTCTGTACTAAAAATAGAAAAATTAGCTTGGTGTGGTGGTGGTGTGTGCCTGTAATCCCAGCTATTCAGGAGGTTGAGGCACAAGAATTGCTTGAACCCAGGAGGCGGAGGTTGCAGTGAGCTGAGATCTCACCACTGCACTCCAGCCTGGCGACAGAGTGAGACTCCATCAAGAAGAAAGAAAGAAGGAAAGAAAGAGAAAGAGAAAAAGAAAGAAAGAAGAAAGAAAGAGAAAGAGAAAAACAAGAAAGAAAGAGAAAGAAAGAAAGAAACTGAGATTATGTAGAGATTAAGTACCCCACTGAAGATCACATAACTAGAAAATTATGGAGCTAGGATTTAAGCTTAGGCATTCTGACTCCAGAAACTGTGCTCTTAACCAGGATGCTGTAGGACCTCTCAAAAAACTTTAAACACACTGACCCACCCATCCATCCATCCACCTATCCATCAAATGTTTAAGACCCTTGGAAATAAATGTCTTATATATAATGACTATATCGTTAAATCTTCCACTCCACACCTCTTCTCAAGGCCCTTCTTAGCTCTCAGACTTGGTAGAGGGCATCCACAGTGAATAAAACCTCTGGCTAGGATTTTGGAAGCAATAAGGAACATGGGAAATGATGACAGTAATTTGGAATCCACTGAGTTTATCCTGGAAAAATCAGGAGAAGGACTGGCTGGAAATTATATGATTTGGGATACATATGAAAATTCTAGGAATGATTTTCTCTGGCAGCACTTATATTGGGTAATGTTTGGGAGGAGTCTTCCCATGTCTTCTTTATTATGTTCCATATGTTAGTTTGTATTTTTCTATATTATTATTCCAAAAGTTATAAAGTATATTTTTGTCCATTAGGTCCTTAGTAGAGTATCTGCCTCTTCTACTATGATTTGAATAGTGTACCTTTGGTCTAACTGAACCATCATGGGCTGCTTAAAGTGGGAAAAGGGAAGACCTGTGTCTGGTACAGTACTAATCTCACTGGGACTCGGTTTCCTCATCTGTAAAGTCATGGAAATAAATGAGATGACCTCTAAGTTCTGTCTCAATTCTTAGTCTGGTCCTGAGTATTTTTAGCCATATTTCCGGAAGGCTTGCCTTCCAATACATTTTCGTAACATGCGTATCAGAACTTTTCATCCTTGGCACTGGGTTTTTGGCATAACAACATCTTCCGACCATCCTTCTTATCTTGGGAAATAACACTCAGGAAAGGGGGTGATTTAATTTTTCATTTTAGACAAGTTAAAGGTGCTTTCTTCTGGTCTCACATGTCTTCTCTTTATTTCTTTTCCTAACTATTGAGTGGGCAGGGTGTCCCAGTCAGCAAATAACCTTTAAAAGCAGAGGACTAACCTGCAGCTGTTTCTAGAGGCTGCTTGCAGGCATCACTTTGTAGATGAGCAAGTCTTTTAACAGGGATACACGCGGGTGCTGCCTGCTGGTCTGCTGGCACATGTCCCAGAATTCTGCTAATGTTGCTTTCATATTCAGGATTTGGATTTTTTGTCCTCATTGCCTTAACACCTCTTTGCTATTAAAAAAACATTCGATGTCAGTCAAAGATTAAAACAACCAGAGTCAAGACCGTCACAGCTTAATGACTTCAGTAATAATATGTGCTAACATCTGCTGGATACTTACTGTTTGTCAGGCACGGTTTTAAATGTTTTGTATTCATAGGCTTGTCTGATTTTCTGTGAAGTAGACATGATTATTCTTTTATAGTTCCTCAGCAAGTTACAGTTAAGTAACTTGATTATGGTCACACAGCTAGTGGTCGTTTTCAGAACTTTGGCTCTTAATACTGGAGGTGGAGTCGGGGTAGGCAGGATCCTGCTAAAGAATAAAATGCATCTCAGTAGACCTGGAAGACTGTATTTGTGGGAGATTTGCCCAGCTGGATTCTAACAGCTTTAAATCAGCATTTACTGGGGAGAAATGGAAAATATTTCTAATCCTGATGCTTCAGAATGGTGGGCATATGTAATATTTTCATTGCAAAAATATTTATGCAGTGTCTGCTATGTATCAGGATGGCTGCTAGGTGCTTTAGAAGTATAAAAAGAGAGGATTTATCTGTGCTTCCATATATAGAAAAAAAGCCAAATGATTGGAAACAACATTTCTGGCCTCTGATCTTATACAAATGCCCAGAGTATGGAAAATAATGAAACTTTGCAGGTTTGGAAACACCTAGACAGTGGCCCAGCATGGTGGCTCACGCCTGTAATCCCAGCACTTTGGGAAGTCAAGGGGGTGGATCACTTGAGGTCAGGAGTTAAAGACCAGCCTGGCCAACATGGCAAAACCCTGTCTCTACTAAAAATACATAAGTTGATGGGCATGGTGGCAGATGCCTGTAATTTCAGCTACTTGGGAGACTGAGACATGAAAATTCCTGGAACCTGGGAGGCAGAGGTTGCAGTGAGTTGAGATTGTGGCACTGCACTCCAGCCTGGGTGACAAAGTGAGACTCTGTCTAAAAAACAAACAAGCAAAAACAAACAAACAAACTAACTAACTGACAAAAAAGCACCCAGACAAATACCATCTTCCCTGTATGACCAAGATGGAGTGGGCTAGGACTGACAAGTAGCATGGGTGGGGTCCAAAGAAACAAATGTGTTAGAAGGCAAGTGACGTTTGTCAGACAGAGAGATGTGGCGTGTTGGAGAGAGAAGAAAGCTGGACATGTTGGTCAAGGACATTAGCTGTCAGGAAACCATCTCTCACAGAATTCAGAATGGGAGCCCTTGGCCAGAGACGTCAGAAGGAAGAGCTGTAGATGGAAGGAAGTCTTTAACAAATTAAATAAAGGCAATCAGACCCTCAGAACCCACAAAGAAGAGTTCGGTGGCCATGGCCCAGGGGGCTCAGTTCATTTCCAGTATCTTGGCTGGGTTTTATAAAGGCCAAGTTGGGTGATAGAAGCTAATATGAATGCCCATCAGCTAAAACCCAGAACAACCTGAATGAAAATGGATAGCAAACACCACATTCAAACTGTAATTGTAGCAAGAAGAAAATGAAGGAAATGGGGTTTCCATTGCTTTCAGCAGATGATAAAATGGAAACATTACAGCCTAACTAATTGGTAGGATCCTTGCTATTATTGAAAAAAATTAATTTAAAAAATTTAAAATGGACACAATAATAACATATATTTATGAAGTGCAGTGTGATGTTTCAATGCATGTATGATTGTATTGCATCAAATCAGGATAATTACCATATGCACACTTTAGACACGATCATTTCTTTTCGGTGGTAGCATTCAAAATCTCTTCTAGCTCTCTTGAAAGAATCCTGGCTCTTTGATTAACTGAAGCAGCATTGACTAACGGATTGATTGAAAAATAGAGGGAGAGCTTACAACATTCTTGGCCCTACCTTATTTGACATTTAAACTTTTAATTTTAAAGACAAAGTATAAAATATGCATAAAAGAGGAAAGAATAGTATAATAAGGCCTAATATTAATTACATTTTAATATCAATTATATTGTATTATTTATGTTATATTAATATAATAATCATGAATGTAATCAATGATATAAATTGTTACATTATGCCTAGAGTAATGCATATTAATAATATAATGAGCTTCCATCTACCCAACACCCACATGCTTGAGTTAGCATAAGTGTGCTACATTTGCTTCATTTATCCATCATGTGTTCTCTGCTGAGGTATTTTAGAGCAAATCTCAGAAAGCCCATTATATTATCACTGTATAATTCAGCAGAAATTCAGGGAAATGGAACATTTTAAAAAATAACACAATGATTGCATCAAAAGTAACAGTAATTCCTAGTACCTTCTGACATCTTGATTGTCTCAAAATGGCTTTTTAATGTTGGTTATTTAAACTAGGATCTAAATAAGATCATCTTATTATATTTGGAAATTGCATCTACTGTCTCTTTAACCCAAGAGCAGTTTCCCTGTTTCCTCGTTTCCCTGCTGCATTTTTTTTAAAAGGCCAGTTACTTGTTGAAGAACCCAAGATAGTTTTCCCATAGAATGCCCATATTCTAGAATTTTTTGTTTGCTTTCTTGCGGTGTCATTTAACTTGTCCATCACATTTCCTGGAAGTGCCAGGGAACTTGATTGGATTCAGTTTAATATTTTATTTTTAGCAGCAGAACTTCATAGATGGGACTTCGCATTTCATATTACAGCACATAGGAAGCACATGATGTATGCCTCTTCCACCTTTAGTGTCACTAGTGTTGATTAAGGATGACAGTCAGTCTTTGCAATATCAATGCCCCCATTGATAGGGTGGCTATAGCAGTTTTCCTGGATCTGTCCCAGTTTATGACTATTCTGCTGGTGTCTTGCTCAGTGTAATCATTTGTTTTAGATTTTTAAGTTTTAAACAGACTATTATTATTAATAATTGCACTAACATCAGCTAAGATGATTTTCACTTTGTATTTCTAGCTTCCACCATACTCTCATCTAGACATGTGGGATACAAGCATGCAGTGAGTAGAATTCTTACTTTAACATGTGGTTAATGTAGTTGGCAACCAGCAATAACCCACTTACAGATGGAATGTTCTCTTTCAAAGACCATCCAGGGTGTTTGTTGATAAAACAAAGTGTGCTCAGATACAACTAGCTGGAGACAGCTAATTCCATTCAATTTCAGATGGTGGTGGAAGATAGATTCAATATTAGTGCCCTCATCAGACACTTGGTTTACCACATAGTTGGACAGTGGTCTGTGCTATAGCCACCAGGCTGTTGGTCACTGTGGGCATTGGGAAATATGGGATTATGAGATAGGTGTACAGGAAATGTATATAGAAGTAGAGGCTGTATTGTTCTGCCACAGAGAATAGGAAAAGTAGTCTAAATAGTTTGGCATTATCAATTACTGTATATTTACTGTATGGTTAAATGACTACAACTATTTATTTATTTATTGAGATAGGGTCTCACTCTGTCACTCAGGCTGGAATGCAGTGGTGCAGTCACATCTCACTACAACCTCTGTCTTCCAGACTCAAGCAATCCTCCTGCCTCAGCCTCCTGAGTAGCTGGGACTACACGCATGCATCATTATGCCTGGCTAATTTTATGTATTTTTTGTAGAGATGGGATCTCCCTATTTTGCCCAGGCTCTCCATATCTTGTCCAGCTGGTCTCTAGCTCCTGGACTGAGGCAACCTTCCTGCTTTGGCCTCCCAAAGTGCTAGGATTAAAGGCATAAGCCATCATGCCTGGCTTATTTATTTGTTTTTGATAAACTCACTTGGTAGTAAAAATCTACAAAAATGTTGGTCTATGTTTAGTAAAAGCTTAAGTAATACATTTTTACTTCTTAAAAAAGTTGATGAATGGGTAACTTGCCCCCAATGTTTGTGAATATTTGCCACCCGTTATGGGGCCCATAATGATATTACTGACTGTTACTGGTGGAGAGTCTTGACCAGGAGTTGTCCAGATTTTATATGTATTGAACAAAGAATTGTGCATAATGCACAAACCAAGCAATGAAAGACAAAAGCATAGATTTATTGAAGTGAAAATGCACTCCAGAGAACAGGAGCCTGCCAGAGCAAGAGGCTCAAAAGCCCCAGTTGCAAATCTTCTGGGGTTTAAGTACCCTTTAGAATTCCTATTGGTTACTCCCTATTTAAATGGAGACTTGGCCTGCAACCAGTTGGCGGCTGAAGTGAAGGCTTGACCTGTGACCAATCAGAGGCTGAAGTGAAGTTATACCCATGCAAATGAAGACTTGGCCTCTGACCAATTGGAGGCTGAAGTGAAGTTGCCCCTTGTGCAAACAAAGACTGGGGCAGCAACCAATCAAATGCTAAAGTGAAGACTCCCTGTCTCTAAACCCTATTCTGTCTCACTGACCACATGAAAAGAAGAAGACAAAAATCTCATGAAGAAGCTTCAGCATCTGCTTCAAAAATCGGTAGTTATTTTAAGAAGACTGTGCCTAAAGATGACAATTTAGCACTTGCAGTTTCAGAAGATGCTTTTACACATCACTTGGTTAATCATGACTTTTCATGTAGATCAAATAACTAGTATTCTAAACTAATCTTGCTCATTTGAAATTCCAAATGTTCTAATTCGTTTGTAGAAAGTGAAATGATGGCTCTTTATATTTTCAAGACATTAGCAGAACTTTGTAACAGGTAAATGAAGATTGATTCAGATAAATGTCCTCAGAGCCTTCAAATTGAAGTTAGTTAATTCCAATAATGTTTGTGTTTTTCATCTGTTTCATGGAATCAAAATAAAGCTTTTGGAAGTTCACTCTGTTGAAGGGAATATTATTGTAATAAAGTTATTATAAATAAAGTTTGATATTAGAGATAAAATTATTTATGGAGATAAAGACAAATTTTGGTGGGACCAAGTATTGTGGTCAAAGCAATGTTTTTACTAAGAGTTTATGAGGCATAAATCTGTAATTGTTATATACACATGATTATAATTTCATTCAAACAAGTTACAACATTTTACCAACCAAAACAGAAGCTGTAGTTGTCAAAATTTACAAATATGTATACTTTATCACAGTTGCAGTAATTGAGCTACAACATTTTTGTGATAGTTTCTTTTTGTATTTTTTTTTTAAAGATGATGCTTTCTGTCTTCACTGATAACTCTGATCTGGAGTTTAGTTATGCTTGAGCCTTTGAAGAATGACTTTGTAAAATAACCTTTGTATTTTACAAGGGCATGAATTTTCTATTAATGTTTCTGATAAATTTGGGTTATAGCTTGTTTAAAATCAGCTGGAAGTTTTTAATCATTGTATTCAAAGGATGACACAGCAAAATCTTCAGCTTTTGAAGTTTTTGGTGAATTACAATTATTGAGAGAAAAGCTTGTCTGGGAAGGCATTAGAATTCACCTCTATAAAAGGCTAGAGAAAAACAGAACAAATTAAACAATAAAAATTCAAACTGTATTTAAAATTTGATTTTGAATTACTATAATTGCACATTGGAATATATTGAATTGCAGCAAGAACTTTTTGATGAAATTTTTACTTTAATTGTAAGTTCATATTCTGTATTGAAAGAAGGTCTTTGATTTGTAGCCCCTACCTTGGGTGAAACCTTGAAAATATTCATAGAGACAATGTATTTCATGAGCTTTACCTTGTAGAAATAGTTGTTGAAAAATAGGGGCAAATAACAAATCTTTAAAAAATACTTGGGCTGAAATATTTACACATTTAAAAATGAACAATGCATTCTCTTTTTTTTTTTTTTGAGATGGATTCTTACTCTGTCACCCACGCTGGAGTGCAGTGGTGCCATCTTGGCTCACTGCAACCTTCAGTTCCCTGGTTCAAGCAATTCTCCTGCCTCATTCTCCCAAGTAGCTGGGATTACAAGCATGTGCCTGGCTGACATAACATTTTTGCATCTAAGAATAGGGTGTCAGTGGAAGTGCTGAGAGGGGAGGCAAATTTACATTTTTAATGTGCCTCTTCATGTGAGGAAAAAATGTTATCCTTTCCAAGACACTGAGTGTTTTTTCCAGGGTATTGTGTCATACTGGGGGCTCAGTCTTGGCCTCTGAGTTTGGGGAGCTGGCCTCTGGTATGGTGGCTAGATCATACGTGGTGAAGGAAGACTGACCGTGCTGTCAAGCATGCACAGCCTCCATGGAGCAGGCCCTGGAGTGGCTGACTGAGAGGCTTTGAGCGGGCTCTTCCTTCTACCTGGCTACTAGGACACTCCTCTGTCAGAGGATATGTCCTCTGGCTGACATGTACATGAGCTATAAACATCTTTGTGTTCCATGCTCATTCTGAAAGAGCCACTTACATGAATCTACCCCAGATTTCCTTGTCACTAATTTTCAATTCTTTCCAAGTCTGTGAGCAAGCAGCCAAGCCATTAGCTGTTGCCTGTGAGTCATTACAGATTTGTATCCCAGGCCATTTCTCCTTCTGCATGAAGTAGAAGACTAGATGTACCACTCAAAGTTCTGCCTACCACGATAATTTGCCTTCATCACTGCCTTTCAGGGCCATCTCTAAAAGTGTAGTATGAAAAGCATCCACTTCTGGCTCATGCCTGCACACCATGAGGATTCATTTGTAGACAAAGACTATGCTTTATCTTCCCCTGGTAACTGGATATAGGGGACTCTCCCTGAGGTCACAGGTGTGGATAAGGGTGAGGTCGTGGAGCAGCTGTTGCTGGAGTCATGGCAGTGAGAGGCAGCTGTTGGTACAGTTTGCCCATGCTTTCTGGACCTGCTTGGACTGGTTTCCTATATTACCAACTACTTCCAATTTGTAATAGGATGTTGCTGTGCATGTCTGATTTGATGGTTTGGTGAATTTAATTCGTGATGGTTGGGTTGCACAGCCAAGTTGGTATCTCCTGGTGAAGTGTAAAGCCTCTACCAGGGCCCAGTAGCCAGACATTGGCTGCTTTTAGGATGGAGAATAGTTGTCAGCAGAAGAGAGCATTGGGGCTTGCCAGCCACCCCAGTGGAGCTGCACCGGCACTTTCCATGCCAGTGGGTCTGTTGGTAATAAGGTTTAAGTGGCCGGTCAGCTTGCACCACAGCATGAACCTGCTGAAGAATCCTTTTTTGATTTCTGCTCCACTCAAAACTGTCAGCCTTATGATTTTCCTGGCAAATAAACTGTAATCACACATACCCATATATGCCATCTATTGCCTCCCCAAACAAAAGAGGGCCACCAAGTATCATGCCTTTTTTGTGGTGGTTACTGCAAAGTACAGCAACTTGGCTCTTACTTCGGAGGGAAGTTCTCCCTGACCGCACTCCACTGGACCCCTAGAAACTTCAATATTACAGGCTCACATGAAATTCCACAGAGATTATCGCCTGACCTCTGGCATGCAGATGTCTCCTTAGGCATCTAAGATCCTCATATGATCTGCTCATAAGACCAGACAGCATAATGTCATCAGTGTAATAATGGACTGGCGTGATGTTCTGTGACGTATCAAATTCATCACAATTCCTACAAGCTATGTAGATACAAAAGCTGACCTAGTTCTCAGGGTCAGGGCTCAGGGGTCAGGTAACAGTAAGTGTTGGTCCTGACAGTAAAGCTGCTACAAATGAAACTGCAGCTTCGATTGTCACTATTGTCATTATCATCATCGGATTTTTTTGGTGATAATCTATAGTCATTCTTCATAACTCATCTGATGTTTGTTCTAGGCAAAATTAGGGATGTGAAGGGAACCAACATCGCTTTGTCTCTCGGGGCTTTGATGGTGGCACTGATTTCTCAAATCCCTCCAGGTATGCATTTTGACTTTGCTTTTCTACCGTAGCTGAGAGTGGGCACTGGGGAGAGGACAATAGCTGCTGGGGTTTCCACTTGATTCTTCCTACCATAATTTAGCCTTCACTCAACAGGTTAGGAAACAAGTTTAGAGATTTTGCTGGTTACTCTGTTGTACCTATTTCTGCGGTACAATACATCTGGATTTGAGGATTTGAGGATGGAGCTACCAGATAGGTCCATAGTCCCATCAGCCCTACAGTTACATGGACCTGGGCCACACCGTTTCCAACGCTGACTTTCTTTCTTTCTTTTTCTTTTTTTAAAAATTATACTTTAAGTTCTGGGATACATGTGCAGAATGTGCAGGTTTGTTACATAGGTGTACACGTGCCATGGTGGTTTGCTGCACCCATCAACCCATCATCTACATTAGGTATTTCTCCTAATACTATCCCTCCCCTAGCCCCCAACACCCCCTACAGGCCCTGGTGTGTGATGTTGCCCTCCCTGTGTCCATGTGTTCTCATTGTTCAACTCCCATTTGTGAGTGAGAACATGTGGGGTTTGGGTTTCTGTTTCTGTATTAGTTTGCTGAGAATGATGATTTTCAGCTTCATTTATGTCCCTGCAAAGGACATGAACTCATCCATTTTTATGGCTGCAAAGTATTCCATGGTGTATATGTGCCACATTTTCTTTATCCAGTGTATCTTTGAGGGGCATTTGGGTTGGATTTGGGTTGGTTACAAGTCTTTGCTACTGTGAACAGTGCCACAATAAACATACATGTTCATGTGTCTTTATAGTAGAATGATTTATAATCCTTTGGGTATATACCCAGTAAAGGGATTTCTGGATCAAATGGTATTTCTTTTCTAGATCCTTGAGGAATTGCCACACTGTCTTCCAAAATGGTTGAACTGTTTTACACTTCCACCAACATTGTAAAATGTTTCTATTTCTCCACATCCTCTCTAGCGTCTGTTCTTTCCTGATTTTTTAATGATTACCATTCTAACTGGCATGAGATGGTATCTCAATGTGCTTTTGATTTGCATTTCTCTAATGACCAGTGACTTTCATTAGGCCACTATGTGGCCCAGGTGCCCACACTGGGATTTTGGATTTCTGTGTGGCCAGTGTGTATATAACCAGAGAAATCTAAATAAGGTTTGTGGATCATACTAACGTTAACTTCTTGACTATGCTATTGTGCTGCAGTTGTATAAGATTTCGGCATTGGGAGCAGGGGAGTTGTGTGTAGAACTTCTCTGTACACTTCTCTGTAATATTCTGAACCTACAATTATTTAAAAGAAAAGAAAATTTTAACAGATGTAAAAGCGTTTGCTTTTACATTAGAGGAAATTGCATTAGAGGAAAATGCATTTAATTATATATATATTATACATATATATAGTATTATAATGCCTAGCACAGAGTAGGTTTTTAATCCATTATATTCACACACACACACACACACACACACACCCCTGAATGCTTGACATTCCTAGCCTCCCACCAGTTCAAACCTGAGTTCGTTGCCCATTGGCTGTATTACCCACACCCCACACTGTATTCTTAGTTTCCCTCTTGAACAAGGGTACCACTGATAAAGCAGCTGTCTGAGACAATGCCTACATCATTGGCCTCTAACCCGAGGAGCTCCCTGGCCACTCTGGTGTGTGATGGTAGCCACAGACTCACTCCACAGTGCCTGGACTGAGTGAGATCCAGTGAAGCAGCCCCACCCATGGTGGTACAGGGTGGTAGTAGTGGTGACAGTGGGAAGAGTCGGGTTTAGAAATAGAGGCTCGTGGGATGAGGATGCTGAGAAGAAGGCCAGGGGGTGATTGGAAACTCACTCTGGCCGCACCTCACAGAACTGTGCCTCTGGCCACTCACGGGCAGTTCTGCCGTGAAAGATGGGCCACTGCTCATCTTCCTACTGATGCTTGTTGAAGAGCTTGGGCACGATGTCTAAATACGTAATTAAAGTTAATCTTGTTGCCATTACCTTATTCATTACAGTGATTTTCTGGTGGCTTTTATAGATCATTGTAAAACCAGTTTTGAATGAAATATGTCTCCTCACTTTTTCTGTCTTTTTTAAGAGTGCCTATATTCTTTGGTTGCTAAGTAACATGCCTATAATGTGTTATCACAGTGGTTCTATCTGAATAATTTCAGTAATCACTTAGGAGATTGCTTTAATAGTATATCATCTTAAATGGGAACAAATGACTAATTCTAGGCTGTTTGGAGAAAACTGACTGAAGCATTTCCTCAAAGACAGGAGGTTTGTCAGCCAAGGAAGATAAAGACAGAGCACATAACCCCTAACTTGGCAGTTCTCGTTGAGAAGTTTCCCCCTGCCGCCAGTATCTCCAGCTAGAACGCACATTCTCCAGGAACTTCGAAAGTTTCAAAGAACCCAGTAATCCAGAAGAGGAATTTTTAAAAAAGAAATATTTGAGAATATTCAGGAATATTTTGCTGTCATGACTGGACAAATCACAGTTATTACAACCACAAATGCAGAGGTGACATGCAGAAGTAAGGCAATGTCGGTCTTATGAAAGCCGGGCAGAAACACAGGCAGCATTAACTATAGAGCTGTCATTATGGTAAACCCATGGGAGCCCCTTGATCTGAGACCAATCGGCGAGGCTACAGATGCAGCTCTCCGAAGTTGAGTTTTCTTCTTCCTCCTAGACGAGCATCCTGGAACAGAAAGCCAGGAGTGCAGAAATGTGATCATCTGAGCCAGAGACCAACAGGACTAAGGCTGTGAATCTGAGCCCCAAACGCAGGCAAAGTGTGTGTTGTTCTCATGTTCAGACCCTACCCCAACCCTGAGCATGTAATGGAAGCCTACAGTCTGGGTTGGGTCTACAAATGGCACGAGATACATTCAGATTTCATTCAGATTTCTCTTGTTCTGCAAGAATGTCTCTCTCAGGCTTCCCTTTTCACCCTTCTTGACTGGATATTTTCCCTACTTCAGCACCAAACTTTCACTGTCTCTGTCATCTCACCTCTCATTCACTTTTCTTCCAGTTGTCACCTAGATCCCCACCCTCCTTCCCAACTAAGGACTAAACTGCTCTTCCTAATGTCTATCTGATGTTCCTAATGCCGGCTTCCCCTGCCTACCTTCAACCCCCCACCTGACGGGCACCTCTCCTGCACCTGCTGTGGGGCACAGTCCTGCCCCTGTGTCCTTCCTCTCCCTCTTTCCGCAACTCCATCTCCTACTTCTCCTTCTATTTCTCTCCCTGTTTCTTCTTGGTCCCCTCACTGCCTGCCCTTTGTCGTTTCACTCTAGGATTGTCAGGGTTCTGGAGGATTCATTCTTTAGCCCCTCCTTTCTTTGCCTCTGTCCTGGCCACTCTTCTCCCTTAAACCCAGAGCATCTTATTTGTGATACTTTGTGCCACATGTTGCAAGAGATGAACAAAACACAATTCCTGACCTCATGGCACACACCAGATTTAGAGGGAAAGACAGGCAAGGAAATAAGGAAAAGTAATAAAATGTTGGTGGTTCCATGGTACAAGTTTGGATCATATGGTGGGGGTAAAAATTCATTTTTGAGAGAGGAGAAGATGGCACTATAGGAGCAACTCAGGATTGCAGCTCCCAGTGAAAGCACAGAGGCTGAGTGGACACCGCATTTCCAGATGGATCTTTATTGCCCACATACCAGGAGATTCTCAGGTGTAGGAGCCCCACGGGCCACCAGTGCAGGTGTTTGGGCCGGTGCGGCTGTTTGGGCCGGCATGGCTGTTTTGGCTGGCGCCACAGCGCAGCGGCACTCCGTACAAAATACACCGGTCTGGTTGCCCTGTTAAGCCGGCAGTCTGAGACTTGGGAAGGCAGATTAGCACATTCATCTGATTAAACGGGACTTAAAAGGTAAGCCAGGCCAGGAGAGTCCTGGGCAGTGACGTTGTTGCAGCCGACGCAGTGTGTTGCCACACGGGAAATCACACAGATCCCGGTGCCCTTTTAGCAGGCGACTGGAACACCGGGGAGAGAGTCAACCCTTCAACTTAAAAAAAAATGGCTCTGAGGCAGGGAGCCAGGTGATCAGGCTCAGTGGGTCCCACCCCCACAAAAACAAACAAAACAGCAATTGGAAATGCTCAGGTTTGAGAGTTTCATGGCAAGCACAGCTGAACCCAGGATGGTGCAGCCCGGTGGCAGAGGGGTGTCCGCCATTAGTGAGGCACTCCACCCCGACGGAGGTACTCTGCCATTGCAAACTCAGCCTGCCATTGCTGAGGTAACCCACCATAACAGAGAGAGTCCGCCATTACAGAGGCGGGCCACCATTGCCATGGCAGTTCTAACCACACCCATATAAACAGGACTGCAGGGAATTACACATGGCAGCAGGGCGCAGCTGACGACAGCAGGGTGGAGCCCATGGCAGCAGGGTGGAGCCCACGGCAACAGGGTGGAGCACAGAGCAGCTCAGCATAGCCTCTGCAAGCAGGCAGTGACTAGACTGCATCCTTGCTGGGCAGGACAGTGCAACAGATACTCATAAATAAAGCCCTAACTCCCCGGGACAGAGCACCTGAGGAAAAAAAGCGGCTTTATGAGTTCTGCTGCAGCAGACTTAAATGTACCTGCCTAGCAGCCCTGAATGAACACGGAGCTCACAGCTCAGCACTCGAGCTCCTATAAAGTACAGACTGTCTCTTCAAGCAGCTCCCTGATCCCTGTATATCCAGAGTCACCTCACAAAGGACTGATCAGACTGATATTTGGCGGGCATCATTCTGGGACAAAGATAGCAGAAGAAGAAACTGGTAGCAACCCTCACTGTTCGGCAGCTGCTATAGGTGTTCCCCAGGCAAGCAGGGCCTGGAGTGGACCTCAGCAGTCCTACAGCAGACGGGCTAGACTGTTAGAAGGAAAACTAAGAAACAGAAATACTTCATCATCAGCAATCTGGACATCCACTCAGAGACTCAATTGGAAAGTCAGCAACTACTCAGACGACAGGTGGATAAATCCACAAAGATGGGAAGAAACCAGCACAAAAAGGAGGAACACACCCAAAACTGGAACACCTTGCCTCCTACAAGGGACCACAACCCCTCACCAGCAAGGGAACAAAGCTGGACGGAGAATGAGTGTGATGAAATGACAGAATCAGACTTCAGAAGGTGGGTAATGAGAAACTTCCATGAGCTAAAAGAACATGTTCTAACTCAATGCGAAGAAACTAAGAACCTTGAAAAAAGATTTGAGGAAATGATAACAAGAATGGACAACTTAGAGAGGAATATGAGTGAATTAATGGAGCTGAAAAACACAACACAAGAACTTCACGAAGCATGCACAAGTTTCAACAGCCAAATTGACCAAGCAGAAGAAAGGATATCAGAGGTTGAAGATCAACTCAATGAAATAATACGAGAAGGCAAGATTAGAGAAAAAAGAGCAAAAAGGAATGAACAAAGTCTCCAAAAAATGTGGGACTATGTGAAGAGACCTAATCTACGTTTGATAGGTGTAACTGAATGTGACGAAGAGAATGAATCCAAGCTGGAAAACACTCTTCAGGATATTATCCAGGAAATTTCCCCAACCTAGCAAGGCAAGACAATATTCAACTCCAGGAAATACAGAGAACACCACAAAGATATTCCTCAAGAAGAGCAACCCCAAGGCACATAATCGTCAGATTCACCAGGGTTGAAATGAAGGAGAAAATGCTAAGGGCAGCCAGAGAGAAAGGTTGGGTCACCCACAAAGGGAAGCCCATCAGACTCACAGCAGATCTCTTGGCAGAAACCCTACAAGCCAGAAGAGAGTGGGGGCCAATATTCAGTATCCTTAAAGAGAAGAACTTTCAACCCAGAATTTCATATCCAGCCAAACAGAGCTTTATAAGTGAAGGAAAAATAAAATCCTTTGTGAACAAGCAAGAACTCAGAGATTTTGTCACCACCAGGCCTGCTTTACAAGAGGTCCTGAAAGAGGCACTACACATAGAAAGGAACAACCAGTACCAACCATTCCAAAAACATATCAAATGCTAAAGAGCATCAACAAAATGAAGAATCTGCATCAACTAACAGGTAAAGCAGCCAGGTAGCATCAAAATGGCAGTATCAAATACACACATAACAATATTAACCCTAAATGTAAATGGGCTAAATGTCCCAATCAAAAGACACAGACTGGCAAATTGGATAAAAAGCCAAAACCCATCAGTGTGCTGTATCCAGGAAACCCATCTCACATGCAGGGATACCCAAAGGCTCAAAATAAAGGGATGGAGGAAGATTTACCAAGCAAATGGAGACCAAAAAAAAAAAAGCAGGAGTTGCAATTCTCATCTCTGATAAAATAGACTTTAAAGCAACAAAGATCAAAAGAGTCAAAGAAGGATATTACATAATGGTAAAAGGATCAATACAACAAGAAGAGCTAACGATCCTAAATATATATGGACCCAACACAGGAGTACCCAGATATATAAGGCAAGTTCTTAATGACTTACAAAGAGACTTAGACTCCCACACAATAATAGTGGGAGACTTTAACACTCCACTGTCAATATTAGACAGATCAACCAGACAGAAATTTAACAAGGATATCCAGGACTTGAACTTATCCTGGAACAAGCAAACCTGATAGACATTTACAGAACTCTCCACCCCAAATCCACAGAATATACATTCTTGTCAGCACCACATCACACCTACTCTAAAATTGACCACATAATTGGAAGTAAATCACTCCTCAGCAAATGCAAAAGAACGGAAATCATAACAAACAGTCTCTCAGACCATAGTGCAATCAAGTTAGAACTCAGAATCGAGAAACTAACTCAGAACTGCACAGCTTCATGGAAACTGAACAACTGGCTCTTGAATGTTGACTGGATAAACAATGAAATGAAGGCAGAAATAAAGAAGTTCTTTGAAACCAACGAGAATGAAGACACAACATACCAGAATCTCTGGGATACATTTAAAGCAGTCTGTAGAGGAAAATATATAGCAATAAGTGCCCACATGAGAAGAGTGGAGAGATCCAAAATTGACACCCTATCGTCAAAATTGAAAGAGCTAGAGGAGCAAGATCAAAAAAACTCAAAACCTAGCAGAAGACAAGAAATAACTAAGATCAGAGCAGAACTGAAGGAGATAGAGACACGAAAAACCCTTCAAAAAATCAATAAATCCAAGAGGTGTTTTTTTGAAAAGATCAACAAAATAGACCACTAGGCAGATTGATTAAATAAAAGAGAGAGAATAACCAAATAGTTGCAATAAAAAACGATAAAGGGGAAATCACAGATTCCACAGAAATTCAAATGATCATTAGAGAATATTACAAACAACTCTGTGCACATAAACTAGTAAACCTGGAAGAAATGGATAAATTCCTGGACACTTGTGTCCTCCCAAGCCTAAACCAGGAGGAAGTCGAAACTATGAATAGACCAATAACAAGGTCTGAAGTTGAGGCAGCAATTAAGAGCCTACCACACACAAAAAAGCTCAGGTCCAGATAGGTTCACAGCCAAATTCTACCAGACACACAAAGAGGAACTGTTACCATTTCTTCTGAAACTATTCCAAATAATCCAAAAAGAGGGAACCCTACCCAAATAATTTTATGAGACCAACATTATCCTGATACCAAAACCCAGCAGAGACTCAACAAGAAAAGAAAACTTCAGGCCAATATCCATGATGAACATAGATGCAAAAATCTTCAATAAAATACTGGCAAGCCGATTGAAACAGCACATCAAGAAGCTTATCCACCATGATCAAGTAGGATTCATCCTGGCAATGCAAGTCTGGTTCAACATACGCAAGTCTATAAACATAATTCACCACATCAACAGAACCAAAAACAAAAACCACATGATTATCTCAATTGACGCAGAGAAAGCCTTTGACAAAATTTAACAGCCCTTTATGCAGAAAACCCTCAATAAACTCAGTATTGATGGAATGTATCAGAAAATAATAAAAGCTATTTACGACAAGCCAACAGCCAGTATCATACTGAATGGGCAAAAACTGGAAGCATTCCCTTTGAAATCCGGCACTAGACAAGGATGCCCTCTCTCACCACTCCTATTCAACACAGTACTGGAAGTTCTAGCCAGAGCAATCAGGCAAGAAAAAGAAATAAAGGGTATTCAAATAGGAAAGGAGGAAGCCAAATTGTCTCTATTTGCAGATGACATGATAGAATATCTTGAAGACCCTATCGTCTCAGCCCCAAAACTCCTGAAACTGGTAAGCAACTTCAGCAAAGTCTCAGGATACAAAATCAATGTGCAAAAATCACAAGCATTCCTATACACCAATAACAGACTTAAAGAGAGCCAAATCAAGAACAAACTGCCATTCACAATTGCTACAAAGAGAATAAAATACCTAGGAATACAACTAACAAGGAACGTAAAGGACCTCTTCAAGGAGAACTACAAACCACTGCACAACGAAATAAGAGAGGACACAAACAGATAGAGAAACATTCCATGTTCATGGTTAGGAAGAATCAATATTGTGAAAATGGCCATACTGCCCAAAGTAATTTACAGACTCAATGCTATCCCCATCAAGCTACCAATGACCTTCTTCACAGAACTGGAAAAAACGACCTTAAACTTCATATGGAACCAAAAGAGAGCCCACATAGCCAAGTCAATTCTATGCAAAAAGAACACAGCAGGAGGCATCACACTACTGGACTTCAAACTATACTACAAGGCTACAGTAATCAAAACAGCATGGTACTGGTACCAAAACAGAGATGTAGACCAATGGAACTAAACAGAGGCATCGGAGGCAACACAACATATCTACTAACATACAACCTTTGATAAACCTGACAAAAACAAGCAATGGGGAAAGGATTCCCTGTTTAATAAATGGTGTTGGGAAAACTGGCTAGCCATGTGCAGAAAGCAGAAACTGGACCCCTTCTTGACACCTTACACTAAAATTAACTCCAGATGGATTAAAGGCTTAAACATAAGACCTGGCACCATAAAAGCCCTAGAAGAAAATCTAGGCAAAACCATTCAGGACATAGGAGTAGGCAAGGAATTCATGACCAAAACACCAAAAGCATTGGCAGCAAAAGCCAAAATAGACAAATGGGACCTAATCAAACTCCACAGCTTCTGCACTGCAAAAGAAACTGTCATTAGAGTGAATCGGCAAGCAACAGAATGGGAAAAAATTTTTGCAGTTTACCCATCTGACAAAGGGCTGATATCCAGAATTTACAAAGAACTCAAACAGATTTACAAGAAAAAAACAAGCCCATTCAAAAATGGGCAAAGGATATGAACAGACACTTTACAAAAGAAGACGTACATGAGGCCAACAAACATGAAAAAATGCTCATCATCACTGGTCATTAGAGAAATGCAAATCAAAACTACATTGAGATACCATCTCATGCCAGTTAGAATGGCAATCATTAAAACATCTGGAGTCAACAGATGCTGGAGAGGATGTGGAGAAATAGGAACACTTTTACACTGCTGGTGGGAGTGTAAATTAGTTCAACCATTGTGGAAGACAGTGTGGCGATTCCTCAAGGACCTAGAAATAGAAATTCCATTTGACCCAGCAATCCCATTACTGGGTATATATCCAAAGGACTATAAATCGCTCTAGTATAAGGACACATGCACATGAATGTTCTTTGCAGCACTGTTTACAGTAGCAAAGACCTGGAACCAACCCAAATGCCCATCGACGATAGACTGGACTGGGAAAATGTGGCAGATATACACCATGGAATATTATGCAGCAATCAAAAACAATGAGTTCGTGTCCTTTGTAGGGACATGGATGAATATGGAGAACATCATTCTCAGCAAACTGACACAAGAACAGAAAATGAAATATCGCATGTTCTTACTCATAGGCGGGTGATGAACAATGAGAACACATGGACACAGGCAGGGGAGCACTACACACTGGGGTCTATTGGGGGGAATAGGGGAGGGACAACGGCGGCGGGGAGCTGGGGAGGGATAGCATGGGGAGAAATGCCAGATGAGGGTGAAGGGGAGGAAGGCAGCAAATCACACTGCCACGTGTGTACCTATGCAACTATTTTGCATGTTCTTCGCATGTACCCCAAAACCTAAAATGCAATAAAAAAATTCATTCTTACATGAAGGGGAAGTACAGGCAGAGAACAATGCTCCATTGGAGGACTTACCATGTTGCAGAATAATTAGAAGTAAAGGATTGTCAGATACAAGGCATGCATAATGCACACAGAAAATGAATAAACTCGTGTGTGTTTGTGTGTGTGTGTGTGTGTGTGTGCGTGCATGCGGGCTGGGGCTGGGGTACTGCGGCAGGGATTGGGGTAGCTGAGGCAGAATGGAGGAGGCATCTAAGTGTCTTGGGAGAGTGCTGTTGCCCAATTCTGTAAAAACACCTCTTTATTTTAACATCCTGTACAGCCGTACAGGAACATTGCTGCCTTCTTCCTTGGACTGGGAATTCCATGAGGACAGACTACATCTTAAGATTATTTCTGTGACCCTAGCTCTTAGTATAGTACTCTGTTTATATTGAGTGACTGATAAATGTTTTCTGAACTAAATAGAGTGCAATTAATGGCTTAGTAAAACCCTTCTCCTCTATTCAGAAAAGCAGTCCGACTCACAAGAGTACATTGGCAAATGAGTCATGTAGAATAGCTTTGGCTGTGATTACACATAACCCCAAATCTTAGTGGCTTATTACACAAGGCTTATTTTCACCCATATAACTTGTCCATCGCAAGACATCTGGGGCCTCTGCTACATGTCTCCTCTCTCAGGGACTCGGGCCAAATAATCACCTCTGAAACGGGTGGTCCACACCGTAGAGGGAAAAAAGAGATTGTGCACTAACTCTTAAAGCATATGCTGGAAAATGCAACGTCACTCTGCTTACATTTCATTGACCAAAGCAAGCCTTATTTGATATCGTATTTTCTTTTATGAAAGAATCTTCGTAGGTGCAATACGATTGCTAGCTGTGGGCCCCATGCTCTGCTAGGATCTGTTAGGGAAACAGATAAGGGAGTGCCTCTACTCTTGGGAGAGGATCACACTATAGTGAGGAAGATAGGTATGTAAACAGATGTACTGTAATAGGTCTTGCAGGGGGAATGAGCTTTTAATGGACCAAGAAGAGATTTCCCTCCCTTCCTCCCTCCCTCCCTCCCTCCCTTCCTCCCTTCCTCCCTTCCTTCTTTTTTTTTTTTTTTTTTTTTTTGTTAGAGAAAGGGTCCTTCTCTGTTACTGAGGCTGAACTGCAGTGGTGCAATCATAGCTCATTGCAACCTCTAACTCCCGGGCTCAAGCCATCTTTTTGCCTCAGCCTCTTGAGTGGCTAGGGTACAGGCACATGCCACCATGCCTAGCTAATTTTTTAGTGTTTTATTTTTTTGGAAACAGGATCTCACTATGTTGTGAGAGAGGCTGGTCTTGAACTCCTGGGCTCAAGTGATCCTCCCTCCTTAGCCTCCCCAAGTGCTGGGATTACAGGTGTGAGCAGCTATACCCTGCCAAAGAGGGAGTTTCTTCCATAAACTCCACAGGGGTTCAGGTTCATGCCAGCTTACCAGCCCCTCATATGGATATCATATAGGCTTGAGGTCTGTGAATCTTTATATCCAAAATATATTTTTACATTTGTACTATCAAGCATTGCTGGGACTATTTGTTATGTTTCACTGTCTCTTCTCACTCTCCAGCTAAGAACAAGGACACCAAGACAAACAGACACAATTTAATTAGGTAGCAATTTGTCTCTGTCTCCTTAGTGGCTAGCAATGGTGGTAGAATGTGGTACTTAATATGAGGATGTACTTGGCATATAATGAATGAATGAGGGAATGAACGAATGAATGACCATTCTTATATTAAGTACTGCTCTTGCAGCTTCTCATTTCTGGTTCTTCCAGGAGTCTTCCTTCAGCTCCTCTGTACACACGTCTCGGTTTGGACATAGATTTCATTGCCTGTTTTCCTGCTTTTCCTCTGCCTTTGTTCTTAGTATGTGGCTCGTGACAAATGGCATTACTGTGGCCCTTGTCATTGCAGGTTCTGTTTGTCTTCCAGGGTTTCCCCACCTCCCACACTCTCTTGTCCCCTCTGAACTGAGGCATGATTTATGCTGCAGTGTTCATTCTAAGGAGCAGGAAGCTGCTGGAAAATCCATGCTTCTTTTTATGTTTGTTGTTATGTGTA